>CAWUFW010010419.1:0-697614 GCA_963921515.1 Calotriton arnoldi | reverse complement strand
GGGTGCCACACACATATATGTGTGGCACATGTGCTAGGGGGTCACATTGTATGTTCAATGTCATGTTCGGTGTTGTAGGCATTTGACACAGCCTGCTCACACGCTTGTCATGGTGGTGGGGGATGTCTTAATCTTGCATTCCCTAGGTTGTGGTGTGCTTGTTGTGTCATGCATTGTCCATCCTATGAGTGGGGGTGGTAGTAGTGGTAGGCATCCAGCCCCCTGGCTAAGGGTGGTAGTAGTGGTAGGCTTCCTGCCCCCTGGCTAAGGGTGGTAGTAGTGGTGGGCATCCTGCCCCCTGGGTGAGGGTGGTAGTAGTGGTAGGCATCCTGCCCCCTGGCTAAGGGTGGTAGTAGTGGTAGGCATCCAGCCCCCTGGCTAAGGGTGGTAGTAGTGGTGGGCATCCTGCCCCCTGGCTAAGGGTGGTAGTAGTGGTGGGCATCCTGCCCCCTGGGTGAGGGTGGTAGTAGTGGTGGGCATCCTGCCCCCTGGCTAAGGGTGGTAGTAGTGGTAGGCATCCAGCCCCCTGGCTAAGGGTGGTAGTAGTGGTGGGCATCCTGCCCCCCTGGGTGAGGGTGGTAGTAGTGGTGGGCATCCTGCCCCCTGGCTAAGGGTGGTAGTAGTGGTGGGCATCCTGCCCCCTGGGTGAGGGTGGTAGTAGTGGTGGGCATCCTGCCCCCTGGGTGAGGGTGGTAGTAGTGGTGGGCATCCTGCCCCCTGGCTAAGGGTGGTAGTAGTGGTGGGCATCCTGCCCCCTGGGTGAGGGTGGTAGTAGTGGTGGGCATCCTGCCCCCTGGGTGAGGGTGGTAGTAGTGGTGGGCATCCTGCCCCCTGGCTAAGGGTGGTAGTAGTGGTAGGCATCCTGCCCCCTGGCTAAGGGTGGTAGTAGTGGTGGGCATCCTGCCCCCTGGGTGAGGGTGGTAGTAGTGGTGGGCATCCTGCCCCCTGGCTAAGGGTGGTAGTAGTGGTGGGCATCCTGCCCCCTGGGTGAGGGTGGTAGTAGTGGTGGGCATCCTGCCCCCTGGGTGAGGGTGGTAGTAGTGGTGGGCATCCTGCCCCCTGGCTAAGGGTGGTAGTAGTGGTGGGCATCCTGCCCCCTGGGTGAGGGTGGTAGTAGTGGTGGGCATCCTGCCCCCCTGGGTGAGGGTGGTAGTAGTGGTAGGCATCCTGCCCCCTGGCTAAGGGTGGTAGTAGTGGTAGGCATCCAGCCCCCTGGCTAAGGGTGGTAGTAGTGGTGGGCATCCTGCCCCCTGGGTGAGGGTGGTAGTAGTGGTGGGCATCCTGCCCCCTGGCTAAGGGTGGTAGTGGTGGTGGGCATTTGGCACCCCCTGGCTAAGGGTGGTTGTGGTGGTTGGCATCCAGCCCCCTGGGTTGGGGTGGTGGCGCGCATTCAGGCCCCTGTGTGCATATGTGGCATTGGTGATGGGCATCCCGCCCCTATGGTGCTGCTGTTGCAAGTATATTCAGATTCCCCGTGTATGTGTGTGATGTGTCGTGTACGTGTTGTATGTGTTTTGTGGTTGGTGTCTGACTTACCTTCTGCGCCGTACGCGTCCGTGCCTGTTCCGGTAGTAGATGTAGAATATTGGTATGATCGGGACGAAGGGATTCATGGTTGGTTCGTGTCGTTCGTCCTTCTCGTTGCTTCGCGTCGTCCTCGTCGCTTGGCTTCGTCCTCGTCGCTTCGCTTCGTCCTCGTCGCTTCGCGTCGTCCTCGTCTGTGCTGTGTTCGTCTCGTAGCCGTGGATCGTGTTGTGGCGCGATTCGGAGCTTATGTGCGCCTCTCCCGGATGCTTTGACGTGCCGTGCGTAGCGACGGGTTCGGCGCGTACGGAAGCGCATCGTACTTGTCCGGCCGGACGGGGCTGCATTTTCCCTTCCGTGCGACTCGATTCGGCGTTTCCGGATTCGCCTCGGTCGGAGAACAGGACCTGGTTTGGGTGAGTACGGCTCGGCCGGAATTTTTGCTGTTGTGCGCATCGTACTTGCTCGTTCGGTGTGCTGTACGGATCGGTCGGGAAACTGGCTTTCGCATGGCTTTTTTCCCGACCGAATAGTATTGGGTGCGCCTCCGACCGAGATCGGAATCGGCCCCTATGTCTTTTCTATGTGCTTGAATCCATCATCATCCAGGATGTGGAGGAGAGCCGTGTTTGGAGTAAGATGATGGCCAAAGGTCCGTCATAGCGACGACTTGACAGATCTCCATTATGGCCATAGGACTGCACAATCCGGGCATTAAAAAGGAAATCTCCATCCTCTCTCCCCCTTGCATCCTAAGTATGATGGGTTATTTGTTTGCTGCAGGTATTTAAACTGTATAAGGTGAAATCTAGTAGTATGGCTGCCTCCCTGGGACTTAAAACCTGGGCCGACCACTCTTCCTCATCCAGCTCCTCCAGATCGCCCCCCCCCCATTGCTCCCGGATTGTCTGGTAGGCGTCTGGGGTGTTGAGTACTAGGGATTTGTATATAAGGTAGACACAGCATTTATCGGGTAGAGGGACCTTTGTGACTTTTGCCTCAAGGGAGCTGAATTCTGGGATGTTTTCACATCCTCACAGGTATGGTTGCCGGGCATGTTGCAGCTGCAGGTACCTATAGAACTGAGACTTCTTCAGTCTGAACTCGTCCTGAAGCTATGTGAAGAACTTCATATCTATGCCAGTCAGTACATGGCCGAGCGTAGCGAATCCAAGTGAATCCCTTCCCCCAGAAGCCCTGCAGCCGTAAAACATCAGGCATAGGGGTTCTGTACCACAAAGGCGTCTCACGCATGTCAACCCTCCTATCGGCAGCCTCTAAAAGAGGACCGCTGGATTTGGTGCGCAGCCCATGTCAAGAGGGCAGTGCCTGGCGGCAGCTAACCCCCATGTATATATTGGAGCAGAAGTGGTCGTCCGTGCACCGCCTCCCCAACCGATACACTGGGTTGTCTTCTGGCCCACATATCCAGCCATTGACGCCCAGAAGATGGGAGGCATGGCAAAAAGACAATCAGTCAACCACTGGCAGTGAACTGTGAAAGGTAGACTTACTGTGTATAGAGACAATATGTCTTCACAATGGTCGGACTATTTACTCTAGGGTCCGTTTGGAGAAGATGTGCGAGGGGCTCGATTATTAGCACAAATAACAGGGGTGACAAGGGACAACCCTGACAAGTACCTCCTTCAAGGCTTATTGATGCCAACAGAGCTCCCCCGGCTTGCACACGAACATGTAGCCATTCCTAAAGCAATTGAACATATGACATGTAGTGGGGGTCAAAGTCTAAGTACTTAAGCCGTGTGAACATACACACCCATAACACACTGTCAAAGGCCATTTCAAAATTGAATAGCAGGATGACCAAAGGCCGTAAGTCGATCGGCAACCTCCGGTGCATTGTGGAGCATTCAGATAGTGTGACGCGTCGATCTATGGAGCATGAAGCCACCTGGTCTTTATTGATTAGATCAGTAATTACAGTACTTAGTTGCATCGTGAGAACCTTAGCCACAACAAAATGGTTATATACAATGAGTAGCGCTGAAGCGGTTGGCCCGGTTTAAAAATGGTGACAATATAGGAATCTTCCAGGTCCCACATGAGTTGCCCATTATTGCGCACCTCAGTGTAGAGATCCAATAGGGGCTATGTGAATATATCAGCCAGGCAGCGAAATCCCTCAACAGGAAGTCAGTTAGGGCCCGGGGTTTTGCTCCCGGCTAACTGAGCAATGGTGTCTGCAATCACTAATGTCATAAATTGATCCTCTAGTTTTTGCAGCTGGGCGGCTATCAGACAGTTCAGTTTGACCACAGAGATCAATAAATGGAATTCAATCAACTTCTAATTGGTTTTGCAGCTCCACATAAAGATCTGCGTAATAGATGGCAAACTTATTTGCCACATATTCCGGGTCAGAATGAATGATACCTGACTCGTCCTTGATCGAGGTCGTAAACTGGTTCCTGTCTGTGTGTTGGCATAGCCAATGCAACAGTTTTCCGGTCTTGTTGCTGTGTTTGTATAGGTGACTCTGGAAGGCTGGTCATAGTGCCTGGCTTCATTGATATAGAGTGGCTTAAGCACTAACGTGGCCTGCACCATGTCATCTAGTGCTTTCTCCGACGGCTTCCTGGCATAAGCATACACAGCATCTTGCACCAGCCAATCAAAGGTGGCAATCTCCCACATTTTCTTCCTTTTTTCATTTGTCAACCACAAAATCACACTGCACACGCATTTTCAAGGGGACATGATCGACCAAACTCTGGGCATGTAGCCAATTGGTAGACACAGAGGGCAGGTGTGCAGTGGGTACCAGGAAATAGTCAAGCATCGAGAGGGTGCAGTGGATCCAGAGAGAAAAGTGTATCCCCCGGTTTGGGGTGGTAGTGGCTCCATACATCACTTAAGTCAAAAGACTACATAATGGATTGTAGCAGATTGGTGTGAGGGAGACTGCGGGGGCATCGGTCCCTAGCAGTCAAGGGTGGCATTTAAAGTCTCCATCAATAAGCGTAGATCAGTCCGGGGCTGTGAGCACTGAGAGGTAGTGGGGCATAACCTGAACAAAAGACAATAGGGGAGCCCCAGAGAGTTGCCTCAACCCATAGAAACCATCCTCTATCATCATGAAGTACCTGATCCACCCTGAAGGGGATCTGGGCATAGATCAGATTCACCACCCCCATAGACCCTCAGTGAAGCCTGCATGATGTACCATATTAAACCTATATCTGTGTAAGCATCTACAGTTCCTCCCCAAGAGGGGGATCTCCTGGAGATGGAGCATATCAATGCCCAATTGCCTGGCCCGCCTTAGACCAGCGCCACACATGATCTTATCAAGCAATGCATTTATGCTCCATGTCAAGCAGTGGAGTGGAGTGTCGGTTTTCTGTATTGGCATTATAAACTTTTAATCTGAGGGATAGGGGAGAAGATAGACCCCAGAGTCTTCCCATGGGGGCAACAAGGCGTACCGGTGAAATAATCCAAGCAACACACTATCCCCACAAAACACCCCATACTTCAAACATGAAGTACCTGTTGTGAATAACCAGGGCCAGTGCCCAAACACCGGGCTAAGCAATGCACCTTTCATTGTCTGGGGAACCCCAGCATAGCAAAAGGAAAACTGAGAACAACGAAATGAGGGACTGGTGGGCGGGTCTCAGGACTGTCCCCGCTTCCCTAAGAGCATCTTACAGTGTACAGACATAGTGTGTCAGGGTATGCATCCTGGGTTTTGGGTGGTCTCCCCGCCCAGCCCCCCACACACCCAGCAGGTCTCACTTGAGTGTACATTGCAGGATAGGGGGGCGTAGTTGTCGCATGTCTCATAGCTGTTTGTGGGCAGATGGACATAATTGGATGACAAGGCGATGGTTTGATGTCATGGGATCTCTGAGAGGAAGCCATCACATCTGAGTCAAGAAGGGGCAAGGGTAGACACCGCCCGAGAGTGAACCGATTACCTCCCGGGAGAGCCCCCATGGTCCCAGGGCCGCCCTACCCAAGGTCTGGACCTGGAGCACCAGGTGATCTGGAGTGTTGAGCCTTCCAATGGGGCGGTACCTTCTGCTCCAATGCTTGTCCTGCCTGGCGGGTGGTCTCCCCTGCAGAATCGATCTCTGAGTCAGTTGTCAGCCTTCCCAAGGGGGCCTCTCCTTTACCCACTACCATGCGAGTTCTGGCATGCCAAAAAATAATGATTTAGACTGAAAAACCATCTTGAGTTTGGCAGGGAATAAATACATGTATTGCAGGCCCATGTTTCTCAATGTTTGTTTGCCTGAGTCATAGTATTTTTGCAGCTTCTGGATGTTTCTTGTATAATCAGGAAATTTCATGATGGTGCGGGAGTCATGGTGGACAGCACCCTTCAGTCTGATTGCGTGAAGAACAGATCTCTTTCCTGATTATTTAAGAACCATGCAATTATGAGTCTGGGAGGTGGCACCCGCAGCCCCAAGGCATGATGAGCCTGCTCCAACAGGCAACCAGATGATTTCTCCTGTGCGGGCACAAAATTATTTAACTAAGACAGTAGGAAGCCGCCCTGACCGGACCTCTACCCCCTCTGGAAAGCCCACAAACCTCAGGCTGGTCCTTCAAGACCGTCCCTCTGAATCTTCCACTTGTAGCTGAAGAGCGTGGGACTCTGCCGACAGCTGAACCACCAGGCCCCGGAGCTTTCTCACCTTGTCCTCAATTTCAGATACATGCCCCTCCAACTCAGTAATCCTCTCCAGTGTATTCTGGAGATCTTGTTGGAGTACAGAAGCGTCCACCCCTATCTCTCCAATCTTAGCTTCCAGAGTAGGACTAGAGTTGCTGTTGGTCTGGAGGATACCTACACTACTATCTTTTGATAGGGGGATCGTCTCCCACTTTTCCACCAAATGGGAGACAGTCACAATGTGTTGCTGGGTCTTCCAACTGATTTGCAAGGACTGCATCCTACCTTTTCTTTCCTCCCCCCCCAGACTGCACTGCATATGCCAGGACATGCTCTCTGGAACATACCTTGGTTTTAGCTGTGGAAGTTCTTGCCTTATGAGTAAAGGGGGGCCACAGTGGTGGTGCCTCTGGAAGAATGAGGTATGGGAATTCACTTCTTTTACTTCCTGGTCCCCAAGAGGGATTGTGGTCTTATGCCCATCCTGGACCTTCACCTCTTGAACTTCTTCATAAGCTCAAGATGCTGTCCCTTAGACCAGTTCTGTTGTCCCTCGATGTGGACCCAAAGACGTTTCCTGAGATTCACAATGGGGTTCAAACACTATCAGTTCACAGTCCTACAGTTTCTACTGATGATTGCAGCATGCATCTTTACGGATTTGCTTACAGTTTTGATGGACTCAGTGAGCAGTCAACATATTGCTTTGCTTTGGTGACTGGCTGGTGAAATCAGAGTCCTAGTCGACGGTCGAAGATTGCATAGGGAATCAGGACTCTCCCCAATGAGTTGGGCTTCACAATCAACATCCAGAAATCTCATCTTACTCTCATGCAGAGACTAAACTTGACAGGAGCAGTGCTAGACACAGCACATAGGAAGGCTTTTCCATCACCTCGAAGATCACACATATTCAGGAGATGATTCGGGAGATGATTCCAATGGTTTTTACTTAGACACATATGCCTGTTCTGTACGTCTCACATCTACTGGGCTTCACAGCTTTGTGCATCCTGTTGATCCCATATGATAAAAGGCAGTTGAGGTCTCTTTAGTGGTGCCTGAGAACAGTAGCTCCAACATCAGTAGGCTATCTTGATTCAGGAGCAGATCTTTGAGTCCGTTCATCATCCAGATCTGCAATGGTGGATAGACCCCTACAACCATTTAGATGGTCTTCCTTCAGCCCTCCACAATCACAGGCTACTGTAGTCAGAAACACCTCCTCTCTTGGCTGGCAGCCCACTTGTTCAGGGAAGCATTCCTCCCTTCAATCTGAGGGAATGCCATGCAGATTCTGTCAGACTATAGCATCACTGCCCATTGTAGCAACAGACTGTGAAGAGTGGGGTCATGGCTGAAGGTAAGTTTTTTTTTTTTTTTCTTCAAAAAGTATTCTTTTTTATTTACTCCCCTCCCTTCTCTATCCCTATGCCCCCCCACACCCCCACCTGCCCCGCCACACGTAGCAAACACCAGCCACTACTGGTGACAGCAGGGGCTTCCAGCGGTTCTGTACATCTAGACACTGACAGTAGATGACCTGCTCTTTGTGGTCTTCACTGGAACCAAGATGGTTAGGTGGGTCATCCTCTGCATCAAGATATACCAAACCATCATGCGCAGTGAACCTCTCTCCAACCCCAGCTGCATTTCTGGGGTTGCAAAGAGCAGGCCTATACTCCCAGACTGTCCTGA
Source organism: Calotriton arnoldi (assembly GCA_963921515.1). Classification (NCBI taxonomy): domain Eukaryota; kingdom Metazoa; phylum Chordata; class Amphibia; order Caudata; family Salamandridae; genus Calotriton; species Calotriton arnoldi. Next base: position 689,744 of record CAWUFW010010419.1, on the reverse strand, counting down.
AGCACTAATCAAGGGCACTCGGGCCAATCCTGAAGCTGCTCTCCTGCGAGAGCATCTTCAGGATTGGCTGCAGGGCAGTCTGGGAGCCTGTGCCGCTTGGAGAAGAGTAGCAGAAGAGTACAATGCGGGAGGCGGTCGGCTGACTAAGCTTTTAAAAAAAAAAAGTATTCTGTTTTATTTACCCCCTCCCTTCTCTACCCCAAAGCCCCCCACACCCCCTGCCCGCCCGCCTCACCACACGTAGCAAACACCAGCCGCTACTGGTGACAGCAGGGGCTTCCAGCGGATCTTTACACCTAGACACTGACAGTAGATGACCAGCTCTTTGTGGTCTTCAACGGAACCAAGATGGTTAGGTGGGTCATCCTCTGCATCAAGATATACTGTACCTTAGACTAGAAAGGGCCCTTAGAGGGTGTTAGAAAAGAGCATCTTTTGCGTGGTATTTCCCCATATTACGTCTTCACTACTCTATTTTTGCTGAACGCATTTAGTTGGCATTCGGAGCTGTGGTCCTGCTAACCAGTGGTAAAGTGATTGTGCTCTCCCTCCCAAACAGGGTAAAATTGGTATATCTCTAATTGGTAAGTCAACAAAGGAGAGAGGGGGGACCAGGAGCCTGTTGAGGTCCAGTGTCCGTGCTCCACAAGTTCACGTTAAATCATAGGGGACACTGTTCCAAGATCAGGGTGCAAAATGTCACCCACTCAACAAAAAGAAAGATTGAGAGTAGAGTAGATGGTAAGAGGAAGAGGAAAGAGAGAGAGGCAGAGGTACATCCCCAGTATCAAGGATCCAATCCCGAAGGGGAGAGCCGAGTCTTGCCTCTTAGTTGCCCTCTCACACCCCAAAGGATGTCATGCTTCATCATTGGGCTTTTGCTCCTCATCGGGCCGGCGCTGCAATGCCCGACGGGTCCCCCGAAGGGTCACTTTCACGGAGATCTTTTAAGAGAAAAGCCGTCAGGTGAGTGCGGGTGTGTGGGGTGGATCCAGGAGAAGAAGTGGTGAAGTGCGTGCAATGAAAGGTGTTAAAAAAATAAAATAAAACTACCTAGGAGTATCCACAGGAAGAACTTTTAATCGTGTGGTACCCCTGGTAGATTAAAAAACCTGAAGGTTGGTGAGTTACTCTGAGGCATGAATGTGCCCGTGTAACTATTTACAAGGTCGACATGTTTCACGCCTGGTTTGTCTAAATGATCAGTGGCGTTTCTTCAGGACCTAACTTATGTGATGGTAGTGCACGTAAAAATGGGGTTCCGAAGTGAGAATGGTAACCCACATGAGTGAGAGGTGGCTTGGGGGTAACCACAGGGTTATGTTCCCTACTGAGTGGTTCAAATCTCGACTTGTAGATATGCCCAAGACAAGGAGGTACCTAGAGGGGATGACAGATAAACAAAGAGACAAAAAAGTTTTTTTGTATCAAACGTGCCAAGGCAAAAAGTGCTCGATAAACCTTTGCACGTTATACGAAGTGGCGTCTGAAAAGACACTAGTACACCAATATACACAGAACATGATGGTACAGACTCATAATGACTGCGTCATATCTTGTAACAGTCGTCAGCCATCTCCCCGTAGAAACGGGCGGAGATCCCTCGGATGCGCCATGCTAGCAAGAATGGCCGCAAAGCATGGCTACTACACTCTAGGCCCCCCGCTCGTCCCCCGTGGATGATCGCCATAGTTGTGGTCTACATATACGGAGAGGAATCTAACGAAAGTCATAGGTGTAACGCATGGTGCAGGTCACACCCGGGAGTATCGGAATTCGAAACCCCACAGTCGGTGTGCCATGCATCCATTACCGGAACATTTATGTATCGTTTCATCCTTGAATGTTGCATATGTCGGTCGAAGCCATACATTTTTTTGAAAACCGTACTTGAAAAGCAAATTTGAAAAGGAGCGCCCGGCTTACCCTCACATAAAGGGGAAGAGTCTCCCAAGGCTAGTGTCCGCTGGATGCCCGCACCTTAATGGCTAGAGACGAGGGAGAAAGTCCAAAAATGGACAGAATAACAGTAACAGTCAACTGCGGTATGGCGGGACAGACTGGTAAAACCCAATGCATAGAGTATATTAAGTTCAGTCCTCCACCATAGTGGTGGTTCCTACTCATGGTTGCGTCGGGTGCCAGCTCATTAGCACCTACCCTCTACCAGCGACTGCCTCCATTGAGTGAGTGTGGCAGCCGTGTAGTATTCATGGTTTTCGGGATGTTGAACGGAGGCGTTTCCTCCTTCCTGTTGGTGTACGTGTAGCGCTTAGTCATAGCCAGATCTAGATGCGCATGCTCAGGTGATAGTGTCTGAGAGAGTACGCGCGCATGCTCCAGAAATGTGAATGTCTCGTTGCTGCGAATGCGCGTGTGGTGGCCTGTTTGCTCCCCGGATTAGAGAGTTAACAGTAGTGCATCAGAAGTGTGCTAAATACATGGGTGCGTATGTATCAAGAGTCGTCCATGTGTTAGGGGATAATGACTTTTCGGGGCCCAGGGTAAAAGCAGTATGAGCGTCGGGGAGCATTAACCCCTAATGTAGATGTGGTGATTACATGAGGTAGCACACTTAAATAAAGGTGAAAAAACTGCCAGTAGCCCTTTTTGTATTCACACCCTGAATGATAGAGGTACACTCCCAATATATGCGCTCGCTAGGGACCACTGTGGTCCCTGGCATTGGTGAATAGCCACGAGTGTAAAACAGAGGGAACGGTTTCTGGCTCGCCCCAGTATGAGAGATATTCGGGATAAACTAGAGAACAAGCTCAGAGGTGGACAGAGCTATTGATGGTAGCGGTAAGGGGCACATCTGTACCGTACATAGGTACTATGATCCGTATTGTGAGTAATGTTATTGTTCCACCAAGGGTATTTCATCGTTTAGCCCCCTGACATGGGTCTGTAAGCGAAAGACCCATCGTTGTTCTTGTCGTAGAAGGGCGTTCATGCTCCACGTGGGTTTAGATTCTAGGACTGTCCATGCAATCGGATCACAGTTGTGGCCTACCTCTAGGTAGTGGTTAGTCATCTTAGTGGCTGACCTTCCCCGTCGTATGGTACTTTTGTGTTCGCTTATCCGTGTCTTGATAGGGCGTGAGGTCATCCCGATATACCTAAGGCCGCATGGGCATGTGATAAGGTATATACAGTTCCTAGTGTTGAAATTAGAGTGTCCACATTGTTCCCAGACAAATTCGTCTAGAGTCAGTGTTTTAGTGTGGGTAGTGGTGGAGCAGGCGTTACAGTAACCACACGGGTAATGCCCTGAGACTGGTGGTAGGTTCCAGAGCGTGGCATTCTGTTGGTTCTTCTTGGTCAGTGGGCGTGTGTTGACCAGGGTATCACGTAGGTTAGACGTCCTTTTGAACGCGAAGCGTGGTTGCTCCAGTTTTAATGAGTCCATGTTCAGGGTCTTCCAATTCCGTCTAATGATGTTTTTGAGTTTGTTGGACAGGGGTGTGAAGGTGGTGACACACATGATGATCTTGCTCGATTCTTTCTCTTTCGTTTCGAGGAGGGCCTATCTGTTATTATTCCTTGCTCGCTTCCTCGCCTTTTCTACTACCCTTTTCGGGTAGTGTCTGTCCCGAAGGTTTTTCTCAAGGTGGTTGGCCTCAGTGTCAAAGTCCTTGGTAGTGGTGCAGTTGCGTCGTATCCGCAGGAACTGACCATACGGAAGATTCTCACGTAAGGCCTTAGGATGGTGGCTCTTGAAGCTTAACAGACTGTTGCAATCAGTGGCTTTCCTGTGGAGTGTTGTTTTGAGTTCGCCTTCATCAAGGATGATCTTCAGGTACAGGAATGGGATCGTTGATTCGCTCACCGTGCCGGTAAACCGAAGGTGTGGATTGAGTCCATTGATCCATTCCAGGAATGAGTTGCAGATAGTCCTGGATCCTTTCCACAGTATCAGTATGTCATCTATGTATCTCTTCCATGTAATGAGGTTATCTTTGTAGGGATTGTCGGCAGTGAATATGTTCCTGGCCTCAAACGATGCCATATACAGGCCCGCCAGGCTCGGCGCAAATGTGCTGCCCATGCTGGTACCTTGTATCTGATGGAAGATCGATGTTTTGTACATAAAAAAGTTTTGTTTTAACGCAATGCTGATCAGGTCGCTGATGAATTCCGCTGGGGTGTTAGATTGTAGGTCCGATTCCTGAAGTAGGTGTCCCACGACCTCAATGGTAGCATCCTGGGGGATATTCGTATAGAGTGCTTCCACATCCAGGGTTAGAAGTAGGTCGATAGGTTCTGTGTTCTCCTCATTAATAACCTCTAATAAGTTGAGCACATCTCGTGTATCCTTGAGGTATGCGGTGGTTGCGTGGACCAAGGGGCGAAGGAAATGGTCACTAAATTGACTCAGGGGTTCCAGGAGTGAATTGATCCCGGATACTATGGGTCGTCCTGGCGGTGGGGATACCCCTTTATGGATTTTTGGGAGGACGTAGAAGTACGGCATCCTTGGGTTCTCATTCACCAAAAAAGCCGCCTCTTGAGGAGAGATCCAGCCCTCTACGCTTGCCTCGTTCACCAAAATGCGGATCTGCTTGGAAAGTTGTTTCGTTGGGTCCTCGTTCAGTTTCCGATAGTATTTGGTATTGTTCAGTTGTTTGTCACAGCCTCATAGTCATTGATGTCCAGGATAACCGTTGCACCCCCTTTGTCCGCCGGTTTGATAATGATCATTGCATCCTCCTTCAGTGAGTCCAAGGCCCGACGTGTTCTGTTCGGTAGATTGTTGAAGGTTGTGCCCTGTTCCAAACGGTTGGCCTCCTTCAGAACTGCCTTCTCGAATGTTATGATCTCACTGGGGACCATTGCGGCAGTCGATGTAAACTTGGACGGATGTCTGAGTCCTGAGTCCTGTGGTTCCGGTGTGGGTCTCCCTAGAAAAAACGCTTGTAATCGTATTTTCCTGAATAGTTGATGGAGTTCCTGGTTCATCCTGAAGTTATCCTCCCTTGGCGTGGGGACGAAGCCTAGTCCTAGCTCCAAGGCAGAGGTCTCGTATTCGCTCAGTACTTTCTTAGAGAGATTAACAATTAAGGTCTTGGGTGTGTCATACTCCTGGTTTGTCTCTGTTGTTGTTGCCCGGCGTCCTCCCACTGTACTTGCTTCTGACCTCTTCTTTTTCCTCTGCCTCGCCCCCTGCCTCTGTACTGAAAAGGAGGTGGTGGGTTTTGAAAAAAGGGTTGTGGGTAGCCAGCTTGCGGGTAGCCTGGCTGTGGTCCTTGGAAGGCTGGGTACCACATGGGTCCATGTGGCGGATATGGTGTGTGATGGAAACCGTACATCGGGGGTGGTATTGGGGGGGGGGGGGGGGAAGTAGAGCTGGTTTGTTCTGGTTCCTTCCCCAACTTCTGTCACTCGAGTTGCTATAGGCCGATTGCCCCGAGTTGTTTGAAGTCGACGATCCATCATCAGAGAGGGCATCCGTGTCTGTAGCCTGGTAATCATCTCTAATATATGGGTAGACCCTCTCTCTATCGAATTTTTTCACATCCTTCTGGAGTTTGGATATCTTCTGTTGGAGGAGGTATTCACGATGTCCGGTCATCTCGGTGTTAATCTCTGCCAGGCGGGATTTGAATGTTATGTTGATCCCTGCCTTCAGACCGTCCTCGGCAATTTTAATCTTGATAATCAATGCCTCCGAGATGCGTTTAGCTGTGCTGATGATCAGGATGAGCCAGTCGCGGGTACACTTCCACGCGATCTGGCTCCATTCTCTTCTGAAGACCGGATCGTCAAGAAAGATGCGTGGTGCAGTGCGAATAATAAGTCCATTGGGTGCGGCATTGGCTCTGAGGTATTCAGTCATTACCTGGCCATGTAACGCTACCTTAACTTGGGCTTTCTTAAGGGAAGCCAGTGAGTTCCAGTCCCCCTGAAGACTTGTGCCTGCCATGTTGCCATCCGTGTCGAGTAATGATGGGGTCTTCAAAATTTCTGAGACAATATCTTCGCAATAGGCGAGGCCTAGATTGTCCCCCATGTTGGGGGTGGTCATGTTCAAATGTGTTGGTGGAAGAGAGGAAGAGGGAGAGACGGATCAGGAAAGGATAGAGGGTCCCTCGGCTGGGCCGCCGTGCTAATGCTAAGTCAACAAAGGAGAGAGGGGGGACCAGGAGCCTGTTGAGGTCCAGTGTCCGTGCTCCACAAGTTCACGTTAAATCATAGGGGACACTGTTCCAAGATCAGGGTGCAAAATGTCACCCACTCAACAAAAAGAAAGATTGAGAGTAGAGTAGATGGTAAGAGGAGGAGGAAAGAGATAGAGGCAGAGGTACATCCCCAGTATCAAGGATCCAATCCCGAAGGGGAGGGCCGAGTCTTGCCTCTTAGTTGCCCTCACACACCCCAAATGATGTCATGCTTCATCATTGGGCTTTTGCTCCTCGTCGGGCCAGCGCTGCATTGCCCGACGGGTCCCCCAAAGGGTCACTTTCACAGAGATCTTTTAAGAGAAAAGCCGTCAGGTGAGTGCGGGTGTGTGAGGTGGATCCAGGAGAAGAAGTGGTGAAGTGCGTGCAATGAAAGGTGTTCAAAAAATAAAATAAAACTACCTAGGAGTATCCACAGGAAGAACTTTTAATCGCGTGGTACCCCTGGTAGATTAAAAAACCCGAAGGTTGGTGAGTTACTCTGAGGCATGAATGTGCCCGTGTAACTATTTACAAGGTCGACATGTTTCACGCCTGGTTTGTCTAAATGATCAGTGCCGTTTCTTCAGGACCTAACTTATGTGATGGTAGTGCACGTAAAAATGGGGTTCCGAAGTGAGAATGGTAACCCACATGAGTGAGAGGTAGCTTGGGGGTAACCACAGGGTTATGTTCCCTACTGAGTGGTTCAAATCTCGACTTGTAGATATGCCCAAGACAAGGAGGTACCTAGAGGGGATGACAGATAAACAAAGAGAGACAAAAAAGTTTTTTTGTATCAAACGTGCCAAGGCAAAAAGTGCTCGATAAACCTTTGCACGTTATACGGAGTGGCGTCTGAAAAGACACTAGTACACCAATATACACAGAACATGATGGTACAGACTCATAATGACTGCGTCATATCTTGTAACAGTCGTCAACCATCTCCCCGTAGAAACGGGCAGAGATCCCTCGGATGCGCCATGCTAGCAAGAATGGCCGCAAAGCATGGCTACTACACTCGAGGCCCCCCGCTCGTCCCCCGTGGATGATCGCCGTAGTTGTGGTCTACATATACGGAGAGGAATCTAACGAAAGTCATAGGTGTATCGCATGGTGCAGGTCACACCCGGGAGTATCGGAATTCGAAACCCCACAGTCGGTGTGCCATGCATCCATTACTGGAACATCTATGTATCGTTTCATCCTTGAATGTTGCATATGTCGGTTGAAGCCATACATTTTTTTGAAAACCGTACTTGTAAAAGCAAATTTGAAAAGGAGCGCCCAGCTTACCCTCACATAAAGGGGAAGAGTCTCCCAAGGCTAGTGTCCGCTGGATGCCCGCACCTTAATGGCTAGAGACGAGGGAGAAAGTCCAAAAATGGACAGAATAACAGTAACAGTCAACTGCGGTATGGCGGGACAGACTGGTAAAACCCAATGCATAGAGTATATTAAGTTCAGTCCTCCACCATAGTGGTGGTTCCTACTCACGGTTGCGTCGGGTGCCGGCTCATTAGCACCTACCCTCTACCAGCGACTGCCTGCATTGAGTGAGTGTGGCAGCCGTGTAGTATTCATAGTTTTCGGGATGTTGAACAGAGGCGTTTCCTCCTTCCTGTTGGTGTACGTGTAGCGCATAGTCATAGCCAGATCTAGATGCGCATGCTCAGGTGATAGTGTCTGAGAGAGAATGCGCGCATGCTCCAGAAATGTGAATGGCTCGTTGCTGCGCATGCGCGTGTGGTGGCCTGTTTGCTCCCCGGATTAGAGAGTTAACATTAGTGCATCAGAAGTGTGCTAAATACTTGGGTGCGTATGTATCAAGAGTCGTTCGTGTGTTAGGGGATAATGACTCTTCGGGGCCTAGGGTAAAAGCAGTATGAGCGTCGGGGAGCATTAACCCCTAATGTAGATGTGGTGATTACATGAGGTAGCACACTTAAATAAAGGTGAAAAAACTGCCAGTAGCCCTTTTTGTATTCACATCCTGAATGATAGAGGTACACTCCCGATATATGCGCTCGCTAGGGACCACTGTGGTCCCTGGCATTGGTGAATAGCCACGAGTGTAACACAGAGGGAACGGTTGGTGGCTCGCCCCAGTACGAGAGATATTCGGGATAAACTAGAGAACAAGCTCAGAGGTGGACAGAGCTATTGATGGTAGCGGTAAGGGGCACATCTGTACCGTACATAGGTACTATGATCCGTATTGTGAGTAATGTTATAGTTCCACCCAGGGTATTTCATCGTTTAGCCCCCTGACATGGGTCTGTAAGCGAAAGACCCATCGTTGTTCTTGTCGTAGAAGGGCGTTCATGCTCCACGTGGGTTTAGATTCTAGGACTGTCCATGCAATCTGATCACAGTTGTGGCCTACCTCTAGGTAGTGGTTAGTCATCTAAGTGGCTGACCTTCCCCGTCGTATGGTACTTTTGTGTTCGCTTACCCGTGTCTTGATAGGGCGTGAGGTCATCCCGATATACCTAAGGCCGCATGGGCATGTGATAAGGTATATACAGTTCCTAGTGTTGCAATTGGAGTGTCCACGTTGTTCCCAGACAAATTTGTCTAGTCAGTGTAGTGGTGGAGCAGGCGTTACAGTAACCACACGGGTAATGCCCTGAGACTGGTGGTAGGTTCCAGAGCGTGGCATTCTGTTGGTTCTTCTTCTTGGTCAGTGGGCGTGTGTTGACCAGGGTATCACGTAGGTTAGACGTCCTTTTGAACGCGAAGCGTGGTTGCTCCAGGTTAATGAGTCCATGTTCAGGGTCTTCCAATTCCGTCTAATGATGTTTTTGAGTTTGTTGGACAGGGGTGTGAAGGTGGTGACACACGTGATCTTGCTCGATTCTTTCTCTTTCGTTTCGAGGAGGGCCTGTCTGTTATTATTCCTTGCTCGTTTCCTCGCCTTTTCTACTACCCTTTTCGGGTAGTGTCTGTCCCGAAGGTTTTTCTCAAGGTGGTTGGCCTCAGTGTCAAAGTCCTTGGTAGTGGTGCAGTTGCGTCGTATCCGCAGGAACTGGCCATACGGAAGATTCTCACGTAAGGCCTTAGGATGGTGGCTCTTGAAGCTTAACAGACTGTTGCAACGGTGGCTTTCCTGTGGAGTGTTGTTTTGAGTTCGCCTTCATCAAGGATGATCTTCGGGTACCAGGAATGGGATCGTTGATTCGCTCACCGTGCAGGTAAACCGAAGGTGTGGATTGAGTCCATTGATCCATTCCGGGAATGAGTTGCAGATAGTCCTGGATCCTTTCCACACTATCAGTATGTCATCTATGTATCTCTTCCATGTAATGAGGTTATCTTTGTAGGGATTGTCGTCAGTGAATATGTTCCTGGCCTCGAACGATGCCATATACAGGCCCGCCAGGCTCGGCGCAAATGTGCTGCCCATGCTGGTACCTTGTATCTGATGGAAGATCGATGTTTTGTACATAAAAAAGTTTTGTTTTAACGCAATGCTGATCAGGTCGCTGACGAATTCCGCCAGGGTGTTGGATTGTAGGTCCGATTCCTGAAGTAGGTGTCCCATGACCTCAATGGTAGCATCCTGGGGGATATTCGTATAGAGTGCTTCCACATCCAGGGTTAGAAGTAGGTCGATAGGTTCTGTGTTCTCCTCATTAATAACCTCTAATAAGTTGAGCACATCTCGTGTATCCTTGAGGTATGCGGTGGTTGCCTGGACCAAGGGGCGAAGGAAATGGTCACTAAATTGACTCAGGGGTTCCAGGAGTGAATTGATCCCGGATACTATGGGTCGTCCTGGCGGTGGGGATACCCCTTTATGGATTTTTGGGAGGACGTAGAAGTATGGCATCCTTGGGTTCTCATTCACCAAAAAAGCCGCCTCTTGAGGAGAGATCCAGCCCTCTACGCTTGCCTCGTTCACCAAAATGCAAATCTGCTTGGAAAGTTGTTCCGTTGGGTCCTCGTTCAGTTTCCGATAGTATTTGGTATTGTTCAGTTGTTTGTCACATTCAGCCTCATAGTCATTGATGTCCAGGAGAACCGTTGCACCCCCTTTGTCTGCCGGTTTGATAATGATGGTTGCATCCTCCTTCAGTGAGTCCAAGGCCCGACGTGTTCTGTTCGGTAGATTGTTGAAGGTTGTGCCCTGTTCCAAACGGTTGGCCTCCTTCAGAACTGCCTTCTCAAATGTTATGATCTCACTGGGGACCATTGCGGCAGTCGGTGTAAACTTGGACGGATGTCTGAGTCCTGAGTACTGTGGTTCCGGTGTGGGTCTCCCTAGACAAAACGCTTGTAATCGTATCTTCCTGAATAGTTGATGGAGTTCCTGGTTCATCCTGAAGTTATCCTCCCTTGGCGTGGGGACGAAGCCTAGTCCTAGTTCCAGGGCAGAGGTCTCGTCTTCGCTCAGTACTTTCTTAGAGAGATTAACAATTAAGGTCTTGGGTGTGTCATACTCCTGGTTTGTCTCTGTTGTTGTTGCCCGGCGTCCTGCCACTACTTGCTTATGACCTTTTCTTTTTCCTCTGCCTCGCCCCCTGCCTCTGTACTGAAAAGGAGGTGGTGGGTTTTGAAAAAAGGGTTGTGGGTAGCCAGCTTGCGGGTAGCCTGGCTGTGGTCCTTGGAAGGCTGGGTACCACATGGGTCCCTGTGGCGGATATGGTGTGTGATGGAAACCGTACATCGGGGGTGGTATTGGGGGAAGTAGAGCGGCTTTGTTCTGGTTCCTTCCCCCAACTTCTGTCACTCGAGTTGCTATAGGCCGATTGCCCGGAGTTGTTTGAAGTCGACGATCCATCATCAGAGAGGGCATCCGTGTCTGTAGCCTGGTAATCATCTCTAATATATGGGTAGACCCTCTCTCTATCGAATTTTTTCACATCCTTCTGGAGTTTGGATATCTTCTGTTGGAGGAGGTATTCACGATGTCCGGTCATCTCGGTGTTAATCTCTGCCAGGTGGGATTTGAATTTTATGTTGATCCCTGCCTTCAGACTGTCCTCGGCAATTTTAATCTTGATAATCAATGCCTCCGAGAGGCGTTTAGCTGTGCTGATGATCAGGATGAGCCAGTCGTGGGTACACTTCCACGCGATCTGGCTCCATTCTCTTCTGAAGACCGGATCGTCAAGAAAGATGCGTGGTGCAGTGCGAATAATAAGTCCATTGGGTGCGGCATTGGCTCTGAGGTATTCAGAATTACCTGGCCATGTAACGCTACCTTAACTTGGGCTTTCTTAAGGGAAGCCAGTGAGTTCCAGTCCCCCTGAAGACTTGTGCCTGCCATGTTGCCATCCGTGTCGAGTAATGATGGGGTCTTCAAGATTTCTGAGACAATATCTTCGCCATAGGCGAGGCCTAGATAGTCCCCCATGTTGGGGGTGGTCATGTTCAAATGTGTTGGTGGAAGAGGGAGAGACAGATCAGGAAAGTATAGAGGGTCCCTCAGCTGGGCCGCCGTGCTAATGCTAAGTCAACAAAGGAGAGAGGGGGGACCAGGAGCCTGTTGAGGTCCAGTGTCCGTGCTCCACAAGTTCACGTTAAATCATAGGGGACACTGTTCCAAGATCAGGGTGCAAAATGTCACCCACTCAACAAAAAGAAATGCAGGCAGTCGCTGGTAGAGGGTAGGTGCTAATGAGCCGGCACCCGACGCAACCGTGAGTAGGAACCACCACTATGGTGGAGGACTGAACTTAATATACTCTATGCATTGGGTTTTACCAGTCTGTCCCGCCATACCGCAGTTGACTGTTACTGTTATTCTGTCCATTTTTGGACTTTCTCCCTCGTCTCTAGCCATTAAGGTGCGGGCATCCAGCGGACATTAGCCTTGGGAGACTCTTCCCCTTTATGTGAGGGTAAGCCGGGCGCTCCTTTTCAAATTTGCTTTTACAAGTACGATTTTCAAAAAAATGTATGGCTTCGACCGACATGCAACATTCAAGGATGAAACGATACATAGATGTTTCAGTAATGGATGCATGGCACACCGACTATGGGGTTTCGAATTCCGATACTCCCGGGTGTGACCTGCACCATGCGTTACACCTATGACTTTCGTTAGATTCCTCTCCGTATATGTAGACCACAAGCTACCTCTCACTCATGTGGGTTACCATTCTCACTTCGGAACCCCATTTTTACGTGCACTACCATCACATAAGTTAGGTCCTGAAGAAACGCCACTGATCATTTAGACAAACCAGGCGTGAAACATGTCGACCTTGTAAATAGTTACACGGGCACATTCATGCCTCAGAGTAACTCACCAACCTTCGGGTTTTTTAATCTACCAGGGGTACCACGCGATTAAAAGTTCTTCCTGTGGATACTCCTAGGTAGTTTTATTTTATTTTTGGAACACCTTTCATTGCACGCACTTCACCACTTCTTCTCCTGGATCCACCCCACACACCCGCACTCACCTGACGGCTTTTCTCTTAAAAGATCTCCGTGAAAGTGACCCTTTGGGGGACCCGTCGGGCATTGCAGCGCCGGCCCGACGAGGAGCAAAAGCCCAATGATGAAGCATGACATCCTTTGGGGTGTGTGAGGGCAACTAAGAGGCAAGAATCGGCCCTCCCCTTCGGGATTGGATCCTTGATACTGGGGATGTACCTCTCTCTCTTTCCTCTTCCTCTTACCATCTACTCTACTCTCAATCTTTCTTTTTGTTGAGTGGGTGACATTTTGCACCCTGATCTTGGAACAGTGTCCTCTATGATTTAACATATCTCTAATTGGCACATTTAATTTACTTATAAGTCCCTAGTTAATGGAACTATTTGTACACAGGGCCGGTAAATTAAATGCTACAAGTGGGCTGCACCACTCATTGTGCCACCCACTAAAGTAGCGCTGTAAAATATATCCCGGGCCTGCCACTGCAGCCTCTGGTGCAGTTTTAAACTGCCATTTTGACCTGGCAAAATAAACTTTTTATCAGATCTAAACCTTCTTTTCTAATACATATGTCACCCCTGAGATAGGCCCTAAAGTCTCATAGAGCAGGGTACATGGGTTTTAAAAAACAGGACATGTCAACTTAAGTTTTGTCTTTCCTTATAGTGAAAAAACCTCTCCCTAGACTAACACTGGGCTACTTTATTACACTTAAGTGATAGCTTCAGTTTGGAAGCATATAGAGAAATACTTCCTCCACTCATTTGAATTGTAATTTAAAATCCTCTTTCATGGTTAAGTCGGGGTTTAAATTACCATTCTGAAAATCCACTTTTAGAAAGCTGATGTTTTCCTGCCTAATCCCAATGTGCTTTTCTGCCAGTGTCCAAGGTCATGTGACTGTTAATGGCTCTCCTGTGGTGTGATGTGTATTCCTTCCAGACAGGGGACAAAACGGTCTTTGGTGTGGGGAAGGGTATTCCTCTCCTGGGCAGGGTGGCCTGAAGGGTTGTACTCCGCTCTTCCTGAGCTTCAAAGGGTAGGCTGAGGGCTATACTGACTTCTGAAGATGCCTGCCCTGTCACTGGGAAATGGACACACACCTGGGCCCGCCTACCCTTTGTCCCACTAGATAGATTGGACCCAAACTCAGGCGAAAGGGAAGCACTAACTAGAACCAGTTTAGGGTTAGACAAAGGGGGTTACCCCCACATACCGCTGCCACTGGGTTTAAAAGTTGCACTCTCAGAACTTCTCTTCAGAACATACCCGGACCTGTGGAGACTCAGTTTAAGGGCTCCCCTACGTTCTAAAGCCTGAAAGAAGACTGGGCCTGCTTGCCGTGAACCCAAGACTCTAGAAGTGACTCCAAATGTCGGAAGACTAACCTCGTGTTTGATCTCCAAGGACACAACAAGCTTTCAGAGGCCCTTCCCTGCAACAGTCTAGCTGACGAGTACCAACTGGTCTGGCATCCGCTGGAGTGAGTTCTTTCCCCTAAAAGCTGCCCCTCCAGGTCTAGGACCATTGGCTGGTGTTAGTCTACTCCTTCAACCACAAAACTACAAGAACTGGACTCCAGGTGAAAAACAAGAGGTTCTGGGCTGTTCGCATAAAAAAGAAACGTCCCCGATCTCCTCGCTAACACAAGCTGACTTCACCGAGGCCAACGTAAGAGCTGCATCCGAAAGTGGACGCGACTTCTCAGACACAGACCCCGAACTTCACCGCCTGGAGCTCTTCACAGTGACAACAAATTGCCACGCATTTCCCGCCAATGTGAAGAACCGATCGTCAACCATCTCTTCGCGCCGCCACCAACTGCATCTTCAATGAGAAGTTCCAGCTGAGGCCTGAGACTTCAGCAACCCGCTCTCAACGAGTCCCTAGCCAGATCCAGCTTGCAGCTCAGCTGCTGACTACCTAGTTGATGAGTGCTTCGTGCGTGAAAACTGTACTAAGTTAGAAGGTAAACTTTCCACCAGAACGATACTAGTCCCTGTATCCGACCCACACTCCATCGCGGTTGTCCTGAACTTTTGACTTTGACCTAGTGCAGCGTGACCAGATGTCCCCGATTGGTGCTTTGTGCTTCTTGGTGCTATTTTTTTCCTAAAACTTAAAAAAATCACAAATCCGGTTAACTTATTGTATTTTTGTAGTTTTTATTTTATTTTATTTATTATCATCTACTCTATTTTCTAAATTAATTTGTGAAGTGTTTTCACTTTATTATTGTTTGTGCTGCATAAAACTGTACACACTCTAAGTTAAGCCTGGCCTGGCCATTAGGGATGGACTTGTGACTGCAGTAGGACCATGTCGGATTTGTATAAAGTTTCGGACTGTTTGTTGTGGCACAGTGAGGAAAAAAAGGATTGGCTGAATGATACATAGATTATTTATCAACTGCCATTATTAATTCAAACATTTCCCCCTTACTTTTTTGATTTCTTTGAGTGAGATGCCTTAAGGGTGACAGCTATTCACCGAAGAGATCTCAGCTCACTGTGCCATAGGATCCAAGCTGCCCTTCACTGATGAGTTCAGCAACTCTGAAACTAGTTTGTGGTTTGTAGTCACCCTGGCTGGAGTGGCACCGTGAGCAAAAGAGATGGACAGGAATGCTACACATGACAATTATCACTGGCTGAGATTCATTTGTGGGTTTGATGGATACTACTAACTGCAGATTCCTCACCTTTAGAATATCACTGAGCACTGGATCCATTAGATTTTTTACCATAGTCCCTGTGCACCAGTAGGTGACATCATGTAGCTTTGTGTTGACTTTGTTCCACCCTGAAAGTGACGGCTGGAACCACATACAGGTGCAACCCGAGTGAGCTGATGTCAGTTCCTATCTTTCTTTGCATTTATACCCTTATCCGGAGCTGGCACCTACCTTTTTCTCATCAGTTAAAAGGCTTTTTCCATCCAAAATGTATTTTCCTGTGTGCAAGAAAACATATCACCCCCTGAAGCTACAGGGTTTAAGCCTCGTAGGGACTGACCCAAACAAATGTCTGTGACACTTCTAGAGGTGTGTCTCTGGTGTTTGGGTTCAGGCCATGGCTCCAGGTCATGCGAGGAGTGCGCTCTGATGTGCTTGAAGATGATCCAGGAATGCACAATCACCGAGTATTTCAGGAAATCGCCTAAGGCCCACTCCTGCTTAAAGTCAAGGATACACCTGTTCCAGCGAAAGGTCGTTGTCACAGTCCAAATGTTTGAGAAAATCCAAATCTAAAAAGAAATACAAGAAGTCCAAGCAGGTCTTGTCCCAGGCATACTCACTCTGGCTAACCTCAAGGCCCCATGGATTTGCAGAGGGATCAGCAGGTTACTGCTGGCGGGTCCACCATTTGAGACAACTGTGCCTCATGAACCTGCTTTGGGTTCAGCTCCATGATGCAAAGGCAGTCCAGGCCTGGTCATGACCAAAAGTGCAGCATATACAAGGATGGTCTGATGAAAGGGAGCCTCTGTGAAAGAGTCAGGCAATGATGGTGGTTTTAGCAACATACCTTCAGAGGTTGGGAGTACCAGTTTTCCTCTACTTCAATGACTGGCTGTTGGAGGTGAACTCACCACATTCAGTTGTGTACCACCTCCAGGTGACTGTAAACCTCTTTACATTGATGGAGTTCTCAATCAACATGCTTAAATATGGATGAGCAAGTTCAGGGCATGCAGGCTATGATCTTCTTTTAAAAAAATATTTTTATTGAGAACAGGGAAAATTATCGACATAGTAGCAAATCAATTCAAGCATATACAATCAGATAATTTAGCCGAGGAGACCATTCTTTAAAAAACAAATTTCACCAAGGAATTTTATAGAGTCGAGAAAAATACACAGTTAATTGATAATGAATACAGTCGATCAAATATAAAACATCATTCTCAAAATTCCACTTTCTCGTTAAAAAAACTCCCTTTAAATCTTTTACATTATTTTAATTAATAATTTTCTAAACCAACCCAATCATAATAAAAAACATTCTGATATAAAGTGCATATAAGTCTAGCAGCAATAAATACCTCCAATCACCTTGAGTACCTTATTCAAAACCTTCGTAGATAAAACCAAGAAAAAATCGAACATTACCCAAAGTGCATTGTGCAGTATAGAATTAGGAAAGATTAGGAAAGAAATTTTTCCAAATACCCCTAAATTTCACGATAGCTCCTACAGGTTTGGCATAGGCCTCCTCAAATCTGCAGGTCCGAACCATTTTATTGAACCAATGCTCAGTACTAGATTGTTTATTGGTTCTCCAGTTTTGGAGAACCAGTGACCTGGCAACAGCAATGGAAATTAATATAAAATACTGCTGGTTTTTGGTTAAACTTTTTACCTCACCTGAGGAACCAAATAACACCAGCATGACTGATGGCTCAATTCTTACAGATAAAGTCAGAGAGCAGGCTATGATCTTGATGTTTCAACCTCAGTAGTGGGTCTTAGTGAGGGTGGCTCTGAATCACAATGTGGGATGTGCTCTAAACTGTTATGAGCTCCAATGTACCCCAATATAGGCCTAGGTAGTTGCACGACCTTTTACCTACATTTGTCCTACCTTGCTCTACATAACGGCTCTGGCGTTGACCTTTTGCCTAGTTATGTGCTGAATAAATGTCATGTGGTTTTCCTCAAGAAGTAGCCTCATTTATTATGCATGATGATTCTTAGTATCACACAGCAGGATTACCATCTTCTTTATAATAACTGTACAAAATTCACTGTTATTGTCATCCTTGGAGGACAGGCCCACAGTACCATTGCACATCTAGGTAGACCCCCTGAGTGTACCTTTTCGGTATATAAGCACCACATCTTTGCTGTGCAGACCAGAGGAGAAGCTGCCATGCTGACACGAGATGCTGGAGTCACTACACGCAGAAGCTCCAGCACACAGTGGTCTGACATCCCTTGCGGGGTGTCCAACTTCGGACCAAGATGGGGTCCTACGTTCTTTCCCATCAGGTAATGCGGTTGACTCTTTCCTAGGGGGATTCTTGGCTTCCCACCTACATACATGTTAGATACACTTAGGCACACTTAGCTAGGGTTTGCATCTTAGGAGTAAGCTTGATTATTGCTATGTATCTATATGCCTACATGTATTCACTGTTTTAGCATCATGGTAGAATTATACCTTTTATTTACTCTGTCGGTGCTTGCAATCGTATATATCGGTTTCTGTCTAATGGTTGTCGCAGCACACGTATTTTGTACTAGAATAACGCTGGTTCAATAAATGTTTATTGAAGACGTCCCCCTCGTTTGTTCTGTATATCTCTCTGAGAGGAAGTGAGCACGAGTGACTGAACGAAAAGTACTATACTGTTTGCACGATCCCTGAAGGATCAAGGGTTGTCATGTTCGATAGTTGCCAGAAACTATTCGCTGCTTGATAAGGTTAGAGGGCTTATAGTGGCACTGTGAGCCAACTGGTCTAAAGACTAACATATCCTGTAGGGGTGCCTGGAATCAGTCTGGACAACAATCCCTTAGTTTATGTTGTCTAAACGCGCAGATCCTATGTATTATTAGGAACTGCACGACACTGGAATACAGTAGGTTGTTGAGGAATGGGCTCAGCTGTCGCAAAGGTCATATTGGAGAGTAAGGTAGCATCTTACGATTCTGGGCTGCAAAGCAAACCGACCTTGCCAAGTGAAAAAAAACACTCAGAGGTTTGAATTTACAGATCAGGTTTTATATGAACCTCACCAGCCATAGGGCAAGCATTAAAGCTTGATCATCTGTGCAGAAACAACAGCTTTATATTCTTGTGAAGGGCAACCCCTTTGTACTCCTAACCTCCTGATAATTCTGTCGCTATGCATAGGCTATGTTGAGCTATCTTCAGCCCTATTAGAAAATACACTAAGCTCCTGCAAGAGTTGAAGGAGTTTATTCTAAGAGTGCCTATCCAGCCAGGAGTATGAGTTTCAGCTAACTGTTTTCCTTTCTGATTTATTGTGCCAAGTTAGGGAGAGGGAGTGCATACATTCTCCTTCCTCTTCCATTTCCTCTTCGGGAGGAGGAGAAATTCTGGGCTGCTTTGGAGCTAGAGCACTCCTATTTTTTAATGCAGTCGTTACTGCCAAATCAATCTTCTTTTGAATGTCTGTCAAAGTGTTCCCCAAATCCACTGTATTTTCAATATCCTGCATGGCAGATGCTTCTGAAGAGTCCTCTAGGTCTACACAATACAGTTTCTCTAAGCATATTCTTGGCTCAATAAATGTCTAAGAACCAGTAGCGGCTGCTACGGGGCAGTAGTGGTGGGGTGGGGAAAGGGGGGTTAAAAAAAATAGAAAAGGGGAAAAAAAAGAAAAATGTACTTATCTGCCGGCTGCCACCTCTCCTCCAACCACTTCGGTCGACACAGGAAACGGGAAGCACACAGGCTCCCGGACTCCCCTAAGCCACTCAAGACGTCGCTGTCAACAGCATGACAGCAGCATCATGATAGGTCTGAATGGCCTGGTTCAGCGCTCAGACAGGGAGTGGGAGGCTGTGCATGTTCTCCACTCGGCTGTGCAATACAGCCAGGTGGAGAAATGCTAAGTGCGCATGACTGTTTGGCCGGCCCAAGATGGCTGGCCAAACCATCATGCGCACTTCGAAAGTGCCCACCACTCCTACCCCTTCTCCATACGCCGCCTAGCCCCACCCCACACCTATACAGAGCCAGTACTGAAAAATGAAATGATAATAAAACGGTGTTAATATCATTGTATTGTTCCTGTGGGGCAATGCTCCTCCACCTTAGCGGAGGAGCTGCTGCTGCTAAGAACACTGATCCAGGAATTTAGCGCTGCTTCCTGAATCACAGTTTCTATAGTAACAAAGAAATCATTGTTGAAATTTTGCTGTCATATTACCAATGGTCAACGTGTATTAAAAAAAAAAGTATGGGAACTGTGATCTTGAGTCCAAAGGAGGTAGGGTCAGTGAGCGTGGGGGCGGGATCAAAGGCATGGCTAAAAAGAACAGAATATTCTGTAACTATTTTGTTGGTCTTTCACCTTCAAGTTACTGCATATAAAGTAACAGTTAAACTAATCAGTGAGAGAGGCACTTTTTTATGCTGTGAAACCTCTATTGGTTAATGTGATTATTGCAGATAGCTGTCTGTAACCAGAGAGCCACAGAATTGAATTCTGGGTGGTGCAGTGGGGAATAGTGACTTGTGTGATTTTAGTGTTACGAGGTCCCAGCCTGTGGCAGGAAGCAATTTGAATATGTACGGCATTACACACACTATAAGATAGGCTTCCATAAAGTGCACAAAAGGATTTAGGTTTAAGATAAAAAGGTACTTCTAGAATATAGAGCTGGGTAATATGCAGACTGTGCCTAGTACAACATTTTTTTTTAACTGTCCCTTAAAAGCACGCTCTCCACAGCTCTTCAGGTCACCTTACAATACCTCTCAAAAAGAATACTCTTCAAGTGACTCCAGTTAAAGCCAATACCAGCTTCCAAGCAGCCTTTACATTTGCAGATCAACCAAATGTGCACATTTGCATTTCTATCATACAGCAGACACCTTGACAAGAAGACTTGTTTCTTGTTCAGCTGTCTGCCTCTCCCACTGCTTCACAGCACAGCTGACTCTATACCCTTCCACTTTAGGTAAGACATCTCAAATGTCAGAACTAACCGTTCTGGACAGTTGTTTTTTAACATAAAGTAGGACAACTGTTTTTGTCAAAGTAAAGTATGGGCACGTCATGCCCCTCCGATCCCTCCCACTTCGACCTCTGCAGACTACAATCAGGCAGCAAATGCTTGCAGGCCAAAGGCGTAAATTGTTCAAAAGTAAGTAACTGCGGCTGGGAGATATTATTTAATTGAGCCCCAAAAAATCCACTACATAAGGATTTTCTGCCTAGAAACAGAACCGATCCCTCTTCAGCAGATCAGGGTCTGATTTTACATGTGCCAGGGACCAATAGAGGAGGACCCGAAATGGGACCAATGTCACAGCTAGAATGGCACAGGAGGTGGTACAAGCAGCAGTCTCCCTTTTTGCATTCGGGCTATCTCTGGGGATCGCGAGACATCACTGGTTGCTGCCGCTTTCATTTTCAATCCTGTAAATAGGCCACCTCCTGGGGTGCTCGGCTACACTGAATTCAAATGTACAATCCCAGTCTGGTTTTTATGGTCTGGCCTGACAGGGCAGCTGTCGCCAGACAATTAGGCGAGAGTCACCAGGAGATGGGCTTTGGCTCTGCCCACATGTGGGGAGCCAGAAATACGTGTTGTGATTGGGCAGAAGGTGTGTGATTCTGCAAAAAAAGTGCTTACCCTCCACACATCTGTGATCATTTTGTTTTCTTATCCAACTGCCTGAGTTTTAACTTTCAGGGGCACACACATGTTGTTTTAATGCCATTGAAGTGTCTTAGATAACTATATAATTTATGGTGTTTTTCTCCAGCAGCAGCACAGAGATGGAGGGAGATTGGAAGGGGGGGGAGGGGGCACTCATTAACCTATATGGATTTTTAGGTCTGGCTTCACAGTGCAACTGTCACCTTATATTTTAACCTACACAATATTATTCTACAGTTATTGCTGCAACACAAATCCATATCAGTTCCCATGCTATTTACTTGTCATGCTTCACATTATCATACAGCATTCCTATAACGCCAGACCTCTCTGCATTACCAACGCTTGTCTTTTCTTACTGCTTTCACTGTGGCGGTTTTACATGACTGCTAATTCAGAATCCCTGCTGTCTTTAGAAGTGACTGAATTAGGTCCCCGACCCGCTGCATCATTTGTGGACACTTGATTTATTCTATCTGCTCCCAGGCCTAATCCAGAATCTACAGAACTGCACTCCTTTGTGAGTGGGTTCTTCAGAAGCTGTCCATTATTCTCACTGTTTTAAAGAAAACTTTTTAAGCACCATACAGAGGTCAAAACGTTGTCCACATGTCATCAATCAGATTTGGTCTTGCACATCGCTCATTGACATTTAGCTGTAAATTGTTACAATTTGTCTTAAGACTTTACTTCATGGAACATAATCTTTTTTAATTATGTATACCTATTTGAAGCTATAATTTTAAGGTTCCTTTGTGCAATCACTGGAGACACAGAACAATTATTTGGTACTATTTAATTTTTATGCTTATTAATAGTGACTTCAGATTATTAACTTACGTGTGAATTAAAACCAGGCCTTTGTTCTCACAAGTAATTTTACTAAATTGAATTGATAATAGTAATTGAATTACTCTTCATCCCATATTTTAATCACAAATGAGTTCGGGGCGAACCATGTTTTGCATATTTATACTTTGCCCAAATTCCCCGCGGCATTTTGAGTTGCTCTTGTTTTTCTTTATGACCAAAATCAACAGGAGCATCTGGTATCCTATCTGTCTCCTTCCTCTCAAAAATGGGCCTACCATCCTGTCTTTATTCTCTTCAGAATTATTAGAGTTTCTGGGAGCACAGTTATCACCTCAAAGTGACTGCGGAAATCTTCATGTTCACTGCAATGTTTTATTTGTTCTCGTACCTAAACTATTAAAATAGTTGGGTAGTAATGCAGGCTTTCAGTACCATGATGCTCAGCTTAGTATTCCTGGGGAGTACTCCACAGACGACGATGAGGGAAAATTAATTATTTATTTAATTTGCCCTCGTGGTCCTCTGTTGAATCCCCCCAACTTACCCCACCACTCTTAGCTGCATGGGCCGCCGCTGCTTTTGTATAATCCTGAACTACTGCTATGATCGTGATGGCTTTGTTCTTCATGTCTCCATGTTTGTTTGTCTATGAAATGTCAACAAACTGATTTCAAACAAAAGAAAAAAACATAGGAGTTGTGTGGGAACACCCTCACAACGCCCATGGAACTTCTGCCTAGCACAGAGTAAGGCAGAGCATGGAGCAAGGACTCACAAATGAGACTTGCTCGGATGCAATCTTCTTACAGTATTAATTTATTAAACTTTGTATTGTTTGTACTAACTCTTGCATACACGACATAAGTAGCAAGGAAGCTTGCCTATGTGTTTTAACTAACAAGTAACGCTTGTCTTTTTCTAAAATGGCCGCTAAAACGCGGGAACTTTACTGCGCATGTCTCAACCATATCACGTGTTGTGACGTCTTTCTTTGCTTGGTGGGAAACTCCTGCTTCTGCGCAGTGTGCATTAAAATGGCTGCTAGATGTTTTCACATGCTACAGCTTGCTCTCGTGTTATTATTAGATTGTCGTTTTCCTAACGCTACTAATGCGGGATAGAATTTATAAGTAAATGGGAATAGAGTAGAAAGAGTGGGTATACAGTGAAACATTTTATTTGTGATTTTAATCTTTTCTTCTTTGACTTTTATTAGTTCGTAAACTTGGGCCTGGGGTTGCTGAACTGAAACTCGAGAGACAATGACTGCGCATGCGTCCTGCATGGCTGCCAAAAGAATAGGATGAAGTCAACCTGGACGTCGTCCAAGGCCACGACCTAATGGCCAACATTGCTGTACCCATGTTGTTCCTGTTAAAAATGCAACAATGTACATGAAGAATGTATAAACTTTGTCGTGAGACGGATGGGAAATAAAGCAAATGTATTAAAATTGATGGGCGGTATTTTAAAACAATGGTCTTCAGAAAATTGAACTAAAATCATATAGTGTGAGGATCAACCCCCTGTCCCTGTCCAATCAGAAATAGTGGTCCCATATTTTTGCAACATTAATGGGAGGTACATGGGCATAGAAGGGTATAACAGATCTAGAATTAGCTAATTAGTCAGATCGGAAGACACAGAAGGCAGAAGAGGAGCTCAGAACAGGCATTCACACAGAGAGGCAGAGGCTCCACACCGATAAGCTGATCGATTGCAGACTGAATTGCTGTCCAGAGAGGTCCTGAGGAGGGGGCGGCGGATTCCATTAGAAGGAAGGCACAGGAGAATCGAGGAGAAGTCGAGCATCAGAGAGGGGAACGATGCAGGCGTCGTTGGTAGAGAGGTCACCGGTCCTGTCCTGAACTTGGAGGAGGTCTTTGCTCTTCATCCTTCCAGGGTCCTATCTTTTCCAACTCCTTGGCCAAGGGGTTTGGTTCTCGCACTTAGGTAAATATACCTGCAACCTTTAGTTGCGCTGCTGTCTCCATCTTCTCCTTTCTGAGGGACCGTCATTAATCAATAATTATTATTCTATGCTTCATCCTTGATATGCGATTAAGTACCATGTGGTTCTGTATTTTACTCTGCTAAATCTTTAGATAAACATTTAAAACTTCCTGATTCAGTGGTTATTTCAGGATTATGAATTGTAATGAATGTCACTCATTTTAAACTTCCCAATTGGCAAAGGATTCATTGGTAAGTCATTACTCTTCAATCAGAAAAGTAATTGGTAGCAGGGATTTTGATAAAGAGTATAACTGACTCACCAGCGTAAGTATTAGCATAGTATGAATGTATGGGCCCAAGTGAGTATTTGGTGTATGAATGCTGTTTGCTAATATCGCGCTGGATCAGTTTTCTGTTATCAGAGGATGGTTGTACTTTGTTAATGGGGTAATGAGAGTTTTATTTTTTATGAATTAACATCAAGTTTGTTTTATGTTGTCCAGAATTCCCCGGGGGGAAAGTTGAATAGCGGATGGTAAGTGGAAGCCATACTGCAGTGAGGTTATCTGTCAGGCAGAAATAGTACTGAAAAGTTAGGTAGGGCTATCAGTATTTGTTAGGGACTCTATGCGTATGAGTAATAGTAAAGGAATACACTGGTAAAATTTTATGTTATATCACCTAGAAAGGGTAACATTGAAGAAGTAACAGGTATTTCTAAAGCTTGCGTGAAGAGTAAACGGAAGGGTTTTACTCGTAGTGTGTATTTAGTAAACGGAAAGGTTTTACTAAGTGTGAGAAACTATCTTTTCAAATTTAGAGAAACTGGCACGATAGCGAATGTTTTATGTTACTGAAATTTAATTAAAGTCGTAGAGAAAATAAAGTTTTGCGTACGATTTTGTAAAGGGAGGGTCAGTTGCCGGAGAGGGAGCTGACGTCACAGGTGCCGCGATGGGATTGGTTGTAACAGCGGGCGTGGAAAGACTCTTGTAAAGGAGGGGTCAGTAGTTAGGAGCAGTACTGACGTCACAGGTGCCGCGCTGGAATTGGTCGGAAACAGCGAGGGACAAAGAAACGCAGATTGTAAAGGAGGGGTTGATAGACAAACGTCACAGAAAAGCCGCACAAGGATTGGTTCAGAGATAAAAGTTAGCTGGGATTTGATTGGTTGTTACCATAGAAGCTGAAATCCTAGTGGATAGGAGATTGCATGTTAAAACGCGATCCAACTTTGACAGGAACTCGTCCGGATAGGAGATATCTAGGTTTTGCAGAGTATAAATTTATACATCGAGAATTACCCAAGATGTACGGAGAGAAGAGAAAAATGTCACATCTACAAAAGATTAAGAATTATTTTAAAAAGGATAAACCAATCAAAACTAGAGAAGGAATTATCATTCCACCGGCTAAAACGCCTGCTTCATTTATGATGATGGAGAGAGGTTATCATACTTGTGTATGGATAGAGAATTGGATGGAATATACCAAAAATGATGGAATATTAGCATTTCCCGAGAATGGTACTTTTAATGGGAGAATTCGTCAAAATTTGAGATTGAGAATGAATGACTTAGAACCCAGACCTAGATTAACTCAATACGAAGCCTTAGAGGAATGGGAAACAGAGGCATTTGAGCGTGACCGATCAAGGAGTAATAGGGGTTATCGAGGATTTTTCCCTAGGAATCAAAATGCGTCGAGACAGTCAGATGAAACCGTGGAGGAGGGCAATGCTTACAGAGGGTTTGTATCCAATATTAATGGCGGATGAGCCATTAGGGAGCAAATGCACCGAAAAGACAAAACACTTGACTAGATTTGGAGATTCCGAAGATGAGTTTATGGAAGAGATATTAAAGAACCCGCCACCATATCAGGAAGGGACAAGTGGATGCATCCCAAGTGCACCACTGTTAAGGACACCATTGGTACCACAAGTATTGCATGATTCCCCAGCTAGTAGAGAACTTCACGACAAAGAAAAGGAAGCCATAGATAAAAACAGAGCTGAATTAATTCAGAAAGTAACACAATTGAGTATGCATCCTGATTCACTAACCATACCTGTAACGATTGGTCCAGTGG
Source organism: Calotriton arnoldi (assembly GCA_963921515.1). Taxonomy (NCBI): domain Eukaryota; kingdom Metazoa; phylum Chordata; class Amphibia; order Caudata; family Salamandridae; genus Calotriton; species Calotriton arnoldi. Next base: position 663,971 of record CAWUFW010010419.1, on the reverse strand, counting down.
TTCCCTTATATGGTGACAAAGGAAATTACCCAAAACCTTAAGTTATGCCTACTCCTGTGAATGTTCCTAAACCTGAAGCAGTAGTAATGGTTGAGGATCACTTTAGTGATTGTTAATCTATGATATCATTAATGGACTTACCCATTCGAGATTCTGTAAATAGTACTCCCAGAAGAGCTACACCTGGTTGCTCAAGAGATGTAAACATAACTTCATCGGGAGCAAAAAGTGCCACCGTAGTAACTCCCGAAGACTTAGAAAGGTGGGCACAAGGAACAGACAAAGAGAGTTCACCCCCAAAGATCATGGACAATTATAAATTAAAGGTCGAATTGGAAGAAATAATAGCAGGAAATGTAGGGTTAGATCGCCTAAATACTTACGATGAAGAAGAATTATTGTTCGTATGCAGAAGTATCACCAGAAATGTAAAATTATTCCATGTGAAATTATCAGATTTAGCTCTGCAGATGGGAATTGAAATAGGGAGGTCAAAATTGCTACAGAAACCCTATAGAGCAGATTTTTCAGACGAAGATTTAGAAAACATGAATGCCTCTGGAAGAAAATTACAAGTAAAGGAATTAATGACAATTTTACAGGAATGGGGAGACCTAGATAAATGGAGAATTAGGTGGGCCAAGAAAAAGGAAGAGGCACGATCCAGTAGAACAGCATCTGAATATTTAATGAAGGAAACAGGGAAGACAGATCAAATGGACCCGATGCGAGAAGTTCCAGGAGGGGGATATGTACATGTCCCATGGAGCAGACAGGATATTTTGTCATTTAAGAATGATTTCCCAAAGTTGAAAGAAAAGCCAATAGAATGGTACAAGCAGGTTGAGAGGTTTGTGAAAGTGTCAAAGGTATTATTGAAGGACTTAGATGGTTTGTTTGACATAGTGGTACCTGCCGATTTATGGACAGATTGTAAAATCACAGTTGATTGGCCAAGTGAAGAATATCCTGGAGACCCAAAGACAGGTGCCCCGTCAAATGATGTAATGAAAAAGTACCAGCAAGTAATAACTTACCTAAAAGGGAAAATACCACCGAAAGAAACAGATTGGGTAAAAATAGACCGAACTACCCAAGAAGCCAGTGAATCGGTACACGCCTATTATGAACGTTTGTTGCAGGTATTCAAGCAGTATAGTGGCTTTGAGGATATTGGAGATAAAAACATGAGTCAGTTCGTTTACCGATTTGTTTATGGCCTGAAGCCAGAGATTTGTCAGATGATTAAACAGCACATGTTGTGTTGGCAGGGGAAACCGATTGACGAGATCTTGAAATATGCGAAATATTGTGGAGATGATATTGAGGATAGGCACAAGAAATTGCAGGAGAAGGTAATGTGGGCACAGGTGAAAATGGCCGAGAAACAGGGAATTAATTTGGATAATCCGAGTGAGAATCAGGGAAAGGATTCTGGAACGAGTGGTGACACTGGGAATGGTGGAAAAGTGAAAGGACGAATGAGTAGAGAAGAAGCTAAAAAGAAATTTCCTTGTCATGGATGCGGAAAATTGGGGCATTGGAAGGATGAATGTAAAAAGATTCGGAATAATAATGGCCCAAATCAAAATTTAAATCCACAGACGCAGAATGACTCACAGCAGGGTGTAAATCCTCAGTCAGTTGCCACCTGCACCTATTCAGGGTAATGTAAGCAGAGCAAAGCACGGTACAGACGTCGGATATCAAGGAGGAAGTGGTAAGAATGATTATGTAACATCACAGTTTCTTTTACAGGACGATTTCTGTCAATACAGTTCATGACGGTGCCTAGGAGAGGGGGAGAAGGAGTGCGTACTTGGCGCATCCTTACCAATAGATCAGACAGGTCCATATGTTGAAGGAAATGTAAAAGGTAATGATATTACTTTTCTTTTGGACACTGGTGCTACCCGGTCTACTGTGAGAACAGCAGACATCCCAGACCTTCCTCTCTCTGGAGAAGCTATCCAAGTTGTGGGGGTGGCGAATCGAAAGATTAGAACACCTCTTACCGAACCAATGGAAGTAAAAATCGGAAACTTTAGAGAAATGCATCAATTTGTAGTATGTGATTCCAGTCCAGTAAATTTATTGGGCCGAGATTTGTTATGCAAAATGAATTGCACAATTTTCTGCACACCGGATGGTGTGGCAGTTCAGACCCCAGATGAAGACCATGTATATAAGTTTATGATTGCAAAACAAGGTACAGAAATAGATGAGATGTTTTCGTTAATAACAAAAGATGAGCTGCCAGAAGAATTAAAAACTACAGTAAACCCCATAGTATGGGATTTCACAGGAAAAGAAGTAGGACTTATGGCCAAAATAGACCCAGTTAAAATTACTGTAAAAGAAGGTGCGATTTTGCTTTATAAATGCAATTCATGTTAAATTCACCAGCAGTTCGATTGTATTTAAATGCCAGTTGGTGGCTGCCCGATACAAAGTCCTCGAGCGGTTTTGTTGAATCACTTATGTGAATTCACTTAATAGTTCGATTATATTTATATGCGATTTGGCGGCCGCGTTACACAATGCCTATGAGCGCTTTAGCCGGAATTATCCATGTGAAACAGCTTCATCTCTTTTTTCTATATAACGGCCATATTTAACAACCTGATCATATTTAACTCTAATAGTCAAATATACTTTCATATTGTTCATGTTGATATGAACACATTAGTCATCGTTCTGCACCTTTTGTGCATTCAGTGTATTTGTAAGGATAACCTATGGTTTTATATATTCATGGCTGAATGTACACTATGTATACATATCCTCAAACCATAGGCTTTACTGATTTATTCTCTTGATTTTATAGATTTTATTGTCTTGTGAATGAAACACAAATTGAGATGTAAGTATGTCTCATTCATTTCTATCACTTTTAGGCTGCAAGGTGTTTCTCTGAAGATGGTTATTATGTAGCTACTCTAACAGTAACCTTATTTCTCCTTTACTGTAGTAAGTAACTTACAGACATTAACATCTTAAGCCTTGGCACATGAGTACCATCTTTTTCTCTATTTAGAATTTCATGATTTAAAGGTAACTCTTATCTTACGTTTGTCACATACTGTTTAAAATGGTCATTGAAGGTAGCCATTCAGTTGTTACTTTGACACAATTCATTATCTCTTTATTATAGCATTGAATTGCATTTAGCTACTGGAAGTTAGCGCATCCAGTTTGGGTGCATCTGCCCTATATCATTCTTATTATCTTGAAAACGCATAGTTTAAAGGTAATTGTATCCTTTTTTCTATATCAGATATCACATTATCTACTATATATTCCATATCTATAAAGATGCTGTTTTAAAATTATCTTTGCAGCATCTTTTGAGTGTATCCTGATACAACGAATAATTCTACGTTCAACAGAATCCATTGATTTTCTTTTGGCTGCTGTTGCTTTTCATTTAAGGTTATTTTTAGTTTTGATATATTTTTATTGTTTTATTTTGGGTCACTAACTGTATCACTATTAGCATGCAAAGTTGATCACAGGGTGATACATTAACTCCATGGTGGTTTGGCTGACTACACATGGACTCTTTTCACCCTATCACAAGTGTCTACTTCAGGAGTCTATAGGTATAACTTCAATCTATTCTATAGTCTATCTTTCTAAGTTTCTTATTTTTACTGCCTTGTAATTAATTTATCAACTGTATGGTTAGATGCTAACAATTGGTTATTTTTGCACGCCCTCCTGGTGGCAATTAGTATCCATTATAGTAAGAACCGATTATATGATATGTATCTTCTTTACAGATTCCATCAGAAAATTTGTGGCCCTTTTCCTGACGAAGGTACTGTCTTGTGCCGAAACGCGCGTAGAACAGAACAGTCTACTATCGTCTTGCCACATTTGTTTCTCTTAATCCTATATCAATTGTCATCATTGTCTTTGTTACAAAATTATTGTTTTTATGGTGTTTTGATTATGTTCATGGTATGAATGCTGATACGAATGGAGTAGCATGATTGGGTCTTCTTTTAGTATTTATATTGAATTAATAAAATATAAGTTTTGATACTCTATTTGGTATATCAGTAATTGTCGGTTCTTCTCATATATATGGTTTGGTCACTTTATCAATTGTATCAAGCCACTTTTGAATTTGTGTTGTCTTAAGTCTTTACATTGCGATTTTCCCAAATACCAGACAGTACAAAATGAGTGCAGAAGTAAAAGCAGGAGTCATTGAAGAAATCAACAGAATGGTAGAACAAAACATACTAAAAGAAGTAATGAGTAGCCCATGTAATTCACCAATAATGGGTTTAAAGAAACCTAGTGGAAAATATAGGATTGTTCAAGACCTGCGAAAAATAAATAAGATTGTGGAACCATGTTGTCCTATAGTGCCAAATCCTGCAGTAATTCTATACCAGATCCCTTGGAGTGCAGGATGGTTCACTGTAATTGATTTGTGTCAAGCGTTCTTTTCAATACCAGTGCACCCAGATAGCCAGTATCTTTTTTCATTTAAATTTGAGAACAAAGTCTATGTATGGAATCGTGTTCCTCAGGGGTACACGGAAAGTCCTTCCATTTTCAATCAGATATTGAAAAAGTGTCTAGAGAAACTAGTGATGCCAGGAAGTTCAGTCTTAGTGCAGTATATCGACGACTTACTGGTGGCATCAAACACCAGAGAGGACTGTGTTGTTGATTCCATTGCATTACTAAATCATTTGGTTGAAGAAGGGCATAAAGTTTCACCTTAAAAGTTGCAGTTTTGTACAACAGCAGTTAAATATCTGGGACACCAAATTGAGAGGGGAAAAAGAAGAATAACATCTGAAAGAGTAAAATTAATAAAGAAAATGCAAATGCCTGTAACGCAAAGAGAAGTGAGAATGTTCCTAGGAATAGTAGGTTACTGTCGACAATGGATACTAGGATTTTCTCTATTAGCAAAACCCTTAATTCAAATGACGAAAAAGAAAGCAAAGGACCCAGTTGAGTGGGATGATGAGAGCGTAGGAGCCTTTGTAAAATTGAGAAATGCTCTGTGTTCAGCACCTGCCCTAGGCATGCCTGATTATAAGAAAAATGTTGCATTATTCTGTCATGAAAGAGAAAATTGTGCACTTTCAGTCCTAACCCAGAGACATGGTTTGGACCGACGTCCTATAGCATATTTTTCTGCTACATTGGACCCAGTGGCAGCCGCGTTGCCAGGCTGCTTAAAAGCAGTGGCGGCTACCTGTTTGAGCATTGAACAAAGTGAGTCTATTGTAATGGGACACCCTGTAAAGGTGTTTGTTCCACATGCGGTTGTGATTCTGTTAACAAGAACCCGAACTCAGCATCTTACTCCTAGTCGGCTGACTAAATATGAGAGAATAATAATGGGTGCTGAAAATGTGACCATGGTAAGGTGCACAATAGTAAATCCAGCTACCTTACTACCAGACCCATATCATGAAGAAGTTAACAATGATGAAGAAGAAGAACATGATTGTTTAAAAGTCACAGAATTATGCACGAAACCGCGTCCTGATATTCAGGAACTGCCCCTCAGGAAGCCGGACAGGGAGCTGTTTGTTGATGGTTCATGCCAAAGGCATGAAGATGGTAAACTAACTGCTGCCTATGCAGTGTGTGAATTAACTGGAATAGTCGAAGCATCCTATTTACCAGGAGTCAAATCTGCACAAATAGCTGAATTGATTGCATTGATAAAGGCTTGCAAAATTGGGAGGAATCAAAAAGTAACTATATTTACAGATAGCCAATATGGTTACGGGGTTGTGCATGATTTTGGCCAACTATGGATGCAGAGGGATTTCATGACTTCTTCAGGATCCCCCATTAAAAATGGACAGTTCGTAATGGAATTGCTGGAAGCAATACAATCACCAAAAGAATTGGCTGTGGTGAAATGTGCCGCACACCAGTCAGGAGAAGACTGGGTGGTAATAGGCAACCGATATGCAAATCTTGTGGCTCAACATTGTGCCAAAAATAGATTGTCAGTCAATAAAAGGGTGGAAAGAATGGGAATCAGCTGCCAACTTATGCTGTATGTGCCACCTGAAACATGGAATGATGTTAAACGATTGCAAGATGATCCTGATGAAAGTGAAAAGAATATATGGATCAAGGTGGGTTGTTCTCAAAGGGGAGATGACGAGGTGTGGATTTGCGCTGATGGCAGACCAGTCATGCCTGACTGTCTGCTTTCACAAATGGCCAGGATGTATCATGGAGACACACACATAAGGAGAGATGCAATGATTAGGCTCTTCAGACAAAACTGGTACAATCCCAAGTTTAGGGCTGTAGCAGAGAGTCTTTGCCAGAGATGTTTGACCTGCCAAATGCATAATCCAGGAAGAAAAACAATAATTGGGTTTGGAAAGATTGGAAAGGCAGAGGGACCCTTTATAAGACTGCAATTTGATTTCATTCAGTTACCACCATGTAGAGGGTTGAAATATGTACTTGTCATAGTGTGTCTGTTTTCAAAGTGGGTGGCGGCTTACCCTACCAGGAGGAATGACAGTATTACCGTCGCAAAATTGTGCTACGAGAACTTATTCCAGATTTGGTTTCCCAGTAACTTTGGAATCAGATAGAGGAAAGCACTTTAACAGTGAAGTGATTAAAATAATCTGTGAAGCATTCCAAATTGAGCAAAAATTGCACTGTACATATCGTCCAGAGGCTTCTGGAGTGGTTGAACAATTGAATGGCACTATAAAGTCCAGACTGGGAAAAATGTGTGCATCAACATCATTAGAGTGGCCGGATGCATTGCCACTTGTTTTAATGGGACTCAGAAGCATTCCAGATAGAAATACCGGATTGAGCCCACACGAAATAATGATGGGAAGAGCAATGAGACAAGCACATGTTCCCATAAACAAACTGCTGAATATATCTGATGATATGGTTCTGGATTATTGCAAAGGATTGGCTGACCTAGTGCGTTCTGTCTCTCACCAGGTTGGAGAAGACGCAGTTTCGAGGCAGCCTGAACAAGAACATGATCTAAATCCTGGTGATTGGGTGGTAGTGAAGAATCACACCAGAGAAACGTGTCTATCACCTAGATGGGGCAAACCTTGTCAAATCATACTGACCACCAATACAGCAGTGAAGTGTGCATGATTTCCTAATTGGATTCATGTAAGCCACACCAAAAGAGTACCAGACCCTGAAGAAGAAAATCCTCAGTCAGCATCAATCACTGAGGAAGCTGAAGGTTGCCCAGCTGAAGAATCTCAGGCTCGAGATTCAAGGGAGGCTGAAGAAGAACAACCGAGCACAAGTCAGGACTGGATACCGGTGGTAGAAATTCCTGAAGTTTACCACCGAACAAAAAGTCAAACAAATTTGGAAGAAATTGAAGAAGATCAGATAGGTGAAGAAGAAGCAGCTCAGGGAAAAGAAGACACAATAAAAGAACCTGAGCAAGACAAGATAGGGAAAGGAAACTGGGCTCAAATTAACGACGAACCAACAAATTTTGAGCAGGGACAGACAGGTTTAGAAGAACCCGGTCAGGCTGCAGAAGTACAAAGTGCAATAAGCCCTGATCAGAACCAGTTAGATTCAGACAAATACAAAGAAGAAGAAGATCTCGAGAAGCACGAACATGAAGAAATAAACCAAGAACAAGGTCAGTTATTGGAAACTCACAGAGGAGCTGCTGAAGAGAAACCAATCAGACCTGAAAAAGAGCAAGTAAGAAAAACAGTAATTGCAGAAAACGAAACAGTGCTAAACAGTGAAAATAAAAAGATTTCTGAGGACGAAAATAAAGAAACAGTGCAAACAAAGAAAGCAAGAAAAGGTGATCATTGGCCTAGTGTCATTAAAAGAGTAAAATACCACATAACAACCAGAAGTGAAGATCCAGATCAAGTAAATGAAGTAACAAGCCAAACAGGACAAGAAAGTAAAACTGAGAAAAGAAGAAGTAAAAGACTGAAACTTGTGAATAACAAATTCAAGGGTCCTGATTGGACTTACATCATTCTTGAAGATTACAAGAGCTCAGAGTCAAGTGAAAGTGGTGATGAAGGAACAAGTGCAGAACTAACGTATGAGAAAGAAACAAGACCACCTTGACTACGCGAAAGAGTCATATAAAGAAAAACGAAAAATAGATAAGAGCAATCTTCCTTGTCAAAATGTCTGATGATAGAGTTGCTGGGAGATCAAAACAGAAATGTTGTAAAAGATGCTGTGCAGTATGCATATGTAGTCTAGTAATGGTGCTTATAGTTTTGTTAGTTCTGATCGTAGCAATTCCTTACCTTATGATAATGGATAAAAAGATTAATAGCGAAACTAAGGAAAGGACAGCAAACTTGAAAAGTAATAGAGTAGAACTGATGGCAGAAAATGAACCAGAATTTCATCATGAAATAACTGATAACGACACTAGTTTAAATGTTTTCACTAAGTTATTGTTTCAATATGTAGATATCATGGAAGTTAGTAATTGTTATGTCTGTATGAAGTTACCAGAATCAGTAGCAGAAGGGTTAACATACCATCACTTACCATTGACATATGGCCTATCATGTAGTGTATTAGCTAGTTTATTTTATAGAACAGGGAGACTTCAGTATTATTATTCAAACATAGATGTGATATTTTCTGAGGTTCCGATTCGAAAGAGTATGAACCCAGTGCTTAGTAGTCAAGATGCACAGTTTATGGGAGAATTTTTCTTAACAATGAAATCGATAGATATAACACATGCACATAGACACAATCTAACATGTTCATTACATGAAGAAAAGATATTTTTGAATTTAGTAGAAGATAGAAGGCAAGATTTTCAAAAGAAAGCATCTGAGCATAAGGCTCATTTGCCACCTTGGGCTGAAAAAGAAGGAAGTTACACACCTGGCAAAGCTCAAGCTGCTATGGCTCTGGATTTTGTAAAGACAGGGAACATTTGTCTACATAGATTAAAGACTGATTATAACAATGTTTTCATCGGTACCAGTGAGTGTGAACACAATTTCTTAATTCTTGGAGGTTGGGGAATAAAAGGAGGAACAGATTCAGTTTTTCCTGGAGTCTATTATGTGTGTGGGAATAAGGCTTACTTTAGGCTTCCTGCACGGTGGTATGGAAGTTGTTATTTTGGAATAGTATTTCCAAAAATATACCACATAAAAAGAAACACTGGGAGCAATGAAAATAATAGTGAATTAACACGTAGTAAAAGAGCTAGTTTTTCAGAAATTGTAGGTGATCTATTTGGTGCAAAATAAACAAACTACTTAGAGGGGGTCAAAGGGAAATTTTTAAGGACCAACCACAGATTCAGTCCCCAAATATATCATAGAAAAAACAACAACCGAATCAGGGGGTCCAGCACAATAGCAGATAAAAGAGCAGACAAAAAACATGTGGAATGTCAATAGCTATAACTCCCCTATAAGGAGTCCTTTATAGAGGACGAAATCCCATCACCCACCGAAGTGGCATGCTTCATCATCTGGGACCTCCTCTTAGCTGTAAAACCTAGTACAGCAAAGGGCTACAACCCCTCACTAATCGGGAGGAGCTCAGGGATGTTTTGAAAGGTAGGCCTAGGATTTTCTAAATCCGAGTGATATGAAGCTAGATTAATTGTAAGGGTTGATGGTAACAGTGCGTATAAAAACAGTGAAAAGGTGATCTAAAATTAGCTACCAGGAAGAGAAAGAAACTTTATTGTGACCTTCACTGGTGTCCAATCAATAAAAAGTGCGTATGCAGTTTAGAACAAATAACTGCATTAGTCCGGGAAAAGGTCTACATGTTTCAGCCTTCGAGATCAAAAAATTTGATCACGGCTTTCTTCAGGACCTAGATACTAGAACGCTACTGTAAATCAGTGAGAAATTTGTTAAAAAACAAATCGTTGGAATGAAAACAACCTACGTTCACCTATGTCTTCAGATCAATTTTCTAAAGAAGAACACAGGGACTTGGCAGCACCCGTGATTCGACGGGTGTAGTCCTCTCCTCACCTGGCGCCAGCTCAGGAATTGAGGCCCCGCTCTGACCGTCGGTACCTCGGTCAAAGCAAGAGCTGGACTGGAGCTAATTTTAGATCACCTTTTCACTGTTTTTATACGCACTGTTACCATCAACCCTTACAATTAATCTAGCTTCATATCACTCGGATTTAGAAAATCCTAGGCCTACCTTTTCAAAACATCCCTGAGCTCCTCCCGATTAGTGAGGGGTTGTAGCCCTTGCTGTACTAGGTTTTACAGCTAAGAGGAGGTCCCAGATGATGAAGCATGCCACTTCGGTGGGTGATGGGATTTCGTCCTCTATAAAGGACTCCTTATAGGGAGTTATAGCTATTGACATTCCACATGTTTTTTGTCTGCTCTTTTATCTGCTATTGTGCTGGACCCCTGATTCTGTTGTTGTTTTTCTCTGATCTATTTGGTGCATCGATACCTTCGGTGGGAATAATTCTGAACTCAAGGAAAATATGTAAATTATCTACAGTGGTTGATCGTTTATCAACAGATACTGCTGGAGGTTTCCTAATGATTAATGCGGAAATGGTTGCGATTAGATCTATAGTTATGCAAAATCGACTTGCTCTTGATAATATATTGGCAAAAGAGGGCGGAGTCTGTAACTTATTGAAGACGAAACACTGTTGCACTTACATACCTGATAAAAGTGCAGAAATTGGAACATATATACAGAATATAACGAAACTTGAGAAGGAATTAAAACCACTGGAAGTTGATAGTGTATGGGAAAGATTGACAAATAGTATTGCGTCAATTGGTACCTGGTTTGCTAATGTAGGAAAAGGACTTATAGGTCAAATATTAGTACCCTTAGCAGGGATAGCAATAATAGTACTGTCAATAATAATATGGTGCAAATGTTGTAGAAAGAATGAATCGTATAATATGACAGGAAAAGGAAAGAAGAGAAAGTTTGATGAAATTGAACTTGAAGATTTGAGAAGTGAATTATACAAGAAACTGAAAGGGGATGTGAAAAATAGAAAGTGTAAAAATGAAAATGAAACTATTTTATGCTAAAAGTTGGCATCTGATTGTGGGTAGTATTTGATGGCTCTTAAACGCCATCAGAGAGGGATTGATGGAGCAAGGACTCACAAATGAGACTTGCTCGGACGCAATCTTCTTACAGTATTAATTTATTAAACTTTGTATTGTTTGTACTAACTCTTGCATACACGACATAAGTAGCAAGGAAGCTTGCCTATGTGTTTTAACTAACCAGTAACGCTTGTCTTTTTCTAAAATGGCCGCTAAAACGCGGGAACTTTACTGCGCATGTCTCAACCATATCATGTGTTGTGACGTCTTTCTTTGCTTGGTGGGAAACTCCTGCTTCTGCGCAGTGTGCATTAAAATGGCTGCTAGATGTTTTCACATGCTACAGCTTGCTCTCGTGTTATTATTAGATTGTCGTTTTCCTAACGCTACTAATGCGGGCTAGAATTTATAAGTAAATGGGAATAGAGTAGAAAGAATGGGTATACAGTGAAACATTTTATTTGTGATTTTAATCTTTTCTTCTTTGACTTTTATTAGTTCGTAAACTTGGGCCTGGGGTTGCTGAACTGAAACTCGAGAGACAATGACTCTGCGCATGCGTCCTGCATGGCTGCCAAAAGAATAGGATGAAGTCAACCTGGACGTCGTCCAAGGCCACGACCAAATTGCTGTACCCATGCTGTTCCTGTAAAATATGCAACAATGTACATGAAGAATGTATAAACTTTGTCGTGAGACGGATGGGAAATAAAGCAAATGTATTAAAATTGATGGGCGGTATTTTAAAACAATGGTCTTCAGAAAATTGAACTAAAATCATATGGTGTGAGGATCAACCCCCTGTCCCTGTCCAATCAGAAATAGTGGTCCCATATTTTTGCAACATTAATGGGAGGTACATGGGCATAGAAGGGTATAACAGATATAGAATTAGCTAATTAGTCAGATCGGAAGACACAGAAGGCAGAAGAGGAGCTCAGAACAGGCATTCACACAGAGAGGCAGAGGTTCCAGACCGATAAGCTGATCGATTGCAGACTGAATTGCTGTCCAGAGAGGTCCTGAGGAGGGGGCGGCGGAGTCCATTAGAAGGAAGGCACGGGAGAATCGAGGAGAAGTCAAGCATCAGAGAGGGGAACGACGCAGGCGTCGTTGGTAGAGAGGTCACCGGTCCTGTCCTGAACTTGGAGGAGGTTTTTGCTCTTCATCCTTCCAGGGTCCTATATTTTTCCAACTCCTTGGCCAAGGGGTTTGGTTCTCGCACTTAGGTAAATATACCTGCAACCTTTAGTTGCGCTGCTGTCTCGATCTTCTCCTTTCTGAGGGACCGTCATTAATCAATAATTATTATTCTAGGCTTCATCCTTGATATGCGATTAAGTACCATGTGGTTCTGTATTTTACTCTGCTAAATCTTTAGATAAACATTTAAAACTTCCTGATTCAGTGGTTATTTCAGGATTATGAATTGTAATGAATGTCACTCATTTTAAACTTCCCAATTGGCAAAGGATTCATTGGTAAGTCATTACTCTTCAATCAGAAAAGTAATTGGTAGCAGGGATTTTGATAAAGAGTATAACTGACTCACCAGCGTAAGTATTAGCGTAGTATGAATGTATGGGCCCAAGTGAGTATTTGGTGTATGAATGCTTTTTGCTAATATCGCGCTGGATCACAGAGTAATACAAAAGGGGATGATGGACGGAACGTTTGAGCCAATCAAACACTCACCCCCAGTCAACTGATCTGGGTTTAATCCATCATTCTTTAGCTCACTCCACCACCCCAGTTCAGACATGGCCATATGCAAATCAGTCTGACCCTGTGCCTCATGGGAACAGTCCAGCCCGAACTGCCAAGCCATGTCTTCCCTGGACCGGAAACAAGCATCCTAGGACCGGTTTCTGGCATTTCAGCCGTCATCAGCCAGGCTTGCTTGAATCCAGTGGCAAAGTGAGCAAGGGACCCACGTCTGGGCATACCCCCGCCAACTTAGGGCGACCAAAGCGATACAAAAGGGGATGATGGATGGAACGTTTGAGCCAATCAAACACTCACCCCCAGTCGGATCACAGAGTGAGGCAGAGCAGCGATTTGTGCTGTGTTGCTTTACTCGAGATTTATGTAGCCACTCAGGGCCACTTAGGCCACGCAAAGTGGCCTTGTGCTGCTTCATGTATCTCATTTTTTAGTTGTATCGTGCATATACCACATTGCGTGGTGCAAGCGTGATGCTGGCCCTATGCATAGACAAACTTTTAAACTTTTCACACATTGGATGTGTGCTGTATGTATAGTGCACAGTAGAAGAAATTAGAAGATTTCTCCTACTTAGTGCCTGCCTCAAGGAGGTGTAATTTTTTCATGCAAATCCCTGTGTAACAATTCTAGTAGGTAGGGCTGTGCATCAAAAACCATGGGTGGGAGATTGGGAGTGCCAATGTAGCACCCATGGGATGCTGCCTTAGTGCAAAATAGCGAAAGCACTTTCTGCATTACTTTAGGACTACATTTCAGCACAAAAAATGTCTGCACTGGAAATACTGTATCAACATTTTACACTACTCTGCATTATCATTGATAATTCTGCCCTGGCCCTCTCTCTTACAACTTTTCTCATCTGTGTATCACACCTCCCCTATTCCCAACAAACATATTGTTCCATCTTCTTATCTTCTCTTGGCGAAATCCCAAGGTTCGCTCTCTCACCCATCACATTCATTGAAGTACCAAAAAAAACACATTCACTTTACAAAAGCCCAAAAGGTAAACTTTACCATCCACGACTCAAGCTTCTGTATATTTCAATTTTTAGGTCGCTTTCTCGTTGTTTCTTTGTTCCTTAGGAAACGTAATTTCTGAATCCACTAGATGGCAGCAGAAGGCAGAATTAGGATTAAATTTGCTGTCCACTGGTTTAATATGGTTTAATATAGGAGTACACAGAAAACCTATAATGCTAATATTGTGTGTCCGCCACCGTTTGAGTTTCACTGCTGTAAAAGCATGCCAACTACATCACTGAGAGGGCTACAAAAAAGGACGTAACACAGATGTGATTTTTAAACATATTTTCTATTCCATAAAGAGTCTGTTTTGAGGGACCATTGCTTCAGAATTACATTAGACGGACCTTTTCTTTGTGAACATTGCATGTATGAACAAGCATTAGCAATGGCAATAGGTTTAGCTTATAAATGAAAGTTTCTCTAGTGTGACTGATGGATTTGGGTACTCAAAAGCTCATCATACTTGTAATCTTGTACACATGCATCCAGTCATCCATCCACTGCCTTATTCTTGCATTCACACCCTCTGACCCAATTTCAATAAAACACACACAAATTCAACAACATATGAAATTGTATACATTCCTCATGGCTGTCCTCCTCCCGTCTGTGCTGCTGCCAGAGAAAGACAAACACCATAAATTAAATAGCTACCTGAGACACTTTAATAGCATTACAATGTCATGTGTGTGTCCTTGAAAATTCAAGCTCACGCAGCTGGATAAATAGAATGATCACAGCTGTGTGGAGGGCAAGCACTTTTTTGTGGAAGCACGCAACTCCTGCCCAATCAAAACAATCAAAACATGTACTCCTGACTTCCAACATGTGGGCGGAGTAAAAGCCACTCTCTCGTGATTCTCATTGTTCACATAATTGTCTGGCAAGCCCGGCTGTAAAAACGGTTCAGTGAAAATGTGCAAACACACAGCTTCTGTTTCGACTCCAGGATGAAATCCCTCGATACATGGTTGCATATGGCCTGGAAATTATCACAGGAACTTAAAACTTTGAAGAGCTGCTGTTGATTGTCATGACTAACCCCAGGTGTGGTGCAAGAACTGTTGCTGTACTAAAGTATTCCTCGCTTTAGCAAGATTTTGTTTAGTTCCTTGTAGTGATGACCTGTCCATCTCACATGGAAGCTATTGCCATAGCTGACCACTCCGAAGGCTAGAAAGTATTTCCCCACACTGTTTGGTCTCGCTACCAAAGAATAACAACAATATTATTAATATCTACTTATCCACCACATACCACAAACTGAGTCCAAGCCACATTGATTGCCGGTGTTTTTATAACTCAACTTGTTTTTTGTTTGGCTTGTATTTTCTTGGTGTGGGAGAACTTGACTCGATTTTTCTAGCCCGTTTCATGTACACTGCAGCCACCATGAGCAGCAGGGGGTGGTGTCTGTCAGCGGATGGTGAAGCCCAAGGGCATCTTTGGCTCTAAAACACTGGTCTGTGAGGGTTGTATGCGACAATATCGAGTGACGAAATATTGTCCAGCAAAAACATTGACTGCATGACATCGACTACCACTATATCATCAAGGTAAGTATGTGTAGTTCAGCATATATTGCAATATTTCTTTTGTATTTTTGAAGATTTTAACAGTGTCTACTTTGGTGATTGATCCTCTTTCCATGGTATCCTGATTTGTACACAGTGTGCTCCTGTGGTAGTATGAGAGTAGCACTCAGCTGCAGAGGACATCCTTTTTGTTTTTAACTTGACTCTCCTTCAGTCAGACTCTTTCCAGATCCCTCTATCAATCTATGGGTGAAGTAAGAGATACACAAGCAGATTTCAACATCACCTCCTTTGATCTTGTGTTTTTGGAAGCAGGTCATCCCAGCTTTGTGCCTGCTCTTCACAACAGCGTAAAATGTGGCTCCAGCCTTGTCATAAATTCCAGATTTTCCTATCGTAGAGGAAAGACTTGATTTTAATAAAGACAGTGACGCAAATATTGTCCCCTTGATGTCTGTTAAGGTAATTCATTGCACTTGTGTGTTTGTATCTCTCTCTCTCGCTCTCTCTCTCTCTCTATATATATATATATATATATATATATATATATATATATATATATATGCATATATATATATATATATATGCATATATATATATATATATATATATATATATATGCATATATATATGCAAGCCTGCACACTTCTTATCGCACAGCTCCATTTCTTCTCAGGCTGAAGGTCGGGGACAGCTGAACTGCATCTCAGTCATCGAAGCGCTCCATGACGAGTTCGGGAGGAAATGAACCTATCGCCAACTTCAGCATGGATGCTATTTGTATAACACCGTTTTAATTAGACTGAAGCAGCAGAGTTGTCTTCTAAGAGCACAGAAGAATAAAACAAAGCATCGTGTTCTGATTTGTGAGACCCTGGAACTAAATGTGCAGACTACAAGGCGACAATGTCTTATCAGTAATAAATGCATGCAAAGGACATTTTCGCAATAGGAAAAACATGTGCAAACCACCAATAGAAAACGATGCTAAGTTAAAACGAATGCTAAAATGGAGACTACATAACACTGCTAGGGTGAAAGACTGACTCTATGAATCTGAAGATAGAACGAGGTTTCAGGTAATCAGACATTTGATTTGTTACATCTAATATGTTAGCTTGTGGTGGGAGGCCTGAAAGTGGCTGGTAGTTCAGTAGGATTGTAGCATCTCCAGTAGGTTTCTTCCTTCCATAACGGGTAATATTGCCTTACTTGAATTTCCATGGAATAACATCTCAAGAGAAGAAGTATTAAATAGCTTGATGAGAAAAGGTTTGATGGCAGAAAGTGGCAGTTTAATTACATTTTTAATGCAATTGTCAACGGGATAGACTGAAGATGTTAATCTTTGTGATAGAGGCATTGGAATCTATTCCGAGCATGCATAATGTGAAGATAAAAAGGATGTTGTGTCTATTACAAACAGACTGGATGATGTCTGTCATAAGGAATGGGGCAAGATCACTGTGATTTTAACATTTTAAGGAAGAGACTAGTCATCAAGTGTTTAAAGAACTTTTGAAGAAATCAGTGACAGGTCACCTTCTAGTCTACCTTAATTTGTTAATAAAAATGAAATAATGCACTGAATAGTATTCTAAGTTCTCAATGCCTTTATGAAATTAGGCCTTAAAGAATTACTTGTATGTTATACTGGTCATGAATGTGGCACTACAGAGCCGTAGCCTTTAGAGTTTTTTATGCCAATAACACCTTGAGTAACCAACATTTTTACCCACAGTGATATAACCTGCAAAAATATTTAACTGTGAATGTTAAATAGTGTTGGCATAGTGCATTAGAAGTTAATTGGTATGTTGTCTAAATATAGCAGAACAAATATGATTTTCAGTGGTACACGCTCCCATACGTACCCTTTGAAAATCAAATGTAAAGCCTACCCAACTGTGTATATATACATCACAGACAGCAGTGACAATGCAAGCTTCTCACCCACTCCCTGAACAGGCACAGTGCAAAATAAACAGGTACCGCATGGGAACTGTAGCACAAGGTTATCCTCAAATATAGAGCAAGTACAGCAGGCTCATAGAGCCTGTCATGCAGCCACCAAGATCACACCAGCGTGTCCTCAGATCCTCTCCTTTCACCCTCAGATAGTCTTAAAGCACATCTACCAGACTTCAAGTCCTCATTTTTAATCGTAAACCAAGCTGAGTCCCTCCAAGCCCTTTAAACCCCCTCCACTAACACCCAGAGAACCTTCCCTGCACTGCTTGGCCCACTGAATTCCCATCAGTCTGGCCACAGCTCCTCCCAAGAGGAATCCAACAGAGTCCCAGGGACCGGCATTCTGTGTTCAGCAAGGAGCTTTATTAATCTGCAGGGCCCAGAGTGCCATCAAGTAGCATGTGACAAAAATGGTGTGCCTCCACCTCAGGCAAAACAGATATAAAAAGCAGTGGACCACTTAAGTCCCGGCCAACTTTGCTTCAGGGGCAATTGTGACTTTAATTCATGTCTTTAGGAAGTGATGGTCACCTTTACAGTGCTGTGAGGAAGCCATATTAATATTACTGGCAAGACAGTGGTACATGCGTATATCTGTACATACACAAACACATTCATACTTTTTAGGTCGAGCCTGGGCAGCGCATGAGCTGCTCAGCAAGGCATGCTGTATTGGAGTATATACTTGAAGCCCCGCCCACTCTCTCTCTCAATTTGTCATTGACTTGTGTCATTGTCCTTCGTAAATGCTGGCTTCTGATTGGTTAATAGGCTTGTTAGTCCCTCCTTAGTACCGCCTTGTCTTCATTTGTAACCTCCCATGAGGACTGGCCCTTTTGCTCTGTTGTTATACGGTATGTCTTATTTAGTCTGTAAGCACTATTTTCTTTAATGCGTTTCTCCTACTGCAGGCATGACATGCTTTCCTGCAAAATTCAGCGCGCCATGCACTTTACAGGCCGTCACGTGCGCAAGTTTCACATTTACGGGCGCCGCTCCGTGTTTCAGTATGACACCCGGTTTGATATTTTTTTAAATTTAATTACTATGGCGCCCGCTTCACGTACATCATGTGTTTACGCAATGGTTGTTTTATTTGTTTCGTGTGAAACCCATTTGTACAAGGCACAAGCAAATCAAACCTTTTTTTATAAGCTTTGCGCAAATGGATTCTCGAGGGGAATGGTCTCTGAGAGGAAATGTTCTCAGTGCAGCTGCTCGTTCTTGGATTCCCCTAGGAAAGACCTGATCTCGTAGGAAGCTGGCCTGGGGCATTAGCGGAGGGTCGTTTGATGTCTTGTTCATTGAATTTCAGGATCCAGAGGGACGTCACATGACATGAAACAGTATTGTTAAGAGCGAAAGATCAAGGAATTACTGTCACACTGAAAATGGGCATGCTTAGCTGCATCTTTCCTGTCTGCTAGTCTTTCCTTACATCGCTGATGACTAACCAGGCCAGTCTAATTGTGTTTGCTTTATTTGGCCTCCACGCAGGTCTTCTTCCTGCGTGGATTTATCCAGGCTGACGTGTTTTTACACAATGGCTTCCTTTGGGAGGATTAGCAAGTCGCTGAGTCTTTCTTTAGTTGCTGTGATGGAAAGACAGACGTTCGCGCTTCTTCACTTCTGTCGCTTAACAAGCATTTGCAATGCAATAGGTCTCACAATTGCAAGATTTTGAGCTATTGGCATTGTAAATGACCATGCCTTTTATTTATGTGTTTAAAAAACCTGCAATAATAAAATGCATTGTCATTTACAATACCAATAGGTCAAAGTTTCTAAAATGCGAGACCTATTTCATTGCGATTTCTTGTTTGTACATGCATCTTGTTATCTCAGTTTTGTAGCTCAGTATCAATGTTAATATTTCTTTGGCACAACACTTTGGGCCCGTTCACAAAGGGAATTTAGACCGTAAATGTAAGTTGATGACTAGATGTGCCTGTTATATAACTGCCAGGAATTCACAAAGATATTTCTGGCAGGCATAAATTCTTTAATAATATTGTAATTCCTCAGGCAACTATCATTCTTATTCTCAATATAATGTATAACAAATTATAATAAGGCTCAATTCACACAAATATATAGAAAAATATCAAAAATTATATATTTTATTAATAGACTCCAAAATATGAAATGTATATACATATAAAAATACAACTTACTTGTTCCATCATTTCATAACCCATACTACTGCAATGCATCAGAACTGTGAGACATCTATATTCTTTTTTCTCTATTTAATCCGATTGACATATAACTTATGATATAATTCCACAAAATGGTCACAGTTGTTTCAAACAAATATCATAAAACATAAGCAGGAAACCATCTGTTGAAATCTATATTATCCAATAACAAAGTACTCTCCTTTAGTCAGAGTACATCAGATGCTCCAGTATTCTCAATATGTGCTCCACTTTATTCAATATTTTCAATAGATATAGAGTACTCCCTTGTTCTCCTATTCTCTACGCGCGTTTCGGCTGTGAAGCCTTCCTCAGGAGAATCCTATTGTTTAATAAAGGAGTCTTGATTGCATAAATTCACTAATCGAATTGCCTTCTCTTACGTTGGTTTCACTGCCATTCATTCTCAGCAGTAAATAAATTGCCTAAATGCGCGATGCATCTGTAGTTGTCCCTTCTCAAGCATTCTGGACTTGCCTCTTGTAGCTTTACCATATGTGACACATGGAGAGGAGGTGACCGCTTTCTTTTTTGCGACTCTTCGTTGATTCCAGTTTATGCATGACCCGTGTTGATTCCCTACGAGTATCAGAATCTGAAAGGGTACAGCCATGTGCTAAACCCAACACAACAGGAAACAGGTCATCTCCTCTCCATGTGTCACATATGGTAAAGCTACAAGAGGCAAGTCCAGAATGTTTGACTCCGTAAAGGCTCTTAAATTTACTTCATCACTGGCTGGAGTAACTTCCTTTCCAGGATGGGAAGTGGAATGGATTTATGGGACGTTTAGGAGAAGGACTTTCTTCATGAAAAAAACGTTTTCCCTGGAAAGAAAAAGCATTTGCACAGAAGCTCTATTCCTCTGTGTGGAGTTCTCTGATGTGGAGGAATCTGTACAGATGGAATGACAGCCTGTAAGGAAAATCCCATTAAATTCCGGAAGCATGCCTGGAAACCTGCGTCTGGCTTAACTTTCCAGATGTCATCCTGGGAGTGTCTGTGAATTCCAACAAGTTGTAAATTTGTAGATGCATGTAAGTGTGAATCTATTTGAACAGATTTAAGGCACTTTGTGAGTTGGACCCTGGATGTAAACCTGCTGGCCCCAAGTTCAAATTGTAGTAATTTAGCTCACTGCGTTCAGAAGGCCCTGTGTAAATTGTGAGTTCCACTTTCTGATCCTGGAAATGTAATAAATGGATATGCCTGCTGCAAACATATTCCTATGGCGTCTTTGGCATAAGTTTCATTCCTTTGATTGCTACAGTAAACTTTAATTCCAATGCCATTGTTGTGACGAGCAATATTTGAAAAAATCCAAAAAGTCTGTTTTGTGTTCCAAGAAGAAAGTCATCCTTAGGTTAGTTATTCACACACATCTATAAGCAAGATAGGATTAACTATAATTAAACACAAAGGCCCAGATTTATTAACACTTTGTACTGGGTCTGCATCACAAAAGTGATCAAAAACCAACACAAAATGTTGTGGGATTTACTTTCCAACAAAAATCATGATTTGTTGTGGAAAGTTTCCTATAGCAATGCAAACAAGCGCTATGAGTTAATTCATGTAAAGGGGTGCACTATGGGTGGTGCATAGGTGTTCCCATGCACCCACCCATACATTTTGAAGTAAATTCGTATCTAGTGACATTTGTAGACAGGGATTTGCACCAAACAATTGTGCCTTTTCAAGCCAATCGTTAAAGTTTTAAAACCCCACATTTTTCCAACTATCCATGTATGCTGCATTGTACATCCCACATACAAAGTGGAAAATGTTTTCAAGCATAGCATTTATACTGGAATTGTCCCCTTCCAGTACAAATCCTATGCTTGACAGACTGTGCATACCTGTGCACTATGGTACAAGGCAGAGTGCATGGGCTCATGGCAGCCCAAGGTGCTCCAGCACAGGGAGAGAGGAAAACCGGGACATATCACAGTAGATATGGCACTGTTCTTCTCTTCCCCCCTTACAAACAAAGCAGCGCAGTGCTGCAATTTGCTTGCTGCGCTGCGTTAAAAGTAGTAAATATGGCTCATAAACTTTTTACTTGCCTCTAACAAAATCGGGATACAAAACTAGTGTCCTCCTGTTTTTGTGGCATCACATAGTTTTTCATGTTCATCTGCTTGTCAGCTTGTAAAGTGATAAGGAGGCAAATGTTTCTCTTCTAACCCTTATTTGACTGCAGCATGAGCAAACAAAAAGAAGTGATACTCTGCAATTAAGGAGAGGACAGGGGGCTCTATCCTCTCTTTAACAAACAGAGGTCAGAGAGTGGGTCAGGCAGCAGGTGTGACACGAGTGTGATAAAAGCACTGTGAAGCAAGGCATTTAGAAAATCCCTGACAGAAAGAGTTGCTAGGGAGTCACCTTCCTGACCAGGAGCCACAATCTTATTTTAGGTTATATACCGCGGAACAAGACCAAATAAGACCAATGGGACAGAAAGATAACTTATACAACTCATTTCTATTCACTTCGCCCAATAAGCCAGAGATTAGGGAAAGTAAAGAGTACTGAGAGGGGTCTATGTAGACCATAACCACACTGACGTTATACTGAGGCAGAAACCTGTGGGCCAATTAGTTAAGGAAATGAGGCCATCGACACGCAAGCCAATACGCACGCTTTTTACTCTTGTGATAGGGAATAAAGAGAAAAGTAGCCCTCACTATACAAAGTCTTAACATTAACAACTCCCTAATACAAAAAGAAAACCCATAGATGCTGTACAATCAAACACCCAAAATAAAAGAGCGCATGGAGAGCCCACCAAGTATTTGGGGCGAAGCGTCCCTATGATGAAGCATGCCACCTAGTGGGTGTGAGGGGGTCTGCGTCCTTTTAATAGAAAGGCCATAAAAGTGTAAAGAAACTAAAACAAACTAGGAGCAGAGCAAAAAACAAAGAAAAATAAAAAGGTTTTATTCTAGACTTTGGTATCCTTTGAATATAATGCGACCTTCCTTCTCACTCTCTTGAGTTCGCCTTTGTGGTTTCAATAAAGCACGCTCACAACTTTTGCCTTTTACAAACCTTGCAAGCGGCTGACGCACATGTGCCATGCTCATCTCACGGATCTACACTCCAAGTGCTCAATGCTTTAGATTGGCTTTACAAAGTTCTGATCATTTTCTTCCCCATTGCCACTATCCCTCTACCAACCTCTATGGATTCAGGTCCCAGCGGGTCAATAAATTTAGACTGCTGAAAACTCATCAGCCTCTTGGCCCGCCTCCCGATCCTCGTCTGCGCTCACCTCACCCCACACTTGATCTGGGCACACACATGCAAACAGCAGCCGCTGCCCGTGCAGGTAAGAGCAGGGCCGGACTGGCCATAGCGGGCACTGGGCGTTTCCCCGGTAGGCCGCTAGGGTGGGGGCCGGTTTTGGTTTTGGTCGGCAATATCGGCCCCCTGTAACAAAACCGGCCTAAACCGGCCCTCGCAAACTGCTTGGCTGCACTCCTCCCTCACCCCAGGGGGGGCCGGCTGAGCAGTTTGCCAGGGCTGGTTTCTGTTCCCAGTCCGGCCCTGGGTAAGAGCGGTGAGGCCGGGTGGGGCAGGGGGTAGGAGGGGATTTCGACAGACGACGAGGGAAAATTAATTATTTATTTAATTTTCTCTCGTAGTCGTCTGTTGAATCCCCCACCCTCCAACCCGGTCCCACCGCTCTAACCTGCACGGGCTGCAGCTGGCAAATAGCACAGCTGCTGCACCCGCCTGGAGACTGCTGACAGCAGCCCCCGTCAAACCGAGCCACGATAAATAATTGACCACGTAAGAGGCAGCCACCACTGTGTCACTTCATCCTTTTGTCAAAAACGGTGTGCATTGACGTTGCATTTCAGCTTTGGCTTCGGTCAGACAAACTATTTCAGCAAATTTGATTTTTCAGCATGTGGAGGACAAACAGAGAGGGTTTGTAGGGCATTATTTCAATTATCATGTAGAGTGCCCACTTAAGGCACTGCTTTTAGATAATGTTTCTCTTTTTTGTCTGACATGGAAAATAATTTTCTGCCTGAAGACTCAATGTGCCATATACTGCTCCGGGCCATTTAAATGTAATATACCGAAGTTCATAAAGGTGTGAAAAATGCCTTGCGGTTGTTGTCCCCATTCGCATTTAATCAGGCCCCAAGTCAAAAAGCTCTTAGTTCGCCAAGTACTGTGCTCACTTCAGTTGTACCAAATACATTTCAATTTAAGAAGGCATACGCTGTACCACAAAGCACCACTGGGTGGCGTAAGTGCATTATATTATTGAACCTTTCTCGACCGGATCTCGTCCTCCAGCCCCTTTTATAAAATGCGCACTCGATTATTCTCGCAGACAGGTAAAAGATGTTAAGTCGCCCGTTTGCACCAGCAACCGGCACCTTTTTTCTAGCTTCATAAGGATGAATCAATTTTTCATAATGCTCTCTTGCTACCGGATATTTTCACGTTTTGTAAACACCGTGCATTACTAACACTTGGACTCCTGCGGAATTTGCACAGATCTGCATAACGAACCCGAAACTCCTGGGACCATTTTTATGACCCGGTTTGTGTCGTTCTTGCACTACGCAACATGGTTCAAGACAGGGTCGGAGTGGGAAGGTGGGAAGTCGGGCATTGGCCGGTGCTTCAGGGGCACCTGTGGCTGTGGGCCGTTTTTTTTGGATCTCTGTAAACCGGACCGAGAGACTTATTGTCTTCCCCAGTCCCCGCCAGGCCTCTGTAATGCGGCGTCAGCAACACGGGCTCTCTCCTGACCTGCTGTAATTTGAGACTGGGGGGCCTGGTGTTGCTCTGGCCTTTAGGGCATTCTCGCCTAGGCCCCCTGCCTCATGGAGCCTGCCTGGCCTCCATGGGGGGGCCGAGGGAGGAGGTGATTTTGTGCCCTTGGTGCCATTCTCACCTCAGGCTATGGTGGGCTGGGAGGGGGTAGGAGAAGCGGTCAGGTGTTGTCACCACTGCCCCAGTATCTTTTAGGCCTTGTTGGGAGTGCCAGGCTTAAATAATTGGAAATGGCATTAAGGTCAGTCCTGAAGCGCTGCACAAAACGTGTGCTACGAAAGTACAGAAAGCACTGAGTGGACCAATGTCGGTGCTGTAAACGAGCATTTACAACAAGACTTAAAATACATGAACAGTACAATACATGGTGATGTCAGCGAGGCCTAAAGTAAGTGCACTCGTGGCAAAACCAGATGGGCCCCTTATTGGGGGTAACCGAGTAAAGCTGAAATAAGTAGAGTATTATATCATGAACTGAACGACACCTGAAAACCATGAGCAAAAAGACAAGCTTCGTAGCTCTAATGATCAGAGGCACCTATGGCGTTAGACAGGAAAGATGTTATGCAGCCATAGAAAGGGGTTCCTGAACCAGTGTCTCTCTAGAAGCTTTAAAATATTTAATTTAGCAAACCTTTCTCAAAAAAAGTAGTCTAATGAGACTAATCAGATGGTGATTGATGAAAGGGACCATCCGGGAATGTGGGCCACTTTTTTGGTGAGTGCCCGGGCCGAATTGTGATCCCAATCCGACCCTGGTTCAAGAGCGAAACAAACCTTAAGTCATATTTTTGAAGCCACAATACGCCACTCTGCGTGGCTTTGAGTGACTCCAAAAATATGGATGCAATGCAGCGCAAATCGCTGCGTTGCACTACTGGGTAGGTGTTCGATGGGAGTTGTGTGGGTGTTTCCATGCAACTCCCATGATTTTTGACGCATTCCCAGATTTACAAGACCTTGTAAAGCTGGGAAAGGTCCAAAAAGATATGCCTCCCTAGGTGAGCCTTAACGAGGAGAAATATCTTTATTTCTCCTCGTTTCTTTTCTCTTTCTATGTGTGCTGCATTACATAGAAAGAGGGAAATGCATCTCATGATTGTTTTTGTGCAAAAACAATCCTGCCTACAACACAGGCACCCTTGTACCAGGGTGCCAAGGGTGCCTATGTTGGCACTAGGCTGCCAAAATGGCGCCAGTGCAAGGGAAAAGGACAGGAATGCACCTTCCTGTGACTCAGGGCAGGTGACTTGCAAGGTGACTTGCTGCGCTGCACTGCGCCACAAACCTCATAAATATGCCCCCTAGTGCCTGCACTCCGCCTATCGCACTTGCAAGCAAAAACGCGGCACAGTGTGAATAATGAAAGAACTAGGTAGTAGCTTAATTGTTAACAAGAGGAGATAGCCCCTTACTGCTAATGAGATAAAACAACGTTCTTTGTTAGCTTTGTCTTAAGGTGTGACAACGTTAGAACTCTTCCGTTCCCATTCATACAAGCAACATTTCAGCTCTTATTGTCAGAGCTGACATAAGGTTTTTTCAGAAGTAGGACTGGCTTTAGTGTTGGTGGTGCCCAGTGCGACAATCTTTGTTGACACCCCACCAATGACCTCCTTCTTCACAGATTCCCTCCCTGTCATCTATCAATGTTGCCCCTCAGCTCTCCTTAGCCCCATTTCATATTTATTTATTTTATAGCGCTCATACCAATGTAGACTGTCAGCACGCTTTACATCACAAACATATTATACAGATACGAGTCACACAAGTGTGTAAATCAATGTATAGTTAATGTTACCTAAGACAATAAGGACTACAAGGTGTAGGAGTCTCATGTCATCCATACTGATACTGCAATAAGTGTTAAGAGTGCTTGGTCTGGGGAAACGGAGGGGCAGACTAACTAAGGGGCAGATTTACAATAACTGGTGCACCCCTGCAGATCAGCAGGGATGCGCCAGTTATTTTGCGTGACGTTAGGAACCCCGTGCGCCACCATGGATGCGCCGCATTTACAATGCGGTGCACCATGGCGCATGGAGAGACAGATGCGTGATGCATCTGTCAGCGTATAGGTGATGCAGTGCTGGAGTCGTGTCGCAAGCGCGACGCAGCTCCAGCACTGCTCAGGGGCATCCTATACTTGCAATGCTGCATCACTCCTTACGCCTGCTACAAGCAGGCGTAAGGTTTTGACGCAGCGGGGACATAAAAGTGACTCAGTGAAATATTGTAGATTTCACTGCGTCACTTTTACGGGGCTTCCTTGCGACGGAACGCCCATTCTGCATACATTATACCTGACACAGGTATAATGTAGCTCAGGGCTTTACAACGTGACGCATCTCACTAGATGCGTCACGTTGTAAATCTGTCGCATAGTGGCGCATTGTTTACGACGCCCCTGCGTCACATAAGTGACGCAAAGGTGTCGTAAAGATGACGCAAGGGGCTTGTAAATCTGCCCTAAGTGTTTATGATGCACAGTAACCAAAGTTGCTGCACTGCATAGCATGAAAAGAAGCACAATGGCACTATATCTAAGGTATGGTGTGTACTGTTACCCTCTCCTCTAGTGCTGAAGTACTTTAGACTGCTTTGCGCTATTGCACACTCCTATACACCATAATGTAAAGACGTTTAAGTGATGTGAAGCCTAGGTTTTATACTGGAACGGTACTCTTCCAACACAAAATTCTCTGTTTTGACAAGGTTTAACACTTTACCAGTTAGTGTGTGTGCTGTACAGTGCAGTACACATACAAAGTTGGAAAGATTTGGAGAAAATAAATCTTGTCTTCAACCTTACCCCTGCCTCAAGGAGGCATAATGTTTTGATGCTAGTACCTTTTTACCAAAGTTAGTACGTAGGGATTACCGTCAAAACCCATGTGTGAGTGCACAGGAATGTCCAAGTACCACCCATGATTTGCGTCCTTGACGTAAAGAAGGCATAGTGCTACTTTATGTTCATTTACTGCTATAGATTAGTAGACTCGCCTGCTGACTCTGGAAATGCTGATTAGCAGTTTACATTTCTTTATTTCCTTACATCCGATGTGTCTCTTTCCAACTTAATTCTTTCTAAGCTTGGCTACACTTTTCTAGCTCTGCTTTTTGCCTCTATATAGGCCCCTCTTTCCTTTTAGTGTTCCTCCCTTCTCCACACTGCTGGCCCTTAGTGTGGATGAGTAGTGGGGTGGGCACACATGCGCACATTCTCTTACACCCATCCACTCACAAGAGCACACAAATACTCTCACCCATCATTCACAAGCACATACACACTCACACACCTATTCGCAGCATGCACAAGTAAATACACATACATTCATACATACAAGCATGGACCCAATTCTCAAAAAACACTTACCGGGTGGTGTGAAGGAGAAGTACAAAAGCCTCAGAGATTGCTGGAGACCTTGGGGAGGGAAGGGATTGATGGAAGATCTCACCGCCTCCTCTCCTTGTCTGACCTTGTCATGGGTCAGACAAACAGAGGAGGACCTTCCCTAAATTGTTACGGTCAGTGAGACTTGCTGATATAAACCCACTTTGTGACGAGGCGTCATTGATAGACAGTCAGCACTGGAACCTTAGGGACTTAAACCTAGAGCACCCAGGGCTAACTCTGTTTGGGATAGTCCTCCCTCGTCATGAGGTGAGGACCTCACTGGGCTTTGCCATGCTAATGAGGTCACTGCCATGAGGGCTGTGAAATCTTTAGCCCTGCAAAGCCTGGCTCAGGCTGCCAGAGCTATGCACAGTAGTGCATGTAGAATGCCTGGTTTCCTGACCTTGACATGGTGAGTGTCTGTCAGACTGACCTTTGCTCAGCTTGACAACTACTCATCATTCTTTGGAAAATGGAGATTTTAGGGCTGGAGTCACAGTGCCATTAATGACGAAACACCACTGCTTCTCCCTCTTCTTTTTTGCCTGTACCTTAATCTCCACCTCTTGCTCATTCTCACTCCCCTATTTTTCTCTCTCCCTTCCTCCGCTTAAATTTCTCTTACTCTCTCCATCCTCCCCCACTATTTCTCATCTTCACTCTCTCCAGATTGTCCTGTTTCCTTTTCATTATCTCTCTTCCTCTACCTTCCTTTATCACTCCCTCTCCCTCATTGTGCCATTCACCCCATCACCGTTTTCTCCCTTCTTTTCAGTTCTTTTCCCCCTTCCCTTTTTTTCTCTACTTTTTCCCCCTTCCAACCCTTTTGGCTCACTTTGCCAGCACTGATGTATGAACCTGAAAAATCTGCACAATCTTGCAGTACTACTATAATGTTTTTCTTCCGTGCCTCTCCCAAGGAGATTCTCAATTATAATATTTGACTGAGAATCTGTTTGGAGAGGGCAGGATAAAAAAAAATCAAGGAAATAGAAATGTAGATAAATGCGCTGGTATATACTAGACCACCTGAAGTAGCATTTTCCAATCCACCTGCATCATCTTTTTGGAAAAGCCATTTAGAGTAATTATGCTGAAAAATACAGAATTTTCCCAAAATCATTTTTGGGCTCACAAACCTTTAGCTCCCCTGGAGAACTGCGGGCTTAGCTGACAAATCATGAAACTACTGTATTATTTTATGAGTGCTCTTTCAGAGCCTATGGATTTTTATTAAAGTATACAGAATTTGGTCCAATTTTTCAACACTTTGTCATGGCCTATTGACATGGTCAATCTCACTTGTGTTGCTTGCTGCAGGCATTACATCCCACCCCATCCCAGGGCCTTTAACCTGACCACATGATAACAGGAAATTACTGACAGATGAGTTAGATCAGGATGCAAGAAAGTTGATGTATGTTGAATTGGTATTTATTTACATAGCGCAAATATACCTCTGAAGCAATGTACATTACGTGAGGGGTCTGGAGACAATCTACAAGGTTGTGGACATCAAGCATGGATTACACAAATACACATTTTGGCCCACACAGGGAGTTAAGTAAATTGCCCATAATCATGCAATGTTGTGTCTTGAGCTGAGGCCAGGATCCGAACCTTGGTACCCAGGGTGGCAGCTCGAGCAGCTAGACCACATCTCCGATTACAGGTCCACAAGCAGTACATCTGTCATTATTTGGTTGTTCCTTTCAAAGATTGTTCAATTGAAAGCAACAAATAAGGGGCAAAAGGTGAAGGGAGACAAATATTAGATAGAGTGTGTTGGAAAGTGGATTATTGGTAGGGGCAAATGTAGGTCTGCCACTGGCAATAAGGCCACTAACACATGATAGGACTCAGCATAGGTGTTAGAAAATTATTCCCATGCTCAACCCTTGGTAGCTTGGCTGCGAGCAGGCAGGCTTAACTTCGAAGACAGGTATGTAAAACATTTAAAAACACCAATTCAGTCAATAATTAAGACACAATGCATAATAAAAATCCAACATCAATTTATAAAAATAGGAAATATTTTTATCTTTAAAATGACACCAAAACGACAAAAATCCAATGTAGGAAACCGGAGATATGAATTTTTAGAGATTTATCACTTTATAGCACTTAGAAACCTATAGCACCATATTGGGACATCTGGTCGTGATAGACCGGCTCAAAGTCAAAGTTTCAGGCCGACAGCGATGGAGCCCTTAGCGGCTACCCCTCGCGGTAGGTACCGGTCACAGTTTTTACCTTCGGACTTAGAAACTTTTCTGGAGCTTTTTCTCGTGGGGTCCCTCGATGCTCTTCACCAGGCTGGATTCGGTGAGGGTTCACCAGCCTCGGATTTCTTCTACTCCCGGTCAAACTCTGAAAGTCGGACCTACGGACCTTTCAGCAGGACGAACCTGGATGGCTTGGCCGGCTCGCGGTTGAAGGCAGGCGGCTTGGCTGACCAGGTTGAGTCGGTCTCCCTATGGAGCTTTTTTCCAAAGTTGCTTGAAAGTTCTCCAAACTCCTGGAACTTCTTCCTGAAGTTCCCCAAAGGGTCCCAAAGTGTCTCAAACTCACTCCAAGGGTCTGGAAGCTCCAAGATGGTCCTTGAAAGTTGAGGACTTCAGTTCCCACAATCCACTTGGACAAAACCCTTACAAATCCACTGGTAGTTTTCCAGGTTGCGTATTCTTGTTGGTGATGATCCACGTGAGCTCTGTTAACCTGTAGTTTGCAGGGAGTCCACTCTTTACTCTTTTTCACAGCAAGGTAGTCCACAGGGCTGTAGTTCCAGATGGTGCAGTTCTCAGAGGGCAGGCCTTAGAAATTGCACATCAAACTTCTCAGCATGGCACAACGTCTTGCTTTCTTCAGTTTCAAGCAGCAGATCTGAGGGGCTCTGCCCTTCCCAGATACTTATTCCAAGTTCTGTGGGTCAAGCAGGAGGTCACTCCTGACCAATGAGGGCAGGGTAACTCCCCAAGGATATGACCACATCATGTAGAGTGTAGCATTATTTTGTCCCAGAGTGCATCAAATACTCCAAATTCATAATGGCTGATTTTCCAGCAGAGAGTTAAGAGCTGGCTAAACACACCCCTAGGATGTCTATTCCCATAGTCTCTCCCCCTTGCATCTGCTCATTCCTTCCTTAACCTAGCATCTGGCTTGGGGTCAAAAGTTTAGAGTTGTAAATGACACTGGTTTCTTCCCTCCCCTTTGAAGACCATGGTTTACGACTCCTCCCCCTGCCCTGGCATTCCTGTGGAACAGCACACTGCCCTCCCAGAAGAGCTGGGTAACCTCAGGGCTCTTTATCACCTCTTCACAGCAGCCTGGCTAATCCACTTAACTCTGACCAATCAGGACAGACCCTTGGAAGGCTGAATCTGGACCTACAAACAAGAAAGTCTTAACTTCTTGTCTGTACATTTTAGGAGAAATTCAACAATATATTGTTGGATTTATCACTACCATTCTGGGAAGTCTTTGAATGGAAGTTCTATCATTCTCCTATCAGGAGTTATTAGTTAATAACTTATTGCCATGTTAACCTATGTGGCATGGGATTTGCAATGGGAAAAAATGACTTGGGCCATTTTTCCAGCACCAGGACTTACAAAAACATATTTTATAAGTACTTCACCTATATCTACAGGACCCCCACCCCATGGATCACTTAGGGGAGATTTTAGGGGTTCTGAATCTGTAGAAATATTGCAGATCCTCCCTCCCCAGTGCTCCTAGCATCAAAGTCGAATTTGGGCAGCACTTTATCACAATGTGGTGAGTGAAATTTGAAATTTCGCTTAACCCAGGGCATATAAAACTCATTTTCTTTTCTTTTTTACATTTTTTAATTAGCCATCAGTTAGATACATTAGACATACATAACACAGAAAAAACAATATATATGTCGTCTTCAAAACACAGAAAAAAAGAGCACAATAAAAGAGAGTATTAAGAAATACAATGACCAATGCTTTGCAGCTATTGACATCAAACAGTCTATTGTAAACCATATGAAAACTAGTCCCACTGGAGACACGACCAAACCCTTTCAAATTTTGTCCTTGAGCGTGGACCCCTAGCTTTTGCTAAGGCCAATTCCATTTCATATACCCCCCTCAACAATACCCAAAATTCCGTAATTTTCGGACTCTGTGTTTGGATCCATGACCTGGCATACATAAACGAGCACATACTATAATAATCGAAACCATAGACTTCGGTACTTTGCCCGGATCGGCTACTGTCCCCAATAAGATTTCTTTCTCGGTTAAATGAATATCATTACCTAATAACTTACTCAGCTCGCGGGTAACCTCAACCCAGAACATGTTCAGCTTTCCCCCTCTCGGAATGGAAACCAAGCCGTGCAGGTGCTCCCCTGCAACTGCGCCCGCTTAGAGACCTCCTATGACGTCCAGCACTGCCAACTCTCTGAGATTGCCAAAGTGAGGGTGAGGGTATTAGCGGCTGCAGCACTCGTAGCGCAATCCTCGTTGAAAACCACCTCGCCGCGCGGCCGCCATACACCGCGCTACTCAGCTGTACAATCCGACACATCCAGCTGTAAGAAGAGGGCCGGTTGCCGCCGCAGGCGTTAGCTGTCTCACTTTGAAAATAAGTTTTGCCGATTGTCCTCGTTAGTTTCTCTGGGTGCTAAATCCTCATCGCTAAATCCTCAGCACTTCCCCCAAACACCAATAACGGCAGCGGCACACGGGAGTAGCGGCGGCTCAGCCGGATCCCGAGGAGAGGTAGCGGTCGGCGTCCTCCAGAAGCGGACTCAATCCGCCATCTTCCTTTTCCCCAAACGACCCACTCTCCTAAGGACCAACAAAAAACTCATTTTATAAGGGTTCACCTTATAAATACCTGACCCCACACCCCTGGGACACCTAGGGGAGACCCTGGGGGTTCCTAATATGCCAAAACATTGTAGGTTATCCATTATTAAGTGCCCCAAACACCAAAGTCGAGTTTGGGCACAATTTACTTTTTAAAAGCAGTCATGGAACCCAGGGCTGCTTTTAAACTGACCTCAGGCTTCAGCAGTGCACACATGCAAGTGCAGAAAAGGCTGCTGGCCTCTAAACTGCCATGCCCAACTATATACTAGGGGCTGATACGTAGTTTCAATCCCCCTGCCCTATTATGTACTAGGGTCTTATAGGGTAGGTCATGCCAATCAGAGGAGTACCCCAACCCATAGTGTACCCTAGTGTATGTAGGTGTTTTCACTGTATTCTAAGTGTTTTCAGCATCGCACTGACCCTGGGCCTGGTTAGGCAAAGCCCAGGGTCAGTCAGTTACCACCAGTACCAGTCAGCAAAAGTTGGGGGTGCCCAGGGCACAGGATGACTTTGCAACATAGCCCCCCCAAACGAAAGGTGATGGGTTACTAACCTACACCCTGGTAGTCCTCATCAGCTAAGTGGAAAAACCTGGAAAGTCCATCTGCATTTGCATGGGCAACCCCAGGTCTGTGTTCCACTGTAAAGAACATTCCCTGTAGGGAAATGGACTACCTTAACAGCTTGGGATTCTCCCCTCTCATCTGCATGAGCCATCTGAGAGGCCTGTGGTCAGTTTGAACACGAAAGTGAGTCCCAAACAAATATGGTCTCCACCTTTTCAAGGACCAAACCACAGCAAAAGCCTCTCTCTCAATGGCACTCCACCTCTGCTCTCTGGGATGAAGTCTCCTGCTAATAAAGGCAACTGGCTGATCAAGGCCCTCTTCATTTAGCTGTGACAACACTGCCCCAATCCCTTGCTCTGAAGCATCTGTCAGAACCACAAATTATTTTGTGTAATCAGGGGCAGCAGCACTGGTGCTGAACACATAGCAGCTTTCAGAGTGTCAAAAGCCTTCTGACATTCTGGGGTCCAATCCACCTTTTTGGGCCTCTTCTTAGAAGTGAGTTCTGTTAGGGGCCCCACAATGGTCCCATAATTTTGAACAAACCTTCTATAATACCCTGTCAGTCCAAGGAATGCCCTGACCTGAGTCTGGGTAACAGGAGCTGTCCAATCCAAAATAGTTTGGATTTTAGCTTGGAGAGGCTGTTCATGGCCCCCACCTACCAGGTGGCCCAGGTACACCACAGAACTCTGCCCTATTTGGCACTTACTTGCCTTAATACTCAGGCCTGCTTGCTGCATGGCCTGAAGCACTTCCCTTAGGTGGCTTAAGTGATCCCCCCAGGTAGAACTGTATACAGCTATATCATCCAGATAAGCTGCACTGAACTGTTCCAACCCAAACAAGACCCTGTGCACCAACCTTTGGAAGGTGTCAGGTGCATTCTTTAAGCCAAACATTACCTTGAACTGATAATGTCCCTCTGGTGTGGAAAATGCTGACCTCTCCTTTGCTCCATCAGTGAGGTCAATCTGCCAGTAACCTGAAGTCAAATCCAAAGTACTCAGGTACTTAGCAGCCCCTAACCTGTCAATGAGCTCATCAGCTCTAGGTATAGGGTGAGCGTCAATCTTTGTGACTGCATTTAATCCTCTGTAGTCCACACAGAACCTTAACTCCTTGGGTCCCCCCTGAGGATTAGGTTTAGGTACCAGCACCAGTGGACTGGCCCATGGACTCTCAGATGGTTCAATTACCCCCAATTCCAGCATCTTAGCAACCTCAGCTTTAATGCTGGCTCTGACATGGTCAGACAACCTGTACAGTTATTTTTGACAGGTAGGCTGTCACCAGTGTCAATGTGGTGCACACACCACTCAGTGATGCCTGGTGTCAAAGAGAACAGGCCAGCAAACTGCTCCAACACTTGCTTACAGTCTCTGTGCTGCTGGTCTGTCAACTTGAGAGAGAGTACAACCCCCTCCACTGACCCATCTTGCACAATAGTGGAGAGGAGGTCGTGCACAGGCTCGGTTTCCTCCTCCACACCCTCATCAGTGAACAGTAACATGGTCATGTCTGCCCTATCATGGTGGGGTTTCAATCTATTCACATGCAGGACCCTATGAGGGTTCCTGGGGGTGCCAAGGTCAACCAAATAGGTAACCTCACCCTTCTTTTCTAAGATTGGATAGGGCCCACTCCACTTGTCATGGAGGGCCCTGGGAGCCACAGGCTCAAACACCCACACCAATTGTCCTGGAGTATACTCAAGCATAGTAGCCTTCTGATCATACCAGTGCTTCATGAGCTCCTGGCTGGCCTCCAGTTTCCTATTTGCCTTGTACATGTACTCTGCCATTCTAGATCTCAGGCCTAGCACATAGTCAAGCACATTGTCCTTTGCTTCTTTAAGAGGCTTCTCTAAAGACTCTCTCAGCAGGCTCAATGGCCCTCTCACAGGGTGTCCAAACAACAACTTAAAGGGACTGAAACTAACCCCTTTCTGTGGCACCTCCCTGTAGGCAAACAGTAAGCATGGGAGGAAAACATCCCATCTCCTCCTGAGTTTCTCTGACAACCCATTTATCATGCCCTTCAGGGTTTTGTTGAATCTCTCAACAAGACCATTTGCTTGTGGGTGATAGGGGGTGGTGAACTTGTAGTTGACACAACACTCATCCCACATAGCAGTCAGATAGCTGGACAGGAAGTTCGTGCCCCTATCTGATATCACCTCTTTCGGAAAACACACTCTGGTGAACACACCAAGCAGTGCTCTAGCCACTGCAGGAGCATCAATGGTTCTAAGAGGGATTGCTTCAGGGTACCTAGTGGCATGGTCCACTACCACTAAGACATACCTATTGGCAGTGGTATTAGGGGAGCCTTTGTCTTGCCCCCTGCCTTGCCACTGGCCTGACAGGTGACACAGGAGCTGTAAAACTCCTTTACCTTTTCAGACATATGGGGCCAGTAAAAATGGTTCACCAACCGGTTCCATGTCTTTGTCTGTCCCAAATGTCCTGCCAAGGGGATATCATGACCCCAAGTCAGTATGAACTCTCTGTACTTCTGGGGCACCACCAACCTCCTGGTGGCCCCCTCCTTGAGGTTTCTGGCCTCAGTATAAAGCAGTCCATCTTCCCAGTAGAGTTTGTAACACCCATTGTCATCCCCCTCCTCTTGCTTAGAAGCAATCCGCCTCAAGCTCCCAAGGGTGGGACAGTCTCTCTGTCCCTTACTGAACTCCTCTCTGGAGGGTCCACCTGCTCCTGTCCGGTCTGCCAAATCTGACGGCTCTGGCAGGGATGGAGTCCTTCCCTCAGAGGCTAGGTCCTCCCCATCAGGGTTAGATTCTTCCTGCACCTCTGGAGTTCCCTGGGCTGGCTCACCAGGCCCAGTACCCTTGTCCTTGGATGCTTGGCCCTTTGTTCCAGGGTCCAAGTGTCCAGCCCCTCCCTTCTGGCTAGTCTGTGACCTAGTCACAGCAGATACCCACTCAGGGAGCTCCAATATTTTCATATGGAGTCCTCGCTCCACCTCTGACCACACAGAGGCTTCAAGATCATTGCCCAGTAAACACTGGACTGGGAGCACCTTTGACACAGCTACCTTCATAGGGCCTGTCACACCTCCCCATTCCAAATCCACCACAGCCATAGGATGGAGTTTGGTAGTGCTGTCTGCATAAGTCACCTGGTGAAACTCACCAGGTAACAACCTCTCTGGAGGCACCAGCTCATCCAGGACCATAGTTACACTAGCCCCAGTGTCTCTGATAGCCTCAACCTCAGACCCATTCACTTTAGGTCTCTGCCTGTACTTATCCATGTGTGGAGGTAAGGCAGCAAGGGTTGCAATATTCACCCCACCCAGGGACACTAAGGTTGCTTCCACCACCTGACTACCCGTCTCTGGGGCACCACTATCCACCCCTACACTTACACTGGCAATCTCTGTGGATGGCCCCTTAGGGGGAGTTTCTTGGCGCAGACAACATCTCCCTGTTTATGCCCTGGCTGGTTACAGTCAAAGCACCTACCCACCTTTGAGGGATCAAAGAACCTACCATTCTTTCCATGATACCCCCTCCCTTTGAATTTGGGTTGGCTCGGGGCCCCCCTCCTTGTTCAGGTTTTTGTGGGTCTTTGGAGGACTCCTTCTGTTTTTGACCTTCTTTCCCTTGGGCTTTCCCTTTGGGAGGGACCTGTCCTCCTTTCTTCTGGTCACTCCCCTGGTGCTGGATGGAAACCCGGGTTCTCACCCACTCATCAGTTGCTTCCCCCAGCTCTCTGGGGTCTGTCAGCTTAGAGT
Source organism: Calotriton arnoldi (assembly GCA_963921515.1). Classification (NCBI taxonomy): domain Eukaryota; kingdom Metazoa; phylum Chordata; class Amphibia; order Caudata; family Salamandridae; genus Calotriton; species Calotriton arnoldi. The sequence continues at coordinate 627,067 of CAWUFW010010419.1, read as the reverse complement.
CCACTAGATACTGGCGTAACTTCTCTTCAATCAATCAGGGAATTGTAAGCGCGCTACTCACCCGTGAGGGTCTCAAGGCACTGAGGGGGGGGGGTCCACAGATCTGTTTAGCCGAAGAGCCAGGTCTTGAGGGTCTTCCTGAAGGTGTTCAGGGAGGGGGCGCATCTGATGTCTGCCGGTAGCTCGTTCCAGGTCTTGGCTGCAATGTGAGAGAAGGATCTTCCGCCTGCTCTGAATCTGTGGATGCGCGGGGTTTCGGCCAGTGCGAGGTTGGAAGATCGGAGGTTTCTTTTGGGTACGTGGAAGTTGATTCTGTCGTTGAGGTATTTGGGTCCGTTGTTGTGTAGGCATTTGTAGGCGTGAGTGAGGATTTTGAAAGTGACTCTTTTCTCCACGGGGAGCCAGTGGAGACTTCGTAGGTGTTGGCTGATGTGTTCGTGTCGGGGGATGCCGAGGACGAGTCTGGCGGCGGTGTTTTGTATTGTCTGGATTTTGCGGAGTAGGGACTTGTTGATGCCGGCGTAGAGTGCGTTTCCATAGTCCAGTCTGCTGGTGACGAGTGCGTGGGTGACTGTCTTCCTTGATTCAGGGGGGATCCACTTGAAGGTCTGGCGGAGGATGCGGAGGGTGTTGAAGCAGCTGGAGGTGATGGCGTTGACCTGTCGGTTCATGGAGAGTGATGAGTCGAGTACGTTGCCGAGGTTCTTGGCGTGGTCTGAGGGGGTAGGTTGGCTTACGAGGGCGGTCGGCCACCAGGTGCTGTCCCATGCAGAAGGGGTGGTACCGAGGACGAGGACTTCTGTCTTCTCGGTGTTGAGCTTCAGGCAGCTGTTGGTCATCCAGACTGCGACGTCTTGCATTCCTTTCTGGAAGTTGAGTTTGGCAGTGGTGGGGTCTTTGGTGAGGGAGAGGATGAGCTGGGTGTCGTCGGCGTAGGATACGATGTTGAGGCCGTGTTGTCGGACGATGGCTGCGAGGGGGCCATGTAAATGTTGAAGAGGGTGGGGCTCAGTGATGAACCCTGTGGGACTCCGCAGGTGATTTTCGTGGGGTCGGAGAGGAAGGGTGGGAGTCTGATCCTTTGGCTTCTTCCGGTGAGGAATCTTCTGCACAATGAGTCAAAATATGTTCTTTCAAAAACAAATTATACAATCCCTCATATGTGTCAACTTTGTTACCAACAATCCAGCCTTCCAGTGCCTTCACTGAAACGTCCACAAAGTCTACCCAAGACTTTGAACTCAATTTCTGGGTGCCTCTAAACTTCACCCTGTACTGCTCTGGAGTCAGACCAAATCTCTTGACTAAGCATGCCTTCCTCTGCTGGTATGAATCTGCATCCTCTCCCTTAAGGGTCAGAAGCCTATCCCTCCCAGCTACTGGAATCAACTCCCACAGGAGTGTACCCCAATACTTAGAGTGGACCAGACTCATTCTAAGGGCCCTCTCATTTGTCAATGTCATCCCCCTCAGTGTACTTGGGCACTATACCCTTGGGAAGTTTATGATCAAATGCACCACCCCCGGACATTTCAAAATCTTCATCATTTTCACTGCCACCATCTCTTTTGAATGCCTCCTCCCTCTCCCATTTCTTCTTAGCCAATTCCAATTTCTCCTTCTCCAAGGCAATCCAAGCTAATTGAGCCTCAAGCTGTCTCTCTGCAAGGGACAGTGGTGGTTCCTGAGTAAGAAACCCTTCCCCACTCCCACCATCTGGAATCATATGGCTAACATTAGATAAAATGGAAGAGGCATCATCCTCACCCTCCTCTTGGATGAGGTTGGGGGGGACACCCTCTATCCCCCCTTGACTCTCCTCAGCTACCCCAGCCCAGGCCTTTAGGGATTCAAGCAACCCTGCATTCCTAAGCTTCTTGGAAGCAGGCAGCCCCCTAAGCCTACACTGTTCAATAAGATCAGCCATCTTGAACTAGGACAGTTTAGCCAGGCCCAGCTCCATGGTTCCCTAGTTTTGGGTCACAACAACTAGGCACAACAGACTTAGAACAATTTGGAAAAATCAAAACAATGGATTAGAAACAGTTTAGTCCAAATTCCAAAAATCAAACTCAAACGTTTTGTTCTAAGGCAATTTAGAGGATTTTTATAATCTTAATTCACTTTACTGAAAGGTGTACTTTTTAAACACAAGTCCTCATCCACACTGCTGAGCACCAAATGTTGGAAAGTGGATTATTGGTAGGGGCAAATGTAGGTCTGCCACTGGCAATACGGCCACTAACACATGATAGGACTCAGCATAGGTCTTAGAAAATTATTCCCATGCTCTACCCTTGGTAGCTTGGCTGCGAGCAGGCAGGCTTAACTTCAAAGACAGGTATGTAAAGCATTTAAAAACACCAATTCAGTAAATATTTAAGACACAATGCATAATAAACATCCAACACCAATTTATACAAATAGGAAATGTTTTTATCTTTAAAATGACACCAAAACGACAAAAATCCAATGTAGGGAACCGGAGATATGAATTGTTAAAGGTTTATAACTTTATAGCACTTAGAAACCTATAGCACCATATTGGGACATCTGGTCGCGATATACCGGCTCAAAGTCAAAGTTTCAGGCCGACCGCGATGGAGCCCTGAGCGGCTACCCCTCGCGGTAGGTCCCGGTCACAGTTTTTACCTTCGGACTTAGAAACTTTTCTGGAGCTTTTTCTCGTGGGGTCCCTCGATGCTCTTCACCAGGCCGGATTCGGTGAGGGTTCGCCGGCCTCGGATTTCTTCTACTCCCGGTCAAACTCTGGAAGTCGGACCTACGGACCTTTCAGCGGGACGAACCTGGATGGCTTGGCCGGCTCGCGGTTGAAGGCAGGCGGCTTAGCTGACCAGGTTGAGTCGGTCCCCCTATGGAGCTTTTTTCCAAAGTTCTCCAAACTCCTGGAACTTCTTCCTGAAGTTCCCCAAATGGTCCCAAAGTGTCTCAAACTCACTCCAAGGGTCTGGAAGCTCCAAGATGGTCCTTGAAAGTTGAGGACTTCAGTTCCCACAATCCACTTGGACAAAACCCGTACAAATCCACTGGTAGTTTTCCAGGTTGCGGATTCTTGGTGGTGATGATCCAGGTCAGCTCTGTTAACCTGTAGCTTGCAGGGAGTCCACTCTTTACTCTTTTTCACAGCAAAGTAGTCCACAGGGCTGTTGTTCCAGATGGTGCAGTCCTCAGAGGGCAGGCCTTGGAAATTGCACATCAAACTTCTCAGCATGGCACAACGTCCTGCTTTCTTCAGTTTCAAGCAGCAGATCTGAGGGGCTCTGCCCTTCCCAGATACTTATTCCAAGTTCTGTGGGTCAAGCAGGAGGTCACTCCTGACCAATGAGGGCAGGGTAACTCCCCAAGGATATGACCACATCCTGTAGAGTGTGGCATTATTTTGTCCCAGAGTGCATCAAATCCTCCAAATTCATAATGGCTGGTTTTCCAGCAGAGAGTTAAGAGCTGGCTAAACACACCCCTAGAATGGCTATTCCCATAGTCTCTCCCCCTTGCATCTGCTCATTCCTTCCTTAACCTAGCATCTGGCTTGGGGTCAAAAGTTTAGAGTTGTAAATGACACTGGTTTCTTCCCTCCCCTTTGAAGACCATGGTTTACGACTCCTCCCCCCGCCCTGGCATTCCTGTGGAACAGCACACTGCCCTCCCAGAAGAGCTGGGTAACCTCAGGGCTCTTTATCACCTCTTCACAGCACAGATTTATATTACTGCGCTTCAGACTGAATATGATCCCGTTACTCCTGGAATACCCACAAAATAAATATAGGTTAGCAGATCTCGCCCCCTGCCCTTGTAATAACCATGCCGTGCAGTCAGTATCTTATTATTTTAAAAATTACTCAGAGGAAAGGAAAATATTTTTACTCCCAATTCTGAGGCACCATACATTTAGGCAATGTCGGGTCGCCATGTATTTTCTAAAAGCTTTACTGGACCCATTTGTATGTTTCTGTGTCGCTTCATTTCTATGGGCCTGTTTCAGGAAGAGGAAAAAGGCGGGCCCACATTTTAGTAGTATTATGTAATTTTAATCATGAATTGTTCTTCCTTTTTTAGATGATTTTAAAGGTCCTATTTGGATCAGAGCAAACTTGTTTAATACTCATCTTAACCAATGTATATATGTATATTTATTGACTTGGAAATTTTTATATGTACCTTTGTGCTTTTATGGTCTGTTCATAAAGATCGAATAAAGCTGTGTGACTGACTGAGTTGTAAATTACACTGGCTTCTTCCCTCCCCTTTGAAGACCATGGTTTACGACTCCTCCCCCTGTCCTGGCATTCCTGTGGAACAGCACACTGCCCTCCCAGAAGAGCTGGGTAACCTCAGGGCTCTTTATCACCTCTTCACAGCAGCCTGGCTAATCCACTTAACTCTGACCAATCAGGACAGACCCCTGGAAGGCTGAATCTGGACCTACTAACAAGAAAGTCTTATAACTTCTTGTCTTTACATTTTAGGAAACATTCAACAATATCATATTGTTGGATTTATCACTACCATTCTGGCAAGTCTTTGAATGGAAGTTCTATCATTCTCCTATCAGGAGTTATTAGTTAATAACTTCTTGCCATGTTAACCTATGTGGCATGGGATTTGCAATAGGAAAACATGACTTGGGCCATTTTTCCAGCACCAGGACTTACAAAAACATATTTTATAAGTACTTCGCCTATATCTACAGGACCCCCACCCCATGGATCACTTAGGGGAGATTTTAGGGGTTCTGAATCTGTAGAAATATTGCAGATCCTCCCTCCCCAGTGCTCCTAGCATCAAAGTCGAATTTGGGCAGCACATTATCACAATGTGGGGAGTAAAATGTGAAATTTCACTTAACCCAGGGCATATAAAACTCATTTTATAAGGGTCCAACTTATAAATACCTGACCCCACACCCCTGGGACACCTAGGGGAGACCCTGGGGGTTCCTAATATGCCAAAACATTGTAGGTTATCCATTATTAAGTGCCCCAAACACCAAAGTCGAGTTTGGGCACAATTTACTTTTTAAAAGCAGTCATGGAACCCAGGGCTGCTTTTAAACTGACCTCAGGCTTCAGCAGTGCACAGATGCAAGTGCAGAAAAGGCTGCTGGTCTCTAAACTGCCATGCCCTACTATATACTAGGAGCTTATAGGTAGTTTCAATCCCCCTGCGCTATTATGTACTAGGGTCTTATAGGGTAGGTCATGCCAATCACAGGGGTACCCCAACCCATAGTGTACCCTAGTGTATGTAGGTGTTTTCACTGTATTCTAAGTGTTTTCAGCATAGCACTGGCCCTGGGCCTAGTTAGGCAAAGCCCAGGGTCAGTCTGAGTCAGTTACCACCAGTACCAGTCAGCAAAAAGTTGGGGGGTGCCCAGGGCACAGGATGACTTTGCAACAGAGTGATAAAGGGGGACTAGGAGGAAGAAGAAGGTTGAAAAAGAGTAAAAAGATGACAGTGAGAAAAAAGTGGGAGAAAGAAAGTTGGAGGAGCCACGATGAGAGAGAGGAAGGTGGAGAGAGGATTGTTTACGGTAGGAAATGATGGAAGAAAATGCGCGTGGCAAGGAAAAAGATATGAGGAGGCACATGAGATAGATTTTATTTGGGATAATTAATAAAAATCATTGCCACAATCGATTGAAAACAGATTCATGCATATACATACCTAGAAAACTATGACATATTGAGAAATTAAACACTAATCAGTGTGAAACAGAAAACAAAGGGAGCCCCAGACAATGGTTCAAAGACTCAAGTAAAAGGCATAACATCTGCATTCTTATTGTGGTCTATCTTTCCTGTAGTAAAACTGAAAGCAGAGTAAACATTAAAAAACTAATTACAGAATAAAATATAGAACATAGCAAGATTAAAGTTTATGTTTCTGCTATGCCATTAACTATGGAATTTGTAATAATAAAATTAAGGCCCAATCTGCCCATAACTGACCGAAGGGTGTCCCACAGGTTCTGAAAATCAAGGTTTTAGGAACAATATTGCAGTAATTTAACCCTAACTGCAACAATCATAAGGTTAATTATTATCCCCATTGCCCGAGGTACTTGCTACTGTCATAAAAAATTTCAAGAATCTTGACATTAATTGCGTGGATTCTCCCTTTAAACAGGTTTCCAATGCCTTGTTACAAGAACAGATGTTAAGAGTTCTAAACATCAACCGTAACCAAACTTTTCTATGCAAAGAGAGCTTTCCACAAATACACACAATATGGGTTTGTGATTCTGTGGGATAATTACATAAGCAACATGCAGAGTCCGCAAATCCCTTCAGTCTACCCTATCTGTAACCTTTTAATGTAATCAGGCCAATTTGTAGTCACATCAGCAGGTGTTTCTGCTCGTAAAGTTTGCGTGCCCAGCTACCATGAGAGCATTTTGCTAGTTCATCTAAGTCATCAGGGCAGAAATAACCTTTTCTGTTTGGTTAGAGCCCTTGTGAATAGTTTTGCCACAGAGGGGCGTCCCACAGATCCCTTGCATTCAGATTGTGCAGTACCTGCTTGAGGTGAGTGTTCCAAGCTGAAGCTTCAAGCGTTATTTCTTGCCATATAAAGCTCTTGAGGGATCCATCGCTGGCCAGCTTTGCTTTGCTACAGTAAGGTAAAATATAGCCATAAGCATAAGATTTTGTCTCGGGAGATTGAATTCTAATCAAATTTGAGCTATCCTAGTGAATGAAGGCAGATGGAAAATTTGCCATTAGCAGATGCACTGTTCCCTGTCTAGACAAGAAACGTTTGTTTGGCAGTGCAATGGCGCCATATGGTAATGTGGGCGTTAGTTTTCTAATGATCACTCCCCTTTCTGCACTTGTATAGGGGCAGGTCAAGTTCTTATATCATTTTTTAAAAACCTCCAGTAAGTTCTCAAGAGGTGTTTTTAGGGCATTCCGGTGGGTTAGCTTGCACCCTCTTTCATCCACTCATATCCCCAGCTATTTGTATACTGACGATCTCTCAACCTTCATGTTGTTCACAGTTAAGAAACCCTTTTTAATTAACTTTCAACCATAGATCACCAACTTGGTTTTGGCAATGTTCATTTCAATTCTATTTTCTTGACAATACTGCCCAAGTGCATCCAATGATCTTTGCAGCCCCACTCGTTTGCGCCTGAATTTTCTGACCACCAAATTTAGGCGGAAAGGCTGAGACTGAAGCCAGGGCAACTGGCAGGTCTGCTAGATAGAGATTGAGCAATATTAGCACGAAGATACAACCTTGTTTCAAGCCTCTATTAGTATTTTTAGGTCGAGCCTGAGCCAGCGCGTAAGCGCTGCACTGGCGATCTGCTGTAGGTAGTGTACAGAGGAGAAGCCCCGCCCATATTTTTCATTGGCTTGTGTCTTTGTCCTTCTTAAATGCTGGCTTTTGATTCCTTAATATACTTGTTAGTCCCACCTTTTCTTCATTTGTACCCTCCCATGGCTACTGGCCCCTTTACTTCCATTGTTACACGGGACCTGTTATTTAGACTGTGAGCACTATTTTCATTATGGAGTTTCCATTACTGACGGCAAGACGCGCTTTGCTGACAGTGCTTTCTATGCAACCCCGCCCTCTCTCCTGTTGTCCGTGCCTTCGTAACCCTCCCTCCTTCCCTCCCATTGTCCATGCCTTCGTACCCCCCACTCCTGTAGTGTCCTGCTGGACACGTTCTAGTGTTCTGCCTGTCTGCACCCCCCACCATACACCCACCCATCACAGGTGTCACCGGTCAGGTCACCCTGCAAATAAAAGGGGCCGGACGCACATGCCCTGGGCCAGTTACAGTACCCTACTCAGTGTGTCTGTGCAGTCATTTGTCCAGTATGTGGGCCTAGCGCCCAGGACACAACAATGGCGACGAGGGGGTCGGGCCCCACGTGTGTGCTGTTGGCCGTTTCATGTTTGGTTGAGGGGGAAGTATAGCCTGTGCACAATGCACCCCTTCCGCACGCTGCCATCACACTAGTGTGAACGATGGCACCCCCAAGCGGATACCCCACTGCCACAGTATTGACCAGCCTTGCAGGGAGGGGGCCGTCAGTGGAGGAACAGCGGAGAAACAGTCCAAGGTTTTGCTGCGGTGACACCAGTAAGGCGGAGGTGAACCAGATGCAGAGCTCGCTTACAGGCCGGGCGTGAGGTGAGCCATGCAGGCAGCAGCATGCAAGTGGTGAGTGGCGCTCTGATACACATACACCCTGCTGAGACTGTTAAGCGTAGCACCCAGTAGGACTATGCCTGCACCAGCTGTGAACGTCCCGAGGCTGCTGCACCGAACGGCCCCAGCTCATCCTTGCACATCCCCGAAATAAGATACAAGGCCCGTCTTACAAAGGAAGCTGTTCTGGCCTGAAGCGGATCGCACTCCCTCACTGCTGAGGAGAGCGTCGTTAGGAGACCGGACACAACAGAGAGGAAGCTCAGCCTAGTCCCCAGAGCGCTGTGCGCCCCCAATGGGCCTCTTACCGCTCCACCCGTAGGTGGCCAGCATACGGCGAGTGGATCGGCCCGTAGCCGTGTCCGACGTGAGTGGCACACTCACCCCACCCACTTACAACAAGTCAAGCAAAGCCTGCAAGAAAAGGTGTGGCCCGCAGCACTAGGAAGGCTGCCGCGACCTGCGTGTAATGTGGCAGCACTCTAAGCCCATGATGGAGTGAGGAAAGGGCTGCATTTAGTCCGAGGCCGCCAACTGCTTAGCGCCCGCCCCCGCAGCCCTGTGGCGATGAGACTGCACTTGCAATGAGCGCGGTGCTGAAATGAAGAAAACAGACGCATCGGCAGCGAGGCAGGACGGACCTTGCCCCGCACTGAAAAGCCCGTAGTCCCAGCCAGGCGATACCTGATTGCAACACTGAGAAAAAAAGTACGCCTGCCAACTTGGAGCAAGAAACAGGCTGGAGCAACCCCTGTCTGCCCTGCAGTGACTCAAACCAGGCTGGCAACTGAGAAAAAACGGGCCGTAGTGTGAGGTAGACTGCTATGGCCTTGACTGTCAAAGCATCACTCGCTGGGGGAGAGTCGACCATGGAGAGCATCAGGTGAAGGCCTGCCCGGCACCTGAATGGTCGCTGCAGCGCCCCTAGTGGTGGTGTGTGGCACCGCAACAGAAAGGAAGCCAGCACAGTAGGCACTCACACGGCACCTGAGTCAAGAGCGCCGGATTGGCTGTCGTAACACAAGGAGCATCTGCAGCGCCACCTAGTGCGCGACGGTGCAGGGCAGGCCCTAATAAAACAAACAAAAACAAAAAGGACATTTTGAAGAGGACAGTCAAGCCGCCCTGCCCAACGTGAGCCCTGCAAGGCCCTCTGCGGCCTATAACAGCAGCTGTAGCACCACCTGGGCGGTCAATAAGCCCACTGTACCACAGCCAGTGAAGATTGCTGCCAGCAGCATGTAAAAGGACCCTGCACCCCGGCAACAGCATGAGAGGGCCTCCTGGGTATCATGGGGAAGCAGGCCCCCAGTGAAGCATATCACAACTGCCAGGTGTCTGAGCAGCAGGAAAAGGACACTAAGTGAAGACTGCCTGCAGTGCGAGTAGACTGCACACCCTGATGTCTCCGAGTGTACACCGCTACACCTGCAACTCCGAAAGCTTGCCCACAGCATAGGGAAAGCAGCAGCAGCCAGGGTGAAGTGTCCACAGCGCCACCTAGTGGGAACTAATGAACTGCACTAGTATGAGCAACTGGTTCCTCTGTGACCCCACTACTTGATTGTGCAAATTACTAGAGAGGCCCAGGAGGACCCCCGTGACTTTGCCATTCACAGTGGTTTCGTGCAGAAACGAGAGGAGCCCCACTGTGCCTGAACCTACTGCCTGCAGAGCCTTCACAGGACAAGAGACCAAGACCGCTACAAAGAAGCCAGAGTGGGTGCTGAGCATACCACGTGTCCCCCGGTGACTGTCTTTTGCCAATGCAGCACTAAAGAAGTGGTAGCGCTGAAGAGCAAGAATACCTTGCAGAGCAGCCTACACATGAGGCTGGGAGAAGCAACAGCGAAGGACTGCTACTCCTGGACAGGAGGCGGCCAAGCAAGCCTCAGGGAAGGCGTCTAGAGAACATGCGCTGCAGGCGCGCCCCCCAGTGGCCGTCTGACGCCACCACAAGCGAGGAAATTGTGCCACACGCCCCTGGCGGTGAACGGCCACCACCGCAAGGAAGAAGAGCAAGCACGCCAAGCACCAGAAGAGGGCGTCTTGAAGAAGGACCAAGTGCCCGGAGTCCGAGGCTCCTCTGCTCTTCACGCGACCTATGAAAGGCCCGCCACAGCCCACGCGGTCACGTGGCAATCCAGGGGCAAGGGCCTCAACGGAATTCCTGTGAGAGGGGAATCCGGATCGGAGAGATGAAGACTGGTCACCCAAAGACCATCTGAGGTAGGCATAGAACCTGACTCCTGATGGCGAGAACACCCAAACTGAGACACCACCCCTTGCGGCTGCATAAGCGACTTGGCTGTGGTCCTGTTGGCAGTTCCTCAGCGACGCCTTTGCGGGGCCTACACGAGCCCCATACAGTCCACACGGTCCCATGGCGGCCCGGCACGAAGGCCCTCCAGGAGACTCCTGTGAGAGGGGAGTCCAGGCAGGAGAGGCAAGTCTGCAGCTGCTCGGCTATTGGAACTACAAAGAGTCATCGCCTCCAAGGAAAGCCCTCATCCACCAAGGTCATCCTGCGCATTTGCAGGTTGGCTGTCCACCGGAGCTGGACAGCCTGCAAGATCCCCAAAGTGGACTCCACCACCGCTCCAGATGCACCGTTATTGGAACTGTGTAAATAGACTTCGACACCGCAAGACCAGGCCGGTCTGAACTAAATCGCCGAGGTGGACAAAAGCATCCTGACCATGCGGTCCAGTGCTCCTGCACTGCCCAGCATATGGCCTGAAGAGACTCATTGGTGCTGTGTAGTGTTGTTAGATTGGACTTTTCGTTTGTTTCTTTTTCATTAAAGTTTGGGAGGGATGTAGTGTCCTGCTGGACACGTTCTAGTGTTCTGCCTGTCTGCACCCCACACCATACACCCACCCATCACAGGCGTCACCGATCAGGTGACCCTGCAAATAAAAGGGGCCGGGCGCACGTGCCCTGGGTCAGTTACAGTACCCTACTCAGTGTGTCCGTGCAGTCATTTGTCCAGTGTGTGGGCCTAGCGCCCAGGACACAACACCTCCCTCCCTCCCGATGTCCGTGCCTTCGTAATGCCACGTTTTGTTTAATTTGTGTGAAATGTGTTTACAATAATGAACAGTATAAAAAGCTAAGGACTTGCATAATACTGCTGCAAAGGGGTCTGTGCCTTTATATAGACCCCCCCCCCCCCCCAAAAGCGATTTCCTGACAGCGGATGGCTGAGAAAATGTGTAATGACAGAATGTACGGCTGACTGTTGGCTACACGTTCTGTGCAGCAGAAAAACGGAAGCAGAAATGTAAAACCCAACGCAAACCTTCACCTTTGTTTGTGTGTAAGCGCCGCTTTTTAATGGGTGTTTCCGATTGCAGTTCATACACTTTCCCTTCAAATGTTTGTATGCTGTCTCCAGAATACTTACATACCATTGTGTATTCAGTCACCGATGGCACTTAGCAGGCTGCATGCTTTTTTAGTTTTTTTTAATCTTGGGATTGATAACATGCGAGGTGTTGCACTCGTTTCTGGGGTGTAAAATGCACTGAGTCTGCTCACAGACCTGCAGTGGAATTTAGAGATCTTCACATTATTTTATTATCGCTCTGGGCTACATATCCTGAGCATCGCAAGAAAAGCCAGTTGCAAAAACGCATAACAGCCTTTTTCGCCTTTCTTTTTTTCCTTTTTTCCGTGTTCAAATCTTGCAAATATACTTTGCCAGATAAGTAAGCTCTTTAAGCTGGATACACGTTGCTGATTTACCCGTACATTCACGGTATAAATATGCTGACGGTGTGTGCTTTCACTTTTTTTCCAAGCTGGAAGGCATACTTGTCAGGAAGCACTCGTCTTTTATTTTAACCACCACTGGTGTGAATTTAACCCCTTGCCTGCTTATGACGGAACCACGCCGTCATGAGCCACGGGCGGCATGTGCTCATGACGACGTGGTTCCGTCATGCGGCTGCCGCTCCGCCCACGCGGCATTAATTCCCCGCCTGTGCGGGCGAATTAATGAGCGGGCGGGGCCGTGACGGAACCACGCCAACATGAGCACACGCCGCCCGTGACTCATGACGGTGTGGTTCCGTCACGAGCATGGCAGCGCTCACCCCCACCCCCACCCCCCCGCGCCGCGGCGAAATTCGCGCCAAGGGGTTAAGAGGCGCACCGATCCTTGTGCACTGGAAGCCCTGGCGGTAAGTGTGTACCTTCCCATTGTTACGAACTAGTAAGGAAGAGGGTTGCGAATTGTTCGCTTTTAACATGACTATTCAGTCACTGGGCCTGCACATTCTTTGGTTGTGTGACAAGTGACCTAGCAGATTGTTCCAAGGCGCCCATGTAAACAAGACACGCTCCTGAGCTTTGTGGGAAGACTGAGGCTGTTTTTTTTTTTTTACACGTGAACTTTAGCAGTCTGCGTTCATTTTAATTTTCGACTTAGTTCCACCTGACTTTGGTTGTCTAATATTTTAGTACAGCAGGGACATGTGTTCAATAGACTACACTATTTACCAAACACGAAGCCGCTGACATAATGTAAGCTTGCTCACTGTTACTGGGAGCAGATGCGTGTGTGTCATGGACGTCAGAGGGGGGTAGCAGCTGCTGCCCCTAATTTGCTCCTTATCTTGCCTTGTTACCCATAATCTCAGGGAGCAGAGAGGCATAGGAAGGAAAAGAAAGGAGACAGAACCAGATGAGCCATGTTCACTGTGTGTAGATTGCACACTAGGCCTTCGCTTGGCATCTCAGCAGCATGAAGCTTTTGATGGGGAAATGGCGGGACAAGGACCATTCTGTGATGTCATCCATAGGAAAAGGATGGATGATACTCACTCTGCTTTGGGTGAATTGACTTCCATGAATTATTGGTTTATAATTTGATTCTGTAAGATTGAGTGTAAAGGGGTGTCTACATTATAAGTAGTGCACATTAGTTGTCTTCTGTTTCTCTCAAACTGGATATTAACTTTTGTGACAGAGTTGTTGTTTGCTATGAGGTCTTTTTGTGGTATTTCATATGATCATGATCTATTTATATGGTTACTGCACTGGGTTGTCCAGTCTGATATTTTGTTTACAGTTCATGGTCCTGAGCAGGCATGTTTGGTGAGAGAAGTGGTCAGGAAGATCTGCTCGGATTGACTTTGTTACTAGCATCTCATATCCGAGTTCCATTGTGAGATGTAAAGCGGCACACATAGGTGAACTAAAGGGAGGATTGCTGTGATGAACCCACTATAGCGAACGCATTATGGGTGTTTCAGCAAGTGGAACTTAAAATATGGAATCTGACTTTGCTTATAGGGGCTTCGCAGAGAGTTGCACAACTGACGGAAGTCACAAAGGTGCTTTTCCCTGCAGCTTTCTTAAAGAATGCACTGTCGATACACTATTACATAGTTTATTTTTGACGCCTTACCTATTGCTACAAACACAATATACATCTCAAGCACAGCTCATGGCACTATGAGGCTCTCCCTAAAACCTTACACCTAAAATAAAACATGCAAACATTTACAATTACTACTGTAACATTCAAGTAGCATTTGGGTGTCACTCAAAAAGTCATCTATTAATTCTTTCATCCATCATTCAGTCTTTCACCATTCATTCTGTCCTCTGTGTGCACATCCATATCCAAACCTTTTCAACCATTTGCACACCTATCCATCATCTGTTCTTCTATCCATCATTTCACTCATCCATCTCTTCATCCACCCTTTCACTCATCCATCATCCATCCACCCTTTCACCCAATCCACCCTTTCACTCAATCCACCCTTTCACTCATCCATCCACTCTTCCACCCATCCGTCCATTCACTCATCCATCCAATAATTTACTCTTTCACCCATCCAGCCATCCTTTCACTTACTCATCCATCCACCCAGTCACTCATCCATCCATTCACTCATCCATCCACCCATTCACCCTTTCACTCTTCCATCCATCCTTTCTTCCAGCTCTCCACCCTGCAATGCAATAGGGCTCGCATTTGCAATAGTTTAAGCTATTGGCATTGTAAATGACAATGCCTATTATTTATGTTTTAAAAACCAACACGTAAATAAAAGGCATTGTCATTTACAATGCCAACAGCTCAAACTCTCGCAAATGCGAGACCTATTGCATTGCGAATGCTTGTTTTAGGTTGCCCATGTTGTGAAACTCTAACCTCACCCACGTGTCAGTGTAAAGAGCGAGTATCACTCATAAAAGGTCTGGTTGGATGTCACATTTCTGCAATCTCTTCCACAGGACATTTTTCAGCACACTGTCGAAGGCAGTGGTAAAGTCAATGAATGCTGCATACAGTTGCTTCACTTTTTTCCATTGAATCTCAAAATCAGTGTGATGAGGCAGAAAAGCTTATCCTCAATCCTGCAACCTTTTTGAAACCCTGTCTGGAAAAATGGGATAAGTTGCTTCTTCTGGGCCCACATTTCCAGCTCTTTGTTAAGAATTTTAGCAAATTTTAGCAAAACATTTCCATTCTACATCGAAAAGTGCAATGAGCCTAAAATTCTATGGGAGATTAGGGTCCCCCCTTTTTATGGATGGAGACCAGCAGGGACCCTCTACAGCTATCTGGGATAATGTTACTAGAGAGGCATTTATTGAACAAAGGCGTTAAAATGGCTGCCCATTTGGAGGGGTGTAATCTGAGATTTGGTTGCCGGCAGGCCATTGGGGCAAGGAGCATAGGACCTTTTTATTGACAGGATCTCCTTTTCCACCCTTTTATAATTCAACAACGTTAAACAGTTCGAGGGCTCTTGGTAAGGGTGCTCATCACTGGTTGCATCCCAACCATTGGTAGAGGCCCTATCCATGTACAGGCACTCTATTTGCTTCACTCATCGGAGGCTGAAATATTACATATGGTATAACTTGGCGCCCTGACTAATGACTCATTGATTATATGTCATAACCTAGCTGGGTCTTTCGATTTAATGGCCATGTGAATCTTTAACCATTTTATCCTATCAACATTCCACTTCTTTTCCTAAACTTAGCCCTTAGATATTTGATAGACACTTTTTTTAGTGGAAAGGTCAGAGCTGTTTTGACTCCTAACTTTTAAGGCCTTGTTTAAAAGTTTTTTTAATTCTTAATTTATTTTTGAAACTTCTTCTGAGACTTCTCCCTCTAGGATTCCCAGAGGAGCTGATGGCAAGGATTCAGCTAGCCTCGTAGAGTTGTCACCACCTCTGACTATCTATCCGGGAGTGTGATCTCCAGGTGGTTGTCTCGGAGTGAAGAAATCAAGCTTTACTCCAGCCAGCTATAGACACATGAGAGAGAAGGAAGAATATGGAAAGCAAAAGTGAGAACGAAGAAGATAGAAAGAGTAAGAAGGAGCAGATGAATATTATGGCAAATATTATGGCAAATATTATGGCAAATATTATGGCAGAATATTATGGAAAATGTGTTGTAAAAGGCATCATTTTGTTTCTTTGCAGTAGTTGCGCTTCTTCACTCGCTACGCCTGAATGGTGGATGTGCTGCCAAAATTTACCAGGGCTACTTTTGACTCCCAATCCGGTCCTGTTTGCATGAGAGGCTGAGATGAAATAAGAACAGCCTGAAGAGATCGTTCTGTGCCCAGACATGACAACTCTGATGGTTAATGCACTTGACGGAGAGATCTGTAATTTGTCCATCTATGGTTTTGACTCACGATAAAGAAGCATAGAGGGATAATCTTCTGCTACAACATGCAGATCACAGATTTCTATTTTATGTAAGTAGCTCAGTAGGTTACTGCTGCTGTCTCCGAGACCATTCTGTTACTTGCAGTTTATAAGTTACCATCCTTCCACTGTAGCACAGTGAGCTATGAACTGGCATTAAAGTGCTGCCCCCAAACTGCAAGGATTAGGTTTAGAACCGTTTTTTCTCACTCTTCATTATTCTAAATTACTATACTTTGGGTAGTAATACATTTGTAATAGTATACACAACTGCAATCACTGTGTTGCGCTTTAAATCCTTGGTTTGTGGGGCATACTTTCCGCTGAGTTTGCATTACAAAAGTGATGCAATCCTTATGCAAAGTGTTGTGCTGAGGTTTACCTCAAGTGCATAATCCTGAATTATGTTGGGAAGTTGCCCCAAAGTAACATAAAGTAGCACGGTGTGCTACTTTGTGTCAAGGGTACGTACCATGGGGGGAGATTGCTATTTACATGAAACCACCCATGGATTTTGAGTCTTACCCTTTGCTACTAAAATTGGTAGAAAGAGATTTGCATCAAAAAATGCACCTCATCGAGGAAGGCATAACTCTACAGCACTCTTACAATGTGGTAAAGTATTAAACTTCGTCAAAGCATAACATTTTGTACTGGGAGGGTAACCTTCCAGCAAAAAAATGAAGGGCACTTGCAGAAAAAAAAGCTATGGTAGACAGCACATACATACCCTTTCACTATGGTTCAAGGGTATTTGCAATGGCACGGCAGCCTAAGGTAAGCCAGAGCTAGGGGGAAGAGCAACAGCGCCATATGGAGCTATTGTGCTCTTCCCTTTTCATATAGGGCAGGCGGCCACCGTCAGGCAGGGTGGCAGAGTTCATTACCTCTTCTACCCTGATGAACTACCGCCTGCCATATTTAGAGAGCTCCATTGGTCTGGTGAAGATCTCTGTGTTTTTAAAGATGCTACTACAATGGAAGCTCCTGTGAAGGGTCTAAAAGTTTGCAGAATGGCCACCATGTTACATGTAGCCACTCTGTAAACTTTCGTGTTTTACAAAAACAAACTCCCAAAGTTGGATTTTGTTTTGTAAAACAATACACTAACAAAAATAGAGTTTTCTCCAAGGGTGTGGCGTGCATTTTTCTTTGTTTTCTGCAAGAGACTGCCAGGCTTTCCCTGTTGGTCCAAACAGGAAAAAAAGTACATCAAACGGTCTGCTCTAAATAGGGCGGCCAGATGAATGTACTTACACTGAGGGCCTCAAGTCAGTTGGACCATCGGGGTAAGTTTCTGCTGGCAGTGCCAGTGGGGGCAGAAACATGATGGCCCAGCTAACTCTACATAGAGCAAGTAGGCTGTCAGTTTGGCTGGTAGGGTACTAAACAATTACCTTATTGTTCCAGCATCAACAATGATTGAAACTAGTATTGGATAACCACCTCTAGGTTATCCTCTAGGAACAGTGTCAGGCCATCTCCCCCCACATTAAGAAGATCCAGGCACCTCCCTTAGTCTGGTCATCAAACCTAGCCAATGCAAAGATAGTAAACACCACAATGACCCTGGGCGCTCAGCTATGCTCCCATCTGAACCAAAAATGTGCATCTGTACTCATTGCGGGCTCTGACCGCAGAGTCCCATGCCTCCTCTCTCAAGCACCTTGCTCCCAGCAATGGTTCAAATAAGCACTAGGCTCCCATGCTCAGGTCCTTTTAGTGTGACTCAGGGTGCCCAGGTGTAAATTCTGGTGTTCCAATCCTTCACCTTGCCAGTGCAATCCAAGTTAGACTGGGCTGATGAGGTAGGAAGCTAAACCAATTTTCCTGGTGCGCCCCCCGCTTCTAAACGTCAGTTGGACACTTGATGCAATCACATTCAGAGTCTGACCTCTCCAGTACTTAGTGTCACCTCAGTGTTTGTCTTCATCAGCTATGCCTCCGGAACTCCACCATTTTGCTGTTTATTGGGATGGTTGAGATGCACCACCTCTAAGGAGATTGGTTTCATGGTGCCTTTTTCGCAGATAAGAGGTGAATGCCATGTCCTAGATGTACCTCCTCATTGTAATCACCAGGTTTGAGAGGCACTGTGATCAAAGTCATCTTCTTTCTCCAGCTCCTGAAGGCTCATGGTCATGTTAATGGCATAGTCAGCAGGCTCCATGATGTTACCAACATGAAAAGCCTTTACGTTTGTAGGGAGTAACAGAATCACATATTTATAGGGTGGCCAGTGAGGCGCTCTGGGGAAAATGTGCTACTCCATGAGTAGTTGGACACATATGCTGAATGAGTTGTGACAGATTATTTACCATTTTTGATTGTGGAACTCTTCCCACCTTTTATCTTCAGCTATGCAAAGATAGGTCCTTGAGGACATCATATCTCACTTTAATGTTTTGATAGCAAAATGATGGAACCTGGGCTAATGTAGGTTATCCCACCTTTTCTTCTCCAAAACCAGGTATTGGATTGGAACCCAGCAGCAAGAGATGTAAGAGTATACTATAGGAGGCTTTGAGAGACTAAAGAGAAAAATTAAGAGCGGATTCTTGTGCACTTTGGGTAGCCATGAGAACAACCTCACAGCAGTTGTGGTGTGGGGACTAAGTTTCTACCCATGGAACATGGGGACGTGGATTCTAGCTGGGCTTTCATACATGGCAAAACCTTTCTACAATTCTGGACAAACCTTGTGACATAGCTGTCAATAATGCTGCAGGTACGGTGGCGAGGAGTCCAGAGATTTAAGGGATCTACTGCACCCCATTAATGACTGTCTTTTGCTATCCAATTTTGGGTCACGAGTCCCTTTTTGCACTGGAACTGTTTGCACTGTTACTATACCACTATGTAAAAACATTGCAAATTTATGAAATGCAAGTGTGTAATTAAAAATATGCAAAAAAAAACCACTTGAAATTGAGGATCTTTACTGTCTCCCATCACACATCCTATTCCCCATTAATTTACAGCAATCGCTCGCTAGATTCAAACTACAAAAATATACATATTAGTGCATCCATAATAAGAAGAGAGAAAGCTTGAGAGGCATGTCACTGTTCCTCAAAACTCCACTCTCTGTTATTCTACCATTTCCCCACCCCCTCACACCATGATTGGGCTGCTTAGACTTGTCTCATTTGAAAAGTGCCCTCACTCGGAATTCCATCAACTCCGGTCTCATGGTAGCGCCAGGTTCTTCAATCCAGAGGCGGATGTTTTCCGTGCTAGGCCAGGCTAGGTTATTTTTGTACGTTGTTTGAAATGTGGTGAAATTCACACGTTTTGCTTCAATTAATTTTGTAAAATTTCAAGACCTTTCAGGGGTGTTATGTTTTACTTGATTTTGGCCCAGGATGAGACTAGTTCTAGCAGGAATTGCCTGACAGGAACAGTAAAACCACAGTCACTAAACATTTTCTCCTTGGAACAGTATGCTGCCAGTATCTCACGTAACATTTGAATGCAAGGTATTCCCTTGTGTTCAGTTTATGTGTGATACTGGTAAGTAAAGTCTGCAAACTTTCACATAATTTGTAATTGATGTGGGATTCTGTGTTAAAAATGTCATGACTTTTCTTTGCCTCCTCTTGTGCTATGGCCACGAGTGCACTGCCATTGAAACTTAGGCGAATAAGTAACGCTATTTTTGTTTAAACCCTGTCCGGGATACTTTCCGGACCTCCCTCTCTTGGACTTGTGCCCTAAATTATCTATAACACTCTCCCCTGACATGCACTGTGCTCTCAATGATGTAATTTCAGATGTTGCACTGATGTTATCAATGATGTCATAGAACATGTCCAGATTGATGCAATCTATGACGGAATTAGCTGTGCATGGCGAGGGCATAAGTTATTGTTACTTTAGGGCACAAGTTA
The DNA here is from genome assembly GCA_963921515.1 of Calotriton arnoldi. Taxonomy (NCBI): domain Eukaryota; kingdom Metazoa; phylum Chordata; class Amphibia; order Caudata; family Salamandridae; genus Calotriton; species Calotriton arnoldi. The sequence goes on along the minus strand of CAWUFW010010419.1, from coordinate 607,301 downwards.
TAGTTACTTGAGATAACTATAAGTGGTGAAATTCAGTGGTTCTGTTTTCACCTAACTATAACATCCCTTTAACCTTTGTTTTTCAGTGAATTTCTAGTTTTTTTTTTAATGTAAAGTAAGATATTATTACAATTCTGAACTGTAACGTCACTTTAACCTTTGTATTTTTAAGTGAATTTCGATGCATTTTTTCATGTAAAGTAAGATGTCCATCGATGTGGCCTTCGGCTGTGTGCAGCATGGGGTTAGGCGCGGGGCCTGTCATGTGTCCAGGCCCAGTGCCCCAACCCCTCGTGGGCACACAACTTCTTGCTCCGCATGGCCTTTGGAAATAAGTGGCATGAGGTTGGGTGCAGGGCCTGGCATGTGGCTAGGTCCTGCATCCAACCCTCTGCGGGTGCTCATGGCTGACTATGTGATGTATATAAAGAAACACTCTTGTCTGACCTATATCTCTTAGAAAAGCGGTCCATAAGGACTCAAACTGGCGGGCATATCAGTATGCTACAACATGCATATAGACACAAAGATATGAAAATATCAAAATTTGTTTATTTATCTTTTTTAATGTTTTTTTAATTAATTAAACATATGTATTCATCATACTTTTTTAAACATCATATAATCATTGATTTAAAATTATGCATAAACACTAGTTATTTACAAACATGCAGTGAAAAGTTATTATAAAATAACAATAACTACAGGAAATAGATTTTTGACTGTAGGAAAGAAAGATTTGGATACATCCAAACTCAGTTAATTAGAACAGTAAATCTGTTATGGAACATATCCATGTCACATTATCAAAAAAGGCCCCCAGAAGTTGACATCCGTCATTCATACAACACAAGCATACTCACTCCACTTGTACCCAACATACATACAAAACACTGAACATATAATAGCCAAGGGCTACAGTTCTTATCCTAATTCCTCCTCAGTAGTATATTTTAAACAGAATTGATACGTTTGTCTGTTGACATTGCAGATCTCATCGAACTCCCTTGGTACCTATTATGTTGGGTACAAGTGGAGTGAGTATGCTTGTGTTGTATGAATGACGGATGTCAACTTCTGGGGGCCTTTTTTGATAATGTGACATGGATATGTTCCATAACAGATTTACTGTTCTAATTAACTGAGTTTGGATGTATCCAAATCTTTCTTTCCTACAGTCAAAAATCTATTTCCTGTAGTTATTGTTATTTTATAATAACTTTTCACTGCATGTTTGTAAATAACTAGTGTTTATGCATAATTTTAAATCAATGATTATATGATGTTTAAAAAAGTATGATGAATACATATGTTTAATTAATTAAAAACATTAAAAAAGATAAATAAACAAATTTTGATATTTTCATATCTTTGTGTCTATATGCATGTTGTAGCATACTGATATGCCCGCCAGTTTGAGTCCTTATGGACCGCTTTCTAAGAGATATAGGTCAGACAAGAGTGTTTCTTTATATATTGAATCCTGTTTCCCCCTTACTCTTGGACCTTCAAAGTAACCCTAGGGGGTACCTTTGTTCCTTATACATGACTATGTGATGTAACAATATAAAGGGAGTCATTTTTAGCAAGGCAGACCTACTGGTTTTGTCAAAGGGTAAAAACACCAAAATATAAGAAGCGGGCCTATTGGCTTTATCAAGGGTGTCAGCACTTCAACATATATAGTATCAGGCACAATGCCTTTGTCAAAAAGATCACCAATAACTATAATCAAATGTATATTTTATAAATTCACACATTGAAATGTTTAATAAGGAAAAAAACATATAATTAAAAAAAAGCCCTAGAACAATATGGGGTACTCCTTGCATGTAGCAGTGACCCCTGCCGCTCACTTATTCTTGTTTTTTGTATGGGTGCCCCAGTGCCCACCGGGACACCCACAAACTAACAAATGTTGGGGGCCATGGGGGTGTGGGGAGCCTCAAGGGCCCCAAGGGCCTTGCTGGCTCCTCAGCTAGCACCCATACCGGATGCTGGCGGGAGCTGGCATTTTTTTCTTTTTTTTTTTACAGTGGAAAGACTCAGGGAGGGGGGCTACACTCCCCCCCCCCTCATTTAAATAAAAACAGCCACAGGGGTTGCAGTCTCTGGCCTAAAAAAGGCCTAGTGAGGGAGGGCTGCACATCACTTTTCACAATAAATATATAGCCGCCGACCCCTCCGGGCCCTGACCCACCCTGGGTGGGCTCATGTTTAAAAAGAGACGGAGTACATATTTTTTTATATTGGTGTCGTGGATCTGCAGATCCGTGGCGCCAATACAAAAATAAAATTACATTTTGGCACCAGCGGGACGCTCTGGGACACCCCCACCAGGCATAGTGGGCAGGGTATTCCTACCCTCTCCCACTATATGTTTCTTAGGCAGTGGTGGCTGGTGACATTTGAAAGTGGTGAGGCGTAAAATTATTGGCATACTGCACCGCAGCGAGCGAGCCCGAACAACCTAAGGGGGGTTCGGGGGGGTTCTCCCCCCGCGAAAATTTTGAAAAAAGAGTGGACAAATGGTGCATTTTCAAGCAAATTTGAGAAAGCAGGATGGTTAATAAAGTAATTGTGAAAGTGCAGTTATTACATTAATAAAGAGATGTCATATAACATAGGTAGCTGCTTATTCAAGCTTTCTTTCACCCCATAGTCCAGCAGGGTCTTGATACAAGACAGATAAGAGAAAAAGCAGTGTGGTCCTCGACCAGGAAGACACTCATATTTCGTTGGTAAGAAGTCAAAGGATTGGCCAAATTGAAAACCTGAAATGCAATATGCAATCAAACAATTTGCAAGTACATCTCATCTATGTTCAACAAGCCATGTTTTACCCATGATTGGAATTGTGAATCACCAAATAAACTGAGCCACTGCAATCAAAAGCAGAGGGCCTCCTCAAAAGTATGCCCTTAAGAGAGTTCTCTCATCTCATGTCCTCTCTATATTTTCTCTGGAAGTTGAAAACTCATCACATTCTACAGCACAAACCTGAACCCTTCTGCATATTCCAACACCAGAACTCATTCTTGGCCATTTAGTTTGGAGCCATTCATACCAGGAATACAGAAAATACCTTTAAATAGAGTAGAAGGTTTATGAATACAAGCACTTAGCAATTGTACATATACTATGAATGAGAGCCAAAGGAAACAAAAAGGAATAAAGAAGGAAGCAACACTCAAACACAACTCATGCTCCGGAACGCCATAAAATTCTCTATGTGGCAAGTTCATCACCTATAGCAGAACACAGAACTTCAGAGCAAGCTCAGAGCCACCTTCTCTCACCTTAGAATGTTGGATATTGGAGCATGGAGCTTAATAGATAAGAGCTTTGCGTGTCACGTCTGGAAAGGTCTCTAATTTTAGCATCCAATAGAAAACGCTGCTTTCTTTTATGTACATTTGTTTTAGGAAGAGCAACTCAGAGGCAAGAGTTAAACCGTTTAGCTTGCTGGACAGGGTTGCACAGTGTACTTGTTGATATTGAGGATGGCTGTGTCTGACACCACGCTTGCTTTACGTGATTCTAAAAAGACTTATTATTTAGTGCCAATTGGGCTAACTGGCCTCAAGAAAGATGTATTACTTAGCGGCAGATAGATTTATGATGTGCTTTGGGAGTCAAATTTACAGAAGTTATTGAACACAGTGTGTTAATTTAGCTCTTGGAAGACCACTACGCCCGAAGTATTGCCCTTTTCTTTAAACCTAGAGAAAGAAGGAAGAAACTACTGTGGCTGAAATGCAGACTCATGTGAAAGGAAATCTAGGATGAAATCTCAGCTTCCACACAAAATATCAAACAGGGTGATCCTGGGCAAGAAAATATGTCATGTACCTCATTGTACTCAACTGAAAACTTTGGGAGTAGAGACATTATCATTAGCCAAGAACTACGCCTATGTTAAAAAAAAAAACATCTTAATTTCAACATAGTTGAAGGAAGTGCAAAGTATCACACTGAAACACAGATGTAAAAGAAAACAGTTAAAGTTTTTTATTTTTTATTTCCACCAGTATGGTTATACTTTACATGCCTCTGTTGTGGGGTGTGTAGAACGGGTAGTTCTATGGCTCAGCTCCTGCGTTGGCTCTTGGGGACGAGCTAGACCACTGGCTCAGCTCCTGCGCGATTTGCCCATCTAATGTTTTGGCTTGCCCTTGCCCACTTATGTTGATTTGTGTGTGTGTGGGGGGGGATATTCTGAATAAACGTCTTTCACAGTCTTGGAACTCATAAGTGTACAAGTGACCGTACATATGCACCTCTCTCTGAAACTGAATATAAAATGTTGGAATGAGCAGCATACCCAGTTGGTGCCGTGTACTCCATGAAGACACGGGTTACGATAAGGATGCATGAAAAGAAGCGGGTGCAGACCCATGCCTGCTTCTTCCGCTCTTAGCTCTCAGGATCCTGGACGGCTGGGGCATGACGAGTGAATGAAGTGCAGTACTGAACTCTTGCATGCAGTGTAGCGGGCATTTATGAGAAAACAATATGGCAGGCGTTTCTGCAGAACGGAGGACAAGAGCCTTCGAAAGAAATTGGGGGTGACTGAGCAAGCAGGTGCTTGGCTGAGTGTCTGAGCGAATGAATCCACAAATGAGTGGTGTGTGCCTGTGGGGGTAGAATAGGACAAGCGAACTCAGGCAGGAGTGGCAGAAGCAGGGAGCATATAGGAGGCTTTCACTGTGAAAAGTATCACCCTTTAACTGTTAATGACGCTCCAAACCATATTCACAAAGCGTGACTCCGAGAACATGGCTGCTATTATACTGCCAAAATCAGGTGGGAACCATTTTGACATGACAGAGAAATGCTTTGGCTCAGAACCAGATCAGAAGTGTATCACGTAACCAGATTTGTGACAGCACTATTTCAGTTTGAGAGTAGGGAACGCTGCTGGTGGTAATTTAAATTATGTGCAAAATGTTATTTGTTGTACAGAAACTACTCCTGGAGACCTTTATTTGCAATGAAACATGCAGTGAATAATTCCTCCTCTGGCTGTGCACCCAAAATCAGAAACATGGGCCCACCCATCATTCCACCACCCCACCCTTCTAGACTGAGCAAAAACTAATTTTCAATTAAAAAAACGACCTATTTTCTCCCTTTGTGTGGCATCCACTCGCGCCTGCCGTTTAGACTTGGATACCATTCTTCTACTCGACCCATTTGGCTGGAACTTTCTTAATTTTTCCGATTCTTGATGAATTATATTTAAAAAGCTTTAATCTCTAAACAATGGTGAATAATTGTGTCCTTTTTCGTATGGTATAATCCTACATGTAGTCTGAATTGGTTATAGTTTCCCTTTCTTATTTTATCAGGTAATGTAAATATATCTGACGACTAATTTCTACAGCATCTCATTCGATCCCTGAATAAGTTGCTATATTCTTACCTGTAAAACCTCTGACACCCAAGGGCTTTTGAAAGCGTTAGACGAAACCTTCAAATAATTAAAATACATTGAAATACCACGGACAACAATGGCAAGTCATAAAAAGGAACAAACACTGTCCAATTTACTGCTAACAAACTACAATGCGGCCGAAACAAATATGTTCATATCATAAAGCTAATGCTGGCAACACAAACTGTTCTCTGAAACGGCCTCAGCCTCTTAATCGCCAACACCACCCCTGGTTCTTTTAAACCGGGATCAGTCAAACACAGAATGACATAGTTGAGTCTGATAGAGTGACAAAGTGAAAGGATATAAAAGTGAACACAAATAATGAATCCTTAAAAGAGGATAGGTAACAAACTGAAATGCCAGCAAAAATAACCAGCGCAAATAGGTTGCTTTGACCCTCCTCATCCCCCCCTTTGTTGTCTTACGCCTCTCCTGCTGCTGGTCCCAGCCCCTCCAGGAAGCGATCCAGACGTACTTCTGTACGTGAGTCTGGGCGGGGGCCTTTGAAATGAGGAAACAGGTAATTAGGAGCCAGAAAAGTAAGCACCTTTCACTCTGATAAGGCAAACCACAGGGAGCGTCTCTCTTTGAAGAGCAGGTCTGTATTTACTGCCTTCGTCGCCTTCTCATGTCTTTCTCACCGCCTTGTCTTTCCATCTCAATATTGTCGTCACTTATTTGATGACATCCAATTTCACTCATGACTGAACCATCGATGAATCTTTCAAATAACCGTTTGCCATTGGTCCGTTTTCTGAGTCCCGCCCGTTTGTAGTGGATTTAAGGATGGTTGTACTACTGTTTTTGTGAATGCAATATAATAAATTCACATTACGTCGTTCTGGGTTTCTTTTGATTTTTAGGGTATTTCTTCTTTCTAAATATAAAATAATATAATAGCCCACCCACGTTGGTTTATTTTCCTAAGAGAATCCAATAGGATCAACAGTTTCCAGCAGCAACTATAAAAAAAAAAACTCTGACAAAAAATGTAGGGTTGAATTATGTATAATGACTGTGCACAGAAACAAGCAACGTGAACACTCACAGGGCATATTGATAGAGTGAGTGAAACACATGCAGACATTCTTGCAAACCCAAAACAACGAACTTGCTCGCATCAGCACACACAAACTACCTGACATCGAGATGTCCATGCTCACTGACGTACAAGCAACCATGCATCAAACAGACCAACTTGCATCATTTCGACTTTCTACTCTACATATATTCATGCATACAGACTAGCACAAAGAGGAACACGTGTACACAGAATGAACATACAGACACACAAACAGTCTGACAGAACACACATCCAGTTAGATAGCACACCTGGATGACAAGGGTTACGCATGGACAGACAGTAGGAGAGACAGACAGATGAATGTGCACATGACTGTAGGTTTCATGCACACTTATTCCTTACACCTGCAGCGGAGAAAATACAGTTCGAAGTGGAGAACAGAGAGAGGTGTCAATAACCATTCACTCGGCGACCTCTACTTTGGTGCTTGGTGATGAAATAAATGAAATTCTAGGTTAATCCAGTGGCCAGACTAGTGAAACGGTGAGCAAACGTATTTCACTGAGTACAAGCAGGGGTCACGGATACCTCACAGTTAGTTCGCCTGTCGCCTGACCCAGTCACATTTTCTGACTATAGTCTCTACTCATGTACAGGGGGATTATCAAGAGGTCGGTGGCAAATGCAAATATTATTTTCGTAATACTAAATGATGAAGGGAAAATCTGAGCATGTCATGAGGTTAACTATGAGATGGGTGGCACATTTTTGCACGTCCTTGAGATTATTATATGACATGTTAGATCTGGGTATTCATTCAGGGTTAGGAAGTTATGGGTACAATTCTCAGAATCCACTTACGAATATTGCTGAGTGATTGGCAAAGTTATGGAAGGTGGGCATTATTAGACGCCAGATGCGGCTCGCGGGGGGGGCTTGCGGGGAGGGAGGGGGGGGGTTGTGCCGGGGGCCCGGGGATTTTTAAATAAAAAAGAAAATCCTACCTGAGGAGGTCCGCCGTCCGCGCCGCCTCGGGTCCGACTCCGTTTGGCCCTACAGCCCCTCTCAGCCAATCCTGGCGCTGCTGGCAGCGCCAGGATTGGCTTAGGGCACGGTTACCTCTCGCCCGCCTGCCCATTAGGAGACCGAGGTTTGAGCCTTTGCTCAACCTCGCTCTCCTAATGGGCATGCGTAAGCCAGTGCACACACAAGTACGCATGACTGGGCAAGGCGCGAAAATTCGGTGCCCTTCCCCACTCATGCGCACTTGTGCTGCAGTGCTGCCTGCTGCCCCTGGTCCCTCTGACAATCATGTCAGTCAACATGACGCAGGACCGCCCACCCCCTTCAGACTCTGAAGGGGGTGGGCGGTCCGACGTCATGCTGACTGACATGATTGTCAGTTCTCCCTCGGCTCTTTGAACTTAAGTAAACTGATTCAGTTTACTTAGGTTCAAAACACCGAGGGAGCTGCGGGCGGGGGGGCTACGCCCCAACGCCCCAATGGACGCACCGCCCCTGTTCTTAGAACCATTTTTGGAGGGACAGGAGACCTGTCTCTGAGTCCTGAAATGGCTGCTGCCACATCTTTGTTGATGTGGTGGCAGTCTATCAGATATTTTCTGATCTGTTAGATCCGTGCATCCTCCACAGCGTAAAATAGACAAATATTTTGAACCTTAATTTATCAAAAACTATTGAACCGCTTTACACCAAAAAGCAAGCTTTCTGGGCCAAGATCTTGCTTTCTGTCAAACTTGGTGTAATTCTCTTCAGCCATTTTGGTCGTAGCTGTGTCTAATTTTCCTATTGAAAATTGTATGGGCCCCCTCTTTTTCTCTGCCCCGTTTGACAGATAACCCCGAAACTTTCTGGAAAGTTGTTGAGGTGGACTATACTTTATTTTTTAAAGTTTGATGAAGATTCGTCAAACAGCGCCAAATTTAATAGCAAACCAAAAAATCTATTTCCTATGGAAATGTGGCACTAATAATGATGACTCAGTGGTGACCGCCACTGATAATTTATGGTAAGGTGGAGGAGGGGTGGTGTGTGCATGTGTAAGTGTGTATGTATATATATATATATATATATATATCAAGCATACGCTGTTGCCTCGTAACTTTACAGCAGCCGCGGACACCAAACGACTTTAAAGCAGTTGTTTATTCAGCAGATACGAACAACTCGACGCGTTTCGGGACCCAGTCCCTTGTTCACGAGTGCTGTGGCTTACTCTCTATTGCATTTAAATAAACATGTGACCACCACCATAATGGAGCCTGAAAACAGACTTAACAAAGAACGAGGAGTTAACTCACTCCTACCTCACCAAAAGTGCTTACATGTTATTTTTACAAATATCGTTGTAATTACTAGATGTCATGAGCCTATACACCTGCATCCCCCATGACCTAGGCCTACAAGCATGTAGACATTTTCTCAATGAAAGATCTATCTCGTATCTCTTCCACACAGAGATGTTGATGGAAATGATGTCCGTTTGCCTTAAACAAAACAACTTTCTCTTTGATAATAAAATCTTTAAACAGACCCTCGGAACATCAATGGGGACCTGCTTTGCTCCTTGCTTTGCAGGTCTGTATCTAGGGTACTGGGAAGAAAAAGTAGTTAGAGAATTGCCTATTTTCAAAGATAAAATAGCTATGTGGATACGTTACATAGATGACATTTTCTGTGTGTGGGAGGGTACTGAGTATGAAGCAAAGGAGTTTGTAAGCACTCTGAACACCAATGAGTATAATTTACAATTCACTAGTCAGTGATCAAAAGAGTCATTGGAGTTTTTGGATCTTAGACTTACATTGCAGGGAGACTGTCTAGAAAGTGCACTATTTAGGAAAACTACTGCAGGGAACATTCTCTTACATGCCCGGAGCTGTCACCCTAGTTCGCTGATCAATAGAATACCACTGGGTGAGTTGTTAAGGGCAAAGCGTAATTGTAGTACAGTGGAGAGTTTTAACAATGAAGAGAAAATAATGACCAAGAGGTTCCTTGAGAGAGGATATCCACAATCAGTGATTAATAAGGCTAGAACTGAAGTTGCATAAAGAACAAGAGCGTCTTTAGTAGTTGAGAAAGAAAAAGAGAAGGAAGAGGGTAAGTCTGAAGAAAAGATAAGGTTTATCACCACCTTTAATAGACAGGCCCGAGAGGTACGAAAAAGCTTAAACAAATTTTGGCCGGTGCTACAAACAGACAAAGATGTAGCAGATAGTGTAGAAAACTTCCCTCAGATCACCTTTAAGAAAGCCAAATCTCTTAAGGATACTTTATGTAGAGCGGTAGAGCCCTCTATCATAAGGAATGTAGGAATCCAGGGATTTTTCACGTGCAGAAATTGCAAAGCTTGTAAGAATAGTAAAAACAGAAAGGAATGTAGACTATCTCCTGACTGTAAGCCATTCCAAATTTTGAAACATACGTCATGTAACACTGATTATGCAGTCTATGCCCTTTTTTGCCCCTGTCAGAAAGCATACATAGGCAGTACAATACACAAGGCGAAGAAAAGGGTGTTAGAACATCTCCGCGCAATAAAACATGGAGATAAACAGTACCCAGTTGCGCGACATTTTCAAAGTCACCATGATCAAAACAGCAACCTTTTAAGCTTTTGCGTACTTGACACAGTTAAAATGAATGAGAGAGGAGGGAACAGAGTGCAAAATCTGCGACGTTTAGAGTCTAAATTGATCATTCAATACAGAACACTTACGCCGATAAGTCATAACTGTGATGAAGAATTAGCGGTACATCTAGGTTAGATGTAGATTTGATAGTGGTGGTTAGGTAAGGAGCAGTGACTCTTTTCTGATCTTTTACTGTTTAAGGAGTTCACCGTCTATTAATTATTCTATCTTTTGTTCCAGAGTGACGTAAATCAGTGATCTGAAGTAGATTTAGTAAATCTGTTGTGAAATGATGAATTAACTCTGCCAATGCTGAAGAGATACTTGTGTTTTTTAATGTCACTGTGGTGTTAAGTTCAAGGGTTATGAAGATGTGATATTCATTTAGTTTTGTTTTGTTTTTATTACAGATATTTGTTGTTGCTGTTATAATGAAGAAATGCCAAAGAGCGAAAGTATCTACTTGTAGTTGGTAGGCCCACTAGGGCATGACAACTAGACTGAAGATGTGAGATACACTAGCAATCTATTGTGTAGAAGAACGCTAAGACATTAGAATAACATGAATTAATAATCCACAGTATAACTAGAGTGGAGGTACTGAATTTTGAAGAAGTGGCTTCTATCCCATTTTTATATCGATTACGTTCAAAACCCACTTGGGCTAAGATGAAATATAGCAAATCCACAGTATAACTAGAGTGGGGGTACTGAATTTTGAAGAAGTGGCTTCTATCCCATTTTTATATCGATTACGTTCAAAGCCCACTTGGGCTAAGATGAAATATAGCAAATTTCGAGCAGCTTCACTACCCAAGAAGGACAATTAATGGAATGAAATAGATGATTTTTTATTTTAAAAAGTAGAAAGATAAAAGGATTTTAGGAAGTGCTATCTGTGGAAGTCTTTTTTCATGTTTTTTCATGTTTTTTCATGCTTTTGTCCCAGCATATGTGTAGGCACATTAAAAAGTCATTTTTTATTTTAAATGTGTTAAATGTCTAGAATTGCCACACAGATTTGTCGCTCGTGTTAAAGGTGTAATTACAACGATATTTGTAAAAATAACATGTAAGCACTTTTGGTGAGGTAGGAGTGAGTTAACTCCTCGTTCTTTGTTAAGTCTGTTTTCAGGCTCCTTTATGGTGGTGGTCACATGTTTATTTAAATGCAATAGAGAGTAAGCCACAGCACTCGTGAACAAGGGACTGGGTCCCGAAACGCGTCGAGTTGTTCGTATCTGCTGAATAAACAACTGCTTTAAAGTCGTTTGGTGTCCGCGGCTGCTGTAAAGTTACGAGGCAACAGCGTATGCTTGGTGTTATGAGGCTCGCCCCCTTGCCGCGGACCGCCGTTGTGAGAGGAAGGGGAAAGGCGATTTCAGTGCGTTTGCACTGAGCTGCGATTTTGGATATATATATATATATATTTTCATATTATGCCCTACATGAAAATATATATATCACCTCACTCTATTTCTCTATCCCATTCTGTCTCTGCCTATTTCTGCCATAGATATTGTCTCTCTTTGCCCAGTGTCATCTTAAGGGTACTGGACAAGACACAATTCAGCTGTTTTTCTCTGGCCGAAACTCGTCTGGCTTTGGATATCGATGTGTAGTGAATGCTGTTATCACCGCAGTCATCAATAAAAGGGCAAAAACTCCCCGTGTGTGGCGTCTTCAAGGGGTTACTCTCTTTTGTTGGATGTTTAGCGGCTTTACCCACCGCGGAGACGCCCCGCTGCTAATCAAGCGGATCTGCGGCAACTTGGAATCACAAGATGCTGAAGGAACGGGGGGTCCATTATTGAAGGACTTTGTAAATGCGGGGTTTCCAGTGGTTTTACTCCTCATCAACCCACTTGGGTAAAACATTTTATTATTTCAACAAGCGCAGTAGCACTCACAGGGGAAGGAGTTATATGGGAACCGCAAGTACCATGATGCAAGGTGACACACGCCCACTGGGGCGGGACTTGCTAACTAATAAAAGATGTTCCACAATGCCGCTACTGTGCTTCGGTTGCAGCCTGTGAACAAGGACAAAGGATTGTCCGAAACGCGTCTGGCTTTGGATATCGATGTGTAGTGAATGCTGTTATCACCGCAGTCATCAATAAAAGGGCAAAAACTCCCCGTGTGTGGCGTCTTCAAGGGGTTACTCTCTTTTGTTGGATGTTTAGCGGCTTTACCCACCGCGGAGACACCCCACTGCTAATCAATCGGATCTGCTGCAACTTGGAATCACAAGATGCTGAAGGAACGGGGGGTCCATTATTGAAGGACTTTGTAAATGCGGTGTTTCCAGTGGTTTTACTCCTCATCAACCCACTTGGGTAAAACATTTTATTATTTCAACAAGCGCAGTAGCACCCACAGGGGAAGGAGTTATTTGGGAACTGCAAGTACCATGATGCAAGGTGACACACGCCCACTGGGGCGGGACTTGCTTACTAATAAAAGATGTTCCACAATGCCGCTACTGTGCTTCGGTTGCAGCCTGTGAACAAGGACAAAGGATTGTCCGAAACGCGTCTGGCTTTGGATATCGATGTGTAGGGAATGCTGTTATCACCGCAGTCATCAATAAAAGGGCAAAAACTCCCCGTGTGTGGCGTCTTCAAGGGGTTTCTCTCTTTTGTTGGATGTATATATATAGGAGGTATTTGGATATTGTTTTCGCGTCGGCCAGAGACGCGATTCAGAGGCCCCCGTTTCACAAGCTGGCCCGGTCTTTACTGGCTCTGCTGTGACAGTTTGTTCGTTTTCCAAGTTATTGGTTAGCCTGGGCCCGCCTTGGACTTTGGGAAGAGACAGGGCGGTTGTGGGGTTATCAACCTCATGCTGGGCGGAGTGCACTGTCACGTCTGCCCCCGCCGAAACAATTCCTGACTTCTGTGGCTGAAGCGGTTTGGGGACCCGAGGAGGCGCTCTTTTGGAACATCAAGCAGGAAAATTTGGTTTTATCAGCACTGTGTGACACCCTGCACCCCCGCATAACCACTTGGAGTCATACACACCCCCCTGCACCACCTACCTGGTTTTCATTACAATGGATTCTGGGTTCTGTAGTTCACAAGAGCACCGTGAACTGGAACAGGTGAGCAGTTATTTGGGGGCAGAGCAGACTTACACTGTTAAGAAGGAGGCAGGACTTACAATCAGTTTGCTGTGTACCTCCTGGACACTTGGGCGCTGAAGAAGGCAAAGTATATGCCGAAATGCATTCGCCAGAATATCACCATCAAAGTGCTTCCAAGGTTTTCCAATGTGGGGCCTCTGCTCTCTCGCAAGAAAGAGGTATTTGGATATTGTTTTCGCATCGGCCAGAGACGCGATTCAGAGGCCCCCATTTCACAAGCTGGCCCGGACTTTACTGGCTCTGCTGTGGCAGTTTGTTCGTTTTCCAAGTTATTGGTTAGCCTGGGCCCGCCTTGGACTTTGGGAAGAGACAGGGCGGTTGTGGGGTTATCAACCTCATGGTGGGCGGAGTGCACTGTCACGTCTGCCCCCGCCAAAACAATTCCTGACTTCTGAGGCTGAAGCGGTTTGGGGACCCGAGGAGGCGCTCTTTTGGAACATCAAGCAGGAAAATTTGGTTTTATCAGCACTGTGTGACACCCTGCACCCCCGCATAACCACTTGGAGTCATACACACCCCCCTGCACCACTTACCTGGTTTTCATTACAATGGATTCCCGGTTCTGTAGTTCACACGAGCACCGTGAACTGGAACAGGTGAGCAGTTATTTGGGGGCGGAGCGGACTTTCACTGTTAAGAAGGAGGCAGGACTTACAATCAGTTTGCTGTGTACCTCCTGGACACTTGGGCGCTGAAGAAGGCAAAGTATATGCCGAAATGCATTCGCCAGAATATCACCAATAAAGTGCTTCCAAGGTTTTCCCCTGTGTGGCCTCTGCTCTCTCGCAAGAAGGAGGTATTTGGATATTGTTTTCGCGTCGGCCAGAGACGCGATTCAGAGGCCCCCGTTTCACAAGCTGGCCCGGACTTTACTGGCTCTGCTGTGGCAGTTTGTTCGTTTTCCAAGTTATTGGTTAGCCTGGGCCCGCCTTGGACTTTGGGAAGAGACAGGGCGGTTGTGGTGTTATCAACCTCATGCTGGGCGGAGTGCACTGTCACGTCTGCCCCCGCCGAAACAATTCCTGACTTCTGAGGCTGAAGCGGTTTGGGGACCCGAGGAAACGCTCTTTTGGAACATCAAGCAGGAAAATTTGGTTTTATCAGCACTGTGTGACACCCTGCACCCCGCATAACCACTTGGAGTCATACACACCCCCCTGCACCACCTACCTGGTTTTCATTACAATGGATTCTGGGTTCTGTAGTTCACACGAGCACCGTGAACTGGAACAGGTGAGCAGTTATTTGGGGGCTGAGCGGACTTACACTGTTAAGAAGGAGGCAGGACTTACAATCAGTTTGCTGTGTACCTCCTGGACACTTGGGCGCTGAAGAAGGCAAAGTATATGCCGAAATGCATTCGCCAGAATATCACCAATAAAGTGCTTCCAAGGTTTTCCCCTGTGTGGCCTCTGCTCTCTCGCAAGGAGGAGGTATTTGGATATATATATATATTCACTGAAAAAACCATAGGTTTTAGGGAAAGTTATAGTTAGTTGGACATTGCACTCGTACAAAACCCGTGAAATTCCCCCGTTATAGTTAGTTCAGCTAACTATAACTCGCGCCCCCGCAATGCACTGCTGATGACGTCACATATTACATCATTCATGACATGGTCAGTGACATCACTGATGACATCTCAAATGACATCACTGATGACATCATCCAGCCACTGTGTGTTTCTGTAAAGTTTAAATATGTTTTATATATATGCCAAGGTGTATTGAAGAATGAGTGGGTGTATAAGTGTCTGGATGGATGATTTAGTAGGTGTGTGACTGACTGTATAAGTGAGTGATTAAATGTGTCTTACTGAATGCATGGGTTGGTGAGTAGCTACATGAGTGTGTATATTGGTTATTGATTGGTTGCTTGAGAATTTGTATGGGAGACTGAGTGTGTGTGTGAGATGTGTGAGTGGTTGATTCACTGGGTGTATGGGTTCAAGAGTGCATGTGAAAACAGCTGTATGGGCGGGTGAGTGTGTGTATGGGTGTGTTGGTGAGTGAATGGATGTCTCAGTGGTACATGTCCAAGTAACTACATAGGGAAAAGGCTGTATGTGAGAGTTGGAGTATAAATGACTATACGTGAGAGTCAGTGATTGTGAGAGTGGCTGTATGGATGAGTGTGTACTTGTATCAGTGATTATATAAGAGAGTAAGTATGTGTTAGTATCTGTATAGGTGAGTAAATGGGAGTGTGATTGATTATTTGCATGACTGACTAGGTGTGTGAGTAACTCCATGGATGAGTGGTGGTGTGTGAGTGTCTGTATAGGTGTATCAGTGCATATGATAGTGTTGTATTGATGAGTGAATGCATGTATGAGTGATTGTATGGGTGAATGAGTGGATGTGTGTGTAGACCTAGGAATCAGTGAGTGCGCATGTAGTAACTGGTTTTGGTGTGTCGATGGTTTCGAAAATGGAAGTCTGTATTTTACAGTGGGTGTATCAAAGGTTATATCAGAGTGTGAGGAGGTGCATCAGATTTTCACGTGGATGATGTAATCAGTTATGTCATTTGAGATGTCATCAGTGATGTCATCAGTGATGTCACTGACCATGTCATGAATGATGTAATATGTGACGTCATCAGCAGTGCATTGCGGGGGCGCGAGTTATAGTTAGCTGAACTCACTATAACGGGGAATTTCACGGGTTTTGTACGAGTGCAATGTCCAACTAACTATAACTTTCCCTAAAACCTATGGTTTTTTCAGTGAATTTCAAAGGTTTTTTAAATGCTAATTTCTAACTATAACGTGCCTGAAACCTATGGTTTTTTCAGTGAATTTCAAAGGTTTTTTAAATGCTAATTTCTAACTATAACGTGCCTGAAACCTATGGTTTTTTCAGTGAATTTCAAAGGTTTTTCAAATGCTTGTTTGTAACTATGCATACAGAAGTAGGACATGGGAAGAAAGAAGAAAAAACGCACAGAAAGAAGCAAAAGAAATGTCGAAAGAAACAGAAGTCCACAAAGACGAAGAAAAATCCAGGAAGAAGCAAGACATGTGCAGAAAGACCCAACAGAGGAGCAGAAAGAGGCCTTGTTGCAAAATCATCCTGTGCCCACATCTTTTCCAGCCGTGTACTGGTGGTAACTGACTCTGACTAACCAGGCCTAGAGCCAGTGCTATGGTAAAAGACACTTAGAATACAGTTAAAACACCTACATACACTAGGGAACACTATGCGTTGGGGTACCCCTGTGATTAGCATGAACTCCTCTGTAACTCCCTAGTACATAATAGGGCAGGGGGATTAAAACTACCTCTTAAAACGCGCCATGGGGCGCGTTTGCACACTGCTGTAGGGAGGGGGGGGGGGCCTGAGGTTACATGTGTGCAAACACGCCCTCTGGCCGTTTTAAGTTGGGGGATAAAGTCCCCTTGAATCCTAAGGGTCCCTGGGGTCCAACTAGCCCACTATGTACCTCCAGTATGCGCCAGGGAGCTGTGTTGCAGAGAGGTGTTCAGAGGCCACGCCCCTTTTTACACCTCTCTGCAACGCAGCTCTGTGGCGCTTACTGGACGTACCTGGTGGGCTAGTTGGCCCCCAGGGACCCTCAGGATTGAAGAGGAATTAATTCCCCAACTTCAAACGCGCCACAGGGCATGTTTGCACACATATCACCTCAGGCCCCGCCCCTCCCTTCACCACTGTACAAACGCGCCCCGTGGCGCGTTTTAAGTTGGGGAATTAAGTCCCCTTGAATCCTGAGGGTCCCTGGGGTGCAACTAGCCCACCAGCTACCTCCATTAAGCGCCACAGAGCTGCGTTGCAGAGAGGTGTAAAAGGGCGTGGCCTCAGAACACCTCTCTGCAACGCAGCCCCTGGCGCAAACTGGAGGTTCCTGGTGGGCTAGTTGGCCTCAGGGACCCCAGTATTCAAGGGGAATTCGTTCCCCATCTGCAAACACGCGCCAGGGGGTGCGTTTGCAGAGTGCTGCCAAGGAGGGGGCGTGGCCTCCGGCGCGATGCCGGTGTTTTATTATTATTTTTTTTTTTACGAAGGGGGGCTGTGTGGCCCCCCTTCTTTTTCTAATTGATTGGCCCTGGGGACCTCATCCCCCAGGGCCTGCCCCCTAATATTAAAAAAACATTTTAAAAAAATTTGGAAGGGGGCCGCGTGGCCCCCCTCCCGAGGCCTTAATCGGCCCGGGGACCCCATCCCCCGGGGCATGGCCTTCTTTTAAAAAAAAAATGTTTTGGAGGGGGGCTGCGTTGCCCCCCTCCTCAGGCCACTTATGGCCCCGGGGACCCCATCCCCCGGGGCCGGCCTTTTTTTTAAATTTTATTTTTTTATAATTTTGGGGAAGGGGGCCGCGTGGCCCCCCTCCTGGGCCACTTGTAGCCCCGGGGACCCCATCCCTCGGGGCTCGCCCTCTCCGTTGGGGGGGTCCCCAATCCCCCCACCGTCCCGCCGGCTTCCCGCGTCCTGCGGGAGCCGGCATTGCTTTTCCATAAGGGGAGCTGCTGACATGCAGCTCCCTTATGGAAAAGCAATCTGCTTGCTTCATTGAAGCGAAAGCAGGTTTCCTGCTCTCGCTTCAATGAAGCAAAGCAAGTTTGCAATGACAGGGCGGGAGCCGCGTGGCTCCCGCCCTGCCATTGCAAACAGCAGTGTCCCGGGGGTAGGCACCCCGGGACACTGCAGGAGCCGGCCCTGGGGGTGGCGGTCCCCAGGGCCAGGGCTCCAGGAGGGGGGCCGCGCGGCCCCGTCCCTTCATTAGTAAAGCCCCGGGAAGTGGTGGTCCCCGGGGCTTCGGAGTCCAAAACGGACCCCCACATTTCTTTTGTTAGTGCCCCGGGAGGTGGCGGTCCCCGGGGAGTGTAGGGGGGCTGGAGCCCCCCCCACACAGGTCATTTCTTTTTTTTTAAAAAGAAGCCCCGGGGGGGTGGCGGTCCCTGGGGCTGCGGGGGGGCCGTGTGCCCCCGCCACCCATATTTAGTTGAAGCCCCGGGGGGTGGCAGTCCCCGGGGCTTAGGGGGGCCTTAGAGGCCCCCCATATATACATTTCACAAACCCCCATATGCCCCCGGGACTTGGCCCACCCGGGGGCCAAATAACAATGAAGCGCGGGAGTCCGCGCTTCGTTTTTTTTTTTTCACAGCGGGATCCGCGCACCCTAAGCGCATCCCGCCGATTTAAAAAAAATGCTTTTTTTGGCCCTGGGGGTCCTTGTGGGACCCCCTGAGCAGGCCTAGGGGGTCAGGGTGTTTCTACCCTGCCCCCTTTTTGCGTTTTGCGCACTTGTTTCTGTGCCTCGGTTCTACCGAGGCACAAAATGGCTGCCAACACTTCCTGATTTGGAGTGTTGACAGCCAGTTGACAGCCAATTAGCATGCAGCTCATGATTGGGAGTGTGCGCGGACCCTCCGCGGACATAGATATATATGTGATTTTACTTTTGATTTTCTCAGGAACTACTGAACGGATTTACACCATTTAACCAAAAGGCATGACTCTGAACCAAGGGCTACCTTTTTGCCGAATTTGGTGTAATTCAGTTCAGCAGTTCGGGCTGTAGCTGCGACTAAAGGTTCCTATGGAAAATTGCATGGGGAAAACACGTTTTGGGACCCCCCTTTTTTCTCGGCCCCCACTTGACGAATCACCCCGAGACTTTCAGGATAAGAGCGGACCGGAGCGCCCCACGAGTTTTCAAAATTTCGTGAAGATTCGTCAACCGGCGCCAAAGTTATTGGGAATAGAATGTTGCGGATTTCCTATGGAAAATAGGTCCTAACTATAACTATCTACTGGCGACCGCCAGTAGATAATATATATATATATATATCACCTCACTCTATTTCTCTATCCCATTCTGTCTCTGCCTATTTCTGCCACAGATATTGTCTCTCTTTGCCCAGTGTCATCTTAAGGGTACTGGACAAGACACAATTCAGCTGTTTTTCTCTTGCCGTGTCTGAAAGTTTAATATATAATTTAATATTCCCTGGCATCATTCTGGCTTGAATTTTCAGGAAATGTGTAATAACATTCAAATTTGTTTCGAACAGGGACTTCAAATATATTCTTTTTCCAGGGGCCAAAAAATCGTTAAAATGACACAGTTGCTTGTTCTATATTTCCTAGAAATGCTTTTCAAATTGCTCTGAAGAGAAACAAGTCAACAAGATCGGTTGTCTTCCACTGCCTGCCTCTGCACGCCGCTCTTCCTGTCCTCGCGCCGCTGTCTCCTCCATTGCAACAACTTGCCCTGCCGACCTCCACACAGATGAATGCGCACACACCGCCACTCATCTACTTGAACTATGGCTCACACTTGAATTCGAAAATGGCTGCAGTAGGCCATGAAAACCATAACGCTTTATCTCAGAAAAAAGGAACTATTCATTTAGAAGCAGAAGAAAAGAGCGCCCATCCAACCCTTTCAAAGTCGTCTGGAATATTGCAAGGATTTTCAAAGTAAGCCAATTCTTTCAAAGAATAAAGGTATGGGTATAAATGATATTAACTATTAAAATGTCTATCAAAGAATATAGGTAGACCTATTCTAATGTGACTCACGGAATGAAACTATGCTGTGAAGGCTTTTAAAAGAATAAAGTGTATATATATGCTAATTCTTTTCAAATATGACGGAGTATTCATCTATTCAAAGGGCTGTCTTCTAAAGTGAAGACTGTCTTTCTGAAATGAACTTATTTGTATATGTCAAAGGGACATCTTCCCATCTCGTTAGACCAGATCTTGTAAATAGCCTCATAAGATAGATGCACGAAATGTACATTGTGCCAATTTGAGTGTTTAGATACATATTTATACACTGCGATTGCAAGGATGCAACTGCAGTGGGTGACTGAGGGCTTCACTTTATGATTGATGGTCTGGCCACTAAATGTAAAGTTGCTCGCAGTTGGAGCAGGCATTTCTCCCCTGCAAAGGCTCTCACATGGATAGAAGGAGGTATTTTCGGAAAAATAAGGTGACAGGCCCTCCATGCAATTGTGAAACTTTTGTTACATATCTGAGTCTGGTAAATGTACATGAGATGCAGGGAGTTTTCTCTCAGTGGATGTGGGACATTGAAAGGTTTTCTGCCCAAGACCACCATGGTTTCAAGGGTGGTCCCAAACTGGAGGTAGGCCCGTCTATTCTTTTGAAACACTCTCCTCCAAGGCACCAACATTTTATTAGGCCTGGGCATAATTGTAATTACGCTGAAGTAATCGGAGTAATTTCAGTACTTCTTCCTTACTCTTTGACGTGTTATTACGATGATAACACAATTATGCTTACTTGTGTAATTAAGAGTAATTTGAGGGAAAACAATACTACTGTTAGAGCACATTTAGCAACCATGAGTGACCGCTCATGCAAGCTGTTTGTGTTCTGCTGCATTTAGCACTATTTCTTGATGCAAAATGCAACCTCGCATTCATTTTGGATGCAAGGGTGCATTTTCCACTAAGAAAATAGCGCCAGATGGCGGGAGTAAAATTAGGGAAAATTCTACCTCAACAGCACATTTAGCATCTTTTCTTGGTGCAAAATGCCTTCTTGTGCCCATTTGGAACATGAGGGGAAATTTTGCGATAAGAAAATAGAGCTAAATGCTAGGGGATAAGTTGGGTGAAAATCCTACCCCAAGAGCATATTTAATGAGTGTGAGCGGCTGCTTGCACTTGCTACTCATGTTCTGTTGCACTTGGCATTATTTCTTAGTGCTAAATGCATTCTTGCGCCCATTTTGGATGCGAGGGGCATTTTTCACATTGAGAAACAGCACTAAATGCAGAATTACTCTTCACACATAATTATGTGTAATCTCGCTGAATTTTTAGGCAATTCTGTGTGCTTACAATACACTGAATTACATGAGTTACGCCAACCCCTATATTTTAACCTTTGCATGGAGGACACTGAAATAAGGAAGGGCTTCCAACTGTATATGTGCAACATACTGAGGCTGGCTGCCTGACAACTTCTGAGACCTGCCTTCTGGATTGTGTTATCAGATATCCCAATGTCACCAATGTCACCAGTTGTGAGTTTTTCTTTTACAAGCCACTGGCATCATGTTCTTCTGACAGATATATTGAAGTGAAGTGAATCAAGACTACAGCTCACACGAAAGCATAGGACTGGAAAATGGTGGCTCTATGATATAGAGTCAAGTGGAAAACCTTCTTATTGGTACTGCAATCTAAATACTCAGAAAAAAATGTGTATATCAGAGGTAATGTTATTGTGTATCTGTGGCGGGGACAAAGCTAAATCCTTGGGCAAACCCATAGCACTATGCAAAAATGATCACTGTTGGAAATGGTCCTTTCTGCGGGGCCACTCAAAATATTTTGCTTTCCTTCTCCCCTTTTTGCTGAATTTGTTTTTGTTGGCTTTAGGACTCTGGGCATTTTACCACTGCTACGCAATGCTAAAGCGCATGTGCTCACTCCCCAAACTGTGGTTACATTGGCTTATCTACAATTGGCATTTTTAATTTACTAATAAGTGCTTAGTAAAGTGCACTATATATGCCCAGGACCTGTAAATTAAATGCTACTAGTGGGCCTGCAGCACTGATAGTGCCAACCACTTAAGTAGCCCTTTATACATGTCTCAGGCCTGCCATCGCAGAGCCTGTGTGTGCAGTTTTAAACTGCCATGCCGACCTCGCAAATTAACCCTCTTGCCAGGCCCAAACCTTCCTTTATAATACATGTAAGTCACCCCTAAGGTAGGCGCTAGACAGCCCCAAGGGCAGGGTGCAGTGTATTTTAAAAAGTTGGACATGTACTTTTAAGAGTTACATGTCCTGGTAGTGAACTCTTAAATTCATTTTTCACTACTGTAAGGCCTATCTTACCCATAGGTTAACATTTGGATTACCTTGTTGCCTCTTATAAGTGTAATTCCCAATTGGGACAAGATAGAAATTTCGTGTTTGGTGTCTACGAACTCACAATTTAAAATCATAACTAATGATGAAGTCGGATTTTAAATTGTAAGTCTGAAAATGCCACTTTTAGAAAGTTGACATTTTCATACTTTAACCATTCTGTGCCTCTGCCTACCTCTGAATACACGTCTGGGATGGGTGACAGCTTGGCTTTGTGCATTCCCTCTAGACATTCACACACAAAGGGAGCTGAGGTGTGCCATTCACATCCTGATGGCCCAGCACCAGGCTGATGGGTCTGCCTGGGCTAGATGGGAGGGAGGAGCAGACACTTGTGCCTGAATAAGGCTGTGCCTGTTCCCACACAAAGAGCTGCATACCCCCTGTAGTGAGTCTGAAACCAGGGCAGGATGTGCAGGGACCTTGTGCACTTCAAAGGCCTCTCTTTTAAGTCTCCCTCACTTGAAAGGCACTTCTGATTATAAGTACGGGACCCCTGACACCACCAACACAGTGCACTCTGGACCTGAGGTAACCCTGGGCGTAGTTTGCGTAGTAGCACTACACGTAGCTACACGAAGTACATTTTGAACTACACGTAGCTACGCAAATTGCGTAGCTGTGTGCTTGACTGTACTGTACAATAATTGCCAAAGGCATCTTGCACAGTGCAAGTTAAGATAAAATAAGTATCTCTGTCTTTATATGCTAAAATGCATATAGTCATTTCACAAAAGTGAAAACGATAAATTAACAAGCAGTGAGAGAGGTGATGATTTTGGGATCCTCCCTAACCTAGGGAGAGAACCAAGCAGATGCCTTGAAAACAAAAAGCACATCTTGTTGAACGATTCGGTGGTGGTCCCATCCTCTTAGGATCACCCAAGCACAGTTATTGGCAAAAATACAATCCCAACCAAAGGCCCTGCAAAGCATTATGGAACGAGATTAGCAGTGGGCATTGAAACCCTTTCATGAAGCTTTTGCATTTGACTCGTGAGGGACATCTAGTAACGACTAGTTGAACTGCAGCTCTTTGTAGAATTATTTTGATATTGGACACTATAATATTCACTGCCCACTGCTAATCTCGTCCCATAATGCTTTGCAGGGCCTTTGGTTGGGATTGTATTTTTTGCCCATAACTGTGCTTGGGGTGGTCCTAGGAGGAAGGGACCTCCACTGAATCGTTCATCATCATTGTTAGAATTGGGGGTCTCTAGTTGGCACAGGTTGGTACTTGTGACAAATAGGGACCCTCGCCTCTAGTCAGGGTAGGGGGGTACACTCCTAAAATAACCCCTGCTCACCCCCTTGGTAGCTTGGCACGAGCAGACAGGCTTATCTCAGAGGCAGTGTGTAAAGCATTTGTGAACACATACAGTAATCTAGTGACAACACTACAGATGGACACCACACAAGGTTTATATCAAAAATAAGTATTCTTTATATAGTTTTACCACAAGACCATAAACGACAAAAATCCACAATACTGTACTTAAAATGGTAGGTTTAGCTTAGTTCTCTTAAGTTCTTAAAATGCGACACTTTGAGTCAATGTACCTTACGATGCGTCACGTTTCTACAATGAAAGTGTTGCAGAGATGGAGATGCGACAAAGTTCTGGTGCAAAGAAATAAAGACGTCAAGTTCTTCCTGATGCGGCACGCTTCTCCGATGTTGCGAGAAGTCTCGACTCGATGCGTCAGCTGCAGAGGCGACACCCTTGTTCCGTGATGCGACGACAGTGGCTTTGGCGGCGACACTCTTCTCCGACGTTGCGAGACGCTTCCGCTCGATGCGACAACTGCAGCGGTGACACCCTTGTTTCGTGATGCGACGGCAGCAGCTCCGACGGCGGCACGCTTCTTCCTCGATGCGAGACTCTTCTCTTGATGCGGTGCAATGCGACAGCTACAGCGGCGTCATCTCCGTGATGCAACGGCAGCGGCTGCGACGGCGACACGCTTCTCCCTCTTGAGTCGCGCTTCCAGCTCCTTGCGACACGCAGTCCCTTCAGAAGGCCCAAAACAGCAGCAGGCACTTCCAAAGGATTCTTGGGGAGCTGGTGGTTGAAGTCTGTTGTCCCTGAGACTTCAGCAGGAGGCAAGCTCTTTTCTCAAGCCCTTGGAGATCCTTCACAAGTTGAATAAAAGTGCACACAAAGTCCTTTCTCCTTCCTTTGGCAGTCAGGCAACCACTGCAGGCAGATCCCTCTAGCTTAGGGATAGTCTTCTCCTCAGTTTCTTCTTGGTTCCGCTCCTCAGCAAAGGTTTCTTCTTGTTTCCCAAAGTAATCTAATTTCCTAGGGGTCTGGGTCCCCTTTTTATACACAGTTTCTCTTTGTTCTCTGAAGGCAGAGAGGCCTCTGCCTAATCCAAAACCAGTTCTGGTCAGTCCTGGAGCACTTTGTTTTTCTGACTCCTTCTTTCCTTTCAGAATGTGGGGCAGAGTGCTTAGCCGCCCGGCAGGAGGTGGAGCCAGCATTGTGGAAGGCAGGCACAGCCCTATTCAGACCCAGGTGCAACTCCTCCCTCCACTCTGGATGCAGATCTTTCTATTCAGCCCTGTGCTGACTCACCCTGTCTCCTGTAGCCACCCCCAGCCCCTGTCACTCAATCTCCAGACAAGGAATACACAACCTAGCAGAGGCAGGCTTGGAAGTTTAGGCAAGAAAATACCCACTTTCTAAAAGTGGTATTTTCAAACACAGAATGTTAAAACCAACGTCACTAAAAGATGTATTTTATCATTCTGAGTTCAGGCATACTAAATTCGTTTTTCTACCATGTTCCCTGGGTCAGTTCTGACTATAAGGTGTAATAGTCAGTCTGCCCATTCTGGCCTATGGGGAGCAGGTAGCCTTGCAATAGTAAAAAACGAAAATGGCTGTAATTCACTATTAGGACATGCCACACACACCAGGGCATGTCCTACCTTATACTTACAATGCACCCTGCCCTAGGGCCTACTTTAGGGGTGACCAACATGCAGTAAAGGGAAGGTTTAGGGACTGGTAAGTGGGTGTACTCACCAAGTTGACATGGCAGCCCTAGGCTGCACACAGGCTCTGCAATGGCAGGCCTGAGGCACATTTTACAAGCCGTTCTGTGGGTGGCACAACCAGTGCTGCAAGCCCACCAGCGGCATTGAATTTACAAGCCCTGGGCACACTCAGTGCACTGTACTAGGGACTGACAACTAAACCAATCATCCAATCATGGAGTCACTAATCCATCACACAATTTATCATAGGGAGCACTTGCACTGTGGCACTGAATAGCAGTGGCACAGTGCCCGAAGCATCTAACACCAGCAAAAACAGATCAGTAACATAGGAGGCATCATAAAAAATGGAAGGGAGACCCACGCCAAGGATGCGAGGTCTAACACGTGTCCCCTCCAGCTGAAATGTGGGGAGAACTACCCTACCTCAGGGGAGTTCTCTTCACTAAGGCGGAAAAATCTGGACAGACCATCAGCATTGGCGTGTTCTGTACCAGGGCGGTGTTCCACCGTGAAATCCATCCCCTGTAGGGAAATGGACCACCTCAACAGCTTTGGATTCTCACCCCTCATCTGCATCAACCATCTGAGGGGCCTGTGGTCTGTCTGAACCCGGAAGTGAGTCCCAAACAAGTATGGTCTCAGCTTCTTCAGTGCCCAGACCACAGCAAATGCCTCACGCTCAATAGCACTCCACCTCTGTTCCTGTGGTAGTAACCTCCTACTGATGAAGGCTACGGGTTGATCTAGGCCCTCCTCGTTCATCTGTGACAGAACCGCCCCCACACCATGCTCTGAAGCGTCTGTTTGTACTACAAATTCTTTGGAGAAGTTGGGTGCCAGGAGCACGGGCGCCGTGCACATGGCAGTTTTCAGGGCCTCAAAAGCTTTCTGACAGGTGTCAGTCCAAATCACTTTCCTGGGCTTCTTCTTGGAAGTCAGCTCTTTCAGGGGTGCAACGATGCTGCCATACCCCTTGACAAGCCTCCTGTAGTAACCCGTGAGTCCTAAAAAGTCTCTCACCTCTGTCTGGGTTTTGGGGGGTTCCCAATTCAGGATGGTTTCAATTTTGGGTTGTAGGGGCGCCACCTGGTGTCCTAAGTACACCACGGAACCCTGCCCGATCTGGCACTTACTCGCCTTGATCGTGAGGCCTGCTCTCCGCAGCGCCATCAACACTTCCCAGAGGTGGCGCAGATGTTCTTCCCAACTGGCGCTGAACACTGCGATGTCATCCAGGTAGGCGGCACTGAACGAGTCCAGTCCAGCCAACACCAGGTTGACCAACCTCTGGAAGGTGGCAGGGGCATTCTTCATCCCAAAGGGCATCACCCGGAAGTGGTAGTGCCCATCTGGTGTGGAGAATGCTGACCTCTCTCTTGCCCCATCAGTCAAGGCGATCTGCCAGTACCCAGACGTCAAGTCAAACGTGCTGAGGTACCGGGCAGCCCCGAGCCGATCTATGAGCTCATCAGCTCTGGGGATGGGGTGCGCGTCAGTCCTGGTGACTGAATTGAGCCCTCGGTAGTCCACACAGAACCGGAGTTCTGGTGTGGCACCCATGCGGCAGCCTTTGGGACCAAGACCACTGGGCTGGCCCAAGGACTGTTAGAGGACTCAATCACCCCTAACGCAAGCATTTTGGAGACCTCCTCCTTGATGCAAGCTCTCACCCTGTCAGTCACCCTGTAAGATTTGTGCTTCACAGGTGTACTGTCCCCAGTGTCCACATCATGGATGCACCAATCTGTGACACTGGGAACCAGGGAGAACAGATCAGAAAACTGTCCCAGCAACTGGCGGCAGTCATTCTGTTGCTCAGGGGTCAGGGTGGAAGAGAGGTTGACACCATCCACTGACCCATCTTGCTCTGTTGCTGACAGGAGGTCAGGAAGAGGCTCGGTCTCCTCCTCCATCCCAGCATCTGTCGCTAAGAGCATGCCCACTTGGGACCTCTCCAAGTGGGGCTTCAGGCGGTTGACATGCAGGACCCTCAAGGGGTTCCTGGGAGACCGCAAGTCCACCAAGTAGGTAACCGGACTTTTGCGCTCTACAACCTCAAAGGGTCCGGTCCACTTATCCTGGAGCGCGCAGGGCTCCACTGGGGCCATGACCCACACTTTCTGACCAGGCTGAAGCTCTACCAGAGTGGCATTCTGGTCGTACCACCGCTTCATCTCCTCCTGGCTGGCTTCCAGATTTGCCTCAGCGAGTTGCCTGAAACGTCTAGTTTGGTTCCTAAAGGCCAGCATGTAACTTTATACATCCTGGGAGGTTTCCTGGGAGATTGCTCCCAGCCTTCTTTGACCAAACTTAGAGGTCCTCTTACTGGGTGTCCATAGAGAAGCTCAAAGGGACTGAACCCTAGAGATTTCTGTGGCACCTCACGGTAAGCAAAGAGCAGGCATGGTAAGAGGACGTCCCACTTACGCCTCATAGGTTCCTCAAGACCCATAATCATGCCTTTGAGGGTTCGGTTGAACCTTTCAACCAATCCATTTCCTTGGGGGTGGTAAGGAGTGGTAAACTTGTAGGTTACCCCACACTCCTGCCACAGGGACTTCATATACTTGGAAATGAAGTTGGTCCCCCGGTCAGACACTACCTCTCTAGGGAATCCCACTCGGGAGAAAATTCCCATCAGTGCTCGTCCCACCACGGGGGCCGTCACTGTCCTCAGAGGTATGGCTTCCGGGTACCGGGTGGCATGGTCCACCAAGACCAGGATGAACCTGTTGCCCATGGCTGTCTTGGGGTCCAGTGGCCCCACAATGTCAATACCCACCCGTTCAAAGGGGGTGCTGACTACAGGAATGGCTGGAGAGGAGCCTTGCGCTTCCTCCCACTCTTTCCACTTGCCTGGCAAGTCTGACATGTCCTGCAGTGAGTGTCTGAACTCCTGCGCATTTGGGGCCAATAAAAGTGGGTGACAAGCCTCTCAAAGGTCTTGTCCTGCCCCAAATGTCCTGCCAATGGAACATCATGAGCCAGCCCCAGTAGGAAGGCTCTGAAGCGCTGGGGTACCACCAGCACACAGGCTGACCCAGGCTCAGCAACCTTAGGCTCAGTATACAGGAGATCATTCTCCCAGTAAATCCAATGTGACCCAGACTGATCACCTGTTGCCTGATCTGCAGCCTGTTGCCGCAGACCCACCATAGAAGGGCATTCTTTCTGCTCCTTGCAGAATTCTTCCCTGGAGGGTCCTCCTTCTTGCTGCCAATGGGTCAGCTCAGGCAGGTCCCCCAGTTCAGCTACCTGTTCCCCTGTAGGCTCCAGGGCATCCCCCTCAAGGTCTGCCTCCTCCTGGACCGTGGGAACTTCGGGGGCCGGTTTCCCGCGCCCCTGCCTCTTCTCGTGACGGCAGGTACCTGGGCCTCCCTCTCAGGCTCCAGGTCCTCTTGAGCACCTTTACTTGCTGCCATGGACCGGGTGGTCACACACGCCCAGTCAGGCAAACCCAACATCTCTAAATGAGCACTTTGCTCCACCTTCGCCCAAGGTGAGCTCTCCAAGTTGTTCCCTAACAAACAGTCAACAGGCATGGCGGGCCTCACAGCTACCTGAAGAGTACCAGAGACCCCCCCCCCACTCAAAGGGAACCTGAGCCACTTTGCAGTGACTCTCTGTGTTGTCTGCGGCAACAACTGGATAGAATGCATGGGGGACAACCTGCTCTTGAGACACCAGGTGACACTTGACAGCTGTCACACTGGCTCCTGTATCTCTAAGAGCCTCCACCCTATGGCCATTGATGGTCACCCACTGCCTGTATTTCTTAGTGTTGTCAGGCAGCGGGGTCCTGGGGACCACCTCACAGTCTCCTAATGAGACAAGGGACATCTGTGCGGGACCCCACCCCTCTTGGGCATCCACCTCCTCACCCAGGGCTACACTAGCCATCTGCCGGGGGGCTGCACCAGGGGGTGCGGTCTTTCCAAACTGGCGGCACCTGGGATCACTCGCTATATGACCCAGGACCCCACATTTGTAGCATCTCAGGGGTCCCCTTTGAACAGGTGGACCTGTCGGGGCCCCTGAGGGTTTCTGGGGGGGAGGCTGGGAACCTTTCCCTTGGTTCCCTTGGGGACTACTTTGGGGCCTTCTTTGGAACTCCCTCTGTTTACCCTTGTCCCCCCCACTCTTCTGCTGGGGACCCTGCCCACCCTTGGCTGAGTCTCCCACGTGACCCTTGTGGACCCTGGTACTGACCCAGCGGTCCGCCTCCTCAGCAAGCTTCCTAGGGATAGTCAGCCTGCTATCTATCAGGTGCTGGCGTAGCTCTGGAAAACAGTTACTTGACAAGTGCTCCCATGCAATCAAATCAAGGAGCCCCTGAAAATCATCAACTTTGCTACCCTTCACCCAACCATCCAATGCTCTGCAGAAAAAAGTGACATATTCAACCCAGGTACTGTTTTCTATCTTCTTGCAACCCCTGAACCTCTGCCTATACAATTCAGGAGTTAAACCATACCTAGACATTAAAGCATCCTTCATGTGGTGATATGAATTATGGACATCAGAAGGCAAATCTAGCAGTGTGTCCCGCCCCTCACTAAGGAACCGTCCCCACAACCCCGCTCCCCAATCCTTCTCAGGGACCCGGTGGGAAGACATGGCTACCTCATAGGCCTTGAACCACTGCCCAATGTCATCATTTTAAAAAAACTCTCTGACCACATCCTTAGGAATATACACTCTAGATTCCACAGGCATTGACGGTGTGCTGCCACCAGAGGGAGTAATTTCTAAGCTCCTAGCTTTCAAATCCAACTCCCTCAAACTTCTATCATGCTCAAGCTGTATCCTCTTTTCTTCCAGGGCCAGTTTCCTAATTTCCAATTGCCCATTCATTTTGGCCAGCTCCAACTCATGCATCCTATTTCTCTCCCTGTCCTCCAGCTCTTCTGTGGACAGACCTTTGGCAGAAACACTGCTACCTGCTGGGGAAGGTGCCTTCCTTTCCCCTGGACCCAATGGCCCTTCCAGCTGCACATCTGCATCATTATCCCCTTCCTCATTCTCAGGGGTTTTCCTAGCTTCTACCCAGGCCCTCAGCGCCTTATAGAACTTATCCTTCTTGGTGAGCCCGGTAATTGCAACATTAAATTTTTTGCAGAAGTGCTTCAGCTGCTTCGCATTGTAGCATTCTAGTTTCTCCTCTTCACAATCAAAATCAACAGATGCTATGGATGCTGGTTTCATGATGGCTGAACTTGGAAAAAATGGAACGTCCTAGAAAAACAAATCTACCAAAAGTATGTGGTCGCGTTTTGGTCTGCACTCACTAGTAGTGTTCACCAATCACTGTACATGAGTCACAAATGCAAGTCCAGAATCCTCACCGCTGACCACCAATGTTAGAATTGGGGGTCTCTAGTTGGCACAGGTTGGTACTTGTGACAAATAGGGACCCTCGCCTCTAGTCAGGGTAGGGGGGTACACTCCTAAAATAACCCCTGCTCACCCCCTTGGTAGCTTGGCACGAGCAGACAGGCTTATCTCAGAGGCAGTGTGTAAAGCATTTGTGAACACATACAGTAATCTAGTGACAACACTACAGATGGACACCACACAAGGTTTATATCAAAAATAAGTATTCTTTATCTAGTTTTAACACAAGACCATAAACGACAAAAATCCACAATACTGTACTTAAAATGGTAGGTTTAGCTTAGTTCTCTTAAGTTCTTAAAATGCGACACTTTGAGTCAATGTACCTTACGATGCGTCACGTTTCTACAACGAAAGTGTTGCAGAGATGGAGATGCGACAAAGTTCTGGTGCAAAGAAATAAAGACGTCAAGTTCTTCCTGATGCGGCACGCTTCTCCGATGTTGCGAGAAGTCTCGACTCGATGCGTCAGCTGCAGTGGCGACAACCTTGTTCCGTGATGCGTCGACAGCGGCTTTGGCGGCGACCCTCTTCTCCGACGATGCGAGACGCTTCCGCTCGATGCGACAACTGCAGCGGCGACACCCTTGTTTCGTGATGCGACGGCAGCAGCTCCGACGGGGGCACGCTTCTCTGTGGATGCGAGGCGCTTCTCTCGATGCGGTGCAATGCGACAGCTACAGCGGCGACATCTACGATGCAACGGCAGCGGCTGCGACGGCGACACGCTTCTTCCTTGATGCGAGACTCTTCTCTTGATGCGGTGTAATGCCACAGCTACAGCGGCGACATCCACGATGCGACGGCAGCGGTTGCGACGGCGACACGCTTCTTTGGTGTTGCGGGACGTTTCTTGAGATGCGGTGCCATGCGACAGCTACAGCGGCGTCATCTCCGTGATGCGACGGCAGCGGCTGCGACGGCGACACGCTTCTCCCTCTTGAGTCGCGCTTCCAGCTCCTTGCGACACGCAGTCCCTTCAGAAGGCCCAAAACAGCAGCAGGCACCTCCAAAGGATTCTTGGGGAGCTGGTGGTTGAAGTCTGTTGTCCCTGAGACTTCAGCAGGAGGCAAGCTCTTTTCTCAAGCCCTTGGAGATCCTTCGCAAGTTGAATAAAAGTGCACACAAAGTCCTTTCTCCTTCCTTTGGCAGTCAGGCAACCACTGCAGGCAGATCCCTCTAGCTTAGGGATAGTCTTCTCCTCAATTTCTTCTTGGTTCCGCTCCTCAGCAAAGGTTTCTTCTTGTTTCCCAAAGTGATCTAATTTCCTAGGGGTCTGGGTCCCCTTTTCATACACAGTTTCTCTTTGTTCTCTGAAGGCAGAGAGGCCTCTGCCTAGTCCAAAACCAGTTCTGGTCAGTCCTGGAGCACTTTGTTTTTCTGACTCCTTTCCTTTCAGAATGTGGGGCAGAGTGCTCAGCCGCCCGGCAGGAGGTGGAGCCAGCATTGTGGAAGGCAGGAACAGCCCTATTCAGACCCAGGTGCAACTCCTCCCTCCACTCTGGATGCAGATCTTTCTATTCAGCCCTGTGCTGACTCACCCTGTCTCCTGTAGCCACCCCCAGCCCCTGTCACTCAATCTCCAGACAAGGAATACACAACCTAGCAGAGGCAGGCTTGGAAGTTTAGGCAAGAAAATACCGACTTTCTAAAAGTGGTATTTTCAAACACAGAATGTTAAAACCAACTTCACTAAAAGATGTATTTTATCATTCTGAGTTCAGGCATACTAAATTCGTTTTTCTACCATGTTCCCTGGGTCAGTTCTGACTATAAGGTGTAATAGTCAGTCTGCCAATTCTGGCCTATGGGGAGCAGGTAGCCTTGCAATAGTGAAAAACGAAAATGGCTGTAATTCACTATTAGGACATGCCACACACACACCAGGGCATGTCCTACCTTATACTTACAATGCACCCTGCCCTAGGGCCTACTTTAGGGGTGACCAACATGCAGTAAAGGGAAGGTTTAGGGACTGGTAAGTGGGTGTACTCACCAAGTCGACATGGCAGCCCTAGGCTGCACACAGGCTCTGCAATGGCAGGCCTGAGGCACATTTTACAAGCCGTTCTGTGGGTGGCACAACCAGTGCTGCAAGCCCACCAGCGGCATTGGATTTACAAGCCCTGGGCACACTCAGTGCACTGTACTAGGGACTGACAAGTAAACCAATCATCCAATCATGGAGTCACTAATCCATCACACAATTTATCATAGGGAGCACTTGCACTGTGGCACTGAATAGCAGTGGCACAGTGCCCGAAGCATCTAACACCAGCAAAAACAGATCAGTAACATAGGAGGCATCATAAAAAATGGAAGGGAGACCCAAGCCAAGGATGCCAGGTCTAACAATCATGATATGCTCTTTGTGTTCGAGGCATCTGCTTGGTCCTCCCCCTAGGTTAGGGGGGACCCCAAAATCATCACCTCTCTCATTGCCTGTTATTTTATTCTCAAAGTTCACTTTTGTGAATTGGTTATATGCTTTTTAGCATGTAAAATTGCTTCATCAAAGCATTTGTAGGTGTTGATGATTTTGCTGCTACGCTACGTCAATTAGCACAGTTTTTGCACTGTGCTACATGCAATTTGCGTAGTGCATGGTAGCACAAACTACTTATGTTCCATGAGCGTAGCGTAGTACTATGCCCAGGCTTAACCTGAGGACACTCTGCCAGGAAGAAGGACTGCTTTGCTGCTGAAAGGACCGACACTCTGCTGGACTCTGCTGGATTTGCTGGATCCTGCTCTGCTGTGCCTGCCCGCTGCCCCTTGCCTGGTGGTGAGAAGGACTGGACATGAATCTCTACATACCCAGAACCAAGAGACTCCAAGGGCTTGTTGACTTGCCTCCTATTCTGAAGTCTCAGGGACATCAAAGACTTCCTTCAACTCTGCTTCAGCTTCTGGACTCTGCCAACTGTGATTCCTGCCCTGACAAGAGGTGCCAATCCAGTCCTGGGCTTTGAAAGGATTTTTTGCAGCTGTTTTCTTAAAAAACCCACGCATTACCTGTTTTGCACCAGTCGCAACCGATGCATTCGCCTTCGATGTTGACGCAGCACTGCTTTGAGGACATCTCTGCCTGACTCGACGATGACGCGGGACCCAGCTGCGAGACCTGATGATGACACATTCCCTTCATCGTAAGGGCGTTGACGACGATGAGGGACCCCACTGCGAGGCTCAACGACGACGCATCACCTTCATCACAAAGGGGTTCGACAATGACGTTGGACCTGTCTGTGAGGCCTGACGATGACTCATCGGCCTGACTGCGTGACTCGGAACCCACGCCGTTGCACGTCGATGCATCCTCCGGAACAGGTACTGTTTTCAGCAGACCTGCATTGCTTCTGTATCCGATCTGCACTCCATCGCAATTGGCTTGACTTTTCAGATTTGACCCGGTCCAGCATGACCAGATAGACGTTTTTTACTCTAAGCACTATAATTCAAGATATTCTTTAAAAATTCATAACTCCGGTTCTACTCATTGCATTTTTGTTGTTTTGGTCTTTAGTTGTTCATTAAAGTAAGCTCTATTTTTCGAGCCTGGTGTAGATTATTTTTGTGTGGTGTTTTTCACTGTTTTACTGTAATACGTGTTGCACAAATACTTTACACATTGCCTCTTAAGTTAAGCCTGACTGCTCTGTGCCAAGCTACCAGAGGGTGAGCACAGGTTAATTTAGGGTGTGTATCTGGCTTACCCTGACTAGAGTGGTGGTCCCTACTTGGACAGGGTGCATACCTCTGCCAACTAGAGACCCCATTTCTAACAATGAACTTAATCTGAAGGCAACTATAACCAGATGTACTGAATCAAACTGCATTCAAAGCCTTTATTTTTCAACACTGATAAATGTTTGGAGAGCATTGCATTTACATAACTAGAATATCTTTCCCATCATGCACTCTGTCTGTTTGGCACACATCTTTTGTCAGCCTCTGTGTGTGCTGTTTCCAGCATCACTTTTACTCACAAATCTCAATCCAGCCTCCCTCTACATGTGTATACCACTACAAGCGCACAGACAGTCGCATAGCAAATGTGCCATAGGTCCTAACGCAAGCAATGATGTTTGATATTTTGCACCCATCCTCAGGTTTGATAGCAAAAATCCTACAATAATTGGGGCAAAATAGGCACCTCACAACTTTGTGCCCTGGAGCCACAGCACCTGCTATTCTCTTAAAAGCTATGTCCCTGCACACACATACTTGTCAGACATTTAACAGACAGGAGAAAGCCTCCACTAGGTGACTGAGTAACTGCAGCGCTGCATCTTCTCTGCAAAGTTCATTACGCAAGTTCCAACTAGGCAGCCACGAACGAAAGCCACCTGATTGCAAAAAAAACACACAAGCAATGGCAAAGTCAGTAGGCCAGCTTTGTTTGTTTTCATTTTTATTGCACATATAAGTCACAAAAAGAAAAGGAAAATAAGAATAAAACCTAAAAGTGGCTTGTTTTAAACTTTTTTTATTTTAAAAACATTTAATGATGTGTCCGTTTTGCTAGTGGTGTTTTTTTTAAATAAGAAGCTTTTTACTTGTGGAATGCATTTTATTAGTAACATTATTTTTTTATTGTTTGCGAAGGAGGGAATAGTAATTCACTACATAACTAAGGGCCAGATGTACAACCGTTTTTTGCGGTCTCAAAGGGGAATTCTGCCCGTTTGCGACCGCAAAAAAGGTCTGCCCAATGTACTAACCCTATTTTGCGAGTCTCTAACCTATAAGCGACTCACAAAATATGGTTAGCGACTCGCTATTAGGAAGGGGCGTGCCAAGGGCGTCCCTTCCTATTAGTGAGTGCAAATGGCATGTACCATTGTTTTTGCGACCTCATTTGCAGTCGTAAAACACTCGCAGTTTACCACCCTTTTCAAAAGGGTGGTAAACCATTCGCAAACGGGAAGGGGTCCCCAGGGGACCCCTTCCCCTTTGTGAATGGGTGCAAAAATATTTTTTAAGAGCAGGCAGTGGTCCCACGGACCACTGCCTGCCCTTAAAAAATGAAACAGAAAAGTTTCATTTTTTTTAAAAATGCATCACGTTTTCCTTTAAGGAAAATGGGCTGCATTAAAAAAAAAAACTGCTTTATTAAAAAAGCAGTCACAAACATGGTGGTCTGCTGACCCCAGCAGGCCACCATCCCTGTGACTGCGAGCCATTACCAATGGGATCGCAAATTGCGATGGCCTCATGAATATTAATGAGACATGCAATTTGCGACCCCATTGGGAATCGCAAACATTGTCTGAGACACTGTTGTACATTCATATTTTCGAGGCGCAAATTGCGACTCGCAAAAATGAATGGTCATACATCTGGCCCTAAGCCCTCAAATCGCAGCCAGCTACAATGTTAGTTAAACACTTCAAAATGTTAAAAAGGAGATGGAAAATAATTACCATCTAACTGAGCCTCCAAACTGCAAGCAAAATAAACAGCTGGTACTTGAAGTTTAAAGACAAAAATCAATACAATAACAATAGAAAAGTCCACTTTTAACCAGATGGAAGGATATATTTTTATGAGGATGTAAACAATGAGCATGGGCAGTATGTACTCACTCAAAGTGAAGGGAGCCAATGGTTACAGTGGGCTGACCCATTGTCCCCATGCTGTATGCTGTGCAGGGTTGGACAGTGACAGAACATCAAATTAAAAGTGGCCCCCATTAGCGAATTATAGCTAAAGAATGTGGCCCACATTTGCAAATCAGGGTAGTTTTAAACTGGAAAAACGTATGCCCGGATTTATCACAGTTTTGCCCTTGCGTCATTCAAGGTATTGCAAGGGCAACGCAATACTAAAATCAGATTTGCAGAGCAAGGCCACCTTGCCTGGCCCTCGGTTGCTTGATAAATCTGAAGTAACGCAAGGCAGTGCAAATCATTGCCTTGTGTTACTCTGCCCTGGGAAGGCGTTTCATTGTTGGAGCATGGGTGTTCCCATGCATCTACCCATGGATTCTGGCGTGTTTCCAGATTTACCAAAGCTGGCAAACCTGGTAATGCATCCCCGGGGAAGTGCAACGAGGAGAAATGTCTTTATTTCTCCCCATTGTTACCTCCAAGGGTGCATTCTGCAGCACACTCAAAAAGAGGAAAAAGCCTCAGAGGTATGTTTTTGTGCAGGAAAGTGTCCCTGCCTGCACAAAAGCAATCCTGCCCACAACGCAGACACCCTTGCACCATAGCGCAAGAGTGCTTGCATTGGTGCTAGTCAGCAGATTGTGCAGTAGCACAAGCAGAGAGCAGAAATGCGTCATATATTGATAAATATAGCACATTCTTGGCTTCTCCCTTTCACGCAGCACAGCAAGTAGTCTTACTGCATTGAGTGAAAGATTGATAAATCTAGCCCAAGTTGCATAAGTGTTTTGCAAGGTATGGGAGACTATATGCATTTGTTCTTGCTGCAGGCAATGTTTGTGGTATCACCAAAGAAACCAACATTAAAATCCGGCCCACCAGACCATAAAACAGGCCCACAAATAGCCTAAAGCAAGCTCATACACTGATCTGTGAAACTAGCCCTTCTGGAACTAGCAGATTATCCTATAGGCCAGTCCGACCCTGACACGGTGGCAAGCAGAGGCAAAGCGTTGATGACAATTTAACAGACCAATAGAGGAAGCCCTCTGACCAAATGCTCCTTTATATTTATCATTTGAATGTTCGGGTAAAACCAATAGTTTGGTGAGAAAAAGGCCAGGCCGAACTAGTACTTCAATCAGTGCCAGTAGTGTTGGTAGGCTGATAGGGATGTATGATGGAACGACGCAGGCCATTACCATGCATGACTTTACAATGCGGTCATTACAACGACCAGGGCACTAGCACGCAAGTCTTTACCACACAAGTCTTTACCACGCATATGTACGAGAGCTAGCACTCTAAGGCAGGAAAACTTTAAAGCTTTTTAATTGATCTGGCCTTTTGGAAGTTCAACTGACTTTCTCAATCGAGAAAATTGAGAAAGGCAGTTGAACTGCCAAAACTCGTCTCTGTTTTTATTGTTGCTGTGTCCGGAGAGGCCAGATCAATTAAAAAGGTTTAAAATTCTGCTGGCTTCCAGTGATAGCTCTCGTACTAATGCAATTTGGGAGATTTGTGTGGAAATATTAAGATATTCACTGAAAAAA
Source organism: Calotriton arnoldi (assembly GCA_963921515.1). Taxonomy (NCBI): domain Eukaryota; kingdom Metazoa; phylum Chordata; class Amphibia; order Caudata; family Salamandridae; genus Calotriton; species Calotriton arnoldi. Next base: position 569,588 of record CAWUFW010010419.1, on the reverse strand, counting down.
AGCCATTTACATACCCAGTCAGTCACTCATACAGTCATTCAGACACCCACTCACTCACCCATACAGTCACCGACACCGCCACTCACTCACCCATACAGCCCCTGACACACCCATTCACTCAGGAACATAGTCACTCACACACCCACTCACCCACTCACCCACACAGCTACTCACATACCTACTTATACAACTATACAGCCACTCACACACCCACAAAACCACTCACACACCCATACAACCACTCAGATACCCACTCACACACCCATACAACCACTGACACAACCACTCACTCACCTACAGACCTAGTCAGAAATCCACTCACTCACCCATAGTCACTCATGCTTGCACTCACACACCCATACAGCCACTCACACACCCACTACCACACAGATACAGTCACACACCCACTCAGATCACACATGTTAGAGATAGCATCCCTCATTAGTAGTACAACTATTATACTAATCTAACTTTTGTAGTAGGTTAGTATATATGCTAAGCACCCATAAACTCTTAAAAACACTTACACTCACTTGATGATATCATGAGTGATGTCATTTGAGATGTCATGAGTGATGTAATCAGTTATGTCACTGACCATGTCATGATAGAAGTAATATGTGAGGTAATAAGCAGTGCATTGCGGGGGTGTAAGTCATAGGTAATGATAACTGCTGAATTTCACTGGTTTTGTATGAGTGACATCTGAGCCTAACTATAACGTCCCTGTAACCTTTGGTTTTTTCAGTGAATTTCTTAGGCTTTTTTTTATTCTATTTCCTAGCTATAACGTCCCTGTAACCTTTGGCTTTTTAAGTAAATTTTTGAGGTTTTTCAAATTCTATTTCCTAACTATAAAGTCCCTGTAACCTTATGGTTTTTTAAGTGATTTTCTAAGGTTTTTTAACTAGTAGTCACGTTTGCAGAGTGGTGGAGAAAGGTGGCGGGGCCTCCGACCACCTCTCAAGAATCCTGCTGTGTGGAACTTACTGAAGGTTACAGGAGAATTTCTTGGCCCCCAAGGACCCTCAGCATCCAAGAGGACTTCCTCCTCCAACCAGTAATGCACCAGGAGGCGCATTTGCAAAGTGGTGGAGAAACGGGGCATGGCCTCTCACCAGCTCTCAGCAATTGCGCTGTGTGGCACTTACTGTAGGTAAAAAGAGGGGTTCTTGGCCACCAAAGACCCTCCACATCCAAGGGATTTAATCTCCCAACCAGTAGTGAGCTAGGAGGCGTGTTTGCAGAGTGGTGGAGAAAGGGGCATGGCCTCCGAAGACCACTCAACAATCCCGCTGTGTGGGATTTACTGGAGGTAACAGGAGGGGTTCTTGGCCCCCAAGGACCCTCAGCAGCCAAGGGGACTTCATCCCCCAACCAGTTGTGCACAAGGAGGCATGTTTGCAGAGTGGTGGTGAAAGGGGGCTGGGCCTCCAATGACCTCTCAGCAATCCTGCTGTATGGGGATTACTGGAGGGAACAGTAGGGCTTGTTGGCCCCAAAAGACCCTCAGCATGCAAGGGGACTTTATCCCTCAACTAGTAGTGCACCAGGCGGTGCGTTTGCAGAGTGGTGGTGAAACGGAGCGGGCCTCTGACCACTTGACGGGCTGGTTTTAAAAAAAACTTTTTTTTATTAGGGGGGGGGGGGTCGCGCAGCCCCCCTTCCCTGGGGACCCCGTCTCCCTTGGCCAGGCCTTTTTTGAATGCGGAGGGGGTTGTGCACCCCCCCCTCCATGGGCAGAATTTGCCCTGGGGACCCCATCCCTCTGGGCCAGGCCTTTTTATTTTGTAATTCATTTGTTTCATGTGAGGAGGCGAGGCCACGTGGCCCCCCTTCTTGGCCGATTTTGGCCCTGAGGACCCCGTCCCCCAGGGCCCAGCGTTTTTATTTTTTTATAATGTAGGGGAGAAGGGTTGTGTGGCCTCCTTCCTTGGCTGATTTCGGCCCTGGGGCCCAGCCTCTATTCTTGGTGCACTGGTCCCACCCAGGGTGCGCAGTGAATTTTGTTGGGGACCGCGGGGGCAGCCTCAATGCCCAGTGGTCCCTGCCGGCTCCCTGCCTCCTGCGGGATCCGGCATTGCTTTTAGACATAAGGAGCTGCTGAACATGCAGCTCCCTCTGTCTAAAAGCAATTCTGCCCGGCTTCCAGCAATCGAGAGCATTTTAGATAGAGGTACTAATTCATATATAATTATATCATTCTGCAGGATAAACAGAGGCAATCGATCAAAGTATTTCATTAATGCAAGAATTGAAAGACAGAGCAAATCAGAATAAATAGCCGTGATTTAGAATACATGGCATACTAAAAAGCTTTCAATATAAAATCGATCAATAACAAAAATATAAAGCCAAGAAGAGAGTTAAGAGCATCGTAATCCCCTCATAAATATCATTCAGCACAATTCAGGAACAGGCCTAGATAATACAGAGTGTACAAAAATGTTCCTGTTTCCCTGAGGTCCCTAAGTTTTATCCCCCATGTCATTTTTATAGACCCCCATTCACACCTTCCATCCATTCATCAACTGAGGCCCAGATCAAGCTACCCCGCTTCTGTGCTCTTCTACCTTTTTGTTCGTAGAGACTTTTCTCCATATTATGCATGGCCAGAAATCGCGATTTACTCTCAGTAAATGTCAGAGGGTCTGGATTGATCCATCCTGTCTCCAGACACATTAGTGCCATAGCTATTGCTATGAAAATCAAATACGCCCCCTTCTAGACAGACCGACGTCCTCACTAACCCCCAAGATAATTACTTGTGATGTTATATTAATATGTTGATTCAGGATTGTTCCCAAAAAACATGAAATCTCTTGGACGTAGTTAGCCACCCGGGGGCAAGTACTGAACATATGCACAATAGGAGGGGACACCTGGATATGAACCAGGGATCTCTTGATCAAGAGCATTTTTAGTGCTCTTGCTTGCTGGAAGTGGAGCGTTTGCTGTGGCTTGATGGAGTAGTAAAGCTCCCGCCAAGCCACAGCAAACAGCTATGTCCCGAGGGTGGGCACCCCGGGACATAGCAGGAGCCGGCCCTGTGTGGTGTCGGTCCCCAAGGCCATTTGTGGCTCCAGGAGTTAGGCCGCACGACCCCCTTCTTTCTAATTTGTAGGGCCTACCCCGAGGAGGTGGGGGTCCTGGGGCCGAGAACCGTCCAGTGCGTCCCCCTCCCAATTTTTTTAAAAAGAAGATGGCCCCAGGGAAGTGGTGGTCCCTGGGTGACGGGGAGGTACAAGAGACCCCCCCATTTTGATTTTAGCATGTGGCCCCAGGGGGGTGGTGGTCCCTGGGGCATTAATATTACCCAGGAGGGGGGCTGTGCGACCCCCTTCTTTATTATAAAAATGCCCCCGGGACCTGGCCCACCTGGGGGCTGATTACTAACGAAGCAAGGGAGACTGCGCTTCATTTTTAAAAAAACATTTTTGGCGGGAGCAACAAATCCAGTTTGACTCCCGCCAAATTGTTTTTTTTTTTTCAAAGAGCTGTCATGGCCCTGCGGGTCTGTGTGGGACCCCCCCCCCAAGAGGCCTAGGGGGTCAGGGTATTTCTACCCTGCCCCCTTTTCTTTTTAACGTTTTTTCTGGGGCTCAGCTCAAGCCGAGCCCCAAGATGGCTGACCATCACTTTAGACCTCCTGGTCTAAAGTGTTGGCAGCCAATCAGATTTTAGCACGGGGGCTGTCAGATCCTTGGAGGATCCGTGTCCCTATATATAAATTGGGATTTTCCTTAATATTTCCAAAAGTATTGAATGGATTTACGCCAATTTACAAAAAGGGGGGTTTCTGGACCAACGGCTACCTTTCTGCCAAATTTGGTGTCATTCCTTTCAGCAGTTTGGGCTGTAGCCGTGCCTATGGTTCCTATGAGAATTAACATGGGAAACTAAAGTTTTTTTACCCCCCACTTTTTCTCGGCCCCCGCTTGACGGATCACCACGATACTTTCCATGCACAACAAGAATCATCGGCACACTTTTTTTGAAAAATGATGTGATTATTCCTCAAAGGGCGTCAAAGATATAGGCATGTCAAAAAAATCCTTTTCCTATGGCAACACGGTCCTAATAATAAGTACCTATTGGCAACCGCCAGTGGGTGATATATACTTATATGTAAAAAACACTTAAAACATAAAACCATTAATACTTACATATACTTACTTTTAAAACTTTTACAATGAATATGCCTTTACCATTCATGCCTTTACAACGAAATTCGCTGTAAAGGCATGAGTGGTAAAGGCATATTTGTTGTAAAATCCTGCATGGTAAAGACTTGTGTGGTAGTGTCGCCTGCGTGATAAAGGCATGCGGGGTTCCGGGTTCGTGGTTCGTGGTAAAGGCTGTTTCCCGGCTGGTAGCCTATGGTATGGCCCCTCTTCATCCGTCCCGGAAATTCCTTCTTCCTGAAGCTTTTGATCCGCTTGGTAATTTCATAAAAAATCTGTGGAAATTATAAATCGACAATCTCCAGGAACCATTGGATATTTGCAAAATCCACAGACAAACAATAAAACTGTGTTTTCTGCAGTAAAATCTGCATCACTGATTTGGACTGACTGTACTCATGGCGGTGCCCTTGGCATTATAAACCTCTCTAGCAGGTGCAAGACTCCTGTGGGAATCAGTTGCATAGTCCCTTAACACATCCTTTTCTGCCCTCCCTGACCAGCCAACTATTACTTTTTTTCCCCATGGCTTTATCCACTAAAGCCTTTTTTCCTGAATGCAGAATCAACCTATTGAGTATGGTAAAAACACTGCGTTGTTCTGGGAAGATGCATTAATACTTAAGCCGTTAAGAAAGTTTCTATTTATGCGGGATATTTAAAGTTTATTAGCATAACAGCCTACAACCAGGATCGGGTATTCTACTATTAAAATGACGACCACGAACACCAACCCGAAAATTTGCGGAGTCCAAGTTCGTGCGACGTGCGGCCAGGACTGGTCTTCTCTGCTCATTTCATGCAGAGGACAGAACCCGCCGTGAATACTAATGCAATCTGTCCTTCATCGACCATCCTTTCCACACAACCCCGCTTAAATGGTGGCAAAGTCTCATCAGCACCTTCCCATTAGCGCAACGACCGGGAAGGGAGCGGGCACTAATGAGTGATCAATACATGACACAGGGACGACGGGGAAAGCGATAAATGTGGTCTTCCCTGTCCACAGCAATCAGGAGGTTCTGATAATAATTATAGTTCTAGATGGGTGAGGCCGGCGGGGTGACGTCAATAGTTAATGCTTTGAAGAAGTGCTGCACGTGGCTTCTGCACTTGGTCAGAGCGATTTTGTGTATTGGCACTGAATCAAATGTAATTTATTCTTAAATTACCATTTCCTCCTTGCAACATTATCGTGAGTTTTTTATTCACACTGCGGACCAAACTTGTATGTTCGGAGTCTGCTGAGATGTGTGTAGTGAATATTCAAAATTATAAGAAATTTCCAAAACGGTTTGCAGAACTGTAGTGTAATTTGAAACCATATGGCTACAGATATTCTAAATTAGAGCCTGTACTTAATTCGCTGTGCTGCGCAAATTGAAGAAGAATCAATCCACTGCAGGCTATATACAATACTGTGGTCGTTTATCTTTATCATAGAATAGACCCTCTAATACAGAGGGAGCCCTGGATAGTAGGTCTCACTGGCTGCAGGGAGAAAATCAATGTGTTTACTTCAGCGGAAGACACAACCCTCTGGATAGTTGAGTTGAGAGGGTCTGGGGATAAAAAACGCCTAGTGCATCTGGTCACCAGAGGCTCAGTACTCGCCCATCTATTCTTTTGGGCCCAGGGACCTGGTCCTACAACCCAGGAAGGTGTATACTAGGCTTATTCCCAAGAAGGAATCTGCTCCCCCTGGTAGGAGGCATGACCACACCCTTTTTTGTCCTCTTACTTGTGTCAACGCCCTCCAGATCTGCACACCAGAGCCTAAGCGTTCTTGCTGGCTTGAAGGGCATTCCTAGCTCAAACCTAATGCATTAGCAGCTTTCGCTGTACCTGAACGCTAGTGGTCTGAGCTGCAAATCTCTTGAAAACTTCCGTTCTCATGAGCCATCAGTCTGCCATGACAGCCATTGAGAGTTGTCAAAGGAAGATAAGAGCACACTTATTTAATGTAAAACGGTGACGGTGCAAATCTGGACATGCAGTCAAGAAATCTAAGATGGTGCACAGCTGGGTCGGAACATTGAGATTTCTGACTTATGGGGCAAATTTCAGCAATTACTTAGTATTACTACGTTATGGTGAACATCTGAAAATCCTCTGAGGATTACTGAGTGGTATAGCACATCTGTACATGCTCTAAGGATTATTGAACCTACGTCCTGTAAGCAGTACCGTAACTAGGTAAAAGGTCAGTTCCAAGTACCGTTATATAGTGTAATGGTAGGGGAGAATATAGGTGAAAGGTTAGGTGACTACCTGAGCCTATATTGGGGTACCTATATGAAACATAACACCCACTCCTCATCCGACTGGAAGACATAAAAAATATAACGTACAGCTAGCGCAAACAACTAATAAGTCCATAAAAATAGAACTTAAAAAATGTAAAATTCTAAAAACATATATTGCAAGCGATAGAAGTCTGTACTAAACTATGTCCGTATATATAGTTCGAACAATGAGTGACTGCAAGCCATGCAGTTCAGCAAAAAGCATCTATTGTTTAAAATTCCAAATTTGGTTGTTTTGAAAAAAGGCCAATGTTTTCCCAGCACATGATGAGCCAAATGTTTATGTGTCCTGGCTGGGAGACGCAACATTACTGTTGGTTGCCATCACAGATGACGATCCCTGCAACACCTCACAGATTAGGTCAATCGAGCACAGATGATCATCTGCACTATCCACAGCCGATGCTGGGGAAGCCTGTATGATATCCAAGGCCTGAGTATTTGTTGAGGAGCCGGTATCCGTTCCAACAGGAGCTGAAGCATCCCTTGGTGGCTCTAAGAATGCAGACATCAACATGGGAACAAGCTGAGGACACAGCAGAACATGGACCGTTATCGGGTCCAGTAAAGCATCAATGTCCGGTGGCACAACCAATGGAAGTGTTAGACAGAGATCCAACACGCATTCTTGTCCGCAGAACAGGCATCGGAGGACAGGCAGAACACAGTTAATCCAGACTGGTCTAAATGACAGGAACCAAGACTGGCTCAGTTTGCGGAGGAGAGGTGTGCCCAGATGGAGTACCATGCGATCACGGTATCAGTGCTCCAGGAGCATTTTTTCCATCCCCTTGGTGACTGGGATGTCCATTGCGTAGCATAAAAATGACAATCTGGATACCTGCTATTAGGAACAGGATCAGCGGAAGCCCTCCAAAAATGCTTCCGAATACGGAGTGTATAGAGTTGGGAATAACTCCGAAGATTGTCTGAAAGGTGCTTAACAGTCCAGAACCTATGGTCTTAAATAGGTGTACTATACCCGTCGTATCAGACATGTTAAAGATACGTTGTACCATGTCAGTCAAAGGTGAAGGGCAATTTGTTCGTACTAGTGTCAGTATCTCAACTGAGGACCTTGCGACCTGGAGATTATAAGTCTCTCGGGCGGTAAGTAGGCATAATATCGATATTTTTATATCAACATATATAAATATCGACTTTAGTATATCGATAGTACTAAATATCGATGTGTATATCGATGTTAAAAATATCAATTTTAAGTGATGTTTAAAATATCGAAGTATGTAATATCGACTGTTAAAATATCGTTATGTTAAAATATCGTTTTTGTACTATTTTTTAATGTATTTGTAGTTTGTTTGTAGTTTAATTATAGTTAGTTAATGTTATAAAAAATTAAGGAGGTCATTACGATGGCGGACGGAAAAACAAGCGACCGCCATGGTAGCGGGAAAACACCGCCCGCCGCTACCGCGGGAAAACCGACGGCTAGATTAGGATCCTCGGCGGTAAAAATCCACCCGCGGTGGAAAGGAGACCCGAGAAACCGCCGTTCGCCTGCGGAGAAGGCCCAAACCCATCCGCGGCGGTCGGTTTCGCAGCGGAAACAGCCCAAACGACCGCAACCACAGCGGAGACACCGCCATCGAAATTATGATATTCCCGACATCCCCGCGGTGCAGTGCGCTGTTTCCGACCGCCGCGGTCGACAACATTGAAGAATCAGTGAGACGGCGGAAGCGCCGTAGCCGAGCCACCACTGCGGACGCTCCGTTAAAAAAATGGCGGTCGCTAGAAAAACACACAACATGGCCACAAAGTGCACAAACCAAACAAGGCATGCAACCAAAAATAGCTAACACAGCCCAAAGACACACCCCCCATGGTAAACTCCAAAACTACAAATCCCAGGTTCACACACACCACACCTGCTACCAATACCCCATCCTGACACACCCACAGACACCAGTATAAATCCAGCCCCCAACATACCACAATCCTTTGCAAAACTCCACAACTGAGGGGACATCCACCACAGATGACAGGAGAGGCAAATCTGCACAACACACACACATCATCACCACCACCACCACTTCCACACCTGCACCTCTAACACCTTTGCACAGCACACACCATACACATCACAACCACCACTACCACTTCCAAACCTGCACCCTAAACACCTTGACACATCACACACCATGTCACCACAGAGAATGCCCAAATTCACTGAGAGTGAGTTGAGGGTCATGGTCGATGAGATAATCAGGGTAGAACCACAATTGTTTGGTAACCAGGTCCAACAGACACCACTAGCAACAAGGACGCAAATGTGGAGAAGGATAGTAAAGAAGGTCAATGCAGTAGGGACCGTGCCACACAATAGAGATGAAATCGTGAAGAGGTGGCACGATCTGAAGGCAGTGGTCAAAAAGAAGAGAGCCAAGAACCATGAGCTGGCTCAAAGGACAGGCAGTGGCCCTCCCGTTCCACTCAAAACATTCACTGAATGGGAGGAGAAGGTGCATGGCATTCTACATCCAGAGAGTCTCTCAGGAATACCCGGGGGAGTGGAGGCTGGTAAGTACAAACAAATGCCTAACATCACACAAATGTACTGTCTTGCACTATTACAAAATAATACCTCCTAGGTTCAAATTCATTCATGTGCACAACACTCCCCCAACACATCTTTCACAGATACAACAGACACTCCCCTGAAGCCCCCAAAGGTAGTTAGCAACATCACCATGGGTACATGTGTACATGCTGCCAGCACTACAACTCCCACCAGGCCCCCTTGTCCTACAGCTGCGCAAGATGGAGCCCTCCACCCCAACCCATGTGCCAACCATAGCATTGCTCATCTTAACCTAACAGGTAGGTAGCCATCCCTACAGGGAGGTGGGTGGGTGTTTGGGAAGCCTGCACTACAACTCCCACCAGGCCCCCTTGGCCCACAGCTGAGCAGGATGTAGCCCTCCCCCCACCCAGAAGCATGCCTCAGCCATTGTGTGCTACACCCTCCCCTAACAGGTAGATAGCCATCTTTACAGGGAGGTGGGTGGGTTTTGGGAGGCCTGCACTACAACTCCCACCAGGCCCCCTTGGCCCACAGCTGAGCAGGATGGAGCACTGCCCCCACCCAGAAGCATGCCTCAGCCATTGTGTGCTACACCCTCACCTAACAGGTAGGTAGCCATCTTTACAGGGAGGTGGGTGGGTGTTTGGGAGGCCTGCACTACAACTCCCACCAGGCCCCCTTGTCCCACAGCTGAGCAGGATGGAGCACTGCCCCCACCCAGAAGCATGCCTCAGTCATTGTGTGCTACACCCTCACCTAACAGGTAGGTAGCCATCTTTACAGGGAGGTGGGTGGGTGTTTGGGAGGCCTGCACTACTACTCCCACCTGGCCCCCTTGTCCCACAGCTGAGCAGGATGTAGCCCTCCCCCCAACCAGAAGCATGCCTCAGCCATTGTGTGCTACACCCTCACCTAACAGGTAGGTAGCCATCTTTACAGGGAGGTGGGTGGGTGTTTGGGAGGCCTGCACTACAACTCCCACCAGGCCCCCTTGTCCCACAGCTGAGCAGGATGGAGCACTGCCCCCACCCAGAAGCATGCCTCAGCCATTGTGTGCTACACCCTCCCCTAGCAGATAGGTAGCCATCTTTACAGGGAGGTGGGTGGGTGTTTGGGAGGCCTGCACTACAACTCCCACCAGGCCCCCTTGTCCTACAGCTGAGCAGGATAGAGCACTAGTCCCACTAATAGGCATGTGACGTCTGTGCAGCCGCACATGACACCATGCCACTTAGTCCACAGTCACCAACACAAATAATGCAAAACAGTTGTGTTGTAGTCACCATGCACAAGTCTCTGTTCAAAATTGACCCACATTGTGTACACTGTGCCAGGCATCACACACTGCAACACCAACAACGATCATGCTGCCCTGCAGCAGTGTCTGGCCGTTTGTATGGCAAAGTGCAAATCACCCATGTCATACCACAGTGTTGCAATGTAAACAGTGGAAGTGCAGTGCACCCAAAACTACACTGCAGCTGGGACTCACAATGCTAAACTAAGCACATCCAAAATGTCCTGCAAAACACCCAGCTACCACAGTGCTGCACTGAATTGCAGAACAGCACCTTGTCTGAATTAAATTGTCAAAGGTGTCTTGTTTGGACCACCAATGTGTGTATGCATTGACAATGTTCACATCTCACACTGTCTTTCTGAACAGTGCTGGTATAGTCTGGCCCCAAAACCACACATTGTCTGCACAGGGCTGAGTACATCTCACACACACACCACTGTTGACCACAACATGTCAGTGTATGGATGCCCTGGAACAACTGCTTCACCAGTACTGTGCTCATGTTCTCAGGTCCACAAATACCATGAAACCATGACAGTGTGGAAATGTATGCTGGGTGAGATCTTCACCCTGCTGTATGTCATCACTGTGCTACGAGACTATACCCCTTGCCCTATTGTGCCTTCAAATGTCAGGGGAGTGAACCCCATAGCCAGATAGTTGGGACAACAGTGATGGGGGGCTATACCCCATGACCAAATGTAATCTGAAATCAATGGGTACAAAAAGCCACACACACATCATGCTCACCACACGCACATTCCATCCAAAGATTTCTACCAAGTCACATAGCCATGTCATTGCTCACCTTCACCTCAAACGGTAGTTAGCCATCTACACAGTGAGACGGTGTAGTGTCTTTGGCTATCCGTCCCACAAAATGCAACATGCATGCTGTTCCACCACTATGGAGGATGGGACACTACACCCCTAATAAGAAGCATGTGGCAGGCAATGTATGCTACCCACCCAACTCACAGGTAGGTAACCGCATCTCACAGGTCGGGGTGTGTGGGGCTGGGAAGCTTGCACAACAACTCACACGGGCCCACCTGACCGCCAGCACACAAGACCCATTACTTCCTGGCACCAACATGCATGTGTCAGTCATTGCAATGTACACTTCAAACGAACTGGCATGTGGACATATCATGCTGACTTGTCCCACACTGGACCAAGATGGAAGCCCTCATCATACACACACAGAGAGGTCTCTCAAATACAAGGAAAACACAGCAAACACAACATATCAACAGCCACAACATGCAGCCAGATATGCATTTAAAAAACATGTTGGCATAGGACACCAGGCCTCTCAATGCACAACTGCACACCCAGATAGTATTGGCAACTATAGTGTGCACACACCTAAGAAAATGAAACTGTGACAGCAACCAAAGTGTGAATGACTGAAACACATGTAGATGGAACTCCGAGCACAACCATGCACACCACTACATGCCATCTGACAGTAGCAGTGGTCCAGACCACCTAGGATCTAATTAAAGCAAACTTAAGCGTGTCTGGAATTGCAAATACAGATATCTACACCACATTGAAAAGGTATGCATGAAACTACAATGGTCACTCACTGTGCAGAGTAAACCGCTGCAAGGGCTCTACAAGTGACACATACGCGTAAATGGATGACATATGATTGATCAATAACAGGATGCCAACATGAGACTGTCAATGTCAAAAAATTATATTGTGCATGTCATGTCTTGACAACTCCCAATATGGATAAGTAATGCATGTACCACAACAGCTTGTAATGCATCACTGGATGTCGGTCAATGCAAATTTGTACAGTGAACAACTGCTGGATGTACAAACAGTTGATGTAACACTGCTAACACAAACTTTGATGGGTGCAACACAATGACCATTTCTCATCTGACCGACAGGTGACCAAGAACTCACTGCACAGGATGACACCACCCTGCCGAGCCAGTCCCCCCCCGGAACAGAGACAACTGGATGAGGACTCCTGGATTCCTTGGATGAGGAGCTCCACGCTGGCCCATCTGGTGTGGCAGGCCGCAACCAGTCCCAGGCACCCATTGTCCCCCCAACCACATCAGCTGCAGCCCCTGACCATCCTCTGACAGCTGCTGTCATGGCCTGTGTGTCAACCACTACCATCACCACCACCACCACCACCACCACAGCTGTCCGCAACACCCTCCCTGCCCCAGGGGTTGAGCAGCCCACCAAATCGACTGCGGAGGCCAGGGAGAGGATGCAGCGGGCCAATGTGAGGACCGGACAGGACCGTGGCAGCAGTGCAGCTGGTCGGGACAGGGTCATGCAGAGGGGGACTGATCCTGGGACGGAAGCCCTGGGCCACATCGACAGAGTCCTTGGGGCCTACCAACAGGCCCTGGGACGAATGGGCCGGTTAGAGGAAGAATCTCGGGAGCACGTCCTGCTGCTGAGGTCCATGGACACACGCATGGGACAGATTGTGGACCTCTTGGGGCAGCTAGTGGCGGTTCTGAGGGACAGGCAAGCGCAACATTCTACCCCTCCGCCTCCCCCTGTTGGGCAGCAGGATGACACTTCATCATCCTCCCCTGCGTCCACAGAGGGGGGTTAGTCTTCAGACACCACTGCCCCTGCAGCAGTGGCCCCTCCAGTCAAGCGCAAGAGGGGCCGTCCAAGGAAAGGCCAGGGGGACTCACATGCCAAAGCACCTGCCAAACGCTAGTCCCCGAGCCAGCCATGATGGCAGACCACTGCACCACTGCATTGACCTTTTGGACTATCCTTCACCACACTGCCATGTGAATGGCATCTATCTGTTGGACTGGGTCTCCACATCATTGTGGGGACTACTCAAGTATCTCATCTACCATGACTGTCAACTCACTTCTTCAATTCCCCTTCACATCTTCTCCACCCTCGCATGTCACAGTTGTAAATAAATACACCTTACACACATGTTGTTGTGTCTGCTCCGTCTTTAATACAGGATGTGCAACCTTCACCATGTAGGACATGGTCCAGGGGAATGGAATGTAGGTAACAAGTGAGATGCTGAAGGGACCTAGGGAAAACCGCAGAACAAGAGTCACTTGTATGGGTGTGGCATTGCACACATCACACAACACTTGTCAACAAGGTACTCAGATCTACAAACTTTACACAGAGCAACAGTCACCATAGAGACATTCTGTATCACACTAACCAATCACACATACATTGACAGGCAGCAATGAGTCAACACCAAGCTGCAGTCAGCAAGCTCACATACACCCACACAGCAACAGCAACACCATCAGACCATTTTGTCCCTTCTACATCGTCACTCACCTTCAAGTGAAGTAGCGGGTGATGAGCTGTCGACGCATGTCGACCCCTTCCTCCTCTCCACCTCGTCACTGGATCCGGGTTGATTTGCAGGCGGCGGCCTTGGCTGCTCATCATCGTCATCCAGGATCAGGGGTATTGCCTTGCGAATGGCCAGGTTGTGGAGCATGCAGCATGCCGCCACTATCTGACACACCTTCCCTGGTGAGTACATAAGGGCACCTCCAGTACGGTCCAGGCACCGAAATCTTGATTTTAGGAGACCAAATGTCCGTTCTATCTCACGCCGTGTCCTCCCATGGGCATCATTGTATCGCACATCAGCTGGCGTGACGGGATTCCGCAATGGGCTCAGCAACCACGGGCGGTTCGTATATGCCGAGTCACCTGGGTGTGAGAGACACAGATTAACCTTGCAGACCCAAAATGCAACACAACAGCATGTCACACACACCACTCTAATCCACTATGCATACTCACCCACAAGCCATGCACGCTCAGGAAGCAGATTGGCCATCAGCTGAGGAACGATGCTGTTGCCCAAGATGTGGGCATCATGGGCTGAGCCGGGAAACTTAGCACACACGTGTGAGATGATCATGTCCGCCAGGCACACCACTTGAACATTTACCGAGTGTGAATGCTTCCTATTGCGGTAAACCTGGTCACGTGCCTGTGGTGGCACAAGCCCAACATGTGTGCAATCAATTGCACCAATGACATGGGGGATATGTCCAAGGGCATAGAAATCGCCCTTCACAGCCACCAACTCAGGCCCCCTGGGAAAATGGATATATCTGTCTTTGTACAGCATCATGGCCGACAGGACATCCCTCAGCACCATGCTGAACATCGGCTGTGACATCCCGCCTGCACTTGCGACCGTGTGCTGGAATGAGCCTGTTGCAAAGAAATGCAGGCATGCCATCACCTTAGATGTTGCGGTGAAAGCTGTTGGATATGTCCGACGTGGCTGCAGGTGGGGCTCCAACATGGCACATAGGTTCTGCGGGTTTGTCGGTCCAGCCTGAATTTGCGGATTATATCCTCATTCTCCATGTCTGCCAGGACTGTGAATGGACGATGGATATTGGGCCTCCTCCTCCTAGGACAGATCACAGTGCACAGATGTCAATGCAGAAGACCATGAAATGTGCATCACATCAATTTTTTCAACAGACACATTTCCAAGTCTTACAACATGCACCATTAACCGACAGGGCACTTCACAAGTAGGTACACATCAGGCACACTACTCGTACACCTGTCATCTTACCAGCAGCAATTATCTGTGCACCCCTCCGGCTCATTCGCATGCACAGTGTGATATACTAACAGATATGTGTGCATACCTGTGAGTATGACCCCCAGCATATGTTACTAATTCCAATACTACCCGAACACACCATGTTGCTGGCCCTGATACACCTACCAAAACAGGTTGCACATGGCACACTTCAACTACACACTGACCACCGGCTGAGCGTGGGGTACACGTGTGTGCATGTGCATTGATCAATGTGCCAGTTGCTGATGCCCCTAGTTCAGAAAATGAGACGACAGTGTGCGTTACATTGCACACACAGACATTGACCATTATCTACATATGCTATGCAACACATTAACTGGACAGTCTACATTTCATTACACAGCACATGTGACATGTGCGAGTGTATGTGCCCATGCAATGTACTGGCGACCCATATATGGTATGTGTTGGTGACGTGGAGTGACATGTCCCTTCTGTGCATTTGCCCTCATGAGGACCCTTCAATTGTTGAGACACTGGGTACATGTTGGCCTATGCAGAGAGCTGGAGGACACGTTAGGTGCAGCACAGCTACTCCACAACTCCATTAACGCTCACTCCAGGCACTGTCTGGCAGACATATGGCGGTGCCTACCGCCTGGCCCCTGTGGTGTGGCACCGCCCATAACCCAGGCACGATCGCGGGTGACACCGCCAGATATGTATGTGACAATGGCGGTCACCATTCACCGCTACCCAAATCACGGTCACTCCAGGCACTGTCTGGCAGACATATGGCGATGCCTACCGCTTGACGACTGGGGTGTGGCACCGCCCATAACCCAGGCACGATCGCGGGGGACACCGCCAGATATGTATGTGCCAATGGCGGTCACCATGCACCGCTACCCAAATCACGGTCACTCCAGGCACTGTCTGGCAGACATATGGCGGTGCCTACCGCTTGACGACTGAGGTGTGGCACCACCCATAACCCAGGCACGATCGCGGGGGACACCGCCAGATATGTATGTGACAATGGCGGTCACCATGCACCGCTACCCAAATCAGGGTCACTCCAGGCACTGTCTGGCAGACATATGGCGGTGCCTACCGCTTGACGACTGAGGTGTGGCACCGCCCATAACCCAGGCACGATCGCGGGGGACACCGCCAGATATGTATGTGACAATGGCGGTCACCATGCACCGCTACCCAAATCACGGTCACTCCCGGCACTGTCTGGCAGACATATGGCGGTGCCTACCGCCTGGCCCCTGAGGTGTGTCACCGGCATGGACCATGCCCTTGCAGCCAATGGGAAGCAGCCTCGTGGTAGCCTGATGCGAGTTTGAAAATCGCGGTAGGCGTGCACCACCCCCGCGGAGGCGGTCACTGGAGGCATTCAAAAGATGCACCACCGCGGTAGCGCGTACATGGACCCTACGGTGTGTCACCGGCATGGACCATGCCCTTGCAGCCAATGGGAAGCAGCCTCGCGATAGCCTGATGCGAGTTTGAAAATCACGGTAGGCGTGCACCGCCACCGCGGAGGCGGACATTGGATGTATTTGAATGAGGCAGACCTGGTACACCAATAGCAGCACTCTGGGACCACTGACACAGCCCCAGGGGCCTATATATGTGTCGGAGGGTGCACCACATTCCCACAGCTACCAGGGACTGCTGACTGACAACCCTCCACCTGCTGCTGCTGCCTCAAGGGACTGCTGGCTGCCACCCTCCACCTGCTGCTGCTGCCTCAAGGGACTGCTGGCTGCCACCCTCAACGTGCTGCTGCTGCCACATGTCATTGTGATGTCGAGGACTCAGAAGATCCGTGCCAGTCCCTTCACCAGTGAGGAGCTTGGGGCCTGGTAGACGGGGTGCTTGCACAGTACCCAAGGCTTTATGGCAGCCCCAATGTCGTGGTAAGTCTCCCAGACTGTGAGTGAGAGTGCAGGGTATGCACACGTGGGGTGGAGGTGCTTTGGTATGTGTCAGTGGTTGTGGGGCTCTGACATGCACTGCCTATCATGTTTACTACAGCGGGAAGGGCTTGGTGGGCTCTTTCACACGTTACCCTGCATGCCTATCCTGAGTAGAGGGACATGTCCTGTAGTGTCAGTCATACAGTGCAGCTGCATTTTGGTGATGCAGGAGTCTGGCCAGTTATCGTTTGTGTGAATGGCTGTGTTGCTCCAAATTAACCCAGTCAGTGTCAGTCCACCTGCCCTGCACAGTCCCCGCCGAATGCCACATGTCCACATCACTGCATGTACAGTGTGTTCCATGTGTGTTTGGGTCACGCCTCTTCATCTAAGTCCCATCTCTGCCATGTAGATTGCACAGGAGCAGGCGTGGTAGAAGGGTGTGTGTATGACAGTTGTTGTCACTCTATGTGAGTTCCAGGACACAGTGAGGCTTTCACAGGGCTAGGACACTTAGGAATGCGCAGTGTTGGACACAGTGAGTCCAACAACAAGACACATGTTTTGCTATCTTCTCTATGTGTAGTTGTAGGTCACTGCAGACAGTAGCTGCAGCCAGACTACACGTTGCTTGCTGTGTTGGTATCCTGCATGTGAATGGGATGTGGAGGTACTGTGTCCACCATCGAAGATGCATGCCTGTACGTCTGATTGACCAATGACATTGCACCATGTTCACAGCAATTGTTGGCTATGTGACAGTTGTAGCTGGAGTTTTGGATGATTCACTGTTGTGCTACTGCATTTTCGTTGTGTTGTCATTGTGCATTGTGTCACTGGAACCTCACCCCTCTTGTCTCCCATTGCCTTCAGCTGAAGGTCCACCAGCGTAAAGCCGTGTGGAGGGCCATTGCCTCCAGAGTCCGGGATCTGGGTGTGTCAAACCGAAGGCGCACCCACTGTCATAAAAGGTGGGACGACATCTGCTGGCTGAGCAAGAACGTGGCCGAGATGACGCTGGGGCTGCTCCCTCGGACTGGCAGGTTGGCTAGGCGCAGCATGACACCACTAATGGCCCGCATCCTGGCTGTCACACAACCTGAGCTGGACAGACAACTGAAGGAGCATCAGCAGCGAGCCAGGGGTGAGTATGTGTTGCAGGCTGCCTTTGGCTGGGAGTGGGTGCATGTGTCTACAGAGTGTGCAAATTGTCAGCTGTGTGACGTTGGTTGTGTGGTGCAATGTTTTGGGAGTGGCCTCTGTCCTGGGTGTATGTGCCATGCTTTTGCCCAAACGGTGCTTCATGAAGTGAGTTTTAGCAATGTGCATCTCTTACATTTGGAGTTGTGGCCTTCAGGTACCTTCTGCTGTGGGGTAGTGTGTGAATTCAGATGGATGGGAATGCCAGTGTGCCAACTGTGAATGTGTTTCAATGAATGCGTGCAATTCCAGACCTCAGATGTCTGCCAGTCAGACATCTGAGGCCAATGTGCAACAGTAGATGTGCCCATGGACTCGAAATGGTGGATGGCATATGTGCAGGCTCATTGTGGGCTGGTATGTTGTAGTCTGTGTGGTCCCCTACTGCTCCACACATGTAGGTGATGTGCACCATGTCGTGGTGTTCATCCTTGCCAACATCGGGACAGTGTGTGTGCACAGGCCATTTTGGGGCTGTGTCTGATGTGAGCCAACTGCAGGATGGTGTGCTGTGTGAGTCACCTGGGGCACTTATGGCAGGATGTGTGGCGGACATGCACCGTTGTGTTGAGATTTTGGGTGGCAAGATATACGTGTGCACAGGGTGGCATGCAATGTGCTGCAACCTCTTTCTAGGATGCAGATGTATTGGCACGTGTTAGTTCTGTTGATGCCACTCATCTCACAGTACTTCTCTCTCTTATGCAGCAGCTCCCGTATGTGCAGAGGGAGAGGGGACGGACACCAGTGGTGAGGCTTCCAGTGCAACAGCCGCACCGGAGCAGACTGACACAGATGTGACCAGCGCCGAGGAGGGGGACAGGAGTCTGCTAGAGGATTCACAGCCGGAGACACAAAGCTCTACCTCATCTGATGCCAGCGGTGACACATCCATGTTGGGGGGTACAGGGAACGGAGACTCGGCCTCCTCTTCCGCCACACAGCGTCCAGTGCCCAGCCTCCCTTTAACCTCCACTGGTGCTGCCCGTGTCCGCACAAGTAGGAAGGGAAGAGTCACCTTCACCCCAGGCACAGTTGCCCCAGCCCATGTGAGCCCTGCTGCCCTCAGTGCAGAAGCAGTCGAGCTATTGCGCCAGCTGTGTGTGGGGCAGACAGCACTTCTCAATGCCTTCCAAGAGCACGACAAAAAGTTGGGGCAGGTTATAGCTTTCATGGAGGGCTTACATTCCGACGTAGGTGGGCTACACCGGACTGTGCAGTCCTTGTCATCAACTGTGACAGCAGCCCTGCAACAGGCACATAGTCAGGGAGCGGCTCCCAGCACTCTGTCTGGCCCCATGTCACTGTGCACCTCTGACGACAGTGACAATGCTCAACAGACCCCAAAGTCCCGATACAGAACCCGCAGCACACAGGAGCAGCAGCAGCCCAAGCGTACTAGGGCGCAGACACCATCCCCACATAAGAGTAAGGCCACCCCAGAGCGCAGAGAGAAAAGCCCATCAGGCGACAGCAAGGGCCACAAAGCAAAGAAAAAGCATCAGGGTCACAGGCCTCACCTTCCTCCCCTGCCAAAGACTCCCTGTCCCAAAGACGTCTCGCAGAGGCAAAAGACAGTTTCCACACCCACTGAGAAGGTGTTGCCTGCAAACATTACACAGGAGGAGGGCCCCATGGATAATCCATCCTTGACCTCCACTCCCATCCCAAGCCCTGTGAAGCCAGCACGGGAGGACACTGTAGGGGGCAAAGCTGGTGGACAGAGGGAGGCAGGGCGGCGGCAAACACCAGGCAAGCGCACAGCGGGATCCAGCATGTCCCCAGAGGGAGGGTCACCATCCACACCAGAATCAGCTTTGGTGTTGGGGTCACCTGTTGTGTCTGCCCCAGTTCCCCTCAATCCCCAGACAGGGAAGCCTTTCAGGATCCCCAAGAAGTGGAGAGGCACCCCTCCACAATCTCCCGCACACACTGTGTCTCACCAGGGCATGAGTCCACCTCCCCGGGCCACCACCCCACCTGGTCCAAGCAGCCCCCCAGCTACCACATGCACAGTTGGCTCTTCCACAGTTGTTACTCCCACTGCCCAGGGCAGTCCTCCAACTTACCCCAACACACAGTCAGCTCCAAGTCCGACAGACAGACCCATCTGAGTGGTGGTCACCCTCACACACCTGTCTGTCCACAGGGGTGCGTGTGATGCCCATTGTCACACCCATTACTCTGTTGCTGGGCATGGCATGGTAGAGTTGCATACATTCCCTGTGTAGCTTCTTATGTCACTACTCTGCACAATGTCTTTGCATTTTTGTTCACTGCTGTTTGCCCCTTGCCTGTGCAGCATGTCATGTACCTCACCTGCACATTGGACTGGCCACTGGCCTTGTTGTTCACTGCTGGTTGCCCCTTGCCTGTGCAGCTTCTGATGTAACTACTCTGCACATTGTACTTGCCTTGTGTTTCACTGCTGTTTGCCCCTTGCCTGTGCAGCTTCTCATGGACTCACTCTGCACTTTGTCCTGCCCACTGGCCTTGTCGTTCACTGCTGTGTGCCCCTTGCCTGTGCAGGATCTCATGTACCTCACCTGCACTTTGGACTGGCCACTGGCCTTGCTGTTCACTGCTGTTTGCCCCTTGCCTGTGCAGGATCTCATGTACCTCACCTGCAATTTGGACTGGCCACTGGCCTTGCTGTTCACTGCTGTTTGCCCCTTGCCTGTGCAGGATCTCATGTACCTCACCTGCACTTTGGACTGGCCACTGGCCTTGCTGTTCACTGCTGTTTGCCCCTTGCCTGTGCAGCTTCTCATGGACTCACTCTGCACTTTGTCCTGCCCACTGGCCTTGTCGTTCACTGCTGTGTGCCCCTTGCCTGTGCAGCATCTCATGTACCTCACCTGCACTTTGGACTGGCCACTGGCCTTGTTGTTCACTGCTGGTTGCCCCTTGCCTGTGCAGCTTCTGATGTTACTACTCTGCACATTGTACTTGCCTTGTGTTTCACTGCTGTTTGCACCCTGCCTGTGCAGCTTTTCATGTATATACTGTGCATATTGAAATACCCACTGGCTTTGCTGTTGCCCAAATTTGTTGTCTCTATATGCAAATTGTGAATAAACACAGTTGGTCCTGCAGTGAGTTGTGTCAGTGTCCTTCCTGAATAAAGTTGTTTCGGTGTGTGCATGGTTTACTGTGTCACAGGCTCAGTATGCCACTTCAACATTGCCAATGGGTTGTCTCACATTTCATTTTTTTTGCAGGGGTGGGAGGCACTTCATTTCTACATGACTGTGATACTTATGGATGCAGTGCAGGTGGTTGGCAATGAAATCTTGTTGTCATCTTCCTTCTTGGCTCATGTTATCTATGGTGGACACATGTCAGGTTTGTGGGCAATGGCAGCACAGGGTGGGAGTTTGGGCACAGGCTTACAGGCAGGCAGGCCAGGGTCATGTGGTCTGTGTGAGCTTCCTTTCTGTGTGCCAATCAGTGTCGGTGTATGGACATCTTGTGGTGATGAGTTATCCAGGTCCCATGGCTTACTTCCAATGTGTGCACTTGGGTGGTGGAGAAGTGTATGGTGTGAAGGGGGTGACTTGGTTGTGACTGTGGATGTGTGTGCACCTGCATTGTCAACTACTGCCATGTGTGACCCTGGAGTGGTGTGCCTGTATGTGTACTTGTTTAGCCCTGTGGTTGTGTTTTGTGCACATGGCAGTATTGTGTGTTGCTGTAGTGGGAGGAGGTATGTGTGACATATCCTACTTGTACTTGGCTGTTATGTAGTGTGTCACTGTGTGTTGTGCAGCAGACATTGTCTTGTCCAGTATTTGGATGCCTATGTGTGGCTGGTCAGTGTTTGAGTTCAGGGCCTTCCTTACATCCATGTGCCTATACATGGGTGTCCTTGCTGTCTCCAGGAGTTGTTGCATTGGGGTGACCGTGGTTTGTGTTGACTGACTGTGTCAGCCATGTGTGCTGTGATGGGCTGTGTGTGTTCTCACATGTGTCTTGTCTTGCATGTGCATCACACATGCTTGATGGTTGTGTCATTGCCCTTCCATTTGTGGGCACCTCACTTTGGCTTTCCTATATGTTGTCCTCCATTACTGTTGGCATGTGGTGTGTGTATGTAGCTGTGAGTCAGGGTGGTGTGTGTGTGTGTGACTTGTCAGGTAGTGTGTGCAGTGGAGTGTTTGGTCCTCATCTGTGTGTGTGTACATTTTGTGCCTGGCCTCAGTGTTCTTGGCTTGTGTGTGATGTTGTTGTGGTGTGTGTGTTGGCTGGGGCCTGGGCTTCTGTGCTATGTGTTCCTTTGCAAAGGGTCCTGCTGTGGCTGTATATGCAGTTGTTGGGATGTGGGGCATGGTGTGCCTGTAGTTGTGTGGTTGTTGTGCAGGAGTGGCATTTGTGAGGCACATGTTGTGTCCCTTCAGGGAGGTAGCTGGTGTGTTGTGGATGGAGTTGTGGCTCTGTGCGACTTGTACGGTGCCCTTGGCATGCGCTGGCCCTGTGCTCTCCGTTGTGTGCATGGTTTCATGCACACTGACCGCGGCGGTGACGTAACCGGGACATTTGTTCATGAATGCGGTACATGGTTGGGCAGTATGTGGCGAGATGTTTTTGTCACAGGTGGGACATGTGTGTGTGCAGTGATGGCTGTGTGCCTGTCCCCACAGGGGTGTGTGGTGTTCCCATGCGATGTTTTTCCACCCTGGAGCTGTGTATTGTGTTACTTGCACTGTTGTGTCTGTACGTACCTGCGGAGGCGTCCGCGGCGGTGGATAACTTGCAGGTGGTGTATCATGTACAGCACCGGGAAGGCGTGTAGGGCAGGATCCATTGAGGTGTGTCCCGGGTGTTTCTTTTCTGTCTCATCTGTGATGTCTCCGCCGTCTTTCGCTGTGCGGTTTCTCCGTCGCGGTGCGCTGCCCTGTTTCCGGCATCGTGATATCTTCGGCGTATGGGACGTCATTCCGCACGGCGGTGTGTGGTGATTGGCTTACTCCGCCGCGGTGGCGGGCGCACTTTGATGGCGGTCGGCGTCGCACCGCAGCGGACGGGAAATGTGCAATGTGTGGCCATCCTAATATGGCGGGCGTGGAGACCGCTGGCGGCGTGCGGTAAATGGGTGTTACCGCCACCGCCGGCACCGCGGTCGTGTCTCCGCCCGCCATCCTAATAGACCCCTAAATTTGTAAAATATCTTTTAGGAGTGGGATGTTGGGTTTATAGGGGATAAGGGTGGGGAGTGTTTTAAAATAATTCATTTAAATTCATAATAAATTCGAAATTTTATTTTATAATTTAGAAAGTATAATTTCAAATTTACAAAAATATTTTTTAGGAGCGGGATGTTGGGTTTATAGGGGATAAGGGTGGGGAGTGTTTTTTAATAATTCATTTAAATTTATAATAAATCCGAAATTAAATTTTATAATTTAGAAAATATAATTTCGAATTTTGATAAAAAGTTTAGGAGTGGGATGTTAGGTTTATAGGGGATAAGGGTGGGGAGTGTTTTATAAATTATTAAATGAAAATGAAATGTAAAAAATATTTGCAGTTTATATATTCAAATTTGGTTATATTTTATTTGTATATTGCATGTATTGTTTTATAATTTTGGAGTTGTGTTTATAGGATGTAATTTTGGTTACTGTTTTATACATTTATTAAAAATATTTAAAAAATGTAAATTAAATAATTATTTACAAAAATTTCGAAAAATGTGTTTATAGTGTACATTTTTAATCAATGAATATTTGTTTATTTAAATAATAATTCATTTTTTTTAAAGAAGTTAAAAAATGTAGTATAATTGAAAAATATTTAATATTTCATTTGTTAAGAATTAAAATTTTTAAATTAAAAATAAAGTGGAAATGTTTGTAAAATTACAATTTAAAATTGAAATATTTATATGAAGGTATTTAATGTAGATATTATATTATTTATAAATGCAATTAAACATTTAGTCAAATATATTAATTTTTAAAAATTACCTAAAAAATTAATATTTTGCATTTATACCATATAAAAAATATAAAATGTATTCAATTATTAAGGGGCCAATTCCAATTCGGGTCGGAAATCTCTCCGACCGAGCCGGACCCGGAGAGATTTCCAACCGAATCGGACCCGTGCAGCCCGACCGAACGAGTACGATGCGCACGTATGCCATCGGTCTCGAGTCGGTCGGACTCCCATTGAAGTCAATGGGAGCCTGTCGTACAACGCGTACGCGGGCTCCCATTGACTCAATGGGTGCAAGGTGGACAAGGCGCCCCCTACAGCGTGTACGCGGCGAAGCAACTCGCGCCCGTACACGCACAGGTAGGGGGGACCCATGGGTCCCCCCTGTGTGCGACTCGCGCGGCTACGCGTACAGGGGGGTACGACACGGACCCCCGAAGTACGGCTCCGACTGCTCCATGGAGCCGGAGTGCGCGGCTTGGTCGGACTGCTCGCGGCACGCATCGTACTTACCCGGCCGGGGAACGTCTCCATTGCGCGGTGCGAGTCATGTCCGAGCGAGTCGGTCGGTGCGGTTAGACCCGGGAACGAGTCGGTCGGAGCGGTCGGGACGCCCGGACGAGTCGGTCGGCGATTTCACATCGTACTCGCTCGCCCGGACGCGCGTACGAATCGGTCGGGAAATAGGGTTCCGAATCGGATCCGGTTAAGCCGAATCCGATTCGGAGCCCTACCGGCCGAGATCGGAATCAGCCCCATAGTGTAGTAATTTATTATAGGTGTTGTCAAATATTTGTAATTTTATGTATAGTGTAGTTAGTCATATTATATTAATTTTAATATGAAAACAAAAATATATATGTAAAAGTTCTGGCAACTCCTTTTAATTATCAGTAATTTCTGTGTGTATAGTTAATTAATTAATTTTAGTGTCCAGCACCTACCTGTAATTAATAATAAATGGAGTGGGAATAGTAAATGAATAAACTTTAGTGTGCAGCACCTACCCCTAATTAATACTAACTGGAGTGGGAATAGTAAATTAATTAAGTTTAGTGTCCAGCACCTACCCCTAATTAAGACTAACTGGATGGGGAATAGTAAATTAAAGAATTTTAGTGTCCAGCACTTACCCTGAATTAATATTAACTGGAGTGGGAATAGTAAATTAATTAAGTTTAGTGTCCACCACCTACCCCTAATTAATAATAACTGGAGTGGGAATAGTAAATTATTTAAGTTTAATGTCCAGCACCTACCCCTAATTAATACTAACTGGAGTGGGAATAGTGATTTAAATAATTTAATTGTCCAGCGCCTACTCTGAATTAATACTAACTGGAGTGGGAATAGTAAAATAATTAAGTTTAGTGTTCAGCATCTACCCCTAATTATTATTAACTGGCGGAATAGTAAATTAATTAAGTATAGTGTCCAGCACCGACCCCTAATTAATAATAACTGGAGTGGGAATAGTAAATTAAATACTTTTAGGGGCCGATTCCGATCTCAGCCGGTAGGGCTCCGAATCGGATTCGGCTTTACCGGATCTGATTCGGAGCCCTGTTTTTGCCGACCGAATCGTACGCGGGTCCGGCCGAGCGAGTACGATGCAAGCACCCGCGAAATCGCCGACCGACTCGTACGCGGCTTCAACACGCTCCGACCGACTCACACGGACCCGACTCGCACCGCGCAATGGAGACGTTCCCCGGCCGGGTAAGTACGATGCGCGCCGCGAGCAGTCCGACCGAGCCGCGCACTTCGGCTCGAAAGAGCAGTCGGAGCCGTACTTTGGGGGTCCGTGTCGGACCCCCCTGTACGCGTAGCCGCGCGAGTCGCACACAGGGGGGACCCATGGGTCCCCCCTACCTGTGCGTGTACGGCGCGAGTCGCTTTGCCGCGTACCCGCTGTAGGGGGCGCCCTTGTCCGCCTCGCACCCATTGAGTCAATGGGAGCCCACGTACGCGTTGTACGACCGGCTCCCATTGACTTCAATGGGAGTCCGACCGAATCGAGTCCGATGGCATACGGGCGCATCGTACTCGTTCGGTTGGGCTGCACGGGTCCGATTCGGTCGGAAATCTCTCCGGGTCCGGCTCGGTCGGAGAGATTTCCGGCCCGAATCGGAATCGGCCCCTAAGTGTCCAGCACTTACTCTGAATTAATATTAACTGGAGTTGGAATAGTAAATTAATTAAGTTTAGTGTCCAGCACCTACCCCTAATTAATATTAAAAGGAGTTGGAATAGTAAATTAATTAAGTTTAGTGTCCAGCACCTATCCTGAATTAATACTAACTGTAGTGGGAATAGCAAATTAATTAAGTTTAGTGTCCAGCACCTACCTCTAATTAATACTAACTGGAGTGGGAATAGTAAATTAATTAAATTTAGTGTCCAGCACCTACCCCTAATTAATACTAACTGGAGTTGGAATAGTACATTACTTAAGTATAGTGTCCAGCACCTACCCTGAATTAATACTAACTGGAGTGGGAATTGTAAATTAATTAAGATTACTGTCCAGCACCTATCCTGTATTTATGGTAAGTGAAGTGGGAATAATAATGTAGCTAAATGTGTTTTAATATGTAATTAAAAAAATATTATAGTTTAAAGTAGTGTAATATTATTTTTATAAGAGAGTTGTGCATGTAAAACATTAACATTGTATATATACTTAATGAAAATATAATATTTTACATAGTATATTTATTAAAAATAAAATTAATATGTAACATTAAATGTAACATTAATAAAATGTTAGACAATAAATTAGACATTTTAATTTCTTTATTGATGTTTATTTATTGTAAAATATTTTGCAATGAATAAGAAATATATTTTTTGTTAACAATATGTAAGATAAACAAATACATAGAGATAGGAAATCATATTTATTTTTTAAAAATAACATAGGAGCTTATTACGAAGGTGGGCAGATCGCCACTGCCGGCCCGGCGGTGGCGATCCGCCTGCCATCAAAAGGTGATTCACCCACCGCCATATTAGGATGGTGGTGGGAATCTCTATTGTTCCACGGCGATTCTCCATCGCAAAAAAGCATGCGGAGACTGGGTTTGGGGGCCCGTTGCGGGCCCCCTCGGGGGGGGTCAGCTGTGCACTGGGGGGGTACCCCCCTCCATTTCAATGCACAAGGTGGCAGGCACCGCGCGGTGCCTGCCACGTTGTGCAGGGAAATGCACAACATGGCCATTTCACATTGTGGCGGGTGCTGCAGCCAGCAGCACCCGCCGCAATGTTAAATCGCCAGATGCGACCGCTGCATAATCAGGGTGGCGGGACCGCCACATGGCAGGCGGGCGGTCCCGTTACCGCTAGGATGGCGGGCGGACTAAAGTCCGCCTGCCATCCTAATCAGCCCCATAGTTTGTACATATGTAAATTTTTACATGTAATAATTACTCAAAAACATTTGTACTTTTTATTTAAACAGTTGTGTAAACTTTGTAATATCAGATAATGTAGTTTCACATTTCATAATATACATTTGAAAAATATATTTATTTATAACAGTTGTTAATTTTAGTTTGGTATTGTTAATTTTTTTTAATATATTACATATATTCGTAACATTTTACAAATATAACACTTTTAACAATTTTATAATATAATTTTTATATATACATTTAGTTACATTTTTTAAAGAAATAATAATACTTTTTAATTAATATTATATGAAATATTAATATTAATAATTATTACATTGTTTAATTTGTATACATTTGTTTTATAAAGTAAACAGTTTTTAATATAAAAAAATATAACAATTTTAAAATACATATTGTATGTCACATTTAAATATATGGAATTATAATATTAAATATTATTTGTTTAATAATATTTATTATTATAATTTTACAATACCAAAAAATTAATAATATATTTAAACAAATAATATAACAATTGCAGTATTTTAATTAAACATGTAATTAATTTTGGCATAGTGTTATAACCTTTTTTTAAATAAATTGCATTTATTTTCTATGTTTAAAGCTGCCATATTTGTTTTGGGCCTTGTATTTTGTAACCGGTCGCGGTTGTTTTGGGTTATTTCGAAGGGGAGAAGGTCGTGGTTGGGAGCTGCTTCGCGTCGAGGAAGGTAAGATTAATTTTATTTATTTAAACTACATTTTTAATTACATTTGAAGGTAGTTAGTTGTAGTTAGTGTGTCTAAAGTTAGGTTTGTGCAGTTTTGGCGTTTTTTATGTGTACGTTAGGTTTTGACGATTTATGTATCGTTAGGTTTTGAGGCCTAGTTTAGAACTGTTGTAAATATGTATTATTATCGTGTGTGTAATGTTTGTAATACTGTTATATGGTGTAATATGTGTATATTTGTGTGGGTGGGAATGTTTTTGTTTTTTTACAGGTTTTGTTCGACAAAAGTTGCCGTTACCGGAAGATTGCGGTTTTTTTTAAATTAAGGAAGTGTACATTAGTTTTAGTGACTAATGGTTATTTTACACTTTCTTAATTTTTCGGATTTTCATGGAGCGTTTCTTTTTTTAAAACATTTTTTCGGGCTTTTATGGTTGACGGATTGTCGATTTATGGACCAATGATTACTTTTTGAAACAGTTGTATTTTTTCATTTTTTTTTGGGAAACTTTTTATTGTATTTGGATTATGATCTACCTGGATTGTTTTGCAAGATGTGGAATTTTCTGTCTACAGCTACGGAAATGGTAATTTATTTAAATTATTTATTGTGGGAGGGAAATGCAATGAAATTTACTATTGTTGTTTATTTTTTCAAATATCTAATTAATGTGTCTATATATATTTTTATTTATTAATAAAAAATATATTAGACAAATTAAATAGTATTGTAAAAAATAAAATTATTTAGTATGCATTTTAATATTTGAAACAGAAATGTATTATACATTTTACACTGATTTGATAGTTTAGAATAGGCTTTTTGCAATTATTGCTAAGTATTCTAGGCCTCATCTAATACATATTTATTAAAAGATCTGCTTGCCTTTGTCTCGTCCATCCTCGAAAACTCAGAATGTAAGAACCTAGGGGCCGATTACGATGGCGGTCGGAAAAGTATACCGACCGCCATGGTAGCGGCAAAAATCCGCCCACATGGCCAACGGGAAAAACGCCGGATACATTATGATGAACCGGCAGAATAATCCGTCCGCGGCGGCGGTAGTCAATGAAAAACCGCCCGCACTCGCCGGACCAGCTGAAAATCCAACCGCAACGGCCGGATTCTCAGCGGAAAAGCCAAGAACCGCCGCCATGCACACGGAGTAACCGCCCGTGACATTATGACATCCCCGTTACCACCATGGTACCTACCTATGAATCCGACCGCCTTGTGCGCGAACAGTGATGAATCCGATAGGCGGCGGAAGGGCTGCAGCATAGCCACCGCTGCCTAGGAACCGCTGCAGAGGATCCGCAAAAAAAATGGCGCACGTAGAAAAAACACGAAAATAAATACAAACAATGCACACAGTGAAGTAGACCTGTCCCAATACAAACCAAAAGTGCCCAATTACCACAGCCCCAGAAATGTCAAAATAACCAATCCCAGGACAACACACACAACACACCTGACAGCAACATACCAGCTTGCCACACCCCCCATAGCCGAGCATAAAACCAGCCCCTCCCTGACCACAATCCTTTGCTACACTCCACAACTGAAGGTCCCAACCCCAGAGAACAAAGGAGAGGCAAACCTGCACACATCACCACCACAACACACACACCACCTACACCACCTACAACACCCACATCACCCACACAACTGCACCACAGAACATCTGCACAGCACACACCATGGCACCACACAAAATGCCAAAATTCACTGATTCAGAGCTTGCAGTCATGGTAGATGAGATAATAAGAGTTGAACCACAACTCTATGGTAACATGGTCCAACACACCCCATTAGCCACAAGAACCCAAATGTGGGTGAGGATAGTCAATAAGGTCAATGCAGTAGGGACCACCCCCCGCAACAAGCAGGAAATACAGAAGCGGTGGCATAACCTGAAAAACGTGGTGAAGAGGAAGAGGGCCAAGAACCGTCAGCTGGCTGACGTGACTGGTGGAGGCACTCCCATCCCACCCAAACCATACAGTCCGTGGGAGGAGAAGGTCCTTGGAATCCTACATCCAGAGAGTCTTGAAGGAATCCGCGGGGGACTGGAAGCTGGTAAGTACAAACCAATGTATATCATCACATTGCCATGTACCGTCTTGCACAACTTCAAACCTACAACCCCTAGGCCAAAGGACATTCGTCTGACCCACAATACCCAAAACAGATCACACAGATGTAACCACCACTCAACCTGATAAAGCACAAAGCTAAACAAAATCAACTGGGTTGCATGTGTACAGACAAAAAGCACTACAACACACACCAGGCCCCCTCTCCCACCCCTCAGCAGGATGGAGCACCCCACCCAGAAGCATGTGTCAGCCATTGAACGCTCCCCCACCACCTAACAGGTAGGTAGCCATCTTCACAGGGATGGGAAATGTGTATCTGGAGGCAGCACAACCACTCCCAACAGGCCCCCTCTCCCACCCCTCAGCAGGATGGAGCACCCCAGCCAGAAGCATGTGTCGGCCATTGAACGCTCCCCCACCACCTAACAGGTAGGTAGCCATCTTCACAGGGATGGGGAATGTGTATCTGGAGGCAGCACAACCACTCCCAACAGGCCCCCTCTCCCACCCCTCAGCAGGATGGAGCACCCCACCCAGAAGCATGTGTCAGCCATTGAACGCTCCCCCACCACCTAACATGTAGGTAGCCATCTTCACAGGGATGGGGAATGTGTATCTGGAGGCAGCACAACCACTCCCAACAGGCCCCCCTCTCCCACCCCTCAGCAGGATGGAGCACCCCAGCCAGAAGCATGTGTCAGCCATTGAACGCTCCACCACTACCTAACAGGTAGGTAGCCATCTTCACAGGGATGGGGAATGTGTATCTGGAGGCAGCACAACCACTCCCAACAGGCCCCCCTCTCCCACCCCTCAGCAGGATGGAGCACCCCACCCAGAAGCATGTGTCAGCCATTGAACGCTCCCCCACCACCTAACAGGTAGGTAGCCATCTTCACAGGGATGGGGAATGGGTATCTGGAGGCAGCACAACCACTCCCAACAGGCCCCCCTCTCCCGCCCCTCAGCAGGATGGAGCACCCCAGCCAGAAGCATGTGTCAGCCATTGAACGCTCCCCCACCACCTAACAGGTAGGTAGCCATCTTCACAGGGATGGGGAATGTGTATCTGGAGGCAGCACAACCACTCCCAACAGGCCCCCTCTCCCACCCCTCAGCAGGATGGAGCACCCCACCCAGAAGCATGTGTCAGCCATTGAACGCTCCCCCACCACCTAACAGGTAGGTAGCCATCTTCACAGGGATGGGGAATATGTATCTGGAGGCAGCACAACCACTCCCAACAGGCCCCCCTCTCCCACCCCTCAGCAGGATGGAGCACCCCAGCCAGAAGCATGTGTCAGCCATTGAACTCTCCCCCACCACCTAACAGGTAGGTAGCCATCTTCACAGGGATGGGGAATGTGTATCTGGAGGCAACACAACCACTCCCAACAGGCCCCCTCTCCCACCCCTCAGCAGGATGGAGCACCCCACCCAGAAGCATGTGTCAGCCATTGAACGCTCCCCCACCACCTAACCGGTAGGTAGCCATCTTCACAGGGATGGGGAATGTGTATCTGGAGGCAGCACAACCACTCCCAACAGGCCCCCTCTCCCACCCCTCAGCAGGATGGAGCACCCCAGCCAGAAGCATGTGTCAGCCATTGAACGCTCCCCCACCACCTAACAGGTAGGTAGCCATCTTCACAGGGATGGAGAATGTGTATCTGGAGGCAGCACAACCACTCCCAACAGGCCCCCTCTCCCACCCCTCAGCAGGATGGAGCACCCCACCCAGAAGCATGTGTCAGCCATTGACCGCTCCCCCACCACCTAACAGGTAGGTAGCCATCTTCACAGGGATGGGGAATGTGTATCTGGAGGCAGCACAACCACTCCCAACAGGCCCCCTCTCCCACCCCTCAGCAGGATGGAGCACCCCAGCCAGAAGCATGTGTCAGCCATTGAACGCTCCCCACCACCTAACAGGTAGGTAGCCATCTTCACAGGGATGGGGAATGTGTATCTGGAGGCAGCACAACCACTCCCGACAGGCCCCCCTCTCCCACCCCTCAGCAGGATGGAACACCCCACCCAGAAGCATGTGTCAGCCATTGAACGCTCCCCCACCACCTAACAGGTAGGTAGCCATCTTCACAGGGATGGGGAATGTGTATCTGGAGGCAGCACAACCACTCCCAACAGGCCCCCTCTCCCACCCCTCAGCAGGATGGAGCACCCCAGCCAGAAGCATGTGTCAGCCATTGAACGCTCCCCCACCACCTAACAGGTAGGTAGCCATCTTCACAGGGATGGGGAATGTGTATCTGGAGGCAGCACAACAACTCCCAACAGGCCCCCTCTCCCACCCCTCAGCAGGATGGAGCACCCCACCCAGAAGCATGTGTCTGAAAGTAAAAACCAAAGTAACACTGCACAGGTAATCAGACAGTGCATGCACCCCACCATCACTCAACAAAAGCATTGAGAGACATGACAACACGAGGCTCTACTTCACACAAAAATAGAAAAGAAAAGCACAGCCATTGACAGGATGCAGACAGCTCAGCGTACGTAACTGTGACAGAAACAGAACTGTGACTCTCAACAAATATGTCCAAGCAAACGGGCCTCTGACATGCATCACCCAGACTTCCCTCTGTAGCGTACATGGGTGCTGATCATGAAGGACCATGGGAAAAACAAACTAGCATGGTCTGCTGTATAAAGAAATACAAGCACAGGACATGTCAACGGTATGCATGTGATGACAATGGCTAGTCCATGCACACAGGTAATGTCTGCCAGGCAGAGTGATCAGCAAAGATGCTGAACATCAACTTGTAGTCATGCCAGTTGTCAGATGACAACCTCACATTGAAATCACCAATACTAGACGTGTGGCATGGTAACCAATCACAGGTCACACCATTGTGAAATGATGAATGTAACTCCACTTCATGGCATGAGGCACATCACTGTGCAGACATACAATGTGTGAAAAAGGCAACTGTGTGTAGCATAACATGTAAATTAGAGACATCAAACACAGCAACCCTGAGGTGTGTAAGGCAATTACCATCTACTTCCTGTCCCACAGGTGACCAACAACTGACTGCAGAGGACGACAACCTCAACCAGCACAGCCAGTCACCAGCTCCCGAACATCTCCCCTCGGATGCAGACTCCCTGGATAATGAGGAGGAGGAGGACCAAGCCGGACCATCTGGTGTGGCAGGGCGTAATGTGTCCCAGGACCCCACAGCCCCACCACCCTCAGCAACAACATCAACACAGAGCCCTGCTGGAACGACCTGTGCCACCACCACCACCACCTCCACCACCACTACCACTACCACTGCTGCCTGCAACACTCGCCCTGCTCCAGAGGCCAACCAGACCACAACAACTGCGGAGGAACGGGAGAGTAGGCCGGTGCCCACAGGAGGGAGGCAACAGGGCCGTGACAGCAGGCCAGGTGTGAGGACAAGGCTGACCCAAAGGGAACAAGACCCTGGCACTGAATCACTGGCACACATTGACAGAGTTGTGGGGGCCTATGAACACGCCCAGGGACAGTTGAGGCAGGCTCAGCAGGATGCCCGTGAGCAACAACAGATGCTGTGCTCAATTGACAACCGCATGGGCCAACTCGTGGCCTGCATGGGCCAAATCAGGGACCTCCTGGGCCAGCTAGTGGGGGTCCTCAGGGACAGGCATGCGGCACCGCCAACACCTACAGCTCCCTCCGTTGTGCCACAGGATGACAGACCCCCATCCTCCCCTGCGGACAGCGAGCATGGGGACTCATCAGACACCACTGGCCATGCACCTGTGTCCCCCCCTGCCAAAAGAGCAAGGGGCCGCCCGAAAAAATCATTGGGAGCATCCCGTGGCAAAGCACCTGGCAAAAGCCAGTCAAGTAGCCAGCCATGATGGCACCCCTCTTCACCCTGCTGTGTACCCTGCAGACTGTCCCCACCCACAATGCCGTGGGAATGGCAAATGACTGTTGGACTGTGTCACCATACTGATCTTGTGTATACTCTATTGTCTCATCTACCATCACTGACAAATCTGTTATTCACCATTCACAAATCTGTAAATATCCACATCTACATCACATGTATCCACTGTAAATAAACACTAATAACGCACCAATGTAGTTGTCACTGTTCCATGTTCATCACAGTATGTTAACTCACACCCATGATTACAATGTCACAGGAGCAGGGATACTCCGCAGGCAAGTAGAGGCTGAAGGGACCTAGGAAAACACAACAGAACATCAGTTGCTACTCAGGTGGTGGACTAACAACCATCACACAACACAGCACATCAAGGTACGACAATCTGCACATGTCACAAGGAGCAACTGTACCAACATAGACATCAAGTAGCTGTGTCAAAAGATCCCTTTCCATACACATTTGCAGCCAGCACTGACTCTGCAACATGCTGTAGTCACAAAGCTCACATACACATATTCACCAAGCACAACATCATCAGACAACAGCCAGTTTTGACATTGCCACTGACCATCAAGTGAAGTAGTTGTTGATGAGCTGCTGACGCTGTCCAACACCTTCCTCCTCTCCACTATCCTCGTCACTTGACATTTAGGTGTTCGCAGGTGGGGGCTGTGGCTGGTCATCATCATCCTGGATTAAGGGGATCCCCTTCCGCACGGCCAGGTTGTGTAGCATGCAGCATGCTACCACTATCTGACACACCTTGACGGGTGAGTACTGCAGAGCCCCTCCGGTCTTGTCGAGGCATCGAAACGCGATTTCAGGAGTCCAAATGTTCGCTCAATGACCTGACATGTCCTCCCATGGGCATTGTTGTAGCGCACTTCAGCTGGTGTCCTGGGATTGCGAAGTGGACTCAGCAACCAAGGTCCGTTGGGATATGCAGAGTCACCTAAGTGTGAAAGACACATACAGATTGAGTGTCTGACATGTGTCCGAGGACAGCATGGCACACAAACAGCACACGACTCGACCCTTTGTACTCACCCACAATCCATGCCCGCTCCGGCGCCAGATTGGCCATCAGCTGTGGTAAAATGCTGTTGCGCATTATGTGTGAATCGTGGGCTGATCCTGGAAACTTTGCACAAACGTGTGAGATGACCATATCTGCCTGGCACACCACCTGCACATTGATGGAATGATAATGTTTCCTATTTCGGTAAATATGCTCCCGTGCTTGGGGTGGAATCAGGGAAACATGTGTGCCATCTATTGCACCAACTACATTAGGAACGTGTCCAAGTGCATAAAATTCGCCCTTCACATCCGCCAACTCCTGCCGCCTGGGGAAATGTATGAATTGGTCCCTGTGTTGCATCATAGCCAACAGGACATCACGTAGCACCATGCTGAATGTTGGTTGGGACATCCCCCTGCAATGCCCACAGTTTGCTGGAAGGATCCCGTAGCCACGAAATGTAGGAATGCCATCACCTTTGCCGTTGCCGTGAGTGCTGTTGGGTATGTCCTGCGTGGAAGCAGGTGTGGCTCCAATATTGCACAAAGTTCCAGGAGGTTTGTCCGATCCAGACGGAATCGCCTGATGATGTCGGTACCCTCCATGTTAGCCAGCAGGGTGAGATACGAAACACATTAGGTCGCCTCCTAGGTGAGATGAAAGGGGACACGTCATAGCAACATAAATTAGGATGTGCACAAATTCATAAAGTCCGTCCTGTCACGGCGCTAACATTGACTGTCATCCTTGAAAGCACACAGTGCAACTCAGTGTTGTCCCAACATGAGACAGATTAATTGTACAACTGTCATGGATTTGCACAGTCAGTAGACACAATACGAACACTGTCTATGTGAATGCCAAGAGTCACATATCGACCTGAGGTGGACTCAGCCTTGGGTGTACATGACACAGGACATGTGTGAAGCAGAGACACTGCTGGCTTCCACGTTGCTGCTGTACCTGCCACACCTCCTTGGCCAATAATTGCAGGGGACACATCAACAACACAATGTGGATAGATCATTGGGATTGTCTTTGTACTCAGTGCCACTTCGAACACACTCAAATTCAATGACATTCACATCCCAAACTCATACATGTGCCAATGTCATCAGTACACAGGCCATATCTGCTGCTGACTTGAATACAAAGTCGGACAGTGACAGATGATGTCACGCCTGTGCAGAGTATGTGTACCACTGTAACAGGCCACCATTACCCCACTGCCCAATACTCTCTACAAGCACACAGATAGCCAATGTGGAACACATTAACAATAGATGAGGTACGTGATCAGCAGGGCCTGTATGCACCCTTAATCTTCCCCCATTTTGGACATTTACATGCAGCATCAAGGAGGGACTGCCCAAGGACACATGTAAACCACAACACATACCATGGTGATACACATCCAGCTGTTTCAAGACACAACAGTGCCACAACACAAACATATAACACTACATGGACAATGCCAAGCCAGTATGCCAACAAGTCTACGCATGAACAGACTGTATGCATTACATATGGACAACTGGCTCAGACACCTGACACCAGTGGATGTAATTTTACACCACATGTCCCAAAGGACATGCATCCTGACCCTCATTCCACACAGGCTGTCAGGCCCAACACAGCATACAATCAATATCCCACATCTAACAAACATGCTGGCTGTGCATGAGTAGTGGGACACTGGTACCTCACATTGACCAAATGTCGTAGTTGGATGAGTGTCACAGGCACAACAATCAAGGTACATCTCACCTGTCTTGGGTGCCCACTCCATCCTGATACACCAGCAGATGTGATCCACCCACACAGTGCTGGAATAGATGGTGAGCAAGGATGGCTATCACCCCATAGCATGCACATACACTAGTGTTGGTGGCAACACACTGCACACGTGTGCCACTTGTGCTGACCATCCAACATTGCAGACAATTCCCGCAAATCAGTGCACACACATTGCAACATTGCACAGGCAATACTGGACACCCATAGCCTGTGGACAAATGTCGCATACTATATTCCATACAGTTAGCACAATCCACAACAGTGCATGCAGTCCATCTGCCAACGCAACATTCCTGATGTGAACAATGGACATGCACTGGTGGCAGGTGAGTAGCACCGGAACACAGCACAACACTCAAAAACATAGTTTAGCTAAGCACCATTATTGAAATGTACATGTCACTGATTCACATACAACAGTCCAAACAACATGATCACAGACCTGACACTACCACATAGGTCCCTGTGGTTACAGGTGGCAGACATGTAGCAAAGACATCTGCTCTGGCCGTCTACCCAAGTGACAAACAATAATAATGCAACGGATGCCAGGTGTGGTGCTGAAGTACTCGTCATCCTTTAGCAGGTTGAGCCCCCCCCTGTACATGTGGACATACACTGCAGGAGTTGCCAGTGTGTACAAAGACATTACATGCGGCATGTAATTGGTCTTAGCAATAACACAACAGGGTGACATCTGTTTCCAATGATGACAGTCATGCTGAATAAATGAATTCATCTGGGTTTTCAGTGTAACACATGGGCTCAGGTGTGAGATAGTGGTCAGCATGGGTGGCAGATACGACATTGTGTGTAAATATTGCTCAACATAATGAAGTACAGTGTTCCATTTGGTGTGAGACGTTACACATTGGCTGACATTTGTGACAGGAGACCATATCAATGTCATCCAGTGCCATGTGCCACTGTACGTGTCCACTGTGCGTAGTACAGTAATGACCATTGATCCACACACAACAAGAACTGTCCGTAGGTGCCTTAAACGTTCTCCATAAACACAATGACGCACAGAGTGTACGATGTGATGCTGCATATTCCCCATAGCGGACGCACATACTGTCCGTGAATTGGGTGGCGGAGCATGCCAACCACCATTTGAACCTTTGTCGATGCCCACCACTGATGCCAGTGTTTCATGTGCTGCACATGACACATTGGTGTTAGTGATGGCCCTCTACATAGCTGCAGATGGCGTTTGTCATGCTCCACCACCCACATCCCGGTCACCCATGTCACTCTATGGCAATCAAACAGCGGTAGCGCCGGCCAGGACCCCACGGTGTGTCACCGCCATGAACCATGCCCTTGCAGCCAATGGGGACCGCTATCGCGGTGGCATGATGCACATTCAAAAATCGCGGTAGGCGTGCTCCGCCCCCAGCGGATGCGGAGATTGGATGCAATTGTAAGATGCACCACCGCGGTAGCGCCGGCCAGGACCCCGCGGTGTGTCACCGCCATGAACCATGCCCTTGCAGCCAATGGGGACCGCTATCGCGGTGGCATGATGCACATTCAAAGATCGCGGTAGGCGTGCTCCGCCCCCAGCGGATGCGGAGATTGGATGCAATTGTAAGATGCACCACCGCGGTAGCGCCGGCCAGGACCCCACGGTGTGTCACCGCCATGAACCATGCCCTTGCAGCCAATGGGGACCGCTATCGCGGTGGCATGATGCACATTCAAAAATCACGGTAGGCGTGCTCCGCCCCCAGCGGATGCGGAGATTGGATGCAATAGTAAGATGCACCACCGCTGTAGCGCCGGCCAGGTCCCCGCGGTGTGTCACCGCCATGAACCATGCCCTTGCAGCCAATGGGGACCGCTATCGCGGTGGCATGATGCACATTCAAAAATCGCGGTAGGCGTGCTCCGCCCCCAGCGGATGCGGAGATTGGATGCAATTGTAAGATGCACCACCGCGGTAGCGCCGGCCAGGACCCCACGGTGTGTCACCGCCATGAACCATGCCCTTGCAGCCAATGGGGACCGCTATCGCGGTGGCATGATGCACATTCAAAAATCGCGGTAGGCGTGCTCCGCCCCCGGATGCATTTGAAGAAGGCTGACCTGGAACACCAATGGCAGAAGACTATGACCACTGAAACGAGTCCAGGGCCCTATATATGTGTGGAAGGGAGCACCACATTTCCACTGCTCACAGAGCCTGCTGCCTGGGACCCCTCACCTGCTGCTGCCTCCAGGGACTGCTGCCTGAGACCCCTCACCTGCTGCTGCCTCCAGGGACTGCTGCCTGAGACCCCTCACCTGCTGCTGCCTCCAGGGACTGCTGCCTGAGACCCCTCACCTGCTGCTACCTCCAGGGACTGCTGCCTGAGACCCCTCACCTGCTGCTGCCTCCAGGGACTGCTGCCTGAGACCCCTCACCTGCTGCTGCCTCCAGGGACTGCTGCCTGGGACCCCTCACCGCCCACTGCCGCCGCTGACGTCTCATGTCCACAGTGATGGCTAGGACAGAGAAGATCCGTGCCAGTCCATTTACAAGCGAGGAGCTGGATGTCCTGGTGGACGAGGTGCTGACACAGTACCCACGGCTTTATGGTGGCCCAAATGTTGTGGTAAGTCTCCAACAGTGGGGGTGTGAGTGCAAGGGGGGGCACACATGTAGTCGATCAGATGGTGTATGTGGCTGAGAGTGTGGGGTTGTGTCATGCACTGGCTGACATGCTGTTTCCTAGTTGTTAAGGGGGTGTATGCAACCCACACGTTAAATGCATGGACATGAAGGGTGGATGGACATGTGTTGTGTACACATCCATATGGTGTGACAGCTATCTGGTGATGCATGTTTCGGGACAGTTATTGTTCATGTGACTGTTTGTGTGGGTCCTTGTTGTCCATCTCTGTGTGATTCTACCTGGCATGGACTGTCCACACCCAATGTGACAAGGACACATCACTGACTGTACAGAGTGTGATACGTGTGTGGTTGGCAGGAGTGTACATCAATGACCCATGTCTGCCGTGTGGACTGCACATGACTAGCCCTCTGATCAGTCAGTGGTTATGTGAGATCATGTCCCTCAATGCTACAAACATGACACAGTGAGCTATTCACAGAGCAAGGTCGTTTAGGCGTGCGCAGTGGTGGACACAGTGACTCTCACCCCATACACATGTTGCAATGTGACATATGTCTTGCTCTACCTGGTAATAGCCAGTAGATGTGGGCACATTACACATGGCTTACTGTGCTAGCATCCAGCTTGTATGTGAGATGTGCGGATACAGTGTCCCTCCTCAAACATGCATGCATTGACGTGGACTTCACACATGACGATGTACCCTGTGAGATGTTGTAGTGTATCTGCGGGACATATCTGCCGTGTTGGGATGAGTCTGTGTCATGCCACTGTACAGAGAGAGAGGTTTTACCATGAGAGTGTGTCACTGATGTTTTCCCCCTCTTGTCTCCCTCACCTGCAGCTCAAGGTACACCAGCGTAAGGCCGTGTGGAGGTCCATTGCAACCAAGGTGCGGGCTCTGGGAGTGTCAAACCGCCGGCGCACCCACTGCCACAAGAGGTGGGAGGACATATCACGACTGGCAAAGAACGTTGCCGAGATGACACTGGGGATACTCCCTCGCAGTGGCAGATTGTCACGACGCAGCTTGACACCACTGATGTGCCGCATCTTGGCTGTGACACAGCCTGAGCTGGACGCACGTTTGAAGGAGCATCAACAGCAAGCTAGGGGTGAGTATTCTGTGAAGGTTGATTTTGTCTGTGAGTGGCTGCATGTGTACCAAGCCTGTACCTGCGCTGGTGTACGTGATGTGGTTACTGTGATGCAGTGGGTTGTAAGTGGCCCCTGTGCTGGGTGTGGCAGTCACGGATTTTACATACATGCACTTACTGATGTTTCTCCAATCCTGGGCATTTCAATGGCATTGTGGGTGGTGTGCTGCAGGCCTTGTCCATTGGTGTTAGTGTTTGTACGCCCCGACATGCATGATGTTGTGCTGTCTGCCCATCACATGGCTCAGCTATGCCGTGTTTAGATGTTTGTACGCACTGTTTGAGGTAGTGAAGTGTGTCTGCA
The DNA here is from genome assembly GCA_963921515.1 of Calotriton arnoldi. NCBI lineage: Eukaryota > Metazoa > Chordata > Amphibia > Caudata > Salamandridae > Calotriton > Calotriton arnoldi. The sequence goes on along the minus strand of CAWUFW010010419.1, from coordinate 528,578 downwards.
TGGTGAGAATGCACGGGGTGGCCTGCAACATGTAGACTTTGTCATCCTCAGTGTTGCTTTGCTTGAATATGTTTGTCCTGTTGCTGTCACTTTGCTGACCCTACATGTCTCTCTGTTATGCAGCATCTCCCGTGGGCACGGAGGGACAGGGGACGGACACCAGTGGTGGTGAAACAAGCACAACAGCTGCACAGGATCCCAGTGACACAGATGTGACCAGCGCCTCGGAGGGGATAGGAGTATGCTGGAGGAATCACAGCCCGAGACGCAAAGTTCAACATCATCTGATGACGGCGGTGGTGCAGACATCTTGGAGGACACAGGGAACGGAGAGTCTGCTACATCTTCCAGCACACAGCATGCAGTGCCCACCCTCCCAGCCACTTCCTCTGTTGCTGCCCGTGTTCGCACCACAAAGAGGGGAAGAGTGTCCTTCATTCCAGGCACCGCTGCCCCTGCCCCTGTGCCCCCTGCTGCCATCAGTGCAGAGTGTGTGGACCTTTTGCGCCAGCTGTGTGTGGGGCAGACAGGGCTCCTCAATGCATTGTCAGACCACGACCGCAAATTGGCACAGGTGTTAGCTTTCATGGAGGGCATACATTCAGACGTGGGTGGGCTGCACCGCACTGTCCAGACAATGTCCTCCACAGTGGCGGCTGCACTTCAACTGGCTCAATCTCGTAGTCCAATTCCAGTCCCTTTGTCCACCCCCATGCCAGTGGCGACGTCTGACGACGGTGACCACGCTTCACACACCTCAACTTCACGATACTGCACACGTAGCACACAGCAGCAGCAGCCCAAGCGGTCAAGGTCACAGACACCTTCCACTACGAAGAAAAAAACAACCCCAGAGCGCAAAGGGAAGAGCCCGTCAGGCGTTGCAAAGGCACATGATTCAAGGAGGAAGTACTCAGGGTCACAAGCCTCAGAGCAATCCCCGGCCACAGACTCTGTGGTCCCAAAAATGTCTCGCAAAGGCATGCAGACACTCTCCATGCCCACTGTGAAGGTGGGGCCTGGCAAGGCTACACATAGTAAGGTATCCAAGGCTGTTTCACCAACTACCTCTACTCCCATTCCAAGACCAGTGAAGCAGGGACAGGAGGGCACTGTAGGGGGCACACAGGGTAAAGAGGGGATGGAGGGGCAGAGGCAATGCCAGGCAAAGCGTCCTTCTGGATCCAGCACATCCCCAGAGGGAGGTCCAGCGTGTGCACCTGCGGCAGCCTTGGTGATGAGTGTGCCGTTTGTGTCCACACCACTTCCCATTGATACCAAGACAGGCAAGCCATTTAGAATCCCAAGAAGTGGAAAGGCACCCCTCCACTATCTCCCTCCCACACTGTGTCCCACGTCGGCCTGAGTCCACCTCCACGTGCCACTACACCACCTGGTCCAAGCAGCCCTCCAGCGTCCAAGGCCACTGATAGCTCTTCCTCAGCTGGGCGTCTCACTCCCCAGTCAAGTGGTCCAACTGTGCCCGACACACAGTCAGCTCCCAGTCAGACTGACAGCCAAGTCTGAATGTTGATCAACGTCACAGACCTGTCTCTCCCACACCGGTACCTGTGCTGCCCATCGTGACACACCAGACTGTGTTGCTGACCATGGCGGAGTTTGGTGACACACATTCCCTGTGCAGCTTCTCATTGACTCTGTCAGCACCTTGGACTGGCCACTGGCCTTGCAGTTTACCCCCTGCCTGTGCAGCTTCTCATTGACTCTGTCAGCACCTTGGACTGGCCACTGGCCTTGCAGTTTGCCCCCTGCCTGTGCAGCTTCTCATTGACTCTGTCAGCACCTTGGACTGGCCACTGGCCTTGCAGTTTGCCCCCTGCCTGTGCAGCTTCTCATTGACTCTGTCAGCACCTTGGACTGGCCACTGGCCTTGCAGTTTGCCCCCTGCCTGTGCAGCTTCTCATGTTCAGGCTCTGCATCTTGTGCCTTGGTCTTGTCTAATATTGTTGCCTATCAGTGCTATTTGTGAATAAAAACAGTTGCTCATGTTGTCAGTTGTGTCATTGTCCTTACTGAATAAGGCTTTTCCTGTATGTCTAACATTTACTGGGCCACATGCTCTGTGTGCCACTTCAACTGTGCCACTGGCTTGTTTAACTTATTATTTTTTTACAGGGGTGACGGGGACTTCAGTTCTTCATGACTCGGATACTTGTGGGGTCAGTGATGTTGATTTAGGTGACATACCAGACTCATGTTCCTTCCTTGTTGCTGTTGGCTATGTTTTACTGAATCCTGGTATGTGGGCACTGCAAACACATAGAGGGGTCATATACACAGGCTTGCAGGCAGGCTGACCAGGCTCAACATGTATGTGCGTTCTTGCTTTCATGTATGCCTAGCAGTGTAGATGTGTAGTCATGTTGTGATGGGCAGTCATCCTAGTCACAACGGTTACTTACAAGGTGTGCATTTGGGTGGTCAAGGGTTGTACGGTGTGTAGGTTGTGGCTTTGTCATGTGTGTTGATGTGTGTGTGCGCATGCACTGTCAAATGTCCACATGTGTCACCCAGGAGTGGAGTGCCTGTTTGTGTTGTTGTTCTGGACTGTGGTTGTGTGGACATGTGTGAGTTGTATGTTGTGCAGTGTGTTTGTGTGTCCTTGCACTTGTGGCTGGCTTCTGCTTGTTTCTTTTCCCCATTGTGTGTATGCTGTGTGTGTGACTGGCAAGTCAGGGATTTGTTTTGTTGAACAGCCATGTGTCTTGTATCAGTTTGTACTCACTGTGCATGCATGCCCAGCCAGACTGACATTGTGGGTGTGCTGTTCTCATGCCTTGTTGTCACATGGTGGTTTTTTGACTCCAGTGTGGCATATGGGGTGCGGTGTGCTACCATCCCCTATCTGTGCTGCAGATGGTTTGTCATTGTGAGTCAGCATTCCCTCTATTCCTTTGTGGGACACTAACGCCATGTCCACTGATGGTGTGCACCCAACTTCAGTAGGATGTCAGCTGTCCCCTTGTGTTGCCTGTGTGTATGCCTCTCCATCACTTATTTTGTGACAGTGTGCTTCGTGGTGCCTTTATTTGTGGTGGGGCACTATCCCACTAATGACTTTTCCCACATTGGTTACCTGTAGTGTTGTTGTACTTTTTAGCATGCATGGTTTCTCATGTGCAGTTGATCTGTGTGTGCTGCCCAGTCCTCTGGTACGGTTGTTTCAACTTTTGTGTGGCAGACTTGTGCATCTGTGTGTGTTGTGTTTGGTGTATGTGTGTGCTGGGCTACTGCTTGACTTCCTTGGTGTGATGTTGTCAGTGTGCTGTTTTCATTATTGATGTGTGTGTTAATGGCGTGTGACTCATGGCTGTGTGGGACTGTTGTGTGTTTGTGTGCACACACTGCTTGTTGTGCATTCAGTGCTGTGGGTGTATGTTGCCTTGTGCTGTCCTAGTGTACATCCCCTGATGTACTGCTTTGTTTGCTATGTGCTTTGTAGTGTTGTGTATCTGTTGTGTGTTTGATGTGTCTGTGTTGTTCTGTGATGGTGCACTTCTTGTCTGTGTTGTGGTATGTAGCCTATGCATTTTTCCTGACTGATGAGGTGGTGCACTCCTGTTGTGTGTGTGCTCCCATTGCCTTCCCCTAGTTTGGCTGCACAGGTGATGTGTGTTATTTTTGTGGTTCTGTATGTGTTTCTGTTTTGAATTGTGTTTGCCATTTTTGTTTTGGTGCAGACATTGGTACTGGCATCCCTGTGTGTTTGTGGATGCCCCCAGGGGGTTTGATTGTTTGTCTGTCTCTTTACTGGACATTATGTAGGCCCTTCTGTGTGTCTGGCATTGGGGTTGTGTGCTGGAGATATGAGGGGGGTATGTTTGGGGACTCCTACTTGTGTTTGACAGTCATTGAGTGTGCCAATGTGCCCTGTGTGTTGTGGTGCTGGCATACTCAATTGTACTTGCTGTTCACTGTTTGACTTGAGGTCCTTCCTTTCATCCCTGTCCCTATACATGGGTTACCTTGCTGTCTCCCTGAGTTGTTGCACTGAGGTGACTGTTGTTTGACTTCACTCACTGTGCCAGCCATGTGCTTGGATGGGGTGTGGATGTTGTTCTAGGTTCCTTGTCCTGCATGTGTCTGTTCACCTGGTTGTTGGTTGTCTCCTTGCCCTCCCATTTGTGTGCACATCATTTTTGCTTTCCTCTATGTTGTGCTCCATTGCTGGTGGCATGTAGTCTGTGTATGTGGCTGTGTGTCGATGTGGGGTATGTCTGTGTGAGTTGGCAGGGTGTGTGTCCAGTAGTCTGTATGTTCCTTGTGTGTGTGGATGTTAATTTTGTGCTTGTATTCAGCTTTCTTGCCATGTATGTGGTGTTGTGGTGTGTGTGTGTGTTGCCCTGGGCCTGTGCTTCTGTGCTGTGTGTTAATCTACACCCAATGCTGCTGTGTCTGTCTCCCTAGGTGTTAGTTGTGTGCTGCTGGGTGTGGATTTAGCTCGCTTGGTGTTGGACATGGGGGTGCACAGGGGGGGGGTATTGGCATGTTTCTTGCTGTGTGCGGCGGAGCAGTGGGTGGTGGTGTTGCCCTGTGGTCTTTCTGGCCTGACCGTTGCTGTACATGCATTCTGCTTTGTGCGATGGATTTCCCGCATACTCACCGCTGCGGTGTCGTCAGCAACACATTACATTATGATCGTGGTAAATTGGTGGGCTTGATGCAGGGTGTGAATTGGTGCCAGATGAGACATGTGTGGGTACACTGATGGATGTGTTCCTGTCCACACCAGTGTGTCTGGTGTGGCCAGGTGCCCTGTTTCAGCCCGTGGAATTTGTGTTCTGTTTTGTGTTGAATTGTGTTTTTTTACGTACCTGCGGCGGCGTCCGTGGCGGGCGATGTTTACCTGGTGATGTATCACGTACAGCACCGGGAGGACGTGTAGTGCTGGATCCATGGCGTTCGGCTCCGGGTGGAGGGCTCCGGAAGTCTCGTTTCACGCTCCGCTGTCGAGATTCCGCCGTGTCTGGTAGGGCGGTTTCTCCCCTGCGGTTCGACTGGTTGTTTGGCGCATCCTAATTTGTTGAGCGGACGGGACATCATTCCGCACGGCGGTGAGTCTCCATTGGCTACCACCAGCGCGGTGGCGAGCGCAATTTTATGGCGGTCGGCGTTGCACCGCGGAGGTCGGGAAATGGGGCATATTTGCCCATCATAATTTGGCAGCCGTGAGGACCGCTGCTGGCGGGCGGTAAAAGGCATTTTTCCGCACCGCCGGCACCGCGGTACTGACACCGACCGCCATCGTAATCGACCCCCTAGTGTTGGTTGGAGACCTGAATGCTAAGGTTTCCACCCATAGCATGGGGCTTTTTGCTAACTCCGCTAAGGATGAAGCATTAAATATACCGCCTGCTCAATTCCCAAATCATAGTCGAACCGATAAAAGAGGAACGATTTTACTAGAAGGCTTAAGAAATTTGGAGGTATTAGTAGTCAATGGGAGACTAGAAAAAGATATCCCGGCGAAAAATACACATAAGGGACCGAATGGTGGCTCCATTATCGATTATGTAATTACCTTGGCTGATTTTTTTAATAGATTATCAAATATGGAAATTTTAGAAAATCAATTTAGTGACCATATGGTGATTAGTTTAAAAATAGAGTTGTCCTGTGTTGGGGAGAGCTCTTGGAATTTTAAGGGTAAAGCGGTAGCTTTTAACAAAGCAAATGGCAGAATTTATTGGAATTCTCTGGCCGTTTCAAAATTAAAAGAGTTTTTAACTATTTTAATAGGCGATAAGCAGCTTAGAGTAACAGAATATCTAGATCACCCCCAAAATAATTTGTTGGAATCTTACAGCCATAGTATAAACAGTATGGTTATGTCTTGTAAATCCATCAACCCAATAATTAAAAAGAGATCTGGTTTTAATCCATTACTTCAAATAAATAAGGATTTAAGCAAATTAGTGAGGGCTCAGTTTTTGAATTATTCTTCTGAACGAAATAGACTAATAGGTTTACTAAAGTGGAAATGACAACGGAAAAACGCTCCTGAAAACAAAAAAGGAAGATTACGAATGGGTTCAATTAAAAGAAGCTGCTTCTAAAAATAATTCAAAACAATACTGGGAAATAATTGCGGAAAGCTGTGGTACTAGAATTAAATCTCTTCCCATTCCAATAAATGAAGAAGAATGGAAATCCCACTTATTAGAACTTTACTCTGCGAATTTAAATTCCTTTTGGCCTGACTTCTTTCTAATGAACTCCCCAAAAATTTCAGTTTACAATAATGCTCCTTCTAAGGAGGAAGTCGTTAGACTGATTAAAAAAATGAGAGCCTCAGGGGCAATGGGCCCAGATGAAATCCCTATGTCAATCATAAAAAAGAGCCGATACTATGGGCAACATATCTTACCCCTCTGTTTGAATATTGCTATCTGTATGGGCGGACCCCCTCGTCATGGTCCGGTAGCATCCTAATTCCGCTGTACAAAAAGGGCGAAAGACATCTTCCAGGAAACTACCGGCAAATAGTCTTATTAGACGCAGTGGGGAAAATCTTTGCACACAGTGTTCTTGAGAATCTTACTGATTGGGTAGTAGAGGAGAAAATTCTCCCCATTGAGCAAGCAGGGTTCAGGAAAAACCCCTCCACCTTAGACAACATCTGTTTATTGAAACTAATAGAAGAGAAATATACGGTCTTTCGCAGGACAAAAGTCTATGTAGCATTGATAGACTTTTCTACTGCTTTCGATAAGGTAGACCGCCCACTTCTCTGGAAAAAGCTATATAAAATGGGGGTGCCTTCAACTCTGTTATCCTTAGTTATTGCCCTACACTCGCAAACATGGTGTCGGGTTCTAATGGGGGGAACTCAGGGCCTATCTTCAGTAATCTCTACTGAAAATGGCTTGAAGCAAGGTTGCCTATTAGCACCTCTACTGTTCTCTCTATATGTAAGAGATCTACCGGATTGTTTTTCCTTAACGGAAGGGGACGCGCCAAAGATAGGTGGCTGCTCCTTTCCTTGCCTTATGTATGGAGATGACATTGTAATTATGGACCTGACCCCTATTGGTTTAAACAAAAAATTGACACAACTACAGAACTATACGTCTGCACAATTCCTGAAGATAAATGTTTCTAAAAGTAAGGTTTTGGTTATGAAACAAGGAAAAAATAGAAAAGTTTGTAATTTTAATTGGAGATTGTAGATTCTTACCTTTATCTGGGGAAAGTTATTTCAAGTAGTACAAGGATTAGTCCCCATATTGAACATAGCTCTTGTAAAGCGACATCACATGCAAATGGCCTACGCCTATTTTATAGTGCTATGGGTCGAAGACATTTCTCACATCTGCTTTTAGTTTTTAAAGCTAAAATTCCTCCCACCTTGTTATACGCAATTGAATCTATACCAGTAAGTGAATGGAGCTTCTTGGATAAGATCGAAGGCCAAATCTTCCGTAAATGATGTAACCTTAATACTCTTGTCCCAATAGCCGCCATTAGGCTAGAATTTGGCTTGGTAAGTTCCTTTTTACAAGGTTTAGGTAGGGTAATACGTTGGGGTTACCAGCTAAAGAACAGTGAACCTTTTTCACTGAGGAGTTTTATGCGACAGGAAATTTTTGCAGGACAAATGTATAAATACTCTTTTTCTAGCGATTTCTTCTTGGCACTGCAATATTTTAATGTGCAAGAGGATTTCGTGCTGTCCTTCTCTCTCACAGAATTGAAATCTTGTTTAAAGATTTCAAGTGGCGTAATTAGCTATCAGAGAGATGTCATTATGGGGCCGATTCTGATGCGGGTTGGAAAAGCTTCCCGACCGAATCGGTTTGGAAATGGTTTCCGACCCACTCGGATCGGGAAAGTCCGACCGGCGGAGTAGGATGCATCCGGATGCTTCCAGATACGATTTGGTTGAACTCCCATTTACTTCAATGGGAACATTTGTTCCTAACCGCATCAGAATTGGGCCCTCGGTCGGGAAGACACGTTCCCGATCCGATTTGGAAGGAGCAAATGCCGTTAGGAGGCCTTCCTAACCGCATCAGAATCAGGCCCTCGGTCGGGAAGCTTTTCCAACCCGCATCAGAATCGGCCCCTATATGTAGAGCAAGGGCCAGACTGGAAACAATAGTCAAGGATTCTTCCCCGAGAGTACCTCAGAAGTACCTCTCCTGGAATTTAAGCCACGGTATTCGCCGGTGGCTCACCCTCTGTCGTATGAACCTTTTACCACTAAATGACTTAACCGTAAATTGGTCACTTAATAGGAAAGGTGGAAAAAACTGCAACTTCTGTAATCAGGGTATTCAGAACCTTGATCATATCTTGTTTGTATGTCCGGCTTTGACTTCATCGCGATTTAGGTGGCTCCGACCAATGTTTATCCAGAATGGTATTAAAAATGTTTCGGCTGCTCGAGAATTTTTGTTTTGTCCAAAAAATGAAATAGTATGCATAAAACTTTTTTAATTTTTTAGGGAGTTTATGAATATATTTTAAATTTTCTTAATTAGTCTCTGAGTATGGTTGGCTATGCATTTAATTCGTTTTCTTATTATATTGCCTTCAAAATTCCAAGCTCTTATGTCTCCTCGACCTTTTGTATTTATTTCTCACTGGTGGAAAATATATACTTCTGATTGTTGTTAACTTATCGCTGTTTACACTAAATTAGGTTTTATCTATCTTAAATAAGTCCTAAGGGAAATGATTTTGCTGCTTTATGATGCACTTTATATAAAATATATGGTGCTGCTATGGTATGATAATTTTCCAAATTGTACTTATACTTAACAGGATTTGATCCTTTCCCGTCTCAGTATAGGATGTAACTTTACGATTGCTGCTATGTTGTTTCTGCTATATGATGCACTTTATTTAATAATTTGCTGTTGTTGCTGCTATATGATGCACTTTATTTAATAATTTTCCGTTAGATGAAATTGCTTCCTTATGTTATTCTATCAAATTGCACAAGTTTTAGAATGTTATACTGTGTCATTCTCCGTTTTCCTCTACTGGAGGGCCCCATTGTTGCCTAAAGAATTCCCCAGAGTCGATTTCGGAAATCTTTGATGTCTCTTGATGATCTAAATCTGTATAAATTGATGTAGCGACGTAGATATAATGGTTTTAATGAAGTGTATTCCATAATTATTGCTGTTTTTTTTTTAATATGACTGTCTATGTACGTCTTAAGTGGACCTCATTAGAGATCCAAATTCTTAATAAACATTAAAAAAAAAAAAAAAAAAATAGGCCTCTTGTTGTAGGGTATAGTCTAACTTGTAGGTATTCAAACATTTGTTTAGTTTGTTTGGATACTTTAGGTGTAACAGATTGCTCTATTCTTAGCTGTTGGTAGCTCTGTTCTTTTTGTAGGGAGAGTAGGAGCTTGTGTAGAGTAGGTGTACCTCGTCCTGTTGATGCTTGGAAGGCATTATGCCAACCTTCAACAGCATTGTTTGTTTTTGCCTCTTGGTTTCGTGTGCTAAGGTAGACATTCCACCATGGTATTTGGTATTTTGGTTGTCTTCTATGTCCTGATCTATGGAGTCTTCCCACCCAGGTATCTTCAAAATAGTCTAGGAGGGGACTTAATTTGTGTTCGTGTTGCTGGTAGTAAGGACTTTCTATTAAAAGGTTGTAATGTTCGGCCACGTCAGTAACTGGGACGTAGGCCAGTGCAATAAGCTTTTTTATTTGGTATGCGAATGAACTGTTTGTTGCATATTCAACACTTGGGGCCCGATTCCGATCTCGCACGGAAGGCCTACGAATCGGATTTGGCTTTTACGGATCCGATTCGTAGCCCTTTTTCCCGTCCGAATTGTACACAGGTCCGAACGACCAAGTAGGATGCAAAGATCGCGTACGCGCCGACCGAATCGTTTCCCAACCCGATCCTGTCCATACGACTCTTACCCAGACGTTTCATACAGTTCTATGGAGTCTGTTTCCAAGCGAGCAAGTATGATGCACGATTCGGACAGCCTTCACGATCCGGTATGTCCGGCTCGAAAAAGCTGCCGGATTCGTGCTTTTGGGGCCCGTGGCAGGCCCCCCACCACCTGGAGCCCTCCAATTCGGACCCGTGGGGGTACCCATGGGTCCCCCCTTCCCATGCATGCACAGTGTGGCGGGCACCATGGAATGCCCGCCACAGGGTGTACACTTTTCCCCACCCACCCATGTTCGCAATGGGAGCCTGTGTACGCGTCCAGTACACAGGCTCCCATAGAGTTCAATGGGAGTCCGAGCGAACCGAGTCTGTCAGCATGTGAATGCATCGTACTCGCTCGTTCGGACTCCAGGTGCACGATTTGCTCGTAAAGCCCTATGGATCTGAGTCGGACGGAGGGCTTTACAAGCGAAATCGGAATTGGCCCCTTAGTGTTGCTTTCTGTAGGTGTCTCCATAGACACTGATTGAAATGATAGTAACATCCCTGAATTGATGTGTGTGGGTAGCATTTTAGAATTGCACTTATCATGGCCTGCTCAAAATCTATAATTATTTTCTGTGGAAAATAATTATTTGTTTCTTGTTTAATTTTAGTTAGTACTTCCATATATTGGAGTTTTGTTTATTGGGTAGCAAGGCGTAGATAAAGGGGATGTTGGTATTCTGGTATAGGGCATGGACAGTGTATAGTTGATAGAATGGCTTGGGACAGATTTTAAAAGTCCCGTCCATCATCCATGTTTCTGATTGTTGAAACTTTATTAAATTGTTTGCAGTAGCAAACATTATTATTCTTTTGTCTTTGCATTTGTTGTCATAGAGCACAAAGGGTTCTTCATTATGAGTTATAGATAGTTCTGGGGGAATTACCACCTCTTCAAATGTTTTTGGAGTAGGTGTGGTAGTTGTTGTGGCTTTTTTTGTGCGAGCTATACTTCTTTTTAATGAAGAAATAGAGGGCACTTGCCCAGTAGCATGTTTGGGTACTTTAGGCAGCATTTCTTTAAGTATTTGACTGGTAGGTTTTTTTGAGCTAGTGCTAGCTTCTCTAATGTCATCAAGGGCATTTCTAACATCTATTTCAGTAACATTTGGAGGGTGGTTATGGTCCCTTGTATACAAAACAGTTGTTTCTTTAGTTGTTGCTCGACCATAACACTTATTTGAATAGTATTTGCTGCATTTCCAATTACTTTTAGTCCACTTTGCTTTTCCTGGGTATACACATACCTCATGTAACAAAGCAAAATGTTTCCTTTTCTGGGATGTTATAAATTGGGCGCCTTCTGTCATTGTGATGTGTTAAGTTCTACAACAAATGTATATTAAAATTATTAAAATGAATATTATACATGTTTATTTCTTAATAAATACACATTGTTATTAATATACTTACAATGTTGGTTTTCAGCTGCTTTTCAATGGAGATGTTCTTTCTTTGTTTGTTGAATCCTGTTAAGTTGTTTATTTTTCTGTTGTAAGAGTAAAACACATTTTTACTTATTTTGTTACATTTGTTCATGGGCTGGGGTGGGTGTTTGGGATGGAGTTGGGGTTTGGTTGGGCGTTTTACATGATTTTTAAAAGGCATTTTGCAAAATACTTACATTATTTGTTAGATGGTTTTAGGAGCTGGTCTGTACTTTTCTTGACGCTTTGAGAAAAATCTGTAGAGGAGACAAACATTAGAAAAAGATATATATTAATTATTTGAGTAAGACAAATAGTTGTTTTTGAAGATTAGCATTATTGTTATTTTATAGATGGTAATTAACTTACTTTTTGAAGGATGCAATAGCTTTTTCTTTGATGAAGTCCTTGCTTCTGGTAGAAATCCGGCAGAGTTTCGGCTTCTTTATTGTTTTTGGTTTAAGGTGTAAAATAAGATTAAGTTTTCCCTCATTATATAGTGTTTATTTAATTGTTTGCTTAACCTCATTGGTTTATTTTAACATTGTGTATTTTTATTGGTTGATCTTTATTGTTTTAATTGTTTTGGTAGTTGTTTTCCATATATAGAAAACGCTAATTAAGAATTAGTTTTTTTTTTCTTTTCACATGTTGAATTATTTAAATGTGTATTATATTATATGTGATGTTAAAAAAACTTTGTAGTTAATGTAAATATAAAATTTAAATGGTTATTAATAGTGTATTTATTATTTAATATTTTAAGATATGTTTTACTGTGTTCTAAAAATATGTTTTTGATTTTATTGTATATGCAATGTATGTTTATTTATTTAACTAGATTTATGGTGTTTAATTTTGTCTGTTTTATCTATTTTTTACTTGTCGATATTTTTACAAAAATGATAATGCTGTCTATATTATTGTGATCGATATTTTGGACATGTATATTTTTAAAGGATGTTCGATATTTTAAATAACGATATTTATGTGTTCGATATTACTGTGATTGATAATATTGTTTTACGATGTCTTGGGTTCGATATCAGTGTATTTTTTAAATTAAGTATAGGGTATCGATATTAGTGTCGTCGATATTTTTGTGTCGATAAAAATGTAGGTCGATATTATGTCTGTCGAGGTTATGTCAGTGATTCCTCCCAGGCGGAGGTTAAGGGCACAGTTTTCTGTAAAAGCATGGCTTTCATCCGGCTCAGAGTATCAAACCGTATAAAGGAAACATTCAGCGAAGGCCATAACGGCGCCTCCCTGACTGTATGGGTCGGTGGAAACAATACTTGCATACAGCAAGTAACACTGGAGCTTACAGTGACAAGATATGGGATGCCCGGGAGCATTCCACAACAACCTTGATCATTCAGCATCAAATAACTCCCATTTGAAAGTAACTTGAACACCGGATTAATCATGGCAGCTGGGGATCCTTTCAAGTGACAGGATAAGTTAGCAACTGAACCATTACAGGTCCCGTGAAGCATGATATCCTGGCATATGAGAGATCCACTTAAAGCGTTCTCGCAGTTTGCACCGCTAAGAAACACTTCCATGTCCCCACTCCTGCATTGAAATCTGTATGCCAATTCCCAAGATTCCTTGATGAATTCCCTACCCATTGCTTTATATCTGCCCACCTGTTGTTGTTCTAGGCAATACTGAAACTGGAAAGTTGTGACCGGTAATGTTATATGGCCATGGATTAACCATTCTGTGGATGTGGACTCTGCCACAGTAAAAGGTAATTGGTCCAGTTTTTCAATACGCAGCATTGTATATTTTGCTCCCCTTTGTGCCATTGTTATCTGCTTCTTAGATTGTATGCAGAAAATAGGGACGTACTGTTGATAAATCGCCAAGGCACATAACCAGCGCGCAATGATTGCAGCATCCAGCTTAATAACATAATAGAACGTAGTAGAGATTGTCTGTGTTGTAGTATGGACAGATCCTGTTCTAGTACATCTATGGCAGAAGATACAATGTTGCCCAGTGAATAAATCCTGGATGTTAATGTAGTCCTACCATTGTCAACTACAGCTAACGCCTTTTCTAGGTTAATTCTATCTATTTCACAAAGTCTCTCTGCAGCTTTTTGTTGAGAGATTTTCCAGATTTCATTATAAACAGCATATAGGAAACGTTTCTGATGTGGCTTTCGGGGACCTAATAAAAATCCCTTTGATCCACCTCATCTGAGAGTAAAGATAAGTGCTGTTTCACCTGGGACAGTGTCGAGGTTTTTAGCCAATCGAGGCATAACTTCCCAACACTGTATGATGTCACCACCCCCGGATGTTCTCTTTTTTACATAGAGTTGGTCCGGCCTATGGATACTAAACCCTTCGGTTGTACCCCTGAATCTTGATTTACATCTGTTTGTGTCTGTGGGCCAAACTAACCATCCCTTCCAATTGGGGTCTGATGAATTGTACTGTATGATGTCATCTATTGTATCCCCTCCACGTGATGTAAAGTTTTGCCACCCCTCAAAGTGTGATGGCGTTGGAATCTGAGGTGTGTTCAAATCCTTGTTCTTGGCTATTCAAAGGCAGGAAGACTGTTGCACAGTGTCATTCTGAAATATTATCTGCTGTGGAATGAGGCACGCACTAAATAGTGCTTCTGTTCCCTGTATCTGCCATTCCTTTGAACCCCAGACTGATTTTATGTCTATAGTGTCCTTCCATAAGTTGAAACCCTGTTCAGACAGTTGGGAAAAAAAGGATGCAGAATAAATCTGTTTGTGTTAGTTAGCATATTTTTCTGTGCAGTTGTAGGTAGAACCTTATAGTAATATGAGGTCGGGTCAGAAATGTTAAACCCTGAAAAATAAGAAAATTTCTGTGCAAACGTTTTCGAACTACTTTTCGGTGGTGTTGGACAATGTTCCCATTGGTGGTATGTAAAATCATTTCGTGGGATACTGGATTTGTGTAAAAAGTGATGACCATAATGATGGTAACAGTACATAGTGTTATAGTCTGATGTGTCTTCTAACATTTCATGGCTTGAAAATGCAGCGGTTTGTTCTAAATCAGACAACATATTATTTACAGTTTCAAAATCCCAATCGTCAGAAAATGTACTGGAGGCAAAGATATCATTTAGAGAAATTTTAAATACATGAGGTATTTTTAAAAGTTCTGTGGGACCAAATACATCATAATCAACCTTGTCCCAAACTATGCCATTAGGAATTGGAACAGCTGTAATGTTCACGAAGGACAGGTCTCTTTGTTCACGATGAGATGACGTATGAGGTTTCAGGACCAAGTTCATGTTTGAAACTGCAGAGCGTTCTGGGAGATAGTTTCCATTCATTAGAAAGCAAAAGGCAGTCACTAGGCCAATCCAGAATAGAAAAAACAATATTCCAGTTATTATCCAGAGCTGTAGCCATGATGAAACTAGGTAGGTCTTTTTCAGAAAAGTGTAGAAATCATGAAGTTGTTGCTTACGGGAAACTGGAGCTGGCGTTGTTTCAGGTTCACTGGGATGCAGAGAAAATGTATCAAAATCGATGAAGTAGCCAGATGCAGTTCGATCTATTTTTTGTAGCTCAGCAGGTTTTGTTGAACTGGCAGATGTCTGTTGTAGAGGCATATTGATGTAGACATCGGTGGTAGGCCGAATTGATATTTGTCTTTCATTTGTGTTTTGAAGTTCTGTTTCAATTGGAACAAGTTCCATTTCATTGTTGGATATTCCATTACTTTGTATTGGCGACTCTTCAAATGTTATGAGTCTTTCTGTCTGAACTTCCTGTATGGTAGCGAGAGGAGAGCGTCGGCTACCCAGGAGCCCACAAGGCCTACTATTCAGTATCAGCCACATAGTGTGGTTTGATCAGATCGATGGAGACAAATCTCTTTTCTTTTTTGCCAGCAAGAGGTGGAAGAAGTACTGTTCTTGTTCCTTCGACAGCCAGGACAGGTACAGGCTTTCTGTATGATGGCCCAAATTCATTTCTTGTCCACAATTTTTTCTCTGACCAGATCCCCGACTTTAGGGATCCAGGCAGGTCTTGCCGTGACTGATTTGACTTCCCCAGTGGCGGTGCGTTTTACTTGCACATTGCTTTGTAGTGCCCGGAATTCATTGAGATCCTGTAAAACAGCCAAACGTTTATTGATGTCAAATGGTTTTTCATCCGCCACAGTGCTTTCACAATCGAGATCAGGTACCCACATTTTTGTCCCAAATAGGACTTCATAAGGTGTGACACCTCCTAGGGAACTTCTTGGCATATTGTTAAGGGCTCTTTGGACCCCATATAAGTCATTGATCCAACTACCACCGGAACCTAATACTCTCGCTGTTAAAGATTGCTTTAAGTCTCAGTTTTTCCTCTCCACGACCGAATTTCCCTCGGGATGGTACGAAGAGGAGTACCGCAATGCAACACCCAAACTTCCCATAGCTTCCTTGTAAGCCCTAGATCTAAACTCGGGGCCGCGGTCAGAATGTAATGGGCAAACTGAGTATGTCCCTATAAAGACTTGCAAATCTTTTATAACAGTTCTAGCGTCAGCCGAGCACTGAGGCCATACCCATAGGAATCTTGAGCATGAATCTACTGCCACCAAGATATACTTGTAAGCCCAATATGATTGTAGGGGGCTGCAGTGGTCCAAATAGACACAGGCGAGTGGTCTGTCTGATATCAGTAATGGTGTCTGCACTGGACGTGCTACAGTGGAACCCTTCATCTGCTGACAGATGTCGCACTTTAGGACAAAACTCTTCATCTGTTTAGTTAACCGTGGCCACCAATAGCGTTGTTTCAGTACAGAAACCGTTGCAGTAGCTCCTGCGTGTGCAGAATCTAGATCCTCGTGTGCAGCTGGTATTAAGCCTAATCTGCGATCTATGTTTGGTATTACTCTATCCCCCACTCCTGGAATTTGAGCAAATGGAATGTTATTTGCATCTAACTTGTAGGAGCACTTGAGTAGAAAACCTTTCGCTAAGGCTGTGCTGTTTTTGCGTGAAGCAATGACAGCTACCATTATCTGTCCGTCTATTCTCATTTTTGAACGAGTGATAGCAACCAGGGCAGCAGTTCATACTGCTCCATTTGCGGCTTCATCGGCCAATGAATTCCCTTCAAAGTGAACGCCATCACGTTGATGACTCAGCGTGTGTATCACGTGAGCTCTTAGTAGTTACTTTTTCAGCTCAGCTACCTGTTCCCGTAGCATTTTATGCTTAATTGTGCCACCTTTTGAGTCTTTAAACCCATTTTGATCCCAGTAGTGTATATATTCATTCAAAGCCTCCCACCTGAGGAAGGGCCTGCAGAATCGCACACTATCAGTGTGGAGAATTCTATGGCAGGACCAGAGGCGAGGATTATGCTCTCATTTCTTTATTTCCAAAACTCCAGCAGTGTTTAACTTCAATATAAAAAACTATCTTTCCCATGGGTCCCAGGAAAAGGTCATCGAGAAGGTGAACCAATCAGCAGTCCCAAGCTCCCTGAAAGGCACTGGGCTTCTGGGATACTTCCTCTTTCTTTCCTGCTCTCCAGCAGTTAAGTCACAAATTTTTCTATTATCCTTATTCTGTGGTATATTTTCTGTTAATTGCCTAATTGCGCATATTTTTGTGGTGCGGCTGCTCGCCGCGGTAGCCTGTTATTCTGGCAACTAGTTTAATTGTGTACATTTAGCGGCACTATCCGCTGCGGTGGTTCTGTGCCGCGGGAGCGTCTCTCATCGCTCCTTTTGCAGCACCGTCACAAGTCTCGGGGCAACGCGGTGCCGGTTGAGGACCGCTACAGGGCGAGAGCCGCGTCTCGTTGCTCCGCGGGGGTCACGCGCTACCTGTCAGTTTCAGGGAATCTGACAGCGGTGTGCCCCCGCCGAGCCTCTACTCCTGAACCGCCTGTAAGCCTCTACGCCCGTATTAACGGGTCAGTATTAAAATCAGGCAGCCAACGCCCTGTGTAGAGGGTCTGTACCTTTGCCTCAGTATATTTTGCATGGTAGGAGCTAGACGCTCCATCCACGTGAGTGCTGGTACCATCTAGGCTGCCCGTGGTGCCGGCCTAGGTGTCCAGGATACCCTCTAAGGGTGAGTCCACCCCAGGGAGCCTGAGAGCTTGGGCATACAAAGCTTCAGGCTCTGCCCAGCCTTCAAACTTATAAGAGCCTAAGGCTCGCTAAACTGGTGGGGTAGCAAGGACACTACTATGTCCACCCCGATTATTTGGAGCTCCTACCCCTTCCCCCCCTTGCACTGATGGACGAGGAGTACGTGGAGGAGGAGTCACTTCAAGGGCTCCCCCTGGATGATGAATTCTGTGAGGCAGTAGATGCCTCCATCCATCAGGCGGTTGCGGCGATCATGGGCCCCTTCGAGCAGCACCTCATGGAAACTGCGTATGCATATGCCGACAACCCCTCTCCAAGGGGCACCCCATCCCTTGCATGTGCCCCCAAGCGCAAATCAGAGTCAGCAATAGATCTTGGCGCCTTTGAACGCCTTAAAAAGGCCTTCTTCGCATGCCCTTCCCTGGACCCCCCTAGGGCTTTGAACGAGGTTCCCCCCTTGTCCCCACAGGGCGGGGGGGACGATGGTGATGAGTCACCCAGCGAGTCCTTGGATGAAGCGGGCCCCTCTCGCCCATGGCGCCCCCCAGCGAGCGGTGCAGAACCCCCCTCAGACATGCTGGTCCCTGAGGACCTCTTGCACCCACGTTCCACGGAATGGACCCCTGGGGATAAGATCGCCCCTAAGGCAACCCTTGGAATAAGAGATCAGAGCCTGCCTTAAGGCAGAATGCCCACATCCGGCCCTGGCGGGCAAGGTGGCGGTCACAGCAGAGATAGATCCAAGGATGGCCACCTTCCTGCAAAAGTACATTTGTGACCCTAAGAAAGGGATAGACAGGTCCTGGAGGGCATGCCAGGACAAACTCCTGGATGCCTGTGGCCCACTTACTAAGATCCTAGACCTTGCTGAGGAGGCTAAGGCCTCCAATTCTCCCCTCTCTCCAGAGTCCGTGCCATGCTGGGCTCAGCATGCCATAGTATTTCTGGGGAATACTGATTGCGACCTCTCCACCCAGAGGCATCGCTCCCTCCTGTTAAAGGTTGACCCCAAACTTGGGGATCTCGCTTCCTCAGAGGCAGGTGCGGTGGCTCAAGGGGGGCTCTTCGGGGAGCCTTTTGTCAAGGAGTTGAGTAAATTTGTGGCCACGTTTACCACCCTGGACAAGGCGCAGGCCTCCATTTAGAGAGTCTTTCACCCGAAGGTTTTCGTTGGGGCCGGTCGTGGCAGGGGGCGCTTGGCCGGCACTTCTAAACCCAAGCCCCTGCCAGTAACTTCAAGAAGGCACAGGAGCAACCCAAGCAGGGAGAATTCTTTGAATCCAAAAGGAACTACAGGGGCCGAGGCTCCAGAGGCAACGCCAGAGGCCACTTCCAGGCCCAATCCGGTAAGACTCTGCCTTTCTCCCCATTTGCGAGTAGGCGGCAGGTTGGTGCTTTTTTCGCTCACAATTGGGACGCTATTACCTCAGATTCCTGGGTTCTCCCAACCATCCAAGGTTTTCGTATAGAATTCTATGGGCGCCCAGTTCAGGAGGTTCGCCCACGCCCCCTCGTCTTTGCCAAAGCCCAGGCCGCCCTGGTGGACAAGGTGACCAACCTCCTACGCAAGGGGGCGATAACCTGCACCTCCCTCCACCCTCTGGGTTTTCTAAGCAACCTTTTTTTGGTGGACAAGGCAGATGGGAGTCAACACCCAGTCATAAACTTAAAGAAGTTCAACAGCTGGTTGGTCTACCGCCATTTCAAAATGGAGGGAATCCACCTGCTGCGCGACCTCCTGCACCCAGACGATTGGATGGTGCATTTGGACTTGAAGGACGCGTATTTGGCGGTCCCGATTTTTTCCCCTCACCCCCGATTTCTTCAGTTTATGTGTAAGAGTCAGGTTTGCAAGTTCGCTACCCTCCCTTTCGGGCTTTCCTCTGTGCCTTGGTGCTTCACCAAGGTCCTCAAGCCAGTGGTGGAGTACCTCCGAACTCGGGGGTTCCGCCTCATCATCTACCTCGACGACCTGCTCCTCTTAGCCCAGTCTCCGACGCTGCTGGCAGAACAATTGCAGATGGTGGTGGCCTTGCTGCAAGGCCTGGGGTTCGTTATCAACGAAAAGAAGTCCCTCCTTACACCAGGAAAGTAGACAACCTTTCTCGGTTTTGTCATAGACTCAGTCAACAAGACATTAAGTTTACCAGCCAGGAAGATCTCAAAGATCCAACGAGAGCTCAGGAGAACCCATGCCAGGCCTACTACTTCTCTCCGACAGGTTGCCAGAATAGTGGGGCTCCTGTGGTCCTGTATTCAGGCAATCTTTCCGGGCCCGCTCCACTGCAGGGCCCTACAATGCCTCAAAGCCTCCCACCTGAGGAAGGGCCTGCAGTATGAGGTGAAACTAGAAATGCGGTGGTGGCGAGACCACATGGAAGCTTGGAACGGGAGAGCCATTTTTGGCTCAGCCCCAAACTTGGTTATAGAGTCAGAAGCCAGCAAATCAGGCTGGGGGGCTCATTGCTGAGACTCCTGTAAAGGAGGAAAGTGGTCCACAGACAAACAACTCCTCCACATCAATTGCCTGGGGCTGTTAGCGGGCTCCTTCGCCATCAAGTGCTGGACCAAAGACATGGTCAGCTGCAATGTACTCCTCAAGATGGATAATATCTCGGCAGTCAGGTATATAAACCACTTGGGTGGCACCCAGTCCAAGGCACTGGCGGACATGGCCAAGGAATTTTGGACATCCTGCCTCGACCGCAATGTCTCGATGTCAGCGGAGTACCTTCCCGGAGCATCCAACGTGATAGCGGATTGGTGCTCCAGGGCATGGACAGATATGAGCCTCTGGCAACTGGAACCCTTAGGTCTTTCAGAGACTACAATCCCTGTGGGGCCCGCTCTCAGTGGACCTCTTTGCCTCTCGCCTGGACCATCAACTTCCCAAGTTCTTCAGCTGGAAGCCGGACCCCCTGGCGGCATCCACGGATGCCTTCCTCCAGGATTGGTTGAAGGAGGTGGGTTATGCCTTCCCACCATTTGCCATGATAATGCGCCTATCGGCCCAGGTCCGCAGACAGCAGGTGAGAGTAGTGCTAATCACCCCCTACTGGAGGTCGCAAGTATGGTTTCCAGTTCTTCTGTAACTTTCCTGGGATTCTCCAATCATTCTACCCCAAGATCAGAATATCCTCCGGGATCCCCAGGGCAGTCCCCATCCTCTAATCCTCCAGAACCGGATGCCTCTCATGGCCTGGCAGATTTCAGGCAACATTGGAGACTCCGTGGCATATCACGAGAGGCTCAAAGGACTTTGGCAGTTGCCTGGGCAGAGGGCACCAACAAACGCTACAGATCAGCCTGGGCCAAGTGGGTGGATTGGTGCCTCAGGAGAGATCAAGATCCCGTGGGGTGCAAAGTGGTCTACGTCCAAAATTTCCTAGCTTCCCTGGCTTCAGAAGGTTTGGCTTCCCACACTATTAATTCCTACAGATGAGCGATTTCGGCGGGACATGCCCCGGTTCAAGGGGAAGCCATGGGCGAACATCCCTTTGTTTGCAAGCTTGTGAGAGGTATCAGTTTATCACTTCCATCACAGCCCAGATACTCTAAGCTATGGGTGTTATCCCTCTTTAAGTCATGGCAGGCGAATAAATACCTGTCAAGGAAGGAGTTATCAGCAAAACTTGCCATGGTTTTGTGCCTAGTTTCATGTACGAGAGTGTCTGACGTGAGGGCTCTAGACCTCTCAGGCCGGTGTTTTACCCCCCGGGGGGGGGGGGGGTCACCTTCCATATCTCATGACGCGCAAAGACAGGGTCCAGGACAATTTTATATCCTGCATTTGACAGACACCCCAAACTGTGCGTGGTACGCTGTTTGAAAGCTTACAAAAGCATGACAGACGAGCATCGCCCCCATGGCAAGACCCAGTTATTGATTTCTCTCAGGAAACCTTTCAAAGCGCTCTCGTCTCCCACCATAGCTAGATGGATCAGATGGGTCGTGCAAGAAGCAGGCATTGACATCTCGCACTTTGGCGCTCACTCAGTAAAAGGAGCAATGGCCTCTAAGGCGTTTTCACTCGGGCCCGCCTAGAGGATATAATCAATGCCGCTGACTGGTCTTCAGATTCCATGTTCAAAAGATTCTATTTCAAACCAGTTGTGGAAATGGCCTCCCTGGTGGTTGACAAGTTTTGAACGAGCATAATCCTCGCCTCCGGTCATGCCGGAAAAATTTCCTAGTACACATGACGGAAAGTTTCAATTCTATTAAGGACAAGGAGGCGAGAATTATTCCCGCCTGGAATTCCAGAGGTTATCAGTCACCTTCTTTTTCCCACCCCATATAAGAGAGGCAGGGGTGACGGTGTTTCCAGATCGACGTAAAGGTTGAGTAAACCTTAAGTTGGTTTACAATGCTTGGCTCAATGTAAACTTGCTAATACAACACTGTGCATGAACTTTCTTCTATGGTGCTGCTTTGCTTGCCTTGATTGTAGCTTAAGTGATTCCAGAAGTTACAAGTTCAGGTTCATCTCTGTTCCCTCTGGCTTCTTATAGGATCAGAAGCAGCTAAAACGGACTAACAGAATTCGATGACGGGCAGAAGGTCACAGTCAAGAAAGAGGAAGTATCCCAGAAGCCCAGTGCCTTTCAGGGAGCTCGGGACTGCCGATTGGTTCACATTCTCGATGACCTTTCCCTGGGACCCATGGGAAAGATAGTTTTTTATATTGAAGTTAAACACTGCTGGAGTTTTGGAAATAAAGAAATGAGAGCATAATCCTCGCCTCCGTGTCCTTAATAGAATTGAAACTTTCCGTCATGTGTACTACAAAACTTTTCATTCGCGATCCGTATTTATAAGTGCCAGTAACAGTGCTTTTAGTTCTGCCAGCTGTCCAATGCAGTCTCCTAGAGACTGTGTCTTCGTACTGCTAGGATGGAACTTGCCTTCCTGCCTACGACCCTTCACAATAGCACATGTGGCGCTGTATTGTTGTTTACTTCCTATGGCCGGCTGAGCAGATCCGTCAGTGTAAATGATATCAACATACTGTACTCAAGACATTATTTCATTCGGGAGAGGATATTCTTGTTCATATTGCAGGAATGCTTGTGTTTTTAGAGTAGGGTCATATCTGTATTGTACATCTGTTGAAGTGAGAGAATTAGTCCATTGTATCCATCTCGGATGTAAGGCTTTAGCATTAAGAATGCTAGCCTTTGTAACAGCCTCTAAGGCTGGTACTGGAGTTACGACAATTATTTGTTTCCCCAGTGCTCTTTCTCTCGCTACAGCGGTCTGTACTGCTGTTAGAATTTTTTTCTGTAGAAGCAAAGCAAATTTCATCGTTTGTGTACAAGTGTGATTTGTATGCAATTGGGACTGTCTCACCTTCATTGAAAATGATGTAGGTATATCCTGATAACCCGGGGACTACCCGTATCACCAGGTTGCGGACATTCACGTGTGTCTGCAAGTGTTTTGATGCTATCATGTCAGCTTGTAGGGAACAGAGGATATCTGTGTGTTCCTGTGTCTAATGCCTAACTGAAAAATCAGGTCTTATTAAGTCGTAGAAAGGTTTTACTTTTTCTGCGTAATCTAAAATGTATGTTCTACCAAAATTTAGGAATCCCAATATGGATTGTAACTTTTTCAACGATTTAGGAGTTTGGAGCAGAGCACACTTTTCTATAAAGTTAGCTGCCAGGCTTTTCCCTTCACTTGACAGCTCATATCCCAAAAATAGGACTTTGAGGTGGGCTAATTTTGATTTTTTAAAGTAAAAGTTGTAGCCCTGAGAGGCGAACCCCAAAATTATGTTGCTCACCCTTGTCAAGTGATCCTTCATCCGTCATATAAATATCTACTTAGGACAATGCCTCTTCATCCAAATTCTGAAGTAACTCTGTAACCCTAGCGGAGAACAACCAAGGGCTATTCTTATACCCTCGGGGGAGTCGACAAAATTGACGCTGGGAACCTAGCGCTGAGAATGCTGTCAAATATCGGCTCTCGGGCACTATATTTTGGCAGAAAAAATCCATTTGAAATTTCTAGTGTTTTGTATTTTTTCCGCACAATGTTATTCATTAATGTGGCACGGTGTGCATTCTGTACTGCAAATGTTTTAGTGCATGTTTTCAGATGTCTGTAGTCTAAAAATAGACGGTATGAATTATCGGGTTTCATTACGGGAAACAAATGATTATTCATTGAAGAGGTGCAAGTTTTGATTACACCCTGGCATTCAAGTTGATCTAAGATCTCCCTGACCTGTTTTTTCGCTTCTTGTTTTATTGGATACTGTCTATGTGGAGTTGGAGTAGTTTTTACTGGGATTGTATGGTGAGGTGACTCAGCATCCCACCCAACATGGTTGCGATATAATGATGGAGCAAGTGCTACCACCCACTCCTGCGCGTATGTATGTTTTAAGTATATTGGAACGAGGTCAGAAAAAGTCGGTAAAGTTACAGTTTCTCCCTTTGGGCAATCCATAACAATCTATGGTGGCCAATCTTTTTCCGCTAAAAGGATGTCATAGCCATAAGGCAGGTTCTACCAAAAGAGAGCTTTAATTTTTCTGGGTTTGTCCCTCTCCATTTGGAGTGTTATTTCATGTAACCTATGTGGGACACTTACCCTTGTATCAGGTGTTTCCACCGTGATATGTTCATTCAACTCTGCTGTCACCAGAAATTCCATCAGGTTCTGGCGAGCTATTGTTACTTCTGCTGCGCTGTCTAGCATCGTCAGAGCCCATTCCCCATTCAGAAGTTGAGTCCTCAGAATTCTGGGCATGTCTAACTTTAAGACCTGCTACTTCCTTCTTTTTAAATTGAGGTTTTGATTTTGGCTTCTCTTCTTTTTTGGAAGTATACTCTAAAGCGCGTTGCGTGTTTCTGGACTTTGCACGCACTTCTTGTCTGTGTTCTGACCGTCCTTCTCTCTCAGAGTTTTTTGATGAATCCTGAAAGGAACGAGAGGAACGTGCATCAGTATCCTGATACCTGTCAGGTTTTTTAATGTTATCACGATTCCTAAGGTTGTACCTCCTTTCGGAGGGCTCCTGTTGAGGAAACCCACCCCTGGATTGTGATCTATTCTCTCTATTCTTTTGTTGTTTATTGTTATCCCATTTCTTCTTCGAAGAAGCAGATGCTTGCTTGGTGTTCTCTTTTTCAGGATCACCCTTGAGTTGAGATTTTACTGCTCTAGCTCCCAAATTGTCTCTACCTAACTCAGCATTGGTGTCTTTGATAATTTTAGGTAATTCACGTTCCTGTTGTAAAGGAGTGAAATCCCTCAGGCGTTGGCGTATTGCCACTGCTGCTGCCTCCCCTTTTATGTTTGCTAATATTATAGCTGATGCCTGGGCAAAATTACCTAATAATTTCATCCCTACGTTCAGAGCAGGTTCTGCTCCATACTCATTCTGTATTTGTCTTAATACATCTGGTATTACTGCTAATGAAGGGATACCATGAGTTCTAGTATATATGGCAGCGAAAACTTTACCCCAATAGGTACAATCCTCTATCTGGGGAGCTATCCCCATTGGCAAGCAGATTGTTAGCATTCTGTGTTTTTCTTGACGGCTTGTGTGTGGAAATACTGCCTCTAACTGTGTTATTGTTTGAGCTATTCAGAATGGCATTTGCTCACCTTTAGTGGGCATTTTACCCATAACTGCGTGTAGCGTTTGAGGTGTTATTTTAGTTGTAGATCCCTGAATTTGTCCTGCTTGTGTAGCCCTTGCTGGCTGAAGTGTGAGCGTTCTCATCAAGAACTGTGTCAGGTTTCTGTAAAGTTTTATTATTTCTTTATGAAGTGGACGTAAGTCTGCTACTGACATTGTGTCAATGTCTGGATGTGGTGTGTAGGCCGCTAGGACTGGCCAAGTCGCTCCATCTCTTTCGAGTGGACCGAGTCTCACTTTTTCTTTTGTGTGTGGGAGGGCGCCTTTAAACCAGTTTATGTGCTCCTGGTAGGTGAGCGGAATTTCAATGTCCTCTCACGGACAGTATTCGTCTGGTGTTTCATCCTCACTATAAGAATGAAATGTATTTGATTGTGCATCTGCTTGTGGGATTTTAACCCATGAATAGAATACCTCTGTTCTATATGATTCGTATGCCTCAATCATGAATGTGACTGTCCCACCCCTAGCTGTGACTCCATAGTCTGCTAGTTTCAGAGTAAGGGCAGTTCTAACATTTTCTGAAATGTTGATTTCCCCTTCTTGTTCTTCCTCCCTAGCTGCAGCACGTTGTGCTGGCACATGGGCGTCTTCGTCAGCCATTATTTTGAAAAAGAAGAAATTTCAAGTAAACTGAGATAAGGTTTTATGCACAGTAGGAACAATTTGTCCTTCAAGCTTGGTAAACCTACAGCCAATACATAGGATATGCCTACTTAACTGTGGTGAATAGTTCCCTTCCCACTCCAGACGTCTCTGGGGAAATGTGAGTAGGGGACTCTGAGAATAGCACAACTGAACTACTCAGATTTGACCGTTAAATAAGTACCAAAACAACGTTGGCGGTGCCATGTCATGTAGTTCCTATAAACTTGTATAGGATCTGCGCGTTTAGACAACATAGACTGTAGGATTGGTGTCCAGACTGATTCTAGACACCCCTACCGGGTATGTTTGCCTGTATACCAGCTAGCTCACAGTGCCACTAGAAACCCCTCTTACCAAGGAGAGAATAGTTCTTGGCAACTATCAAACATGACAACTCTGTCCCATCAGGGATCGTGGAAACAGTGCAATACTTTTTGCTCAGTCACTCGTGCTCACTTTATCTCAGAGAGATACACAGAATAAATGGTGGGGGCGTTTTCCAATAAGCATTTATTGAACCAGCATCATTCTAGTATAAAATAGGTGTGCTGAAACAACCATCAGACAGAAACCGATATAAATGATTATAAGCACCAACAGGGTAAAAGGATGGTAGATTTCTACCATAGTGCTAAAACAATGAATACAGGCAGGTATAAAAATACATGACAGTGAAAATGCGTACTCCTACGATGCAACCCTAACTAGATGTACCTAAGTGTACCTAGCATGTATGTGGGTGTGTAGCCAAGAATCCCTCTAGGATAAAGTCAACCCCATTACCTGAAGTGAGAGATTGTGGGACCCTGTCTTGGTCTTGGGATGGACACCCCACAAGGGATGTCAGACCACTGCGAGCTGGAGTTTCTGCCTGCAGGAACCTCAGCGTCTCGCGTCAGTGTGTCAGCATGGAAGTCCTTTTCTCCTCTGTCTACCTCACGAAGATATGGTGTTTATATACCCAAAGTGGTACCCTCAAGGGTTCTACCTTGCTGTGTCATGTCGGACTTAGGATGACAGAAGGAATGTTCCTTATAAATAGTTATTATGCAGGAGATGGTAGTCCTGCTGAGTTTCCAAGAATCCTCATGCATAATGGATGAGGCTAGTTTTAAGGGAAAACCCTACGTCCTGTAAGCAGTACCATAACTAGGTAAAAGGTCAGTCCCAAGAACCGTATTTTAGTGTAATGGTAGGGGAGAATATAGGTGAAAGGTTAGGTGACTACCTGAGCCTATATTGGGGTACCTATATGAAACATAACAATAGCATTACAAGTCCACCACACAATAGACCTGTTTTTTTAAAATTCACCAACACATTTAGGGGCATATTTACAAGCCCCCATCGCCACAGGAACTTCACTTTTAGTGACGTTCCTGTGGCGATATGTGCTTCGCCTTATTTACTTAACGTGGCTTAACGCTGCCTTGTAAATAAGGCACCCTTTCATGCTGTACTTAGCATGAAAGGAGAGGGCAATGGGTGTTGCGATGGGCATTCCACCGCAACACTCATTGATTTTGACGCTGCCCCCTGTTTACAAGGGCAGCGTAAATAGGAGGCAGCACCAAAATTAAGACCAGGGAAAACCTGGTCTTAAACAGGCAAAATGAGGAGAAATGCTTTATTTCTCCTAGTTTTTGCTGTTTCCATGTGTGTTGCGTTGTGCAGCACACATAGAAACAGCAAAAGGCAATTTATTGTTTATGTGCAGGAAGGATCACCTTCCTGCACATAAACAATCCTTTAAAAAAAATGACATTTTGTAACTTCTATGTGTTTTGCATTAAGCAGCACACATAGAAGTGACAAAACGTCATTTAAAGATTGCTTATGTGCAGGAAGGGACACCTTCCTGCACATAAACAATATTCCCCCTCAATGCAGACACCCTTGCACCATGGCGCAAGGGTGCCTGCATTGGCGCTCAGCTGCTAAATTTAGCGCCAGCGCAGGGGTAAACGCAGGGCTGCACCATACTGTTGTAAATATCGTACAGCCCTGCGTTTCAGAAGTGGCAGAGCATGACGTTAAACCATGGAGGCTAAAGCCACGCTCCACCACTTCATTGTAAATATGCCCCTTAGAGTAGCTGTTCCAAGGAGGCTTGTGTATATGCAAAGCTTACATTTGGTGTTTATATTTTCACAATTTCAGATATTTTAGTGCTCCTGCTTTCAAAAGAAATACAATTCTTTTGCTGCACTGTACTGTGCTCTCAAACCTCTTACACTTGCCTGCAGACAGGAAGGGCAATGCACAATAAATCGCTGCAATGAGTTATGAAAAAAGTAAAAGTTACTAAGCCAATTCAATTACTAGTTTCAGTCAGCAATGCTGTGAAATACACACAACCTGCTATCAGAGAAAGCATGTGCTGGGATAGCGTCCTGTGCAGAAAGGTATTTGCCACCCTTGCTGCTGAATAAAATTAGGCAGTAGGGAGCCCTTTTTTGTTCACTGGCCATTTCCTGGCTGAGCAGTGACTGGCCTCCAAATGCAAACATCGCTGCTCCCACCAAATTCACCTGATTCGCCCACAGCTTAGCGCTGTCACACGGGTGCCAACTTGCTCTGTGGAGGGTTGTTGGTGTGTTGAAGCAGAGGGTGAGCCAAAGACAGGAGAGCTAGGAAGGGGATTGATGGATTGTCAAAACAACACTAGCACCTGTTTAAAAATAGTTTAACTGAATTATTGAAGCCGCGCCACCCACTGCTCTTTGTATGACCTTAAAGCAGACAGCTCTGTGTGCCCCTCTGAAGGCTGGCACCCTTGGGTAGAGGATGTACCCTTATGGCTAGAGCGGTCGACCTCGAAGCTGGGGAACTGGGTTCGAGTCTCGGCAACAATGCTCAACATCCTGTGATTCTGGACAAATCACTTAATCTCCCCGGCCCTAACAAAGCTAATGTGTCCGTATGTAATACAACTGGTGCTCATGTAAAGCGCTCTGATACCTGATATCTTAGGGTCTAGTTCGCGCAATATAAAACTCAAAAAAATTGGGTGTGAGCCCAGCCTGACCATGCTAAATGCCTGCCATGTCTGCACCAGAAAATGACTGGTAACATAAAAAGTTTGTTTGAAGAACAGTGTGATCAATAAAATAGCAAGTGCCAAATTAGCGTGATGCGAAAATGAAACCATGCATGGCATACTTCTTTTGATCCTCCATTCGCAGTAGCTACAATTCCACATAGCACACCTCAGGCCAGTAGAAGCCGTTGCCACACTCACCTAGTGGCAGAGGCCTGCCACATTTAGAGATCCCTGCTTCACAGGCGAGAATTTCTATACTGAAAGTGCATCCATGGATGCAGTGAGCACATCTTCAGAAAAGTTGACCATGGGACAGTAGCCATGTTGTTGCAGACGGCTAGGCATCCTTTTTTGTTATTAGGCAAGCACCCAAAGGTGGGGCATTTTGTTATTTTTCTGCCCAGAGTTGCCATACCTTGTACTGTCTTGGGTAGAAAAAAAACAAGTGGTGGATACCCTGCCATGACAAAGGGGCAGGGCTTCAGCCATTGTGACCCCACAGACGTTTGGAAGACGGTGGCAGCTCAAGGAGTTTTCTATGGCAGTGCCAGCTGAGGCCCCACTGCGAGGAAAACCTGGTGGTTCATCCACCAGTAAATGAGGCAGGAAAGTTGTGAGTTTGGCCGGGTAGGATAGGGACATCTTAAGGATTTCGGGGGCCCTGGGCAAAACGTATTTTGGGGCCCCTATTCAGAACTGCTTTGAACTTATGATCCAATTTCAGCTCTTTCATGCCCTCTTTGGCCAGGTCACTGCAATACACAGGCACACTGGTCCAAGTTCTAAATATGTTTCCATCTAACATTCTGACGTGTTTTCAATATTATAATACAAGATTATAATACAGCAGTAGCTCACTAATATTATTGCAAATAATCTTTGTGACCCCCTCCTATTTCTCATGTGAGGTCCTGTTTTGATCTAAAAGAAACTTTTTTTATAGATGCTGCATGGTGTTAAAAACATAAACATTCCTTGTAAATGTCTGGAATAAACTCCCATACACCCCACACACAAAAATTAATTAAAGGAAAACTGTATTTGAAACAATCTGTTCAAGAATTATTCAAGATCTCTGCAGAACAGAGCTGGGTCTATCACAGGGGCCACTGGATGCTGAAGCCCTTTGCCAGAGTCCTCTTTGCCCATGCCTCAAAATGTTTCATGGGTAGGAGAACAGAATATTTAAGCTGGTTCTTTCATCCTGTTAAATTCTAAATTCCCCCCTTTTTCTTGAATCTCCACACAATGATTTGGCTTAAAAAGCAAATTTCAAACGAAGCCCAGAACTTACCCAAAAGCTATTGATACCAACCATTTTTAAATCTAACACTTAGGGGCCGATTCCGATTCGGGCCGGAAATCACTCCGACCGAGCCGGACCCGGAGAGATTTCTGACCGAATCGGACCCGTGCAGCCCGACCGAACGAGTACGATGCGTCCGTATGCTATCGGACTCGATTCGGTCGGACTCCCATTGAAGTCAATGGGAGCCTGTTATACGACGCGTACACGGGCTCCCATTGACTCAATGGGTGCGAGGCGGACAAGGGCGCCCCCCACAGCGTGTACGCGGCGAAGCGATTCGCCCCGTACACGCACAGGTAGGGGGACCCATGGGTCCCCCCTGTGTGCGACTCGCGCGGCTACGCGTTCAGGGGTCCGACACGGACCCCGAAGTACGGCTCCGACAGCTCTTCTGAGCCGGAGTGTGCGGCTCGGTCGGACTGCTCGCGGCGCGCATCGTACTCACCCGGCCGGGAAACGTCTCCATTGCGCGGTGCGAAGTCGAGTCCGAGCGAGTCGGTCGGTGCGGTTCGAGCCGGGAACGAGTCGGTCGGAGCGGTCGGGATGCCTGGACGAGTCGGTCGGCGATTTCGCATCGTACTCGCTCGTCCGGACGCGCGTACGGATCGGTCGGGAAACAGGGCTCCGAATCGGATCCGGTAAAGCCGAATCCGATTCGGAGCCCTACCGGCCGAGATCGGAATCGGCCCCTAACTAGTGCATTTCTCCCGTTTAAACACTGTACGTGCCAGGATTTCGTTTAATCCACTTTAAAAGCACACACTTTACCAGACTCACTTAGATGAGTTAGTCTAGTCAGGATTCCTTCTTGTGACTTGCAGATCATTAGATATCAGCCAAGAATATTAAACACCTTTCTTGCTGGCTGTTGGCATTACGGTAATTACTCAAAGACGGGTAAAATGGCACAATAGATTCTAGCTGTGAAATATTTTATAAATAATCACCAAACAGTTTCTTTTCTTGGCAGAGACACTTGCTTTAAATTAATTCTGAGCGCTTATGCCACGTTTTCTTAACGCCAGCAGATGAATATGTTCATACCTAGAGTTCAGGAATATTAAATATCGTGTCAAATCTAATTTTACACCACATTAAAAAGGTCTTGATGCCAATTGAGATTATATGGTACGGCATTTCCTTAGAAGAGTCATATGATATTGTAGAGGGCTGTTGAGAGTAGAATATGTGTCATCTTTAAAGTTTTAATGAATCACTCTCCTCAGACTAATGTTCTGTAATGTGCTGCCTCTGCGCATATAATTTTGATGTCAGGTTTAGGATTTGGGAACCTGATTTGCCACGGTTACAAGAGCTTTTTGTGATTCCAATTTAATAATACTTGACTGCCTTGTATATACAGTAGTCTGACAGAATATTGTGAACAAAAATATGGAGGGACGCAAATAATGTGTCAAAAATATTGTTTGCCATACTATTGTGTTCCTATACTTTAATGGGAACAACCAAATATCGTGTCAGAAATATCATGGGAGAGAATTTTGACCAGAAGAGGTATGAATTAATGGCCTTATTATGATGGTGGTCGGACAAGCGTCTGACCTCCATTGCAGTGAATGTGGGACCGCCCGACAAGTAGTCTGTCTGCAGTCTCACCCACCAGATTATTATGCGACTGCCATGTAGGCGGTCGAAAAACATCCCTTTTCCAATTGCGGCTTGTGCTGTGTCCTGGAAAAGGGGTGCAGCACGAGCCGCAATAGAAAATGGGATGTTTTTAAACATCCATCCCACCACGTGGTGCCTGGCACACGGTGCATGGATGTTTGGAGGGCACCACATGTGCGTCCCTGGCCACATAGTGGAGGCCCACAGGGGATGGGGGCCGTGCTAGGGGCCCCCAAAGCCCCTTTTCAACTGCCTTTCCATGGCAGTGAGACCGCCATGAAAAAGCTGTGGGAAATGGACATCGTAATCCGTATGATGTGCAGGCAACAACCCCCCCCCCCCTTGTTAGGGATTAAGGTCCATCCGCCACCCCAACTGACTCCTTGAGCCTATCAGAAGTGGCAGTCGATCCCCCCGCCCGCTGCGCTCTGACTGCTGTATCATAATCCAGCTGTCAGACCGTTGCCCTGGATGTAGGGCAGACCGCCACCGAAGGCCTGTCGGTGGCGGTCTGCCCAACATCCTAATGAGGCCATTGTTTTTTTTCTCCCAAATATTTTATTACATTTTTAGAAAGTACAGAAAACAGTGAAAAGATGCATATGATACATATATCAAAGGCTCAATATAGTGTAAAAATGCCACACACATTAAGTAATGCCAAATGTACTCGATCAAATGTATAAGTAAGGAATTGACCAAAGGGTGCCATAAGGCCTATTTCGAGAAACAAAGCGTGTAACTGTCATCATAACCATAATAGTTTAAGTATATTTTTCAAAGTTGTATTTGGTAATGAAAAATAATATACAGGCTTAAAGGCAGCAAAAAGTGACCATGAATATAAAAGAAGAGGCATATCAGTTAACCTAAAAAGAAGATTGTTAGGCCAACAGGATAAGATCTGCAAAACATTAGAAACGAAAACTATAGATAATAAATGGGGAAGAGGGTTCTGATACCTGCGACCACGGTCAATACAGATAGTTGACCTACAGAACAGTGCGACCCCTCTTACCTGAGTGACAACATTGCGGAGGCAGATCGACGCAACATACCCCACTGGCAGGACTGACTCTGGTGGCGTGGCACCAATATCGTCTTAAGTAAGGGATTTTCTGTGCCTCTCACACAACGTCAAAGTGCCCTAACAAGTACACTTCTGGGCCAGACTGGAAATAGCTGCACCGCATTGGACCTGACATGGGGAAAGCAGACGGCAAACAGTCAAAGCTGCCCTTCGAAGCCAGAAAGGCTGCCACGCGTTCAAATTCCGATGAACAGGACCACGCAGGTACAGAACACACACAAGAACCAGCGACTTCCCAAGAGGATGATGTTTAAAGTCTTCTACTGGCTATGCAACACAGCTTACCTCCATGGAGAGCAAAATGGACTCAATGACAACTCGTATGGACTCCATAGTCCATAAACTAGATAAGTATGATGAGTCGATCAAAGAGGCAGAGAAGCGAATATCAGACAATGAAGACACCACGCCTAAAATGCAAAAACAAGTTGCTCAGATGGACAAGATCCTCAAAGTAATTGCTGCAAAAAATGAGGATTTAGAAGCGAGCAGTAGGCGCAACAATATACCTGTAATTGGCATTCCGGAAAGCACAAATACTGGTCGTATGGAGGAATTCATCGAAGGCCTGCTGCGTGAAACGTTTGGCGCTGAAGCCTTCTCTCCACAGATGACAATAGAGAGAGCACATCGATCCCTGGGCCCTAGACCTCCCCCAGGTAGGAATCCTCGACCGATTATTGCACGCTTACTTAATTTTCGGGACCGCGATACAGCTCTGAAAACAGACTCGGGAAAAACAACATTTGAGTTTTGAGGGCAATGGACTTACCATATACCCTGATTTTACATCTACAGTCCAGGAGGTGAGACGGAAATTTATTCCAGCTAAGCAGAAACTGCGTCAGGCACAAATTGATTATGCCTTAATATATCCAGCACGCCTGCGATTTACGCATCAGGGTAAGCAACACTTCTTTACTAATACACAGCAAGTGGACGACTTCCTCAAGCGTATTAAACGACAAACTTCACCTTGTGCAACGCAGGAAAACCCATCCAGATCTGTGTCTCAAACATCGGACTAAGACTCCAGGAAAACAAGCCTCAAACTTTGACAGTCATGAAGATGCAAGAACGGTGGACTATCCTCTTTCCTTCTTTGAATTTAGGGAAGTGCCACTTTGCCTGCAGAGGGACTGTAACACGAACTATACCGGGCACCCCTTCCCCCCTCCCAGGTTACGGGTGGCCACTCCATCACTGGGTGGGGAAGGGAGAACCCTCGTGTGCCCACTGGTGTACCACCAAGGGCGTTCCCCCGCATATTTAGGGAGTCTCAATAGTTTATAATGGGTTGGGATGTTTGGGGGCGGGTGGGCAGCGAAATACCAGCATGTTTGGCTTGCTGTTGTGGGGGGGGTGGGTGGGATGGGGAATACTGTTTCATATCCAAATAAGACTTGTTACGAAATGGGTAGACATGATAATACATGCACAGGAGAAGGTAGGCAACAATAGGTCTAAAAAACGCTACAGAGAATATGTGATGTTTAGTTTATGACTCAAGACACTGCGGCATTGAAAATACAACTATTGACATGGAATGTTAGAGGTCTGGGAGACCCTCGTAAACGTAGACAAATATTGGCATACCTAGATAGACAAGACAGAAGTGTCCTGAAGCACACCCATAACTTTTCTTCGTTTAAGTTCATGTTACCTTATTTTTTTCAAGTTTGGCGTGCAGCACCCGTAATTGGTGCGCCGTTCCTTTCGCACCTGAACATAATTCATTCAAAAGTAGTGACCCGCTGGTTTAGCAGGTCACGCGGGTTGCACAGCCGTATACGCATTGGTATCCCAAAGTAATACTCATCCACCATAGTAATCAAATTTTGTTCAATTTTATTTTCTCATTGTTTGTCCTCATTATTCCACATTTTATCCATCACGTCAAAAGATATAAAATTCGTTGATTTTTTAGCATTTAATTGTTCGATGTATTGCCCATCCAGGCCTATGCATGAACATATAGCGAATTTCAAGTCCTCCACAAGATTCGATTCACATCCTACTCAATGCATTTCGGTTTAAAAAACCTTCGTCAGGAGTATCTATAAAGTATAAAAATATATGTTTCAGTCACATTGCATGTACTACACCTCATAGTGTAAATATTAACTAACAAGTTTCCCCTTCTTATTTAGTGCCAAACGATTTGAACCTCAAATGCCAATTAATCACAATCCCGTACTCCCGTGACATAAGTCCAAACATCAACTAAAAAATACAAATCATATCGTGTGCTCCTCAATCTAACCCCAAGTTTTAAACACTTCATCCTGATTTATGAAACCATTGTACTGTAACCCACGCACCCTCCAAGCAACTAACCCACTGAGAATCAAACCCCTGTGAACCTCAAATCACCCCTGCCCAACTGACACAACCCCCGAACAAACTACACTACTTCCCTATGTCAAGTTTTTCACCATCTCCAACCCCCGTGCATACCTGATGTAAAACTCGCAACGCATCAACCTCCTCGTGCGCGCTCGTTGTTTATTTTACGCGACCATGCTAATCCTCCCTGATTTAAATCGATGTTACCCCTCCCCACCTCCATGGTCATTGGTGTAAACCATCACGTGTTTCCCCACCACCACCAAATCACATTACCTGTCGTCATTTAAAGTGCTAACAGTGCTAATAAACCCTCACCAAAAGTCCCCCTCTGACCCGTAAACACATATGTTATAAACATAAACATTACGTGCATTTGTATACCAATATAAACATTTATAAAATGAACAGTCCATGTCAATGACTTCTCCGTGATCCGAACGTAGTGAACTTCTTTTGACGTGAAATCCGATGTCATCCTCAAGTTTTTAATTTTTCTTACGTCGGGGTGCTAACAGGTGGTGAAACGGTGTGTATAATGACAAGACAGAAGTGTCCTGAAGCACACCCATAACTTTTCTTCGTTTAAATTCATGTTACCTTATTTTTTTCAAGTTTGGCGTGCAGCACCCGTAATTGGTGCGCCGTTCCTTTCGCACCTGAACATAATTCATTCAAAAGTAGTGGCCCGCTGGTTTAGCAGGTCACGCGTGACCTGCTAAACCAGCGGCCCACTACTTTTGAATACCTAGATAGACATCATATTCACATTGCCATGCTTCAGGAAATGCACTGTGATCCACGCCACACTCCCATGTTTGCTAGCAAATGGGCTGCGCATAGAGTTTCTCGTACTCTTCATACTCCAGAGGCACGGCGATTCTTATTAAGAAGAACTCCCCATACACCCCAGGAGGAGTGAGGTACTGTATGATGTGGGGTAGGTTGAGATCGTACTCTGTTACACTGGTGTGCTGCTATGGGCCAAACATGGACGATCCAGAATTCTACACTGCATTATGGGGAAAAATTCTTGAACTAGGTTTCACACATGTAATATGGGGAGGGGATTTCAACACAGCACTAAATCCAGCCAGCGACAGGTCTAACCCTCATCCACACCATTATACCAAAACACACAGCATATTGTTAGATATGTTTTCTGATAACGGCCTTCTAGATGCATGGAGGCACATTCACTCTGCAGAAAGAGAAGGCAAACATTGTAGGAAAGTGGGTTTCTGTTGCAGTAACCCCCCCACTTTTTGCCAGACTACTGATGCACTTTTACTTGATGTGCCCTGGGTCCCTGCCAATCAGGTTCCCAGGGCCTGTGTTCTTTCCCCAAAACTAAACCCAATTGGCATCTCTGGCCACAGGTTAGCCCCTGGTAAATGGTACCACAGGTACCCAGGACACTGTGACCAGAGAAGGCCTCTAAGGGCTGCAGCACTTATTGTGCCACCCTTAGAGGTCCTGTACTCTTACACACACACACACACTGCCTTTGCAGGCTGCGTGTTTTGGTGCAGAACAAAGTGAAGAGTCGACATGGCACACATCTCTGTGTGCCATGCTTACAACCCACTGCCCTGGCATAGATCAGTCACCCCTCTAACTGGGTGCACCATACCAGTGGTGAGGGTACAGGTGCATGAGCCCTGTACCCCTACAGTGTCTAAGTCCATTCTTAGACATTGTAAGTGCAGTGCTGCCATTAAGAGTATATGGTGCTGGGAGTTTGTCATTACGAACTCCACAGCACCATAATGGCTACACTGAAAACTGAGAAGTTTGGTATCAAACTTCTCAGCACATTAAACGCACACTGATACCAGTGTGGGATTGTGACGACGAAGGACGGACCACGGACGTGGTTACACAAGGGACAGAACGCTTTCCTGCTCACCTTTCTCCCTGTCCCCTTCTTTATTCACAGAATGTCCCGTCGGAGCACTGTCTCTTTAAACCTGTGTCTGTTCCGGGTCACATGACCGAGTCAGGTGACTGGCGCGGAGTTAAAACCGAAGGAAGCAAAGAAGGATCTCTCTCATTTGGAGCACTGGAAGAGGAGAACCGAGGATCCAAGGAGGACGACCCCCGCGTTCAGACCTTCGTCGTCAGGCCCCAGCTGGGAGAACGGAGCACTATCGCGGAAGACGTTGATCCCCATCCGGAAGCAGGCACCCGACGCTCGAGAGTCGAAGGAGGAGAAAGAGACGGGACGCCGGACCCCATCCGGCAACGCGAGGAAGCCAGCCACGGCCCAGGAGGGTCGTGGCTTGACAAGGTACGGGGACGCCTTGGGGCGGTGTGGCGCCATACGCGGGAGGGCGAGAGTTGTAGGGGAAGCGGTTTTAGTGGGACGGGAGATTGAAGGGCTCCGCTACGCCTAGAGCGCTCCCACTACAACCGCGACTACCTCACTGGTGACGGTATCGGGTGTGAATCCCTGACACTCCCCTGCATCCCGCGCATCGACATTCTTAGAAGGACATTACCCTGACCGGGTGTTTTCTTTTGTTTTCTCCCCCCTTTTACAAGCTCTACTGGGTCTCCACGAGGCGCTCGCCCCAAACCGGAGGAAGAAGAAGAAGGCGGAAGCCCCTTCCCCCCTTTCCTCAAGGGACAAAGAGGAGAGAGAAGACCGGGACCTAGTTTACACCTTCCCTGATTCCTTGTTTCAGCACCTATTAAAGCGCACCATAGTGAACAACCACTCGTTTGTCCTGGTCTGCTTCTCCACCGCGCCACACGTGGTGTCAGAAGTGGGATTTTGTACGCCTCTCCCCTATTGACCATGGAAAACCTGATACAACAGCTAATTCGCGGACAAGAAAAGCTGGAATGGGCGGTAGAGAAACAGATGAACTCTGCCCAGGCAGACAGGGCATTACTAAAGGACAGTATGGCAAACCAAGCCGAACAAATGCTGAAGGTAGCCGACGATCATTTAGAACTAACAGCACAGCTACAGGTCCGTGCAGGGAATGGCCCAAATGTGTCTTTGCAGAAATATATGTCGGGTGAGGACCCCGACGCTTTCTTATTGAATTTCGAAAGAGCCGCCCATGCGTCTGGTTGGCCCGAGGCCAAGTGGCCTTTCTTCTTGGCCCCTCTCCTTACCGGAGAAGCCCAGGCGGCCTACCAAGTCGCTAACCCGAACGGCCATACACCCTACCAGGATATAAAAGACATGATTCTAGACCACATGGGCCTGGATGCGGAGGCGTACAGGGTTCGCTTCAGAAAGGAGAGGGGTTCCCCTGCCGACAATCCAAAAACCCTGTACTTTAAGTTAAAGGCCGCTGCAGATAAGTGGTTGAAACCACAGACCCATACCAAGGAAGAGATCATGTCCATGATATACTTGGAGCAGTTCATAGAAGCTCTTCCCTTCCCCATCCAACGGTGGCTTAAACAACACCACAATCTAGGAGCCGAACAAGCGGTAGAAATGGCCACTTCGTTTTACAGGGCCCAACCCCGTACTTTGCCTTGGGATACAGAGAAGGCCACACGTTCCTCGGGGCTCCTGGTGAAACACGAAAGAAAACCGATGAAACCCATCCCAGAACCACCGAAATCCCGTCAGTACCGTCCTGAACCACCACTTCTAAGGAACCCACAATGCTTTGAGTGCAGGGAGTGGGGTCATATTGCCAGGAACTGCACACAAAAGAAATCCCAAGAAGAACCAATGGACATTGGGTGCATACCACGTTCCATACTGTACACGGCGGAATTCGGACATAATTTTCACGTAAGTGTAAGAGTACAGGGAAGACAGTTGAGGGCTCTCCTCGATTCTGGTTGCCGTCAATCTGTGGTCCTACAATCGGTAATCCCGCCTGGAACCAAACAGACAGGGGAGACTGTGCCTATTAGATGTGTACATGGTGATATCCGTGTCTATCCTCTAGTAAACCTCCCTATATCCCTACCCGACGGACAAACGCTTAAAGCCAGGCTTGGCGTTGTACCCTCCCTTCCGGAACGACTTATCATAGGTCAGGATAACCCGTCATTCCTTCTCCTGTTAGAAGATAAGCTACAATACCTAAAACCCCAAGAGCAGCCACAGCTCTCTCTCCTAACCCAGGCCCCCTGGCTTTCAGACAGAGGGTTTAGGTTCACCCAGAAAAATGATCCGACCCTTCAACCGGCTTGGGACCATGCCCGTCAGACCACCCTTCAGGACAACCCCACCTACCCTTTGTTTCAGATTCCGAACGACCTCCTATATAGGGTCGGGAAACAGGGAGATGAACCACAGTTGGTGGTGCCTCAAGCCTTTCGGGATCAAGTCCTTTTCTTTGCACACTCGCATCTCTTGGCAGGTCATAGGGGGGCACAAAAGACCATGCAGATGCTGTTACAACGCTTCTACTGGCCAGGGATATTTTCCAATGTCACCCGTTTCTGTCAAGAATGCGAAGTGTGCCAGAAGAAAAACCTGTATAAGCCCCCAGCCATCCCTCTACAACCCCTCCCAGTTGTGGGTAACCCGTTTGAAAGGATGGGCATGGATCTCATTGGTCCTCTTCCACGTACCAAGAAAGGTCATTTGTATGCCTTGGTCGTGGTGGACTACGCCACACGATATCCAGAGGCCTTTCCTTTACGTACGCCCACAACTCGGAACATCACGGAGAAGCTGCTCGAACTGTTCTCCCGGGTGGGGTTTCCCCGAGAGATCCTCACGGATCAGGGGACCCCTTTTGTTTCCAAATTGATGAAGGAGATCTGTAGGTCACTAGACATATCCCATATTAAAACTTCTGTTTACCACCCGCAGACGGACGGCTTGTGTGAGCGCTACAACGCCACCTTAAAACTAACCTTAAGAAAGTTATTGACCGTAGAGGGCCGAGAGTGGGACATGTTACTCCCTCTGGCTCTGTACGTCATCCGGAGTCAAACCCAAACTAGTCTCGGGTGTTCTCCCTTTAAGCTTCTTTATGGAAGAGAACCCCGGAGCCTCCTAGAAATCACCAAAGAGGTCTGGGAAAAGGAAAGGGAGGAGGAGACCAGATCCTTTCTTGAGTACACCAATAGTCTTCACACTCGATTACGTAAACTGAGGGAGTTTGCGGATGCCAACCTAGAAAAGGCACAGACGAAACAACAACTGCTCTATAACAGGGGAAAAAAGTGGCGACACCTAGCCATAGGTGACTGGGTGTTGGTACTCATGCCGTCCGCCCTAATAAAAACAAAAGCCGGCTGGCAAGGGCCATACAAAATCGTACAAAAAGTGGGTTTGACCTCATATCAAATACAGGTCACCGCAAAATGCACACAGCTGTATCACATAAACCTACTTAAAAAGTGGCTTGGTCACCCGCCCAAAGACGTACACGCAACTGATCAGGTGACACGCTCAGAGACCACTTTACAACAACTGGTTGTAAACCCGAAGCTGTCAGACAAACAGAGGGGAGCCCTACAAAAGACCCTTTACCCCTTTGCCCACCTATTTTCAGACCTCCCAGGACGGACTTCACTGGCAGAACATTCCATTCATACCCTGCCAGGGAAGATCGTGAAACAAAAACCATACCGCATACCTGCTGCCCGCCGAGAAGCCATAAAACAAGAGGTAGAAAGCATGCTCGCTTTGGGAGTCATAAAACCGCCCCAAAGCGAGTGGTCCTCCCCTATTGTATTAGTCCCGAAACCGGACAGGTCCGTCCGTTTCTGTATTGACTTTAGAGCCGTCAATTCCATTTCAAAGTGTGACGCTTATCCCATTCCCCGTGTCGATGAACTGATTGAAAGATTAGGAGAGGCTCAGTTCATCACAACCCTTGACCTTACCAAAGGCTATTGGCAGGTGCCCCTTAACCCAGAAGACCAAGAAAAGACAGCCTTTTCAACACCAACGGGCTTGTATGAGTTTACGGTCTTGCCTTTTGGGTTGCACAGCGCACCTGCCACCTTTCAAAGACTCATGAACAAGGTATTATCAAAACATCAGGATTACGCTTCCGCATACCTCGATGACATAGTCATCTACAGTCCCACTTGGGATATACACCTCCAGCATTGTGAGC
Organism: Calotriton arnoldi; assembly: GCA_963921515.1. Lineage (NCBI taxonomy): Eukaryota > Metazoa > Chordata > Amphibia > Caudata > Salamandridae > Calotriton > Calotriton arnoldi. The sequence goes on along the minus strand of CAWUFW010010419.1, from coordinate 487,320 downwards.
AGGTCCTGGGGGCTCTTCAGTTCGTAGGGCTCCACATCAATGCAAAGAAATCAAGGGCATGTTTCCGGAAAGTGAAATACCTGGGGTTCCTTCTTGGGAATGGACTGATCGAACCACAGAATGAAAAAATAAGAGCTATAACAGAGGCCCCTTTTCCATCTACAAAAAAAGAAGTCAGAGCGTTTCTGGGCCTCCTTGGCTATTATAGACGCTTTATACCCCAGTATTCAGAACTGGCCACACCCCTTACAGACTTACTTCAAAACAGGGTTAAACCAAAGGATCTCCAACATCCACCACCAGCAGCAAAGGAAGCTTTTCTGGCTTTAAAAACCGCAATCACTTCAGCCCCGATATTACGCTCACCGGACTTTTCTAAACCCTTTCTGTTACACACCGATGCCTCTGATCATGGGCTAGGGGCAGTCCTGTTGCAAACGTCTCCCGAGGGTATAGAACACCCAATCCTCTTCATCAGTCGCAAGCTCTTCCCTAGAGAACAGAAATACCCGATCATCGAGAAGGAGTGTCTTGCGATTAAGTGGGCAGTGGATAAACTAAGATACTATCTAGAGGGTACCCACTTTCTCCTATACACTGACCACGCCCCACTGCTCTGGATGAGCCGCAACAAGGGGAACAACCCACGTATCCTCCGCTGGTTCCTTTCCCTTCAGCCCTTCTCTTTTGAGGTTATCCACCGGAAAGGAGTTGACAATGGGAACGCGAACTTCCTTTCCCGTCTCCCTCTGTTCCCCGACCGTGAACTGACTGGGGCAGTGGTGTGTGACGACGAAGGACGGACCACGGACGTGGTTACACAAGGGACAGAACGCTTTCCTGCTCACCTTTCTCCCTGTCCCCTTCTTTATTCACAGAATGTCCCGTCGGAGCACTGTCTCTTTAAACCTGTGTCTGTTCCGGGTCAGATGACTGAGTCAGGTGACTGGCGCGGAGTTAAAACCGAAGGAAGCAAAGAAGGATCTCTCTCGTTTGGAGCACTGGAAGAGGAGAAACGAGGATCCAAGGAGGACGACCCCCGCGTTCAGACCTTCGTCGTCAGGCCCCAGCTGGGAGAACGGAGCACTATCGCGGAAGACGTTGATCCCCATCCGGAAGCAGGCACCCGACGCTCAAGAGTCGAAGGAGGAGAAAGAGACGGGACGCCGGACCCCATCCGGCAATGCGAGGAAGCCAGCCAAGGCCCAGGAGGGTCGTGGCTTGACAAGGTACGGGGACGCCTTGGGGCGGTGTGGCGCCATACGCGAGAGGGCGAGACTTGTAGGGGAAGCGGTTTTAGTGGGACGGGAGATTGAAGGGCTCCGCTACGCCTAGAGCGCCTCCCACTACATCCGCGACTACCTCACTGGTGATGGTATCGGGTGTGAATCCCTGACACTCCCCCTGCATCCCGCGCATCGACATTCTTAGAAGGACATTACCCTGACCGGGTGTTTTCTTTTGTTTTCTCCCCCCCTTTACACGCTCTACTGGGTCTCCATGAGGCGCTCGCCCCAAACCGGAGGAAGAAGAAGAAGGCGGAAGCCCCTTCCCCCCTTTCCTCAAGGGACAAAGAGGAGAGAGAAGACCGGGACCTAGTTTACACCTTCCCTGATTCCTTGTTTCAGCACCTATTAAAGCGCACCATAATGAACAACCACTCGTTTGTCCTGGTCTGCTTCTCCACCGCGCCACAGGGATTTAATGAAAAATACACACAGAGGGCATCTTAGAGATGCCCCCTGAAAACTAACCCACCTCTAGTGTCCAGGCTGAGTGGTTGCTTTCAGCTGCCACCACCAGACATGTTTCCGGACCCCTGGGTCAAGAGCCTGCTGCTCTCTGGGGCCTGAAACAATGCACATCCTGGGACGAGGTGCCAAGCCTCCTCCCACAGGATGGGCAAGGTTCACGAAGGGGAAGCTTCAAAGGCTTGCCACCTCTCTGAGCTTCCCCAGGCCACTTGCTGCTCTCAGCAACTGGTCCCCACTGGTTCTGACCCCCACTTTGGAAGGGAGAACCGGCGGGAAAAACAAGTGAGGAAGAGAGGTGTGCCCACCTCTGCCAACTCCACCCCTCAGGTGGGGGAGGCAAGTTGAAGCACAACTCTCAGTCCCCGCCATCTTGCAAATGAGGGGACTCAGCTAACCAGGGAGAGGCTCATGCCCCCTCCCACTGGAGAGTGGCATAATAGGGGGTGTACCCACCCCAGGGCAGGGACCCATTGGTCCCTACCTTTTTCCTACCTGTAACACCCCTAAATCTAGTATTTAGGGGCACCCCTGAACCTTGCTTCCACAGACAAGAACCTGCAACAAGAAAAGAAGAAGAAGGACCGAACAGCCGTGATGAAGCTAACAAGAGGAAGAAGCCCACTGACTTGGCCCCAGCCCTACCGGCCTGTCTCCACCTCGAACCTGCTCCTGCGAAATTGCGGTGTGTCCTGAAGCCAGCAACTTTGAAAACCCCGGAGGACCTGCCTGCCTTCAAGCACAAAAACGTTGTCTCCTGTGAACACCGGATTTGTTCATCTGCAACCTCTGGCTCTGGCCGGACACCGTGGATTCGCCCCACTCTGCACCCGCCGCCCACGGCCCGAGCTCGAGTGGGCAAACACCACGAGGAGGTCACCCCAGCGATCCTGACCCGAGACCCGGCGACCCCTGACCTGCCTCAAGCCTCCAGCCGACGCCTGCAGCCTAAATCCAGAAGGCCCCCCTAACCGCGACCAGGAGCTGGTAAGAAGATCCGACTCCAAAAGGCACCCCTGCACCTGACGCCCCATGGCCGTGTGTGCCCAAACCGACGGTGCCTAACCAACCCCTAACTTCCCAACTTACCTCTCGAAGTGGTGGTCGCACCCAGAAGACCTTCGTCTCCGAGCCTGCAGTGCCTTTGCAAACCGGAGGTTCCCCATTGAAACCAACAGGGCGCCCAACGTCAAAACAGCACCCTGCACCCAGCCGCCCTAGTGCCGCTGAAGGTGCACCTTTGGTGCTACTTTGCTTCCCCATTTGCCCTGAGCTAAAGTCCAGGAGCTTTGCTCCCACAACCCAGTGGCATGCTTGCCAGCAGCCACCAACCGGAGGCCCCCTATCCCCAATTGGATAACATTGGGCCTCAGCACTCTGCACCCGGCCGCCCTAGTGCCGCTGAGGGTGTAACGAAAGTGCATCCTTGACCCTGGGGGAACCCTTGTTCTAACCCCAGAAGCTCAACTCCAAAGACCGATTACTTACCTGGTAACCATTAACTTCATTTCTCTCCATAGGAACCTATTGACTGTTTTTCTCTGAAAAATGTTCTGTGGAGTTCATTTGTATGGAAACCTGAAAAATAACAATTGTGCAAAACTGATTTTACTTACCTATTCTCTAGGAAATGTCCCAGTGTGATATCTAGGCATATCACACTGAGTAGAAAAAGTAATCTAAAAAGTAATCTCAAAAGTAACATAAAAGTAACTTACCTGTAATTTTCATTGCAAAGTCGATACAAAGTATATGTACAGCATTTCACAGTATTGCATTACCAATAATTCAAACTGTAACCATTTCAAAGTACATTTACAACTGCATTTCAAACTGTATATTTACTGCAAAGTATTTATCAACTTACCTGTGCCAGGCTTGCTTGGTTCTAGAAAATAAAATAACTAAAAGAATATTTTTATACAAAACCAATTGGTCTGAAGTTCAGTCTTTGAGTGTGTGAAATCATTTGCTGATTGAGTGGGCACAACAAATGCTTAACACTGTCCTCTGATACTGCCTTACTGCTCGACCACACTACCACAAATAGAGAGTGAGGTGCTATCTAACTTTACCTCTGCCTACCTTTGGGGATCCACTGGACTCTGTGCACACTATACCTTACTTTGGTATTGTATATACAGAGCCAGCTTCCTACACACATTACGCAGCGATGCATTCCACGTGGGCTAGATTAGACTATTGGGTGGTGACCCGAGGCGTAGGACCATGGATAGTTAATGCAGAGCATCTAGCTACGACATACTCTGATCATGCCCCGGTCCGCTTGACACTATCCCCTCCAGCCCTGATTACGACTCCTAGGAACTGGAAACTTGTTCCAGAGGCACTGTTAGACACCGCCTTCCAGGCCGAGTTCGGACAAGAAATCACAGACTTTTTCCAAAGAAATGTGGGGTCAGTCACACATATAGGCACAGTCTGGGAGGCCTATAAGGTCACAATGCGGGATTCCTGCATTGCAAGGAGCTTTGGGGTCTTGCGAGACATAAGACAAAGGTTGCGACAGTTAGAAGGGGAGCTAAATCAGTTGGAACGTGAGATGGGGAGTGACACAAACGGAACACTCCAGGTAGAATTCAGATAAACTATTGGAGTATGAAAGTACTGCTGAGAGAGAAACATGCTTTAGAGGGAAATATTTTATGGCGCGCAGATACGGGGAAGCGGAGCGGCCAGGTAAGGCATTAGCGGAGGAAATTCGCAAACCCCGCTTCTCTAGTTACGTGATGGAAATTTCAGATAACGATGGGGTGAGACATAGAGACAGTAAAGATATCCTTAATATTTTTACCACATACTACACCAATTTATATAGCACTCGCAGGCAGCAACCGCTTGATTTATCTAGCTATCTGAATTATGTAGCCATCGGATGGCTAGGGAACACACAGAGGGAATTCCTCGCAGTGCCTTTTGAGGAATATGAAATACGCGCCGCAATCATGCAAATGAAGTCAGGTAAAGCCCCGGGATCCGATGGTCTCCCGATCGACTTTTATAAAACATATATTAATCAACTGATTCCTATATTAAAAGAGGTCTATGAAGAAGCAGGAATTCTTCCGTGCTCGATGAGGAAGGCTCTTATTACATCGCTACTAAAACCTGGTAAACCTGCAGACACATGCGACTCATATAGACCACTCTCCTTGATCAATAACGACACAAAAATTCTTGCCAAAATATTGGCTAATAGACTGAGGGGCCGAATCCGATTCGGGCCGGAAAAAATACCGACCGACTCGGTACGGGATTATAGTCGGACCGACACGTACCGGCGTTGCCCGACCTGGGAAGTACGATGAAATGCATGGAAATCACGACCGACTCGCACGGAACTCAAGGCGAACGACTGACCCGGCCGGAAACAAGCTATCCGGCCGGGAAACCACGCGAATCGCACCGACCGACACGCACCAGGAAACAACCCGAACGAAACGTACCCGCAAACTCCGACCCGCGCAGTACGATGCAATGGGTGCAAAATCAGACCAACTCGCACGGAGCCCAAGCCGTACGACCGACACGCATACAAAAGCCAGCCGAACAAACACAATACCCCGCGAACGACGCGTACGCCGCATATGAAACGGAGCTGAAACACAGCGGGAACGACTCGGACAGGCGCGCACGAGACAACTGCAACGTCCTACTCGGTCAGAAGAACGACTCCTACATGCACAATAATCACTAATGAAAAAATACAAAAAAAGGGCCAAACAAGCAATGACAAAGCCAATAAATACAGGGGGAGAAAAAATGGAACAAGGACACACCCCCAACTCCACCTACATAAAGCCCACAAATCCCTACCATGATCCTTTGCAAATTCCACTGACCTGCCAGCACACAACACCATCACACAGCAAACACAGATACACACACAGCTCATCCAACACAAAAGCCACACACCATTAGCACCTCAACAAATAGCACCCTCACACACACACAGCAAAACCTACACTCACACACCCTCACTTGCACACACACACACATCAATCACCACCACCACCCATCCCCATGCCCCTAAAGAAGAATCCAAAGTTCCTAGATAGTGAATTGGAAGTCATGGTAGACGAGATCCTGAGGGTAGAGCCACAGTTGTTTGGCACATTGGTCCAACAGACCCCTATGTCACAGAAAACCAAGATGTGGGTGAGGATCGTCGACAGGGTGAACGCACAATCACCATGTTTGCGCACAAAGGAAGAAATCCAGAACAGGTGGTATGATGTGCGCAGGAGGGTCAGAGACCTACTCAAGAAGGATTACCTCCTGAGCCAGCACACCGGCAGTGGCCCTCCTGCAAAACCAGTATACCTCAGGCCCTGGGAGGAGAAGGTACGGGCCATCCTACCACCAGTGAGCGTATATGGACTAACAGACATCCCAGAGCCTGGTGAGTACACAACTAATATACACAATATTGTGTGCCAATACACACACATCACTCTCAAGGGGACAGTCAAACCATCCACCCCTAGCAAATCAACAGCAACCAAAAGATAATCATCCCAAGATGTGTATGTCAGTTAGATTAACACAATACATGCCATCTCATAGTGATATGTAACTGTGTCATGACATGTACAAACCTAACAACAAATAGAGCAAGGCAGTGGTACAAATATAACCAACAAACACTGCCTGATATTTTGCCACCACTAGAACACCACCTCACAGGGAAGCTCACTTAAAGGAAGGAAATCTGTGTATGCTGGTGAAGTCAGTGTAGCCAATAGCATGATGGGAGTTGTAGTCACAGATATTGGTCACCCTCACAATTGGCCCATCAACACCACTCCGAACCATGCTCACATCACAGGGAGTGGATAAGGACTGACAAGATGGCTGACACTGGCTACTGCTGTGGGGTGCACAAGGCCCTGCTGGGAACTGTGCACCAACAAACAGCAGGACACCACTGTCAGCCATCTTGCCATTGCTGTCACACTCACACACAGTGAAGTCCACTCAAAAGCAAGGAAGTACGGGCATGCTGGGAAGGGGGGTGTAGGCAATAGCATGATGGGAGTTGGAGTCACAGATATTGCTCAGCCTCACAATTGGCCCATCAACACCACTCTGAACCATGCTCACATCACAGGGAGTGGAAAAGAACTTACAAGATGGCTGACACTGGCTACTGCTGTGTGGAGCACAAGGCCCTGCTGGGAACTGTGCACCAACAAACAGCACAACAGCACTGCCTGACATCCTGAAAGCCAACTTGCACTCTCTGCAATGCAAGCACGTTGCATGGTGGGATATCTGGCTGGGTGGGAAGGAGGACTCACAGCACTGACCATAGTTACAAGCAGCTCACCTCACACACCCCCTCAACACAAACTCCACATAACCCACCTGGGAGAATGCAATGCCTCACATACCAAATGAAGATCCCACAAAGAACCACCACCCTGGGTAATGCTGTGTGAAGCACAGGGACACACCTGGGACTTGTAGCCAAACAAACGCAAGGACAACACTGTCAGCCTTCCTGTCAGCACAGGCACACTACCCCACAGGGAAGCACAGTCCAAAGGAAGGAAGTACGGGCATGCTGGGAAGGGGGGTGTAGCCAATAGCATGATGGGAGTTGGAGTCACAGATACTGCTCAGCCTCACAATTGGCCCATCAACACCACTCTGAACCATGCTCACATCACCGGGAGTGGACAAGGACTTACAAGATGGCTGACACTGGCTACTGCTGTGGGGAGCACAAGGCCCTGCTGGGAACTGTGCACCAACAAACAGCACAACACCACTGAGTGACATCCTGAGAGTCAACCTGAACCCACTGCAAGGGTGGCATGCTTCATGGTGGGATAACTGGGCCAGGTGGAGAAGGATGGCCGGATGTCCACCAAATACAACCAATGCTGGCCATGCACACACCTCAACATTCATAGTGAAATGCCCCAGGTATGCATGACAATGTGCTACACCAATATCAACCTCTTACTGTGACAACTTAGGACAATGCAATGTACATGCCCGCATCCAGAGGTACAGTCACAACTGTCAGGTGTGTGAACCATTGATGCCTGTAGAAACATTACGTACAATGTGTGTCTCTTCCAAATACAGGTGACGATGATGGTGACACAACAGCAGGCGAGGAGGAGTCCCTGTCCCAGGCTCCGGGGGACACAGAGCTCACTGGTGTGGAACAGCCTCTGCCCACCTCGGATGGCGAAGACCTACCTGGCACCTCCGGTCTGAGCCATCATGCAGCACCAGCTGGACCAACATCTGCACCCCCTGCAACCACCCCTCCAACAACTGCCAACATACAGACCACCCATGCCGACACGGACAGACCAAGGACCACCGCTGACAACAGCACAGGGTCCCAGGCCCACCGTGGAGCAACGGATGACAACACCACTAACAACCCCCAAGTGGGCCTCGGGTCACCTGTGCGTGCCACCGCAGGTCCTGCACGTGTCGCCAGGGGTGGTGGGAGGGGTGGTAGACATAGGTCGCTGCTTGCAGAGGGGTCTGGACTGCATGATGACCCACAACTGGCACGCATCGCTGATGCGTACCAGGATAGCACCGGAGAGGTCAGACAGGTAGTGGGGATCCTCAAGGACATACAACAGCAGCAGGCTGCCCATCATGCCCTCTTGGACTCCCACATGGCCCGTGTGGAGACACACATGGCCCGTGTGGAGACACACATGTCGGGCATGGAGTCCAAGTGGGATACATTGCAAGAACTCACAGCAGTGCATAGGGACATATTGACATGCCTCCGCCAGATTAGCACCAACATGGCCACACCTCCCTGTGTGCCCACAACATCTGGTGCTGAAACAACTGACACGCCACAGGGAGGGAGGAGGACTCTGGCGGAGAGTCCCCTGCACCGCAGCAGCCTGCATGTGAGGGTCCCCCCACAAAGAAGAGGGGTCGTCCGAGGAAGGAAAACTGAGAGGTTGATGGCCACGTACATCCCCCAGGAAGCCAACACCTGTTCTGGAAATTCTCCTTTGTGTGCAAACGTTTCACCCTGTCGAATGCAACACTACTTTCCCACATGACATGGGGAGTTTAAGTTGGACTAATGTATCATATGACTGTGGACTTCACTCAGGACATTTCTGCTACCAAGACTTCCAACTCATCTGGGAACTTTGGATCACAATCACAATGTACAGCACCCACCATCCTGTGCACTATACACACACACATTTCTGTAAATAAAATCACTAGTACACCATACTTGCCACTGTTGTTATTCAAATGTGGATACTGTTATGGTGATGATGTTCTGCTAAATTACACTGTGTATGTTAACTGCTACAGCAAGTACAACACCATCGTGTGAGTCATGGTGACGTGACACATATGAGGGAGACACACCACTAGGGCTACACAACACAGACACCAGGGCCATCGGACTCATCGCCCACAGTGGTGTTGGCAGGAAATACAGTGGAATGCACAGACACCACACCTATTCAGAGTCTGTGTCAACTAGCCCACAGGTGCAGTAAGCAAATGTCAGTCAGATGTGTGACCACAGACAACGCACATCCCAAAGTGAAGCACTGGTTTATTACACATTTGTAACATGTTGTTACCACTACAAATGCAAGTTAATCCCACGTGGCAGTGGCCACACAGTCAACAAGTGCAGAAGATATGAAGTCCAGGTGTGTATGGCACATCACCTGCAGGGAAACGACTGCTGCCACCCTGAAAGCTGAATCATGGTGTTGGGGGATCCAATTTGACCAAACAACTATGTAAGCACCCTGTGAAGGACAGACATGACACACAGTCAAAACCACTGAAGAACAGGACAGAACTGCAATACTCATGCCCTAAACATGTCACAAGATACCTACACAAAAGCACGTTTGCATGTCAACACTGTTGGGGAGTACAGACTACCTGTAAGGACACATCGCTGCACGCATCCAGTCAAGTGGCACATGGCCACACTAAAACAGCACCAGGGCACCACCCACACATATCATGCAAACTCACATCATTCACATTGCATCTCCCTGGATACTCACATTCAGCTAAAGAAGTTGGTGATGAGCTGTGTGCCGACATCACCACCATCATCATCATCATCATCACTGGCATCGTGGTCCAGGCCAGGATCCACCACAGGTGGCGGACGTTGGTCATCGTCATCCAGGATGAGAGGCAACTCCTTCCGCCCTGCCAGGTTGTGGAGCATGCAGCAAACGATGACAATCTTGCACACCTTTGCTGGGGCATATGGGAGGGCCCCTCCTGTCTTGTCCAGGCAGCGGAAGCGGCTCTTCAGGAGACCAAAGGTCTGCTCGATCACTCTCCTGGTCCGACCATGTGCCTCATTGTAGCACATCTGGGCTGGTGTCACAGGGTTCCTGAGGGGTGTCAGCAACCACGGCATGTTGGGGTATCCGGAGTCACCTACAGACAGACAATTGCACATTAGCTGAGTTCAAAAAGTGGGCGGAATACAACATAGCAGAACACACAATGGTACAAAGTCAGTACACACCGACAAGCCAGGCACGCTGGTTCGGCATCTGTGACATCATCCTCGGGATGCGACTACTCCTCATCACGTAGGCATCGTGAGCAGACCCGGGGAAACGGGCACACACATGTGTGATGGTCATATCTGCAAGACATACCACCAGCACATTGATCGAATGGTAGTGTTTGCGGTTACGGTAGGCCTGCTCATGTGCCTGTGGTGGTACCAAAGCCACATGTGTCCCATCAATGGAGCCAATTACATGTGGCATCCTCCCCAGCGCATAAAAGTCACTCTTAACGTCAGTGAGTTGTCGACGTTTGAGGAAATAGATGAACTGGTTCAGGTTCCTCAACATAGCCACCAAAACATCGCGTAGCACACGGCTGAACATAGTCTGTGACATCCCACCATCAGTCGCCACAGTGTGTTGGAAGGTACCGGTGGCAAAGAAGTGTAGGGCTGCCATTACCTTCACCTTGGGTGTCAGCGCCGTAGGGTACGGCCGGCCCGGTTGCAGATGTGGTGCCAAGCGCACTGCCAAATCCTCAATCAGCTGCCTGGTGAAGCGGTACTGTCGGATGCTGTCACGTTCCACCATCGTTGCCAGGTCAGGGAATGGTCTATGGACAGCTGGAGCCCTGCAGTGCATAGGATGAAGAAAGAAAGATTGTCAGTCACCCCACAGATGTGCCTTTCACCATACTCAATTTCACATGATACATCATTACGAGACACAAGTACTTGATGTGTGTGCCGTTCTGTTCGGACATAACTCGCACCTACATGGCCATCATCTAAGTTCTCAGTACAACATGTGTGCACAACAGGTACCAGGTTGTGCTATGGGAAACCATTAGGCTGTATCAAAGTACCCATTTACTGCTGTCACGTTCCACACACACACCACAGTGACATGTCTGGACAGATGCGCCACAGGCATCACATCACATTGACAGGTAGATTCCCAGTGACCCTGTCTTGCCACATGGACACTGGCATGACATGGCGTATCATGTCAGAAAAACAAACATGACTCCCACAGGTAGTGGCCCCTGTTGCCTCCGCAGGACAGACATGGACGTCAGTGACACACACACGCACAACATCAAAGTCCATGCACAAACAACGTTGCTGTGGAGACTGTCTCCCATCGTGCACATGGAATCAGAGACATCGGAAACACAACATGCACACAGACTGTGGAGGGACATCACTATTGTGGCAATGGGTCATCCTGTTACGTACATGCCTTCCCCCATGGGACCCTGGGGGTATGTGACATGTCACACACATACACAACCTGGAAATGTGACCATGCCACATGCTCTGAAATGAACTGTTGCACATCACAGTGGTCATGTGCACAACACACAAAGGACCCTGTCCCCATGAACACATGCACAGCCTGGGTGTGGATGCCCACCAGTGCCACCACAGAAACCACATGTCAACCCCCATACACAGAAAAGGTAATGCAGCCTTACATGCCTTAGGAAACAGTGTGGAGTGGGTGTGGTGTTGTAGGTGTGCCCCTGTGTCTCTGGCAGGTATATGTGGCTGGCATAGGTTCACCAGTGACAAGCATAGTGACATATGCGACTGACCTGTACAGGTACGCGTTGTACAGCAATGGACCGATCGGTGTGCTTGGCCGGCCCATTGCATGTGAAGTGTGCGGGTACGCGTTGTACCCCGAAATACGCGTTGTACAGCAATGGACCGATCGGTGTGCCCGGCCGGCCCATTGCATGTGTTGTGTGCGGGTACGCGTTGTACAGCAATGGACCGATCGATGTGCCCGGCCGGCCCATTGCATGTGTTGTGTGCGGGTACGCGTTGTATAGCAATGGACCGATCGGTGTGCCCGGCCGGCCCATTGCATGTGATGTGTGCGGGTACGCGTTGTACCCCGAAATACGCGTTGTACAGCAATGGACCAATTGGTGTGCCCGGCCGGCCCATTGCATGTGTTGTGTGCGGGTACGCGTTGTACAGTAATGGACCGATCGGTGTGCCCGGCCGGTCCATTGCATGTGTTGTGTGCGGGTACGCGTTGTACAGCAATGGACCGATCGGTGCGCACGCATTGGCTGGGGCCTGGCATGGCAACGGACGCGTTTTCGTGGCTCCAACGAGTCTGATGCAGTGAATTCAGTTGGCCAGCCACAACAATGTTGCAAAATCATGGATGTCATGAATTTGAAGATTTGAAGGATGCTGTGGGCGTGTATTAGTGCTGCTATTCCATGGATTGGTCAGATTCAGAAGATGCAAACGACTTGGACCAATCACTTTGGACACATGGGACAGTATCTGCCTCTGCAGCACACATATAATGCTGGCTGTTCCCCTGAGAGCTCACTTGCCTGCACTACATGCTCCAGGACGACATCTGCCAACAACACTGCTGCTGTCTCTGCATCCTCTGGCTACTGCAATGGCACGTACTGTGGATAGAGCCCCAGCCTTCAACCTTGAGGAGAACCAGGCCCTGCTGGACAGCCTCCTTCCACAGTACAGCAAGCTGTATGGGAAACCAGGGAGCAGGTGAGTGTGCTTTCCACTGCCTTACCAATTGTGCATGTTGTCTGACTAGCAGGACTTACAGTGTGCACACCACTGGCTAGCATGCTCACTGAGTAGTTGTCACACCCCAAAGTGTGTAGTTACATGCACTGAACAGGTACAGTGCAGTAACAGTGCATTCCAAAAGGTTTACTCCCCATGCAATGACACCATGTAGTGACTGCTGGCAAACTGTTCATAGCCATTGTTGCACTGCCTATGTACATCATATGCCCCTGTGATTGAGACATGTATATCCAACTGTGTGATGCACGGATATGTTGCATGTGTAGTAATGGCCTTTTTCACTTTGTCATCCTCATAGGTCGATGCCCACCAGAAGCAGGAAATCTGGCTGACCATCGCCCGGGAAGTAAGATCCGTGGGGGTCTACAGGCGCAGGATCCGCAACTGCCAGAAGAGGTGGCAGGACCTTTGTGGCTGGACCCGGAGGATCGCAAGGGTCCAGCTGAAGCTGTCGCCTCCTCGCAGGAGGGTCGGACACCGGACCCTGACCCCCCACATGCTCCGTATCCTGGCGGTGGTCTTCCTTGACCTGGATGGGCAGCTGAAGGCCAGACAGCAGCAAGGAGGGGGTGAGTCCATGACTGCACTGTGCACTTTGTCTGACATGCTATGTGCCCTCCTCTGGCCTGGTTAAACTTCCACAGTACATCAGTCATGTGGTCCAGGACCCATGTCCCTCATTTGTGACATGCCCACTTCTCCTCTGATATGCATATGTGTGGCCCTTACACTCAGGAAATTGTGTCACTTGGGGACTGTGTCATTGCATTTAGCTTCGCTCAAGGTGGGGGACAGCATTTGTTCCCGTGACTATGTTGTGGGATTCATGTGTGGGTCAATTGCTTACACAATGCCTAAGTTCTGACATGTAATCTGGGTGTAACTTTGATATGTGGTCCACTTGCTGATCTGAATCACCACATGTCCCTGGGGAATTTGGCACACACCCATGCTGCCGGTGGGAACAATGTTTGGGCCTCAGGAGTATGTGTATCAAGTGTGTCACACGTGCTTAGCCACATGCCTACTGTCCAGGACTCATTCCTCTTACAGGTGGAGCTGGACAGTCATGCCTACTCCAGGGCATACAATACACTCTGTACTCCCACTCCCGTGTACCATCTGGCATGTTGTGATCAGTGAAATGTTCCCTCAGGTGTCTGCCTCTGTGTCATTGTGCTGTGTCCTCGTTGTCAGGACTACTGGTATGTTTATCGGTTAGGGCTCAGCATGCCAGCGGAGATGTGACCATGATAGACGAAACTTCTGTGATTTTTAGGTGTCTGATCACTTGACTGTGCACACAGGTGTATGCGACTGTGACTTTCAGGCAGCTGTTTCTCATTCACAGCACACTGTGAGGTGCTCATGTTCAGAGAGTTGTGTTTCATGTCCCCCATATGTCCAATTGGTATGACGTGGACAAGTAGTAGTACTGATGATGTGGTTTTGGGGGATGGACATGTGCACTTGTCAGTTACATAACTTGCATTCCCCATGTCCTAGGATTGTGACACAGTGCAGACTGTTGTTGGCTGGCTGCCATGCCCATGTGACTGGAGACAGTGATGTATGACTTTGCACGCATGCCTGTGTCATGGCATTAAACTTCCTAAGAGTGATCCTGCAGGGGAGTGACATGTGCAACATGTACCCCATTGTGGCATTGACTATCCGGACATGGGTGCATCATGGTGTGTGGTGCTGGTATGCGTCACATGCATTTCTATTTAGACTCTGGCCATCCCTTTATCCGGACACCTGCACTGACTTAGTGGCAAGAGATGTGTTGTGTGCATGTTCACATACTTCACCGTGTTCCCTGCAATGTCCAACAACTGTGTAGGTGGTGCATGTGTCCACACTGGGGTCTTACCATCAGACAGGCACCAGACAGATGGGTGCAAGGGCAGGAGGGGTGTGAGTCCCATGGTTGACCATCAGACTGACAATTGGCTTCCACAAATCTGTGTGAGGACTTTAGGCAATGTTCAACTAAGGATGCCTGGGCTGGCTCTGTGATGTGCTGTACTTACTTTGGTGTGTGCGTTCAGTGCAGGTGACTGATGTTTGTCTGTTTCCCTAATTGTTTGCAGATACATCCACGGCCACAGGAGGGGACAGCTCCATGGACCAGGAGGAGCAGCGGAGCCAGACTGGGTCAGCGTCCGACGAGTGGTCAGAGGGACCCAGTGGCACAGAGGGCGAGGGGAGCCACACCGAGGAGTCCTCAGCACCATCCACCTCAGCTGAGGACCACAGCAGCTCGGAGGATGACTCCCTTGTGTAGGCGGGTGTCAGCAGCCACCAAAGTCAAGCTAGTCTGTCTGGCCCCGCCACCACCACCACCACCACCACCGCCCTCCCATTGGCTCCCATTCCTGAGGTCCGTGGAGGCTCCCGTGCTCGGGAGCGTGTCTCCTTCATGCCAGGCACCGCACCCCCTGCCCCTGTGTCCCCTGCTGCCCTGAGTGAGGAGTCTGTGTACCTCCTTCGGCAGCTCCATGTAGGGCAGACAGCAATGCTGACTGTCCTCCATGCACACACCACTCTGTTGACACAGCTGGTGTCGTTCATGGAGGGCATCTCGACGGGTATGTCTGCCCTACAGAGGAGCAATAGGTCCATGGACTCCTCCCTGACGGCAGCAGTGTCCCTCCTCCAACAGTCCCTCACCCCTCCCACCTCTGCCCCATCCACACTTCCTGCCACCCTACCTGTCCAAAGCACATGCACACCTGCACAATCACCCAAACACACAGACACGAGCAGCACAGACACACCCAAGAGAAAGGCAAGACGTGCACACAAGCATCCTCAGGGGACTGTATCCACAGACACAGGGGATGGGGAACACACACACACACAGGCATCCACAGTCACTCCGCAGTCCTCCAAATCCTCTCCCTCCAAGACCCCTTCCCTTGCCTCACCTGCTACCCCACCTACACAGCAGCTCTTCCTGTGTGACCTCGGCCTCTTCCCCTCCAATCCTGCTGATCCAGCATACCGGGGAAGAGGAAGTCCACCCACACAGAGGGGAGTGCCCTCGCCCCGGACACCCTCCCCCAGGCGCAGGCAGACACAGGACCCCATTAGGAAGTCCCCCAGACCAGGAAGAGCAAGACCCCACCACCACCACCACGCAGCTCCACCACCCAGTCTCTCTCCTCCATCCCCCAGGCCACCACTCCACAGGTTCCCCGCCACACCCTGCCCCAGGTTCCCCCACACACCGATACCGCATCCCCAGACTGCTTAGGCCCTCCCCCGCCACTTGCTCTTCCACACCCAACCCAGATGCTCTGCCTGTTAGTGCCACTGGTGTGGGGACCGAGTCCCCCCTCTGTCCTGCCCACCTCATCTGCCCACCCTTCCACTCCCTTGGAGTTATGCACTGCAGTGGAGTCCACAACCACCCCGTCTGACTTGGGCACTGCAGTGGGGACCCAGTCCACTACATCAGACCAGCCCACTGCAGTGGTTGCAGCACCCACACCAACTGACTTGTGTAGCATGGTGGTGCTGGCCCCCCCTGAGTCAGACACCTCCACTGCAGTTGCCGGTGACACTCCTGCACCCACCACCACTTCACTGCCTCACTCTGCCATCCCCTGATCCTGTCCCTGCGGTGCCTGGCCTGCCCCTTGTATGCCCCTCCAAGGGGATGTCCCCTGTCCGTACCAGTGCAGGCAAGCAATGGGTGACCAGTTGTCACTTGTCACCCTGTTGGGACATGGATTTTGGACTGGCCATTGGCCTTAGTTTCTTTTGGACGTCAACTTTTAATTTTACATTAGCTGAATAAAGCCTCTTTTTGTTTAATTGAGGTGTTTCTTTTGATGTACATGATGTAGATGAGTAGCATCCTGCATTTGCAGTTGTTATAGTGTTCAGATCAGGAAAATGAAGTGTTGCTGTGATGGACTCCATGTGGTCCATGGGATATGTGTCCTGTTCTACTCTGGATCTATGGCATCCTTTGCTGCAGTCTGAGGGTGTAATGTTCAGCATTTGACACAGGGATGTACGTTTTGCATTTGTAAAGGAACATCTTTGTCTTACACTGATGCACATCTGGTGCGCTTACTACTGTTCAATGTTCCGATTTCCCTGACTGTGTGCCCATCTCCACTGGACATGCAGTTTTGCACATCAATGTTGAAGGACTCATCTGTGTATACAGTGCAACTGGCTTGACACGTTTTTGGGTGTATGCAGATGACTGACGTGACACTCCCGTACCCAGGCTGATGTGAGCAGAGCCTTCTGTGTGTTGTAGTTGTTGACTCACTGACGGAGTGTCCTGCTGACATGTTTGAGTCGTGCACAGACAAGGTTTGGCACAGCGGACCTTCCACAGGAGTGGAGTGCCCTCATGGCAGTGTGTAATCCCGTGACATTGCGTGTGCCCGTGTTGTGTGTTGTGTAAGCATGTCTGTGCATGTTCCCTTCCCTTTTCCTACACAGGCTGTGTCCCTAGGGATGTTCCTGTTTGTGTTGCTTGCAGAGTTGGTCTGTGTTCATCCAGCATCTTGAACCTGGTTTCTCTGTGATGTGGTTGCATGGCAAACTAATGTTCATGAGGTTGTCATCCCAGGTTGTCTTTGTTGTCAGGGCTGGGGATGTGGGCAAAGGGTGATGGGACACATTCAGGATTCCCCTTGGCACTTGTTGTTTACACAAGTCATGTGAATTTCAGTTTGTGGTAGCTTTCAGTGATTGTGACACGGTGTGTGTGTGACTGCTGCCACTCCTCAGGGTCAGAGCTGCAATGTTGGAAGTTGTGTACGTGTGTTCTTTGTGTGTCACCTTGGCTTCTTCGTAGGTGTGTGACTATGGCCAGGATCCCATTGATTGTGGTGGATTTCACATCATGCCCATGTACGGTGTACTGTGCTGTGTGTCAGACATTGACGAGTCTTATTGACTGGCCATGTGTGATGGGTATCTGCACCTTAGTTCCCCCCACCACCCCTGGGATTGTCATGGGTGCATGTGCACTGTCACCAGTCCATGTGAGCTTCACTGCTGCACATTGGTGGAGATCAGGGTATGTGGTGTTGAGTGTGAAAATGTGAGTTGTTGCACGGCTAGACCCCTACCTCCATATTGGCCTTGGCTGGCAGGCCATGCTGATTGATTGGAGCTTGTGTAGGTGTGATGGCAGTGCTTAATTTGCAAAATATGAAGTGCAGGTGCTCAAATGTTTGTTGGAGGCCACACCCACTTTTCTCTGGCTCCACCCACTTCCTCCACTGGCTCCACCCACTTACTCTATTAGCTCCACCAACATCCTCAACTGGCACTGCGAAAATTCAGATGAATTTCAGCAAGGGAGCCTTCCTCAAAGTAAGGTTTTGATAGGAGGTTCCCCTGCCCTGTGAACATTTTTAAAAAGATTAAATCAAAAGTGCATTTAAAGCACAATTTTGGAATAATTTAGCTAAAATCACTAATGCATTGAAAAGGGACAATTCCAGTGCTCTATGTGCCGATTTGGGGAAAGGACAATACTGGGGTAGGGTATGCCCTTTTTAATAGAGTCTATGAGATCAAAGATACAACTTTGACATAGCTTATGTGACAAAATAAACCAAAGGAAGGAACAATAGGCAAACACCGGAATAGTGGAAATATTGGATTGTTGTAGATCTATACAAGTCATTACTAGCCATCAGCATTGAATTGTCCTAAAAGGAGTTCCCGGCATTCCAGTACATGGAATTTCATTGTATTAAGTGCAAGATGGGTCAGGATTGGAAGAAAAACATTGTATCACATATACGGAAAATTTTAAATGCCACAGTGTAAAAAAAAGGGCTCTGTGGAAATCTGAGGCAGCAGAACCGCTGGGCTTGTGGGAATTAGATATAGGCTTTACTAGTTTTTTCCTTATGCCCTCTTTCAAATTTCAGCTTCAAAGTACCCGAGCCAGACACAAACCAACACACACAGGCAACACGCACAGACAACACGCACACAGCCACCTGTACACACCGCTGTGTGTGTGGGAGGGAAACCTATCCATATTTTCACACGTGCTCCACCTCTTTGCACCCCGCACCAGCTCACCCCTGGGCCCTCTGCTTCCCTCATATAGTCAATCATTTTGGCTTCAGCAGCATATAACACAGGTATAGCTTTGACAACAGGAGCGCAAGCTTCCCTAATGCAAAGAAGTTACACGACAAGACTCAGAGGAAGCAGTGACAGCAGTGCAAGATTCCCTAGTGTGAATCACAAGCTGTGGCCAGCCTGCCACCACTGCCATGTGCTGCCATCACCTTATGTGCATCACTTGCGCTTGCAAACTTTTAAAAGTTATTAATCAATAATGAACATACAGGTTTGTACATAAATACTGCTGCTTGCTGCACAGCACTGAACAACACTGCAGCCTTCTCTTGACAGACTACAAACGCACTCATGCATGGCTGATGCCACCAGGGTTTAAATTTCATCAACTTATCAACTGGGCTGGAGGGCATTTGCATTCGAAGAGAGGATGAGGATCACAACGTTGTATACGTAATTGGGGTGGTTTGTCAATGTCACCCACAGATTCTTCAAGGCAAAGTGGGCAATTAATCTGGCCCCCACCTCCCAAGGCCCTCCCCGGTATTCTTTCTGTCTTACTTGCTTCTATTTTTCTCTCTAAATCTCTCAACCCCACCCCGCTGCCTACCTTTAACTCTGATTGTCTTTCTCTACCTATCCCTCCCTCAACACCCTGTCATTCTATATATCTTCCTTCTCTCCTTGCCCATCTCTTGCTTCTTCATCTCTCTCTCTGTATCTGACCTCACCCCTCTTTACCTCTGTCTCTCTCTGCTTCCTACCCTACCTCCCTACCCTTTTCTAACTTAAGTTATTCCTCACCTCACCTCCGACTTCCCTCTTACTACCATGCTTCTGGTACTCTTTCTGCACTGTTTATTATTTCTACCAGGCTGGTAGTAATAATAAAGTGAAGAAAATAGACGCATAAATAAACTTAATTAAGCCCCGGTTTTTCTTTTGTAGACAATCCAGCTTTGCCAGTCTCCTCCAAAAATAAAGAATACAAGAAAGCCAGTGGCACGAAGAGTCCACTAACTATGGGCCTCCTGTTTAATCAAATGCTATTATGCTCAGGTGGCGCGCAATATTCATTAGTCCCCCAGAATACCCCACACCCCCTCCCGCCACCAAGACTAGGGCTGGAAGCCACTACGTCGCGCAATATAACTAACTAAATTAATGGAGGACACTGCAGGCTGACGGACCTACTCCGGTCAGTTGTTTTTGCACATCGTCTTCTTTAATATATATTAAGGCACGATTACAACTACTTACTTTACAAGCACAAATGGCACGATTAAAGAGCTTTACGTCTATGGGCTCATTTATTAGATGGTGTGCCGGCCGGGGGTGTGCACAACTACTTACTGCCTGGTAGAAAAGAAGGCAAAGCGAACCGGTTTATTTAACATCTTATCATGGCATTTGATTTACTGGCCACTCTTGAGAGGAACTGTTAGGGAAGGAATGCAGCCGGAGGATACTTCAAGGGCAGGACCTTTATTTAACTTCTTTTAACCCCGGCCGGCCCTATAGTGAGTGACTGAGTAAATGTGTATGTGGGCCGGCGGTGGCCGCTACTAGGCCAGGGAGGGCAGCAGGCACAGTGGAGTGCGTCATCCAGTACTGGCGTCATCGAATCTGTGGAGCCGCCGCCAGAACTACAACAGTGCCCAACATGCCAACACTCGGCTAAAAAGAAAAAAGCAGCGCATGGAATGACCTGCCTGCTTAGTACTTACAGTTATTTATACTAGTGGTGGACCGGGCGTCCGGGGCTACGGGGCACTGCCTTATTTATTACACTGACCAGACCAGATATAGCTAGGTAGGACTGCCTGGTGCTGCTACTGCCTGCGTGCCTGGCCTGCCCTCTCAACCTCACAACGTCCTCGGGCTGATGATGGCTCCTGGGATGCGGGTGTGCTTGGGCGTGGCAATCGGAAAGAAATCTGCGCGCGCCACGCTGCCTGCCTGCCCTACACAACATCCTGCTTTTCATGGCATTTATTTAGCCACTATGAAGCCAGTAAAGCCCACCACTGTTAAGCAGTGACTAGCAGTAGGGAGGATATATACTAAGTTTTCAAAGAAGGCAGGGGCCGGGCAGGGCCTTTAACTTCAAACCCAGCCGGCCGGCCGCCGGCCCTATCGTGATACGTCAAGGGGCAGAGCCTTCTTTCAAATTAACCCCGGCCGGCCGGCCCTATTGTGATATAAATAAATCAAATGTATTAAGTGTACCGTGGGCCGGGGCAGGCACAGTGCGTCATTAAATCTTGTTGATGGAGCTGGAGCTACCGCGCGGTGGCGGTGCCCGACACGCCACCATGCTAAAAAAAAAAGTAGCTTGCGTTGGTTTGGCAACAATGGGCATGCATGGCATGATGACTGCTCAGTGCTTCGTGGCGTGCGACGCGTACTACTACTTACGGTTACACTCGTGGTCGGCTGGGTACTTCCTTTATTTATCACTACTGATAGGCCGCCTGCTGCTACTGCTGCGCTGCCTGCCCTCAACGTGGTCGAGTGCGGGTGTGCCGGGCGTGGCAATCGGACAAAAATCTGCGTGCAGCGCGCACAACCAAATCCAGCCCAGGCCCAGCCCAATCAGTGTCTGCCTGACTCCCGCCCACCACTGGCAACACTGAATTAAGGGCCGCCGCCATGACGCCATCCACCATCACATATATGATGATGACCGAGGCACTGTCTGAATGCAGCAAAGTAATCTTTGCTCCATGCAGTCTCCAGCTCACACGTCACAAGAAGCACTTCACCGGGACTCGGGAGACCGAGAAGATAGAACAGCACTCTGCGCCGAGTCAGTAAAAGCTAAGTTAGCTAACATGTCATATTGTGACGTGCAGTCCTGCAGACGCATGTAGACCCGGCCCTGAAAAGTAAGTGGCGGTGCTAAGCACCGGCAAGCACCGGCACAAATTAAGCACTGTGTGATGGTAGTTTGTTGCTCAGGACACATGGCTGTGGTTCACAGTGTGAACGACATCTACCTTTGTCATCACAGTGGGATTGTCATGCAGGCTAGTGTCAGCACAATGTGGGGTCCCTGGGGTAGTGCTGTGGTGGGTCTGTCTCTTGCTGTGTTAGTTGCTGTTCCTACAAGCTTGTGTGACATGTGTAATTTGGCCTCCCTCTCAGCTGACGATGCCTGATTGCCCACATAGGGGTATCCGATCCATGAGTAACTTTTTGTATGGCACTGTATACACATCTGTGTGATTGGAGTTCAGGCCTCCTCATGTGTTGTGTGGTTGCCTGGGGACACTGGCACACCCCCCCCCCATCACCTGTTGTGTTTGAAATGCAGTGTGAGTCTGCATGTTTGTGTTTGTGCATTTGCACCACTGCATTGGCATTTCTGTAGTGTGCCATTGTCTGTATGTTGTTTGGTGGCTTTCCCCAGCTGTCCCTGGGACTCCTAGGTCATCAGTCAGCACAATGATCATGGTTTGTATGTCCCATTGATGCCATGGTATGGTATTTGTTCACCTGACATCGACAGTCTCCACAGGATATCTACATTTGTGTGTCCATTGGTGCAGATATGTGGCTCAGCATTATGATGGTCACTTCTGTCATTGTGTTATTTGTGAATATTGACAATGTGGTCCCCCATGGGTGATGTTTGTATGCACATGGCCAAAACGATGTTTCTGTGACACTGCACTGTTTGCCCTGCCCAATCTATGTTGCTATGGGACACAAGCACTACTATGCCACTAATGTGTTTGTTGTTGTGTGACCAGGATTCATCCATACAGTTTGGCTTTCGCAGCTTTTACCATGACTACACTTACCTTATGATCACCGTGGTGATGGTGCTTTGGCCCCATTGCCACACTGTTCAAAAGGTGCATCAGCTATGGACCCCACACTTACCTTTTGGTCACTGTGGTGATGGGGCTTTAGGCCCCATGGCCACACTGTTCAAGAGGTGCATCAGCTATGGACCCCGCACTTACCTTTTGGTCACTGTGGGGATGGGGCTATAGGCCCCATGGCCACACTGTTCAAGAGGTGCATCAGCTAGGGACCCCACACTTACCTTTTGGTCACTGTGGTGATGGGGCTTTAGGCCCCATGGCCACACTGTTCAAGAGGTACATCAGCTATGGACCCCACACTTACCTTTTGGTTACTGTGGTGATGGGCCTTAGGCCCCATGGCCACACTGTTCAAGAGGTACATCAGCTATGGACCCCACACTTACCTTTTGGTCACTGTGGTGATGGGGCTTTAGGCCCCATGGCCAAACTGTTCAAGAGGTACATCAGCTCTGGACCCCACACTTACCTTTTGGTCACTGTGGTGATGGGGCTTTAGGCCCCATGGCCACACTGTTCAAGAGGTCCATCAGCTATGGACCCCACACTTACCTTTTGGTCACTGTGATGATGGGGTGTTTGACCCCATGGCCACAGTGGTCATGGTCTGCTTGCATTGTGGAGGCCACACACATTTATGTGGGACACATGTGATAGTGGGTCACATTGTATGTTCAATGTCATGTTCAGTGTTGTAGGCATTTGACACAGACTACACACGCTTGTCATGGTGTTGGGGGGGATGTAATTTTCTGTCATTCCTTATGTGGGAGTATGCTGGTTGTGTCAAGCATTACCTGTCCTATGAGTAGGGGTGGTGGTAGTGGCAGGCATCCAGGCCCCCATGAGTAGGGGTGGTGGTAGTGGCAGGCATCCAGCCCCCCCTGAGTAGGGGTGGTGGTAGTGCTAGGCATCCAGCCCCCCCTGAGTAGGGGTGGTGGTAGTGGTAGGCATCCAGGCCCCCCTGAGTAGTGGTGGTGGTAGTGGTAGGCATCCAGCCCCCTATGGGTGGGGATGGTAGTAGTGACAGGCATCCAGGCCCCCATGAGTAGGGGTGGTGGTAGTGGCAGGCATCCAGCCCCCCCTGAGTAGTGGCGGTGGTAGTGGCAGGCATCCAGCCCCCCCTGAGTAGGGTGGTGGTAGTGGTAGGCATCCATCCCCCCTCAGTAGGGGTGGTGGTAGTGGTAGGCATCCATCCCCCTATGGGTGGGGATGGTAGTAGTGACAGCCATCCAGGCCCCCATGAGTAGGGGTGGTGGTAGTGGTAGGCATCCAGCCCCCCTGAGTAGGGGTGGTGGTAGTGGCAGGCATCCAGCCCCCTGAGTAGGGGTGGTGGTAGTGGTAGGCATCCAGCCCCCTGAGTAGGGGTGGTGGTAGTGGCAGGCATCCAGCCCCCTGAGTAGGGGTGGTGGTAGTGGTAGGCATCCATCCCCCTCAGTAGGGGTAGTGGTAGTGGCAGGCATCCAGCCCCCTGAGTAGGGGTGGTAGTAGTGGTAGGCATCCATCCCCCTATGGGTGGGGATGGTAGTAGTGATAGGCATCCAGGCCCCCATGAGTAGGGGTGGTGGTAGTGGCAGGCATCCAGCCCCCCCTGATTAGGGGTGGTGGTAGTGGCAGGCATCCAGCCCCCCCCTGAGTAGGGGTGGTGGTAGTGGTAGGCATCCATCCCCCTCAGTAGGGGTGGTGGTAGTGGCAGGCATCCAGCCCCCCCTGAGTAGGGGTGGTGGTAGTGGTAGGCATCCATCCCCCTATGGGTGGGGATGGTAGTAGTGATAGGCATCCAGGTCCCCATGAGTAGGGGTGGTGGTAGTGGTAGGCATCCAGCCCCCTATGGGTGGGGATGGTAGTAGTGACAGGAATCCAGGCCCCCATGAGTAGGGGTGGTGGTAGTGACAGGCATCCAGCCCCCCTGAGTAGGGGTGGTGGTAGTGGTAGGCATCCAGCCCCCTGAGTAGGGGTGGTGGTAGTGGCAGGCATCCAGCCCCCCTGAGTAGGGGTGGTGGTAGTGGCAGGCATCCAGGCCCCCATGAGTAGGGGTGGTGGTAGTGGCAGGCATCCAGCCCCCCTGAGTAGGGGTGGTGGTAGTGGTAGGCATCCATCCCCTATGGGTGGGGATGGTAGTAGTGACAGGCATCCAGGCCCCCATGAGTAGGGGTGGTGGTAGTGGTAGGCATCCAGCCCCCCCTGGGTAGGGGTGGGGGTAGAGGTAGGCATCCATCCCCCCCGAGTAGGGGTGGTGGTAGTGGCAGGCATCCAGCCCCCCTGAGTAGGGGTGGTGGTAGTGGTAGGCATCCATCCCCCTATGGGTGTGTATGGCATTGGTGATGCCCATACCACCCCTATGGTTGTGCTGTTGCTAGTGTACGTCATTTGTGCATCCCTATGTGTGTGTGACATATTTTGGGTACGTGTAGTTTGCTTGTATTGTTGGTGTTTGACTTACCGTCTGTGCCGTACGCGTCCGTACCGGTCCCGGTAATAGATGTAGAGTATAGGTAGGACCTGCGCGATGGGATTCATGGTTGTGTCGTCTCGTTCGGGTTTCTCGTGTCTTCGACTCGTACTCGCCGCTGGCTTGTTCGCCTCGTAGCCGTGGATCGTCTTGTGGCGCGAAACGGAGCTTATGTGCGGCTCTCCCGGATGCTGAAACGTGCCGGACGTAGCGACTGGTTCGGCGCGTACGGAGCGCGCATCGTAATAGTCCGGCCGGAAGGTGCTGTGTATTTGGTTCCGTGCGACTCGATTCGGCGTTTACGGATCCGGCTCGGGCGGGGAACAGGAGCTGGATTGGGTGAGTACGGCTCGCTCGGGAAATGGGTTGTTATACGCATCGTACTTGTTCGTCCGGACGGGTGTACGAATCGGTCGGGAAACACGCATTCGGCTGGGTTTTTTTCCGGACGAATACTGTTAGGTGCCCTACCGGCCGAGATCGGAATCGACCCCATAGCCTACTGATGGAGAAATTAATATTGCCTGACCAGGCCGGATTCATTCCGGGGAGGGAAATTCACAAGCTAGAGCCACTTATTGCAACCACAGTACCAGGGGCGCAATTCACCCAGCGTCCGTCAAAGCCTCGCTGGCAGGCTTCTATCGTTCATCAACGATGGTGCTGTGAAGCACTCCCACAGAGAGGCTGCGCGATGGCAACCCTTGCAGACAAAGCAAATCCTTCTTCTTTCAGGATAGGGCACCCTCCCTCTGGGGCCAATGCCCTCAACTATCCTGTCCAGTGTCCGGGCAGTGCACCAGATCAATCACCCCTATCTAATACAGGCACCTCAGGCACAGTACCCGCCCCTAAGCTCAAGTCCTTCCCTAACTCCTAAACTGTTCGGCTGGTGCACTGTCCCTTTTTCCGGGGCCTCAAATTGTACCTGGTAGCTCCAGGCTCTGTGTCATCAGCAAAGAGAGGCAAAAGGTCAGGATCAGATGGGCATCGGAATTCGGATTCCGGTGTGGTAGGAACTGCGTTATCCGAGGCGGCCCTTACTTCTGGTGGGATCGCTTCAGACAGAACTGAATCACTTTCCTCGTCTGTCTGCGCCCACCTCACTCGGGCGTTGGAGAAAGGAACGAAACCCGGTACCTTCTCACACTCCTGATCACCGATGCCATCGTTGACCCAGCTGTCATACGGGAGCGGTAGGGGCACCCGTTTTACGTGGGATGCTTCTTGCCGTCCACCTTGACCGCTGTTCTAGTGGAAAGTAACACAATCACTGGGTCTTTCCACCTCGGCTCCAAGCTGCTCTTCCGCTGGAAGTTGCAGACCAAGACGTAGTCTCCGGGCTGTATCTGATGCCCGGGCCCCTCTGGTATGTACTGGCTGCAACGTGGCGTGTATCTGTTGGTGAAGAGAACGAAGATCTTTAGATAATTCGTAAAGATAGAATATCCTTTGCTTGTAGACTATCTCGGAAAAGTGCTTTGGTCTGGGGACGCCCCAAGCATTCGCAGGGCGTCCAAAGACCACCTCATATGGGGACAGCTCTGTTCTAGAATGCGCTGTTACTGTGGTGGATAACAAAGCTAGGGGTAATGCATCTGGCCATCGCAGTCCCGTGCTTTCCTGAATCTTTGCCAACTTCAGTTTGAGAGTACCGTTGTATTTTTCAACTAAGCCTGCCGACTGGGGGTGATTTGAGGCGTGGAACTTCTGTTTAACCTGTAAACCTGTGCATACTAACTCAATGACTCGGGCATTAAAGTGACTGCCGTTGTCACTCCAGATCACCC
The DNA here is from genome assembly GCA_963921515.1 of Calotriton arnoldi. Taxonomy (NCBI): domain Eukaryota; kingdom Metazoa; phylum Chordata; class Amphibia; order Caudata; family Salamandridae; genus Calotriton; species Calotriton arnoldi. The sequence goes on along the minus strand of CAWUFW010010419.1, from coordinate 460,303 downwards.
GGGGCAATCCGTAGCGTGGGAAATACTCCTTCAGGAGTGCTTTTGCTGTCGCCATGGCTGTATTCTCTTTAGTGGGGTAGGCTTCGATCCACTTACTAAAAGCGCAGATCACCACTAACACATACTTAAGGTTATTAACTCGTTCCATTTCGATGAAATCCATCTGAAGAACCTCGAAAGGGAAGGATGGTGGTGCAAAGTTGCCGGAAGGTGTGGGGCTACCTTTCACGGGGTTATGTCTCAGGCAAATGATACAACGCTTCACTAGATGCGTGGCTACCTTGGGGATATTATCATTCTGCCACACTGGGTCCAGCAATTTACATATTCCCTTGGCACTAATGTGCGCCGGGCCATGGGTCATGGTTACAACAGGGAGTACATAGGAATTGGGCAGTAACCACCGCTTCTTCCCTGACAAGTCAATCCAGCACCCATCCTCATCCAGGCGACCTGTTCTCTCCTCCCACATTGCCAATTCATCTAGTGTTGCCTCACTCTGAATTTCTCTGACGCTTTCTAATGTATCTTCGAACATTCTGTTGTCTGGAACCCATCTAGCGGGGCCTGCCACCAGCATCTGTGTCGTTTTTGATCGAGCTGTATCCTTGGCTGTCTGATCTGCAAAAGCATTGCCACTCCCCACATCATCCGTAATAGCCTTATGAGCGCTACATTTCACTATTGCTAGCTTACTGGGAAGTGTCAATGCAGATAGTAACCTATGTATCAGTGGCCCATTCGGAATCCGCAATCCATGCGAAGTCAGAAACCCTCTCTCTGCCCAGAGGTGCCCAAAATTATGGGCCACCCCAAAGGCGTACTGGCTGTCGGTGTAGATATTAACAGTCAGTCCCTCACTCAACTCACAAGCCTGAAGGAGAGCCACCAGCTCTGCAGCTTGGGCTGATTGGTGCGGGATACGGGATGTCCCAACTACAGTATGTAACGTTGTTATTGCATAGGCTGCAGTGGTAGTACCATCTGGTAACTTGAAACAAGAGCCATCGACATATAATTCCCCTTGGGGTTCAGATAGGGGAACATCAGTCAGGTCTACCCATCCCTTCGTCTCTTCCTCCTTTCTATATACACAATCGTGTGCGTTCGTATCTTTACTTGACAAAGGGAGGGGTAGTAATGTGGCTGGGTTCAGAGTGGTACATCGTTTTATGGTAATGTGCGGAGCAAACAAAGTAAGTTTGTATCCGGTCAGACGTGCACTAGTAAGGTGCTGTGTCTTTGTTCTGTTCAATAGTGTATCCACAGCATGAGGTACCATTACTGTGAGGGTAGTATCAAGGACGAGCCCTGCCGATTGCCTGATGGAAACTGCCACTGCCGCGGCAGCTCTCGGACAGCTTGGGAGCGCTCTGGCGACATTATCCAGAATGGCAGAAAAATAAGCGCAGGGTCTTTGCTTACCACCAAAACCCTGTGTTAAGACAGAGAGCGCACAGCCATCCACCTCATGCACGTAGAGCACAAAAGGCTTTCGGTAGTCCGGGGTACCCAATACAGGAGCAGAGCAAAGCACAGCTTTTAGTTGTTCAAAAGCTTGCTGGCATGCAGGTGTCCAAGGCAGGGGTTCATGCACATCTTTGGTGGTCAGGGAAAGAAGGGGCTTTGTTAGTAGTGAGTAATTAGGGATCCATGGTCTACAATACGATGTTATTCCTATGAACGTGCGTACCTCGCGTTGTGTTCTAGGGACAGAAATGTTAGTGATGACAGCTATGCGCTCAGGTGTTAGTCTGCGACCCTCCTTCGACAGTAGGTGACCTAAATAGGTGACCTCCTGTCGACAGTACTGAAATTTGGAAAGCGACACCTTGTGTCCATGATTCGCCAGGTGTAATAACAATTTAACCATGGCGTCTTCGCAACCATCCTCAGTGTCAGAGGCAACGAGGAGGTTGTCAACATACTGCAACAGCACATTAACAAGGGGAAGTCCCAAAGAATCCAGTTGACTTTTTAATGCTTGGCTATAAATACTAGGGCTTTCAGTATAGCCTTGTGGAGCACGACAGAATCTAAAGCTCCGGCTGGCTATTGTGAAACCGAACAAATAGCGGCTATCTGTATGAATCGGGATGCTGAAAATGGCATTCTTCAGGTCAATGACAGAGAAAAACTTCGCTGAAGGGGGATCATTGTTAAAAGTGCGGTAATGTCCGGGACCACTGGGTATTGAGGAATTACTATTTTGTTCACCTCCCGAAGGTCAATCACAAAGCGGTAAACATCAGGGTGGGCATCAGGGGAATCCGAGGGGGTTTTCTTAAGAACAGGAAGAATAGGGCTATTACACATATTCGCCGTAGTCTCCTCAACCACACCAGACTCAATCAAGTCCTGTATTATTTGCAACAAGGCCTTCTCACCTGCCTGGTATATCTTGTACTGGGGGACACGTGGTAATCGAGCCTTATCTTTGATCTGCATGGAAACTGGCGGTATTTGGAGCAGCCCCACATCCGTGTCTCCCGTAGCCCATAATGTACATGGCACATTTTTAAATTCAGCTGGAAGGGGGGCATCTTTCGCAAAGCACTGATTAGCACCAACAACTGGCGGGCCAATGGTCATATAGACACCATCTGGTGAACAGGAAATAGTCGCATGCAATTTCTTCAGCAAATCGACTCCCAACAAATTTTCCCCACAATTCGATGTCAGTAAAAAGGGTGAATCGACCGTAAAGGGACCAATCGTCAAGGCAAGGGGCTTGGAGATGGGGCTAATGACCGGCATGCCTGAAAACCCCACCAAGACATTATTGTGGCCAGACAGAGCTGCCCCCGGGACCAGTGAACGGGAAACAGGGCTATTCATAGCCCCTGTATTGACCAAAAATCTGTTAGCAGCACCCTGCAAATCAGCAAGGACATAAGGTCCATCCTGATCTACGGGCACTGGAACCGGTCCCTTACTCTGTCCTCGGCTGTCCTAGCTGTGAGATAACCCCGTCATGTCATCCATGTCATAATCGTCATGATAGTACTGCCGACCTCTGGGGTCGTCAAAATAATTCCCACTTTGCCTGTTGTGTGACGTATCTCCCACCTGTGCCCCTCCCCTTCCCCCTGCACCTCGCCCACGTCCTCTGGACCCCAGACCTCTTGGGGCCCCATCCTTCTGTAACAATTCCGGGCACTAGTTTCGCCAGTGTCCCTCCTGTTTGCAGTATGCACATTGATTGAGCCCAATAGGCGCGTTGGACGTGCCACCTCTACCAGACCGCTGTTGGGTCAGACCAGGACCTCTACCTCGTCCGTTGCACCTTGCAACCTGCTGCAGTAATACCCTCATCTTCAAATCCTTTGACTTTTTCTCTGCCTTTTCCTTATCCTCGTTCTCCCTATGCTCATAATATTGTGCCATACTCAATATCACAGATGGGGATGATGTCGTCCAAGTGCTTTCCGAGGCCTGCAACCGTGTCGCAATCTCGGGAAGTAAGTTGGTAACAAATCTATTGACAAACAAACGAACACCACCCTCCTGTGACACGTCCTGTCCACTAAAGTCCAAAAATACCCCTTCAAACCTGGTAAAGAAATCTGACACACTTTCATCCTTCTTCTGACGGCAAGCAGTCAACTTGTCCCAATCCATCCTTTTTGGTGGAATAAGTGAGTGCATGTAGGTGATAATACGCCCTGGCAAAGCGAGAAGCTCCGCTTTAGGCTTGTCTCCAGGCTTGCGCTCCTTGTCCCAAGTCCTAATCTCATCCCATGTTCCCCCCAACTCTAATGCATGATCTTGTCTATGGACCTGTCTCCATATGTCCACCGGTACCAGTAACCCGAAGAACAGCTCTATGTCAGCTAGCGTCATTACAGTGGAGGAAGCCGCTTCCGTCAATTCCTTATAGTATGCGGTAGGGTTATTCCGGGGGTCTGGCAGCTGGCTCTTTAAGGATAAGACCTCACTCCTTTTCCAAGGCGTATAAACCCATTGCTCCTGAAAGCGAGCTTCAACTCATTGTCTAATCACATCATTAGTGGAATTGCGCTGTTCTGGTATTTCAGGGTGATAAATGGGATGGACTTCCCTCATGGGGTGCTGTGTCCCCATTAGCGGGACTTTCTGGAGCAACCTACCTTGGTAACCCACTAGTGTCGTTATACTACTAAAAACTTAATTGGGTGCCATACCTGCCGCATATACCCTATCTCGTATGTCGTATATTATTTGCGGTGCAACACCGTTAAAACACTGTTCCCATAATTCTATCAGCATCGCTGACATATGTTTGAGTGCATGCTGTTGTATGAACGGCTCGTAGTCTTTCATCACACTCCAGACATCCTCCACACTATAGACCAGGTGGCGAGCCCACTGGGCTGCTTGATTTGCCACCATTCGTTTCTCCTCATCACCCACTGCAGAACGCACCAACACCTTGTCCATTCGATCGCGCCCTGCCACCCAGTTCACATCATGCATTCCACGTGCAGGAGTTTCAACATTCAACCGTGGCTGGTGTGTCTCACTAACGGGGGAGGGGGCAGATGCAGAGACAGGCACCATCATGTAGGTGGAAAGGGCAGTAGGGGTATACAGGGGAGTATCAAGAGAGCTGGTAGACTGGGCAGGGGAGACGATAGCACCTGCCCCAGTGACTGGTGTAGATGGAATGGAGGCAAGAGGGGCGACAGTTGCAGCGGTAACGCTGGGAGCGGGAGGGCTAGAGAAGGCTGCACCAGGGGCCGGGGACTGGGAGGTCGGAACTGCCCGGTATATCCGTTCGGGGGCGTAAGGAGGAGGAGGACGAGAATCCAACAGCTCATCAACAAACTCATCTCCTTCTTCTCTAGTCACATAACACTTATCCGTCTGTAACCGAAACTTCCTATCTGCACACTCTATACCCTTCTCTACCTTCCCTCTTTCATAGGCTACTGCCTTCTGTGTAATCGTTTGCGTCTGTTTCTTTCATGCCTCTTTCTCTGCCCTCATATGTCGCTGCTTTGCTTCCTTCTGCCATACTCTCAAAGAATCAAACATCGACTGCCTGCTCCTCCTAGCAAACAACTTGTCCTGCAAGTAGTTCAATTTCTGTTTGTCAAATGAGCCGGTGAGCGGCCACTGCAACTCGGCATTATCCTTCTTATATTTATGCCACAACATACTGAACATAACAGGGCCAATACCATGTTTAACATACATATCAAAATTTGGGGTACCCTCCGGTGCGGGCTGACTCTCTTCCAATCGAGCATCAGTAGAACAACATCGACATCCAAAACACCCTAATTTACTAAAACAAGGCATCTTAATATAAGACACAAATACTGTCCCTGCCGGACAAGTGTAACACCAACGATCGACAAACGAAAACAAGACAAAATAATGAGCGTTAGTCACAAAGTCAAACAAAACGGTCCAGAGACCACTCCCTACAGTCCGAAGACTGTGTCAAATCCAAAAAGACAGGCACCTACCCCAGACATTTTCAAATATTAACCAAATTACCAGTTGGTCTGGTAGAGTGTTCGCGGGCATTTTCCGGACCTTTTTGAGCACGGGCCAAATTTCCAGGTGATCCGGCAAACCGCTCGCAAATGCTCTGTGTCTTTTCCCCATGGGTCCGCAGACCCACCAAGTGCAAGACAAGCGGTCCGGAGACCGTACCAAGACACAGCCCGTCAGCTCGTGCCATTCAAGACAAGCGGTCCGGAGACAGTACCAAGACACAGCCCGTAGGCTTGTGCCGTTCAAGACAAACAGTCCAGAGACTGTATCAAGATACAGTCCGTAGGCTCGTGCCGTTCAAGTATGGCGCCATTTTCCCAAGAATCAAACCACTCACCTGGTGCATACAGGTCGAGTCAAGCTATTCTCCACTGCCGACTCTTCGGACCAAACGGTCAACTGCAAGGTTCGCCTTCTCAGGACCCCGGTTGGTGCCCACTAGACGAGGGAGCGCCCGATCAGCCGGGCGGGGCAGCTGCGAGAACCAAGCTCGGTCTTGTGTGGGGATCCCCGATCCGCCCAACCAACCAAACGCATCCCCCCCGACCCTGTAACCCGATTACGGGTGAGTCAGGTCACCTCGCGGGGTCCCTGTTCGGGCACCAACTGAAGGGAGTGGCCCTCTAGGGCCACCCGGGTTTTCTCACAACCACCTGCTAGGCCTTCCCAAGAATGAAGAGTCAGTCAGACAGTAGAGAATATACACTTACATGTTTATTGGTTATGCTCTGCAGAGGAGTCCGTCATGACCTGCACCCTAAGGCGTTTGTCGAGGGACTGGCCCCCCAACAGTCTACAGTGAGTAATCATTCTTCCCCAGCAGTCTGCAACCCCGCCCACCATGGAAAACTACCTGCCTGGGCTGATCACGAACAAAGGAGGCGCAGTAGGATGAGCTCACACCTGCCAGATGGGTACATGTTATCAGGGATCCAAGGCCACAGTGCTGGGTCTCAGCATCTCCTAACGTGGGAGCAGAAACTACACAATCGGGCGAACATATGAGGGCCGAATGGCCTATTCATTAGCATTGAGAAACAGCCTTGAGCATAGAGAAGAAATAATAATGGAGTACAGTATTCTGCTGAGGCAAGCGAAAATAATAATAATGATGAGGCCTAACTCGGGCACAGTCTGAACAGTCTAATGAGGGTAACGAAAAAGAAAATTGAGTCACATTCGCTAATTAAAGCCTGCGCATTACGAGGATAACTCAGTGGGTTACATAATACGAATGCGACTGACATGCATTTAGCCACATAATGCTAACATAATATAATACAGAGAATATATATGGTAGGGACGGGATTTCAAAACTAACACGTACACTATTCTCCATACTACAAAATGTAGACCCCCAATTGGCACTCGTGGCGGTCTTCCTAGACGCTACGAAAGCCTTTGATTCGGTCAAATGGGACTACTTATTTGCCATACTGCAGTGCATGGGGATTCCTATAGGGTTCCTGGAGTGGATACGACTTCTATATAACTCCCCTTCAGCCAAGTTCTCATTAATGGTCAGACCTCATTACCCTTTTCTATTACACGAGGCAGGGGTGTCCACTTTCCCCCCTACTCTTTGCGCTCACGATCGAGCCCCTTGCGGCCAAAGTGAGACAGCACCATCAGGACAAAGCTCTGCGCTGCCAAATGCGTCCAATACTCATCTCCCTCTACGCAGATGATATTACCCTTTATCTCAGAAACCCTCAGCAGAACCTAAACCCCATATTGAGAGAGTTTGTCTGGTTCGGGGAGCTCTCTGGAATACATATAAATTGGGGGAAAGCCCAGATTTTTCCACTCACTGCATCTGCGACACCATTTACTCCTGACTTCCCAATAGAATGGTGTGACACAGAGGTGAAATACTTAGGAATATATATTACTACTGACCGGGCTGAACTGATGCACTTAAACTATGGCAGAGCCTTAGAAAACATCACTGGTTGTGTCACGAGGTGGATCTCTCTCCCATTGTCTATGGCGGGACGAATTTCTCTCATAAAAATGGTTAGCCTCCCCAAACTTTTATACTTATTTATGAACATCCCATATGATCCCGGCAGGCACTTTTTCACAGCCCTGCGTACAGAGATGATTAGGCTAACATGGGGCGGTAAACAACCCCGGCTGAAATGGGATATTCTTACTAGGCCTTATTCCCAGGGGGGTTTTGATGTCCCCAATCTAGAATTGTACTATATATGTGCGCAGGCTCATTACGCACAGTACTGGTTCCACACTCCTAAATACATGCCGCAAGTGGCAGTAGAACAATGGCTTGCAGACCCTATACCTCTGGAGGGTGCCATATTGAGCAAGCTTCGACCTCGAGAAACTGACCCTACGTCAGTCACATGTACGGTGAAAGCTTGGCAGCATATAGCCAGATGGATGCAAGTCCCTATGTTGTGCTCACCTCTACTTCCCCTAGTGCATCATCTGAAGATGCCGGTATTACAGGAAGGTGCCTTCCAAAAAACTAAAATTAAGTTTGACATAACCTGCTGGGGAGATCTGTATTTAAATGTCAAGTTCCGTACATTGCAACAGATGTTTACTAAATCGACGCCCTCTCCTATGGACATCTTATATGTTAGATTGGGACAAGGTTTAAAAGAATATACACCCTCGTATCCACAAGAACCACAAAAGCTAACCCCCCTACATATGATATTGAGATGCGAAACGGCTGCACACGTGGTGTCTACACTATATCACAGTATATATATCAACCAAGTCCTAGAACAATGCACTGCAAGGGAAAGATGGGCGACGGACATTGGGCAGGAAATAACGGACAAACAGTGGTCCTATTGCTGTACACAGACAGAACAAGTATCATCCAGCAGTCGCCTGCGCATCACACATTATACATTTTTGCACCGCACTTATTACACTCCTGTTAAAATGTATAAGTATAAATTGTGAGACAATTACCAATGCGACAGATGCGGGATGGAGAAGGCATACAGGAGTATTGGCGGCAGGTGTTTTTGGCATTAGGACAGATGTCTTCGCCTTCAATTCAAACTTCACCCATAGTAGCTCTATTGGGTTACACAGAGAACATTGAGGTTGGATACCGGCGCTTTGTATCTTTAGGACTTTTGTTGGCCAAACGGAGAGTGGCATGTAGATGGGGCCGAGGCAGAGCTCCTAAGTTTAAAGATTGGATCAAGGACATGATATTCTGGCAGGATCAAACACTTACCTATGCTGAACTGCTCCCGTTAGCTTCACGTCCCAGAGATATATGGGACCCCCTCAAAACAAATCTCCTTGCACACTCAGTAGACATTACGAGTAGCACACAGTTGTTAATGCGCACTGGGTTCACGCAGACCTCGAGCGAATAAGATACAGGAAGAACACATTGGTGGCTGGAAGTATACAGTTTCAACTCTAAATGCTGCTGATAGACATATAATGAACATTTAATGAATGAGAGCAACTCAGTGTTGGCCTATACCTACTATACTACTATGGAAACTGTCATGTATATCATGTTAATGCACAAAATGTATACGTATATATCTACCCATGTAATTTATGTACTGTAATTGCTTTATGGTTAATACAAAAATTAAAAAAATAAATGGGGAAGAGGGTGGAAAGCACCATGGGCAAATAGTTACCATGATGGGGTTGAGTAAGCCCTTTTGTGTGTGGTGGAGACAGATAGTGAGAGAGGGGCCACTATGCTTTGGACATAAAGATGTCAAGGGTGTGCCAGAGCGACTGTGAAGGGACAGCAGTCTCAGAGGAAAGTGACAAACATTTATGTGTGCTTGTAAGGTAAGTAACCCATGCCTACCACGTGTGTAAAGAGATGTTGTTTAAGGCTTTTCATTTTAGCAAAATAACTTTAATCGCCACAGTCAACAGAAGGTCCGGTAGAGCCATGTCTTTGTCAGGTAGATCCAAAGAGGGGCTTAAAACATATGGGCCCAACATGATAAGAGGGACAGATAGAGGGAAGGACACCTCAAAAACAGTGGTGAGTCATTCCTGAACCTCAGTCCAATAAGAGGAGAGGTGTTTACATGACAGGAACATATGGTCAGGAGTACCAGTAGCTTTGTTACAGGACCAGCAAAGATCGGATTCAATTAAGTTTAGTTTAAACATTCTAGACGGTGTCCAATGTAGGGAATATGCAGTATAAAAATGTGTCTGAGATAGAGAAAGAATTAGTTTATTGGTAGAGATAAGTGGCCAACTAGTGTCCGGAATGGGGGAGAGATTTGACGTTTGAAGATATCTAGACCACCATTTTTGAATGGGTGAAGAAGGTGTAACCAATGCGCTATGAAGAATTTTTTATATTTTGAACGCAACGTGACCACATTTATGTGTTTGTTGAATAAGAGGAAGGAGACTTGAATGGGGCCATGTACCTAATTTAGAGAGCTTCACTTTGATTTTTACTAAGCTGTAGAAGTCCCTATTGGACAAGGAGTATTTCTCCTTAAGTGAGGCAAAAGATAGAGGGATGCCGTCCTTCAATAGGTCGGATACCACGTTGATGGGAAACAGCTTTTACCATGCAGTTTGAACCACCGAGAACCTGAATCGTGCATTCTGATTAAGTCTGAACAATCCATTCCTTAACCATGCATGCCTTTACAGCATAATTGCCTTAACCATGCATGCCTGAACCATGCATTTTGGTGAGTACATATATGTTTTATCTATGTAAATAGTTTTTGTGTTGTTTTTAAAAGGTTTACTGTTTTTTTATATATTTATAGAATATAAGGTTTATGGGTGGGAAAGTACCTGAGTATTAATAAAAAATTGTAGAAATGTATTTAAAGTTAAATTTTGCAATTACAAATTTAATAGTATTAAAATATATTTAAATGTAATTTTTGAATTAAACTCAAATAATTTCCAAGGAATATAGGCGTTATGAAAGGGCAACTGTATTAATACTCAAGTATTAATTTATAATCTGAGTAATAATGTATAATTAATTTATAACCTGAGTAATAATTTATAATTAATTTAGAAATATATTTCAATTAAATTTTGTAAGTAAACTTAAATAATTTCTAAGAAACTGTAGCACTCTACTATAGTGACAAGTTGCAAGGTATATATGGGTTATGGGTGTAGACATATATTAATACTAAGGTATAAATCGTAATACCTGAATATTAATTTATAATACTAGTAAAATATTTAAAAATACATTATTAGATACACTAAAAAAATGTAACAAAACAGTAACACCCTCATTTAGGGACGGATAGAAGGGATATAGGGGTTATAGGTGAGGAGGTGTATTAATACTCAGATATTATTTTAATATCTAACTATTAATTTATAATGATAGAAGTATTTTTAAATTTGATTTTGCAATTAAATATAATTATTTTATAAAAATCTGAAACACCCACCTTAAGGGACGGGATGCATGGGATATAGGGGTTATGGGTGGGGTAGTGTATTAATACTCGGGTATTAATTTTAAAACTTGATTATTAATTTATAATGAAAGAAGTATATTTAAATTTAATTTTGCAATTAAACATAAATATTTTTTTAAAATCTGTAACACCCTCCTTTAGGGACGGATGCAAGGGATATGAGGTAATGGGCGGTCAACTGTATTAATTTTAATTCATTTATAATGATAGAAGTATAATTAAATCTAATTTTGCAATTAAATATACTTATTTTTGAAAAACCCATAACACTCTTCTTTAGGGATGGGATGCAACGGAAATAGGGAGTATGGGTGAGGAAAAGTATTAATACTTCAGTGTGAATTTTAATACCTGAGTATTAATGTATATAATTTTAAAAATATATTTTAGTTTGTTAAATACAAGTAGATGAAAGGGGAAAAGATGTTTAAAAATTAAATAAGCATTTGTAAAAAATTGATAACACTGTAAAATATTTTTAACTATAAGTAAAGAACTTAGGGGCATATTTACAAAGAAGTGATGGGGCGCGGCATTAGACTTCTTGGCTTAAAGCAGTTCTCCACCACTTTTGAAACGCAGGTCCCATATTTACAACAATATGGTGCAGCCCTGCATTTCCTCCTGCTCTGGCTCTAAATTAGCTGCCTAGTGCCATCGCAGGCACCCTTGCACCATAGTGCAAGGGTGCCTGCGTTGTGGGGAATGATTGTTTATGTGCAGGAAGGTGTTCCTTCCTGCACATAAACAATCTTAAATGGCGATTTGTAACTTCTATGTGTGCTGCTTTGTGCAGCACACATAGAAGTTACAACTCGTCATTATTAAAATGATTGTTTATGTGCAGGAAGGGGCACCTTCCTGCACATAAACAATCATGCATGACGTTTTGCTGTTTTTATGTGTGGTGCACAATGCAGCACACATAAAAACAGCAAACACAGGGAGAAATAAAGCATTTTTCCTTGTTGCGCCTGTTAAGACCAGGTTTTCCCTGGTCTTAATTTTGGCACTGCCCCATATTTATGCCACTCTTGTAAATATGGGGCAGCGTCAAAATCAATGGGTGTTGGGGCAGAACACCAACCGCAACACCCATTGCCCACCCCTTTAATACCAGGGGCCTGATTACGATGTCGGGGCAGACAGTCCCGACACCACCATTACAATGCGACCACACATGGTGTGGTCGCATACTCCCATTTCCCTATGGGAGCTGGTACTGTGGCCGTAAACCGCCATAGCACAAGCTCCCATGGAGAAATGGGAGCCTGTGTAAATCCTTGCACCACTTGGCAGGCACCTCATGGTGCCTGCCACACAGTGCATGGATTTACAGGGGGGCACAATAGGTGCCCCCCAGGCCCCCAACCGGAGCCTGTGGAGACATAGGGGCCTTTCTAGGGGCCCCCAAAGTCTCTTTCCGACAGACTTTTCATGTCGGAAAGCCCGACATGAAAAGCCTGTCGGAAACTGACATCATAATCTCCACGGCCTAAATGCCATACAAAGGGGAATATGAGCGCTCTCCGACTGCCAGACGGACTCCTTGAGCCCGTCGGAAGCCAGTCGGCCCGACCGGCCGGTTTTAAATCCGACAGCCTTTATCATAATAAGGCTGTCGGATTTGAGTCGGAAAGCGTCCGACCTGCCGTCTGAGGCTTTCCAACTCACATCGTAATAGGGCATCAAGTAAAACGTGAAAGGGTGCCTTATTTACAAGGCAGCTTTAAGCCACATTTAGTGGCTTAATGCTGCCTTGTACATAAAGCAAAGCTCATATCGCCACCACAACGTCAAAAAAAGTAACGTTCTGGTGGCGATAGGGGCTTGTAAATATGCCCCTTAATGTAGTGGAAGTAGTATGACAAAAAAATAAAAGCACACATTTTGGAAATTTAACATTTTATTAGCAGCAAAATAGAAACACAGAATTTTTTAAGAAAAATCTTAGAAAATATGTAATTTATTAAAAATATATAATTTTTATTTTTAGCATTTAATAACATATTAAAAAAAGAACTTTTATGTACTTTCCCATGCTTTTCCATTGGTTTCAATGGCGAAAAATTACCTTTTATTCTTTTTACAGCTTTGCTTCACGTATGCGAATGTTCGTCTGTTTTGCGATTCGGTGAAGTGTCGCAGTCAAGATTTGAAGCAGGGAAGAGCTCCGTCCAGGTAAGCACGATTTAACTCATTATTTTAAGTATATAGGTGGCCAACTCTAATGTAAGAATAGAGGGGGAGGTAGTTAGATTATAGGTAGTAAGAATGTAAATGTATATGTTGTTTAAACCACAAATTAATTCCCATACAGGTTGTGTTAGCATACCCTCTTCGGGGCGGTTGCTTTTTTTTTTAGAAAATAGGTGTGAAATAGTACATAAAAAAAGACTATCATTATTTTAAACCTTTTTCGAATAAAAGTAACATTTTGAAAATTGTTTGCGTCACTTTTTTGCAGGTTGCGTTAATTTTTGTGAAAATTGGAAGAAGAGCATGTGGCTGTTGTCGAGTAAGGCTAAAGTAGTTGCCTTTTTGAAATGGTCCTTTTTTCGGATTTCTGCAAATTTTTGGGATTTTTTGCCATTTATACAAGGAGTATTCCACTTTGCCAATCAATCAATCAATCAATCAATCAATCAATCAATCAGAATCTTATAAAACGAGACTACTCACCCATGAGGGTCTCAAGGTGCTGGGTTAGAGGGGACTTGGTCTGCGGTTCAGTCGAAGAGCCATGTCTTTAGGTCCTTCCTGAATTGCTGCAGCAATGGTGATTGCCTGAGGTGCAGAGGCAGGGAGTTCCAGTCTTCGCAGCAAGGTAGGAGAAGGGTCTTCCTTTAGCCATCATCTTGTGGATCCGTAGGACGGAGGCCACGGCCAGTTGGGCAGAGCAAAGATGTCTGGTGGGAGTATAGAAGGAGAGGTGGTGGGTGAGGTATGCAGGTCCAGCCTTGTGGAAGCCTTTGTAGGCATGCGTGAGAAGCTTGAAGGTTATTCTCTTTTTGACAGGCAGCCAGTGAAGGTCTCTCAGGTGGCTGGTGTTGTGATTGCAGCGTGTAATGTTCAGGATGAGTGTGGCAGAGGCGTTCTGGATGGTCCGCAGTTTTTTTTTGAGTTTCTGGTTGGTGCCGGCGTACAGTGAATTGCCGTAGTCAAGTCTGCTGCTGACGAGCGCATGGGGGACTGTTTTCCTGGACTCAGTGGGGATCCACTTGAAGATCTTGCGATGGAGGCAGAGCATGTGGAAGCAGCAGGATGAGAAGGCACTGATTTATCGGTTCATTGAGAGCATGGAGTCCAGGATGATGCTGAGGTTTTGTGCGTAGTCCAATGAAGGACCAGTGGATTTAGGAAGGCGAGAAGACGACTGAGGCAGAAGAAATCTTTCCGAATCAGATATTTGTTTTTTTCCCAAATGGCAACTGCTGTTTTAGGATGACGGATTTTTTAGAAACATGCTTTTTTTAATGATGGTTTTGCAACAGATGTGGTATGGGATTTTAGACTGATGGAGACTCATGGCGAGAAACAGATTTAAAACGTCACCATGAGTTGGAAAAAAGAAGACCGCTTCAGGTAGAAACCCCAAAATTTCTTTAATTTAGATGAAAAAATGTGCACAAATTTCAAACAAATTAATATGTGATTTAAAATCTGTCAAGTAATGTAGATAGTGATTAGTTAGGGTTAGCAATGTAATATGTAAGCACGACTGTCAATGTAGTCTGAAGCCACCACCAATGAAAATTGTTGAATTTTATCCAATAGTCTGTCAGACATTTCTTTACTTTTTTTTTACACTCGTGGATTTAGGCTACCTGACAGTGATTGCACAAACCTAATTTCTTGGGAACTTTGGGCCTGATTATGTACGTTTGGGATGCTACACGGGGGGGATTACATACCAGTTTTTGCCTCTGGACCATTCTCCTAATGTTGGGTATGCAGGGCATGCTATTAGCAACGTGTACGCCAATGTTTTGTGCTACCTCCCTTAGTACTGCACCACATGGTTCATTGGAGGTGTGTGCAAGAAGTTTAATGTGTTGTACATTTTCCCGCACTTCTATTTCCATTGCAGAGGCAGAGTTTATGCTCTGTTGTCCTAACAACCATATCCTCCAGAGTGACCGCTCTGCCTGTGCAATGGGAAGAGAAATATTGCACAAACCTCCAATTCCTACTGAGTTCATTAAATCTCTCTTTACAGTAGAGATAGTCACCATATATGACAAGCTTGTTCCCTATTCAGGAATTCACTTAATTTGTTAGCCGTTGTGATGCCATTGTTGGTAAATCTGTTGGGGAAAGGAGAAAGAAAAAATGTTTTAGTATGTGTTTTTCAAGTTTTTCATATTGCTCATTTGTGTTGTTCTTTCTGCAAAGAAAAAGAGATGTATTTGCTATTAGTAGACGCCTGTGGAGAAAAGGAACAGTTAAAAACACTGTTGGAGTAAAACATTGCAAGTTCTGTTGTTTGGTTTTGTCGTTTTCTTAACTCTATGGGTTAAGGTCTTGAATTTGAATAGTGTTGTTAGTTACCTGAGGGTGATGTGTTATTTGGCTTGTCAAGTGAATGAAGAATTGGATTGTTGTCCTAGAGAATTGCACAGAGGATGAAGATTCTGGCACTTCTGGATTACTTGTATTTCTGCATATCAAGAGAGAAATGCAATGTTATTTTAGAAAAATACATAGCTTTGTATGGTAATTCTGTTTCCATACAGATTGATTTTTGCTGCACTTACTTTGTAAATTTGATTTTTTTTTGTCAGATTTGAGTAGATCCTTGAAAATATTTCCTACTGGTTTTTGCAAGGAAAAGTCTGTATGGGTGAAATCAAATTAATAGGAATTAGTAGTGTTTGATTATGTTCCAGTACCTGCCCTGAGGTATGTACCCGGTGGATTAGGAATAGTAATTTTGCCCCAGTCACTGTCCAGCACCTGCCCTGAGGTAAGTACCCAGTGGAGTAGGAATAGTAATTGTGCCCCCCAGACATTGTCCAGCACCTGCACTGAGGTAAGTACTCAGTGGAGTAAGTATAGTAATATTGCCCCCCAGTCACTGTCCAGTACCTGCCCGGAGGTAACTACAGAGCAGAGTAAGAGTAGTAATTTCACCTCCTCCCCTAGTTACTGTTCAACACCAGTCCTGAGGTAAGTACACATTGGAGTTAGAATAGTAATTTTCCCCCAAGTTACTGCCCGGAACCTGTCCTGAAGTAATTGCCCTGCGGAGTAAGAATAGCACTTTTGCCCCCCAATCACTGCCCAGCACCTGGCCTGAGGTAAGCACCTGGCAGAATTAGAATAGTATTTTTTCCCCCTATTCACTATCCATCATCTGCCCTGAGGTAAGCACCCAGTGGAGTTTGAATAGTAATTTTGCCACAGTCACTGTCCACCACCTGCCCTGAGGTAAGTACACGGTGGAGTTAGAATAGTAATTATGCCCTCCAGTCACTGTCCAGCACCTGCCCAGAGGTAAGTACCCAGCAGAGTAAGAATAGTAATTTCCTTCCAGTCACTGTCCAGCATCTGCTCTGAGGTAATCACCCAGCGGAGTTAGAATAGTAATTTTGCCCCCTAGTCACTATCCAGCACCTGTCCTGAGGTAGGTACCCGGCAGAGTAAGAATAGCAATATTGCCCCCAGTCACTGTCCAGCCCCTGCTCTGAGGTAAGTACACGTGGAGATAGAATAGTAATTTTGCCCCCAAGCACTATCCAGCACCCTGCCCTGAAGTAAGTACCTAGCGGAGTAAGAATAGTTATTTTGCCCCCCCAGTCACTGTCCAGCCCTGCTCTGACGTAAGCAACCAGCAGAGTTTGAATAGTAATTTTGTCCCCTAGTTGCTATCAAGCACCTGCCCTGAGGTAAACACCCGGTGGAGTACAAATAGTAATTTTGACCCCCCAGTCACTGACCAGCACCTGCCCTGAGGTAAGTTCCCGGAGGAGTTAGAATAATTATTTTGCCACCTAGTCACTGTCTAGTTCCTTTCTTGAGGTATCTGGTGGAGATAGATTAGTAATTTTACTTCCCAGACACTGGCCAGCACTTGCCCTGAGGTAAGTACCTGCTGGAGCAACAATAGTAATTTTACCCCCAGTCACTTTCTAACACCAGCCCTGAGGTAAGTAAATGTCGGAGTAGGAACAGTTACTTTGGTCTTAGTCTCTGTGCTGCACTTGCCCTGAGGTAAGAAAGTGATTAACATTTGACCTGTTGAGATATTAAAAGCGAACTGCCTTTCTCTGTTTAAAAAAAGCACAAAAAAAACTATTTCATTAACTGCCATTGCAATAATTTTCAGATTATTTACCATCTGGTGGTGACAGTTAGCGAAGGGAACAAGAGGTCACCTCCGAAGTAATTTTTTCAAAAGGATAGAAAAAAATGTAAAAATACTTTCTAAATGCATGTTTTTGAATTAATGACGATATGGATTTGAGCGAATATTCCTATAGATTTTACTTTTTCTGTAAGTAGATAGATGTACTGTCCACTGGATGTGAATCTTGGTTTTCTGCTGGTAACAGATCGTGTGGTCACAAAGGAATTCAGTGTACCACTCACTACAAAATGGCGGACAACAGTTTAAATATGTTTTTGTATGGTACTTAATAATTCAAACGAAAACATGCTGTGAACATCATTTTTAAAGGAGGGTTTGTTTGTGACAGAATACGTATTTATTTTGTACGTTTAAAAAAATTATGCTTATTCGCGTTCCAGTAATAGAATGTCGGCCATTTCACAGTGGTTGTTCATGTAATGTTTGCTGGAAATAGAGGAAGAACTACTTTAGTACTTCGAAACCCGTTTCAGCTTTTAAAAGGGTTTTTGTACACGGTTTGCATTTACTCTTATCTTTCGAAATATGGTGTTGGGGAAAAAACATTTTTTTTATTGTTTGTACATTTCAAAAAGTGTTAGAAATATGTACATTTTAGTGTTTAAAGGCATGTTCCATGTGCTCCACAACATGCTTTGCTACAATATGTGTGGTTATGGTATGTGTGGTTAAGGTATGTTTAATGTGTTCAATGTATTTGCGTGGTTCAGACATGCTTGGCACAAGAAAAATCATTGCTAGGAAATTCACAAGTGGAGTAATCATAATTTTCAACATTTCGAATCTCCCCCACCACAATATAAATTTTGGAGACCAGGAAGACAGTTGGTCCATAATTTTATTAAAGGTTTTCTGCACATTAACGGCTACTGTCATTAGAGATTACTAGAAAACCAGATACTAGATACTTCATCATTTTTGGTTGCCAGTGAAGACCTGACTGTCCAATGCAAGAAGAATAACAGTCGACATTGAGAGGCATAACCTCCGTCTTGTCTCTATTTAAAGTGTAGTCCACAAATTCAGTGAAAGATTGAGTCAGGGAAAGTACTTTGGGGATTGTAGTGTCCGGGTTCTCTGAGAAAATAAGTATGTCATTTGCATATGCAGCTGTTTTAAATGTATGTGAACCAAAAGTGAAACTACTGATATCAGGGGACTCGTTCATCAAAATCAACAGAGGGCCTTTAGCTGAAAGCAACAAAAGAGAAGATAGAGGACAACCTTGATGAGTAACTTGATGTAGAGAGAAGTTGGAACAGAGAGGCCCATGAATTCTTATTTTAGCAGTGGGAGCAGCATATAGAGACATAACCATTGAGGAAAAGGATTCACCCAGATTATAACAGTCTCAAGAAAGGGCTAGTACACTTTATCAAAGGCCTTTGCGGCATCCAGTGGGATAGCTGTAGTGGCCGGACAATGGGTAAGGTAAGACTGGCTTTCTCGATTATGTGGCAAAATAGACAAATGGTATCACATGCCAATCTATCCTTGACAAACCCGGACTGTGATTGATTGATTAATTTAGGAATCAGAGATTCTACACATTTTGCTAGGAATTGCGCATAGATTTTTGCCTCCATATTCAGGGGGGAAATGGGTTTATAATTCTTAGGATCAGGGTGCTCTTTCCCCTCTACAGGGAGGACAACTTTGGTAGCATCTGCTGCCGAGCCAGAAACAGCACCAGAAATGGCAAAGTGGTGGAACAATGATTCCAAGGGCAGCAAGATCGAATCAGGAATGGACATGTAGAATTCAATCGGAAGTCCATCTGTACCAGGAGCCTTACCCCCGGGGATGAGTTTAATTGCTTGCACAATTTCTCTTGAGTCAATCGGTTTATTAAGGGGAGTGTTTTCTGCATCTGAGAGAGATTTCATGGATATACGTTTGAGAAAGTATGTACAGGCATCTGTCCTGGCTACAATCTTCGGGGTGTAAAGGGTGGCATAAAAATTTCTAAAGATCTCTAGAATGTCTGATGTTTTAGTCTTAGTGATGCCTTGGGAATCTCTAATTTCTGATATAATAGAATTATTGTGTTTAAATTTCAAGTATGCTGCTAGGTATTTGCCAGCCTTATTTAAATAGAAAATGTTCTTCCTCTTTTGGGCCTGTACTGCCAAGTGTGCGCTCTTACTGATAATGGAATTATATTCATGTTTGAGTCTTAATTTCTGTCATTAGAGAGTGGTCCTTTGAGTGTCTGTATGAAGATGTCTTTTCTTTAATTACCTTATCAAGGTTGACCATAGAAGTTCTGATATCCTTATTTCTTTTAGCCGTCCAACTAGAAACCCCTAGTGGCGCCTTTCAGGGCATCCCATAGGACCACCGGAGAGGAAACCGACCCAACATTTTCTTTTAAGAATTGTAAAATTTCATTACCCAGCCATAGCCTGTAGTCTTCAGATTATAGGAGCTCTTTGTTCATGTGCCAATCTCCTCTCTCGGGGCGCATGGGGGGGAATTTAAAAGAGACTGTAGTAGCAGCGTGGTCAGAGACTAAAATGGGTTCTGTTGAGGAGTCCAGAGCCTCTTGAGATACACCAGCGCTAAGCAGAATATAGTCGATCCTGGAGAAGGAATTATGAGAGGAAGGAAAAAGTGTGAAGTCACTTCCTGTGGGGTTCTGCAAGCGGTCGATATCCAATAGCTTATGGGTTGTACATAAATTGAGCATGGCTTTGTGTGCCTTCGGAGGTCTGTAGTGAAATGCTGATTGTCTATCAAGAATTATATCCATGGTAAGTTGAAGTCTCCACCTAGAACAATAGACGCCTATTGATGTAAGGAAGTAAGCTTGGAATTACCAGCGTGCCAAGATTGGGAATTGCTACCATTGGGGGCATAAATATTAATGGCATAAACTTCGCTATCACTGTGTGAGAGTCTGGCTATAGACCACCTGCCCTCGTCGTCATGCTCCACTGCAATTATAGAAAGTCCAGCTCGTTTTGAAATGAGTGTAATCACACCATTCTTTTTTGAGATCGCAGGGGAATAGGCCAGGTCAGAGATTGGGCCAGAGCGAAAGGAAATGGCTTGTTTGTAACCAATTTTAGTTTGTTGGAGGAAAACTATATCTCCTTTGAGACCAGTTCAGTAGTCTAGTATTTTCCTACATTTTACTGGGTGATTTAAGCCTTTAGCATTGAGAGATATTCCTTTCAGATCAGGCATCTTAGAGAAGAATGGTCGTTTAAAACATACATTGGAGAGCAGATGCCAAAAACAAAGGCTGTACAGGGAAATCATCTAGGCTTAATGGGGTGTGCCCTATGGTGCAGGGGATAGGGTGAGGAGGTGAGGAGAAAGAGAAGAAATGGAAGTGAGAAACACTAAAGAAGAAGAAAACCCAAAAATCCCCTCTGTAAAAAGAGAGGAAAAGTCATAAGGGACGAAGTATAAGCCAAAGAGGCTGTAGGAGCATCCGTGTAGCCGATGGAGCATTGGGTATCCAACCGCGCCGGCAACATAGTGAGCAAAAAAGCCCATTTGATGGGATAAAGCGGGCAGCCAAATATATAAGGAAGCGGGGGGAGCCAGCAAAATGATATTCCTAGTCTAATAATACAAATGCAAGACCTAGAAAAAACAATGTAAGTCCATGAAGGAACACAGGATATAATAACAAGGCATAGTTAGGAACAACATATGTATAAAACCATATAAAACAGAAGAAAAAACATGAATATGAATAATTGTCAATCAAACATCTGGTCCGCAAGGAAAGGGCACCCATCTAAAGCACATATTAGAGAATACAGTCTGTGATAAGACAACTATATAGCAAATGCAACACTTTTACTGCAAAGCCAAGAAAACAAACGCCAGGAAAAAAAAAGAACAGCATCCTCAACCCAGACCCCAGCTCAAAAAGTATTTAAGAGAAAAGAAAATCTGATTATTACCAAACGATTAAATCTTGAGACAACCGTAATACAACATAAAAATAAGTTTAATCATAAGACACCTGTGAAACACATTGCATATGCAATATAGAGAGATCAGGATGGGAGCAGAGCATCGAAAATTAGTTGTACTTCACTTGAAAGGGTACAGAACGTAATTGGTGTAAACAGATACACAGATGTCAGCACTCTGGGTGATAAACGGAGTTCTGCCACAAACCAGAGATAGTAGGGTCACAGTACCTATAAGTATATGGATAATACCACTTGAATGCAGAAAGAACACAACAAATAAAGCCCAGCAGGAGTCAAGTGGGGGGAGGGGGAATTTGGAGGAACCTGTAGCACCATCCTCATCCATATGAGTTTTAGAAGTATTATTCAAGAAGGTTACAAGATCAGCATGTTCGTTAAAGATTTGTATTCTACCTCTGAAGAAGATCTCAAATTTTGAGGGACCAGTGAATAAATGTGGGATATTTTTATCACTGAGTCTATTTCGTAGGGCCAAAAAGCCCTTCCTTCTAGTCTCAGTATCCCTCGCAAAGTCTTGGGAAATGGAGATCCTATACTCTTGCCAAGTGACCCACTTACATTTTCTCACATGTGCTATTGGCATAGAGGCTTGAAAACTACTGGGCCTGGAGTTGTAGAGTTTTTACATTGAAAGGTAGGGATCCAGTGGGAACACTCAATTTCAAAGTTTCTTTGAAAAGGTGATTTGTCGGGTGGTCGGGATCCAGGACTCTAAAAACTCAATCATAGAAGAAGCTTTTTCAGTGCCCTCATGAAACCCAAATATTCTGAGGTTGCCACGTCAACTGTGGTCTTCCATATTGGTGTTGTCCCGTTTGAGAGAGGACACAGCCTGATCAGACCTCTGTTTCCCATGAGCCACTGTACGATCCTCTGCGTTGATCATTCTAACTTCAGCATGGTTGAATTTTAATGTTTAATTCTTTCAAGTCTCTCCTGATAGCTGTCACCTCCACTTGAAGGAGATCCGTGTTTGTCTTGGTACTCTGTGAAATGTCATACACAGCACTGAGTTTTTTCAGGATGACTTCCATTGTTGTGAAATCCTCAGATTTATCTTTGATAGGGTATTCAGCAGTGTAGGTTCCTGTTTGGTGCATTTCAATTTTCCTTTAGAGTCTTTATCCTTAGAACTTTGGATTGAGACATGAACTCATATTTGAATGTGAGTTAGGCTGCTCAGAATAAATAGGTCTTGAGGCAGAGTCAAAGGTGTGAGACCCAAAGCACAGAGCACTGCAGGGGGATCTCAAATCGAGGGGAAACACTATTGAAATCCCTTTGGAGACCAGACCTACAAGCCCAAATACCCTCTCTGAAAAATGCCAATGACCGGTAGCCTGTTGAGCTCCATCAAGGAATGAGGACCTTGAGAGACACAGGTCAGAACATGCCCACTATTGTTAATAGCCAAAAACATCTCACTATCTGACCAGGTGTAATGAACAGGTCAAATCAATGATAATGGTAGCTAAGAAAAGCTGGGCATGATGCAGGAAAATCGTGAGCTGTAGTCTGTTAGACCATTATTTAAAACAAAACGAAGAGGAAAAAAAAAGAAAAAAAAGAAAAAGTGAAGAGAGCAGGCATCGATGAAAAGTCCAGATATTATTTGCAAAGTCAGCCCTGTATAGATGCTCCTTGTACATGAAAAAAGGAGTATAAAAGGAGCCAAACGTGCCCAGGCGTATATTCATGGCCCAAACACATCAACAGTAACAGTGCGGTGATCGGGCTGAAGCTTAAATGCAGCCAATGTACAGGGCGTATTTTGTGTTGCATAGCGGAGGATCCCAAAGGCAGTCAAAGCAGAGGGGAAGGGGGCTTCAGGGAGAATCCTCCAACATCCTCAACTCACCCACCCAGTTTTGCAAAATTGTTGGTCCCGGGTCCTCCATGCACATTGCAACCTCCAGAACAATAGGATTACTCAGGCAGCGCCATCTTGGGAGCCATCCATCTTCTTCACGGTGAGCCTGCAAGCGAGGAAAAAACACACCCCGGGGTGCTGGCCCATCATTGAATGTCTGCTGCAGCTCCAGGATTCCTGTGCATCGAAGATCAAAGTGGAGCAGCAGCATAGCGGGCTCTATACATTCCAGCGCGGTGGCAGCTCCACAGAAGTCACGAGAAAGCCGCCTTCTAGCACGAATATGTATATACATACACATTTAGATTTACTATTCCCACTCCAGTCTAACCAACAGTAGGGAAAGTGTTGGCTTTGGAGGAGTTATATTTATTATGACACTCTAGTCTAAGCAACAGTAGGGACAGTGTTTGACTTTGGGGGGGGGTTACATTTACTATCCTCCAATGTATGCAAAAGCAGTGAAAGGGTTGAACTTCGTAAGATTATATACACAATTACAACTCATAAATATTTCATAGAAAACATTGAAATGCATAACAATAAATTTTAAATCATATTTTATGAAAAAATGCATTCAGTATAAACCTAAAGAAATAGAAAAATACAAAATAATTAGGAACATAATTAAATGTAAATTCTCTTCCCTCTGTTCAAAGCAAAAAAAAAAAACAAATCACCCACCAATTGAATAAGAAATATTTAGATGAAAAAATACTTAAATTAAACAAATAAAATTAAATCAATATAAACAATACATTTTTATAAATATTAATATTAAAATGTGAAATCAAACAATCACTTAAACAATAAACAAACAATTACAACTAAACATAATCAATTATCAATAGAAAAATAGGATTAACAATTAATTTAAAAAAATATAATTTCAATAATTTTCCACCTTATTCCCTAGAAACCCTCCTACTAATATATAAATCAGTAACAAAAAAATAAAAAATAAAATATACATCCTGATTTACAAATGTCAATGAAATAAATAAAATAACTATTGCAAAAATATATATTAGAATAATAATCAATTAAATATTTAATTTACAATAAAAAATAAATTAACATATACATTAGATGAATTATAATTTAATTAACTATCCACCCTGTTCCCCTGCAACCAGCTTCCTACATTTTGACTCACATTCCTACATATCACGTATATGTGTGTGGAACACCTGCATGAAGGTAGGGGTACCTATCAGATGACATCCTTATCCAGTGATCCCCACATCTGCTCACACTATACCAGGACTATGTTTATGCCACGTATTGACCCCCATTATGACAGGGTAATCACTACTATGCCTACGATAAATATCATTATGCATTTGATGGCCACCATAATCGCAAAGACAACCACAGCATGCCAAAGATGCTCAAAAAATCATAAGGCTGTCATTACACCAGGTGTAGCCACCCAATTGCCATAGAGGGCCACAATATGTCAAGGATGGCCACCATTATACCAGAAACAATATGCAAAGAATGCCCACTATATAATAGGTGTGGTCACCATAATGCTAACGATGCTACCAATATGTCAAGGATAGCCACCATAATACCACGAAAAGTCACAATATGCCAAAGAGGTTTACAATATGCCAAGACCCATATTATTCAGTGGAGAGCAAGGATGACCACAATATGCCTGGGGTGGCCATCATTAGGCCAGAGAAGGTCAGGTTTATGCTAAGTATTACCACAGGCAGAGGACTCACACAATATGAAGTTGGTAGCCACCATAACTGCTAAGGATGCCACAGCATTGTAAGGATTCCCAACATAATGCCAGGATGGCCACAAAATTCCAAGGCACCCATTATCCCTGGGATGTCCACCATAATGTTGAGGTGGGTCACAATATGTTAATAATTAATACCTGATATCAGGGACCCTCATTATATGGCCCCTGGATGCCAAGGAAGGGACTCCATTTCATCAAGAGGCAGACATTTCATCCGCTCACATGTGCAACACCCCACACACACACACACACACACACACAAACACACACACACATGCAAATACATGCACACTTAAAATACCTACCTCCATTTAGCTTCAAAATTTATTAACTTTTCATTTATTTCCAGTGATTTCAAAAACTATTCACTTCCCACATATTTGCGGTGCTTCCCCCTGAAAAGGTAAAACTGCAGCAACACAATATCTTGTACTGGCAGGGTGGAGAAGCATGTGAGGTCCTGCCAAGTCAGATCACAAGGAGATAGAGAACTGTAGCCAGGCAGGGACAGGTGAGACTCTGCGGCAGCAAAAGGCAGCATTGAGGGCAGGTGTAGATGCAGGCAGCAATGGTTGCCACTTGTTCTCACTATCTCATCAAGGTTCTCCAAACTTCCCCTACTCCAGACAAGGAAAGCTAATAGTTTCAAAGAGATTGGGTAGCCTGGGAAGCCCATCATGTGTTAGAATTTAGTGAGCCAAAGTGTCATGCTGCTCTATCTACTTTACAACCCATAAACATGGAAAGGAGCTCTTAAGACTGTAACCAGAGGTAGATTGTATATATGCTATGCAATCTCCACCTACTGACATAAATTACTAATAAAGAAATCTGGCACACTGAGATACATGCCTTTGCTCATTGGAAAAGAAGTTGTGAAGTTCCTGCCCTGCCACAAAACCAGATGGACGTATAATATTATTTATTTTATTATTTGGGCAAATACCACACAAGTCATTCTGCACCACACAAACCCACATTTGATGAAGGAATGTCTCCCCTACTCCACTGCACTCTTTGGGATTCATTCAGACCTTCTTACGGAGGCAGACAGCAACACAATGCCCCATGGCCCTCATTCCAGTAATTTGTTTTAAGGGTAATAAGGGACTATTCTTCTGTGAGAATATACTAGTCAACAACTCAAGGAGAGTGGCACATAGAGGACAAAGGGCTCTTGAAAATGTAAACAACAAGGGCTTGGTGATCTGTGGGTTAGTATTCTCATAATGTCATGATTTTAAATGCTCCTTTAAAGGTCACGAGCACTATGATGGGCCTTCAGTTTCCTTGGGGATTATTTCAGATTGAAGGGACAGTTGGTAAAAGTCTTTTTAGCCAGAAAATCTTCAAGGATTTGCTAAAATCTGGTTTGTACGGTTAGCCAGGGCACTGAAAGAACAAATGAACAGCCCCCCATCACCCCCTACATGCCTAACTCTTTAGCTTAATCTACCAAAAAGAGGATTGAGCTTGTCATAGAGAGAGTTTGGCTACAATATTTTTGTGAATAACGTAGTTGCTGTGAAAGCGCCACCATCTTCCTGCCTGTTCAGAACTGCCTCCAATATTGATTCTTCATGATGCCATACTTCCAGGAGCTCCCAATTTTTACCCCTTGATACGAACAAAGATGAGGGGCCAAAGCCACCTTTACAATGGCCATTTGATACATCATTTGTATCTGGGACTGACTGTTCGGCTTAATCAAGGCTGCGTCCAGAGGCATTAAGTACTTTAATATCATACTTCCGTATGTGTGAGGATGTTACATGAGACCCATTGGACTGCTGTTGATGAGTTTGTCCTTTTGAATCCCGAGGAGAACCAAAGGTGTAATATCTCAAGGTTCTGTGTCACAAATAATGTAGTGTTTACACTGCTTTAAGTTTGTAGGCCCACCAAATTTTGTTTGCTGTTCTCCAGGGATTTTCAGGTAAGAAGCCTGAATACAACTTTTGTTTGGACCAAAACATATTCCCCGTCGGTCATTTACAGCTTCCAGTTATCACATCTGGAAAACCTTGAACCTCTGAATATATCCAAGCACTTAAAAAGTGACATATCCTTGTTGTTTCCAGAAACTTCTCTCCATGATTCTTGGTATTGACTAACTCACCCTTCAGAAACTATATTCTTTTCTTAACGTTGCTGTAATATCAGATTGTCATAAGTGACTTTGAATGCAATATCCACCCCTTCAGGATATGACCTCATACCATCCTTGTACGCATAATGTATATATGATTTGGGACCACATTTTAGCCACCTTGCAAAGTGATGTCAGATACTAGAGTTGTATTTTTATGCAATTGCATTGAGATGATCTTTCCTCCAAAATAAGATCTACCTGTCTGCATTTGTTTTAATTTATGTACCATACTATGGAAATGTATCAAGGCCTGCAACTGTAGCAATTTCTTAAAACAAAACATGACCATAAAAGTTGTAATTTGAATATTTGAATTTAATTAAATGCTTGCCTGTTTATTTAACATATTTTAGTGTTCGTTAATTCCAGTGCGGCTGTTGACCAGGGGGCCGCATGTAAAGGTCAGGAGGGCTGCATTAAGTCCCGGGCCTACTTTGAGTATCACTGATCAAGATGCATCCAGGGGTTGCTTTTGTTTCTTATAGTTTGATTATGGATTGATTTGTCATTGTGGTAGGTAATGTGATTGGGATAAACATAGTGCTAGTGAGTATTTAGGCTTCCAAGTTTAATTAGTCTGACTTTTATGATGTACTCTCTTGTCTCCTTGGCCCATTTACTCACAATAGCGGGGGACATTTTAGTAAGGTCCTTGAAGTTGACCTGGACAAGCCAGCTTTCTGTAGCATTATTTGAAAGGTGATCTGTAAATATTTCAGGAAGAACAAAGGTATGGTGTCCGACGTGCTGGTTGAATGGGAGGTCATTAAGTAGGATTGCGATGACAGATCAGTGTATAAGAACATCATTAGGGACTAGACAAGCTCTGATATGTGGGAGATAGAGAAGCTCAGGGCCACTTATCAAACAGTTCGGTATGATCTGATGAAGGGAAGGGAAATGTATTTCTTCATAAAATATTGAGATGCTTGGACCACTGGAACTATCACACATGGAAGTTGATTGAAAATAACGGGCTCTTGGCATGGTTGGATTAACCTGTGACAAATATTTTGAATATGCAAAGTCTGTTGTATATACTCACGTAGAAATAAACCAACTTTTCAGTGATTATTAAACCACTCTTTATTGGAGCAGGATGAATCCAGCGATCAAAAAGTATCTAAGGGCCTGATTCACAAAAGTAATCTGAGACAAAATCCTAACTTTACGACTTTCGGTATTCACAAAAGGCATTTAGTAGTAGTAAAGTTAGGATTTTGTCTTAAGTTTGTCTTAAATTTTTGTCTTAAGTTAAACTTAAGTTAGGATTTTGTCATAAGACCAAAACTTAAGACAAACTTAAGACAAAATCCTAACTTTACTACTACTAAATGCCCTTGTGAATACCGAAAGTCGTAAAGTTAGGATTTTGTCTCAGATTACTTTTGTGAATCGGGCCCTCCGTATTTTGGGTGAGCATACCTGGGCTCTCTCTTTTAACCAAAGAGTGAAACTCTAGAGCGCTCAATAACTCTTCCTGAGTCCATATACACCACATTCTGAAAAAAGACTGGCTGAATTCTATGGGTGCTCGTAAAATGGTTTAGAGGAACACATTGGTCTGAAACTGGAGCCCCAATGAACAGATTCAGAGAGTGGATATTGAGTAGAGTGACTAGGTACTACTGATAAGCTTAAGTATGCCATATGTTGTGATAATCACAACCATGGGTTTACCAGGACTGAAGGAATATTTTGGATCCTGGCAGCTAATGGCTAGGACAAGGACAGGATCTGCAATGCTGAAATAGGCAGACAAAAAACAATTGTTAAATCGCTTAAGGTGTTATGGGATGGAAGGAAGGTGGAATAGAGTCTTGCATCTACTGCTCACAATAGGATAAATGAGAAAGATGACCACAGTATGGTACTGGGCTCGTCTTAAGGTACTTTGGTAGGTCTCAGAGACAAATGGACGGCTGGTATTGGTACTGGTTTAAGTGATATATACTTGAAGTTCATACTCATCATGATGCACTAAAAGTCCACAGACCAGCTAAGTCTCCTATCACACGTTCACTTTGTCTTTGCTCTTGACCCTGTACCATGCTTTGCTGCCTTCTGACTAGGTTAGCACTATATAAATGCCACACACATACATGTATACGTACTAAGTCATATTGACTACTCACAATTGGCAAGGACTGGCTTACTTATGAGTTCTTAGTATATGGTACTCAGGGTGCCTAGTGCATGTAAGTCAGAGTGTGTACCCAGGGCTGCAGCACTGTTTATGCCACCCTATGTGTTACAATATACAAAATGGCTCTGAGCCTGCCACTGCAAACTGGAAGGGCAGTGGTAACAATGCTAATTCTACTTTGCCATTAAACTACTGCCAAAGCCCCCACTTACCTTAACAATATATATTAGACTCCCCTAAGGAAGGCCTATAGAGCCCTAAGGCAAGGAGCCGTATATTAATAAGTAGGACACACATTTAAAGTATGTCCTAACAGCAACACTTCTAAATTGTCATTTTGCTGTGGAAAGGCTAGTAGCCCCATTGGCTAACGCAGGGTTACCAGCTGACACCTCAGCCTGGCTAACTTCTGAATGGGACTACCTAGCTATGTACTGTAGGATATCAAATTAATTGTGGCATTAAACCCGACCTGATACTTCCTCTTCACAGGAAGCCACTCAGGGTGTTAGCCCAAAAGGTGAGTTTCATGGCAAAGCCACCTTTGGTGGGCAGACGGCGTTCACACTCCTGAGGGGCCTCCATTTGTGCAGGTAGACGGGCTGTAGGTAGCGACAGAGAGGAAAACCCAATATGCAAACCGTTTTTCCCCAGGGTGTGTAGCCCTCAGGTAGCCACACCTCTAGGGTGGGCTACCAAGCTCCTGACATCTGAGGAAGTGTGCTGATATCTTGAGAGTGGACAGAATAATGCACTCTGGGATTGCTAGATCCCACACATAGCCAGAAAATGATCACCAAGAGGGAGGTGACCTGATAGCCCACTGGCTAGTGACCACATCATCCCCCCGGGCACTCTCTGGGAATCAATATGGCACCCCGGCACCCTTCACCTCAGATCACATTGGAACTAGAACAAGGACCAAAGAAGGACTGCCCTGTTGCTCCCTGAGCTGCACAAAGAGCGGCTGCACCGTCTGCTGGATTGCACCTGCAGCACCTTGGGCTAACAAAAAGAGGACTGTGCCTGTGGCTGCCGGCTCAGGGAAAAGTAATGCCCCAGCCCCAGACCCAAGAAGTGACTCAAACTAACCATGGATTGACCCCCTGGAACCCTCACAAGAGGCATCAAAACTGAAGTAGCCCACACTGCCAAGTTGCTGGCCACCTCAGAAGATTTGCTGCTAGCTGTGGTTGAGCACCTCAGGAGACCGATCCTTGGTGGCCAAAAGTTGCACTTGAGTCAGGCGGACCCAGGAGTGTTGTCAGAGTCCATTTTGGTTGCCTAAGATGGACACTAGCATCCACTAAATGGATTTTGCAAGCCTCAGCTGGTCTTTTACGTTCTCAAAGAGGACTTCGAGGGACCCCGACCTCTGTGGCCAAAGTCACTCCACATGACCCGTGGACCGAGGAATCACCACAAAGGCACCCCTGTTGACCTCACAGCAACCGGAGCATCTTTGAGCATCTTTAATCCTGTATCCTCAGCATCAGGAGCATTCCATTAAAGTCTATGGCGGTCGTGCTGTCCAAACCTACTTCATTCGCCTCCCAGACCTTCTCCCTGTCGAATATGGTTGCTCACGCCTGGACGGGGTAGCGGCTGAACTAATTTTTACAAACTTTTCAAAAGTTTGCAAACATTGAATTGACCAATGCTTGTTTGCAGTTGAACTAAAAAGTAATAAAACTTTTACAAATCTGTATCTCTGTAACCCTACGGTGGATTTTGCTCATCAAGGACTCTAAAAATTCATAAACATGTAATCTATTTCTATAATTTGGTGTTGTTTCTCTTTCGTGTCATGTAGCTTTCTTATTTCATTGTTTGGCACTGTTAAATGCTTTACACTAAGTTCCTTTATGCAAGCCTTGCTGCTGGAAGTGCTGGAAGTGATAGCTACCCAGGGTTGAGCTTAAGGTTTTTCAAATGAGACTGACTGGACCCAAGACAGTTTTTGCGAGTGTATTCCACGGTAAGGCTGCACAGCCATACCATATAATAAACCCTCACACCTTTCACCTGAATGTGGAATTATTTTATCCAGTAAAGTAGAACATAAATAATAACTTGATTTCCTCAGTACACATATAATATGGATTTAGCAGTTGCAAATTATACCAAACTCTTATTTAAGTTTACGTAATTATTTGTAAAAATATCATGTCCCTTCAAATAGGACGTTAGACCCGCAAAGTGTAGTATGTATGAATTCAGTCATAACGAATATATCGTGCAGGAACCAATCCTGTTTAACATTGATTGACTGTGGAGCATGTCATGGCTATATACAAAATTGACTATCCTGGCTTTGTATTGATGATGCTTTTGTTATGTTATACGAATTTGGAGAGCACGAATAATCACTGAGAGGTATTCAGGTGCTGGAGTAGGTGTCTAGGTCATCAGCAAGGTCTTAGTTGAAGAGCCGGATCTTCAGCATTCTGTGCAATTTCGGAAGTGAGGAGGAGGCCCTTAGGTGTGGTGGGAGTCAGTTCCATGTTTTGGGTGCAAGGTATGAGAAGGCTAGCCCTCCTGTTCTGCTTCTGTGTATGCAGGGTGTGTGTGCGAGAGAGAGAGAGAGAGAGAGAAGCAGAGCGTAGGTGTCTGATGTGCTGGTGGGAGTAGAGGCGGGAGTTAAGGTATTCTGGTCCAATGTTGTTCTTTTCAAAGAAATATACTAAAAATCTGTTTAAAAAAGTCTTTTTCCTCTGTGCTGAAGTTGGATATCACTTCTAGAGTACTTGGATCCTCAAGATGTCTCCCCATTTCTATGATAATGCCCTTGATTGCTAAGAGCTGTAATATGAAGACCTACGACCTGCTATTGCACAATATTTAAACCTTTACTACAATCACCCACTGTGAACTCATTCTGAAGGGGTGGAAGTGCTTCAGAAGATTCCAACAGTAATAAAATAAATACTATGATGTTATACTTGTTTAATACCTAAGGTTATAGAGCAACAATCTTCTTGACTCTTGATTCTAAATGAAGTAGATCACTCCATGATAAGAGTCTCAGTAACTACGACTCAGCAGCTAAAGGATACAACTGTTTTTCAGCCAGTAGAGTTGTATACCTCTGTTACTGAGTTGCTGTCACTGTGACTCTTATGATGGAATATTCTACTTATCATCTCAGGTACTACATACCTCATACTGCAATTGTATTTTCTTTATTCTGAGACCTTAAGCCCTGAGGAAGCGAGATTGTTGTCCCCAAAACATGTGCTGGCTGGCTGTCTCAATATTGGCTCAAGTAACTATCCCCATTTTCATCACAACTATATCACAGTTCATTTGGAACTGTAAGTCGAGAAGACTGTGCCTCTATAACCATAGTGCTTACATAAATGCAATGCAATATCAGAATGTACTCCTTTTATGACTATTGAAAACGTCTGAGCCCTTTCCACAAATTCTCTGGACATTTATGAAGTACTGATTACTTAAGGACTATATATTAAATATTTCCTATATGAATTTGAGTTGAATATTTGTTTAAAGATGTGTTTTTACAGATTTTTATTTTGTAATAAGAAATTGTGATTTTAATAGAACTGCACCAGCAATATCTTTGCTTTTTTGCCCTGACTAGCATGTTTCATGCTTTTCTAAAAGTTTAATGTTTACTGACAGGTAGGAGTCTTGTCAGTGGTGCAGTTGCTATGCATGGGCCACTAAATGTTTTCTCTGCGACAGTCTTTTTGTTGTGTGTGTGTGTGGGTCTCACTGTTTCAGCGGTGCCAGTCCCGAAATGATACCGCCTTTTATTAGGGGCTTGGATGCCCTGGGAGTGAATTTTCGATTCCCGCACTGCCTTCCAGCAGGATTCATGCCTTTTGCCCCTGTTTTGGTGCCGTTTCTTCCCCTCAACCCCCTTTCCTCTGCTTGGGGGAGAGGGTGCCATTTCCTGGCCATTGTCCCTCTGGGACCCACATTCCCGGGCCTTGGCAAGTTTACCACGCCTGCCCCTTAAGCCCCCTTCGTGTGTGGGCCACTGTTATAAACTTTGTACGCGGCCACTCCCATTTTGAATTGAAACACATCAGCTGAATAGTATTTGGGAGTTTTGGCCGTAGCTTTATTATCATCAAGGTTGACCAATAGGTACCCCGCTTCAACTTTATTGGGGCCAGAAATCTTCCTGCATGTCCCTGTCATAGAATTATAATTGTGATTTTGATCGTGATTTTGATTTATGATACTAATTATAGTATCATAAATCAAAATCACGCCCCTTAGACTATATTGTCATCATAAATCAATGCCATCAATCAGAACAGACAGGAGTAAAGATGGATTGTCATCGGGTCATAATTTATGTAATAAATCAACATACAGTGATATTGATGCCTTGTCATAATGTCATAAATCACGCCATAAATCATTCTGACATTTATTGCTGTCAACTGGAGTCTTTGAGCTGGAGTTTTACCATCTGTGTGGTGGGGGTCATTCCACAATCTTTTTTAGGTCCAACTCGCTACCTTCGCCTACTCGGTTTGGTCCGCTGACCAGCGGGCCTGGGCTGCGAGTGCCGTGTTCTGTGTCCCACTGTCTCTGACTGCCTTACCCTGCTGTTAGAAATCCCAGTACCTGGTCTGCCACCCGTCAAGGTCCGTGTTGCCTTTCCAACCTCCTTGAAGTCTATTTATTTAGCTCCTTTACCGCCATGCTGCTAGTGGGCTTACGCCTCGTGCAGCTCCCTCATCTGGTTCGTTTGTTCTTTTACTGGCACCATGGCTGACCAGAGATTGGCCCAGAATACCTCTGTTCTGACCTCTGACAGGAGCACCCCTTCTTCACTGAAATATTCTGGGCGCCTCAAGTTGATTAGGCCGTGCCTAATGGTTTTCCACCTGTTTGCCCTGCAGTATTTTTCTGCCACCACGTTGAGCTTCTTCCTTGATTTTTCCAGGGCACTGGTGGTCCAGGCCCCCTCCACTTTTGCCTGGGCACAAATTCCTACCAAATCAAGTTGGTGGAGCAAGTAGCCTGGAGGCCCTGGTTAGGTCGTGCCTGATGCGCCCCACAAGTTCTTTTCTCCCCGACTGTACCAGGTCATTCCCTCCCAGGTGCACAATTAGTGGGTCTGGTTCGGATAAGGTGCTCTTTTCAGCACCTCTCCCGAAATGATATTTGGGCACGGGTGGCTGCCGCCTTTTAATAGGGGCTTAGATGCGCTGGGGGTGAATTTTCAAATCCTGCACGGCCTTTCCATTGGCTAATGAGATTCACGCCTTTCGCCCCTGTTTTGGTGCCATTTATTCCCCTTGACCCCCTTTTCTCTGCTTGGGGGCGGGGCTGCTATTTCCTGGCCATTGGCCCTCAGGGACCCATATTCCCGGGCCTTTGTCAGTTTACCACGCTGGCCCGTTAAGCCCCTTTGATGTGCAGGCCTCTGTTGGAGCTCTCAGGACACGTAGCAATCTTAGCTCATTCAGCCACCTACTCCCCGGTGTCATTTAAAAATAATTTGGTTATTCTAAAAAATGAATAAATGCTGCTTTTAAAACTAGATAATTTTTTTTAACAAGCGTAATTACTATATTGTCTAGATGTTGAATCCGCGAGCAGGACGTTTGTGTTTTGTCAAGTTATACATTGCTCAACCTGAAAATGGTTTTTAGGACTGCTCGCAGAAGATGTTAGCACCGCATTACCAGATAAAGAATCTTGGGGGGCAGAATGAATATCTAAGCTGTATAAAAGCATCTGCTCTCCAGCAACTCGCATCAATGATTAGCTTTAATACACTAAAGATTAAAGAAAGTACCAGTAAGTGGTGCGAACCAGGAAGTCAAATTGAGGTTTGCCCTTGTCAGATTGGAGGAGCGTAGGATCAGATGCTGCTCTGCCATTTTTCGTTAAGCTTCAGAAAGAAGTTTTTTTTAGCCAATTTCGGTGCCGATTAGGTCGACGGATAAGGTCTTTGCCCTTGAGTTTCTGCTTTCCTGCAAGAACGGGAGACCATGTAGAAAATAGGCAATTATGCAAAGAGATACTAAAAATACGAGCACTTTATTATAGAATCTGAATACTGTTATGATGTATGGATTGACTGTGGTGGGGATGTTGCATATAATCAACAATTCAGGTCTCCGAATCCTGAAGACCTGAAGCAAAGAAAATGTGACTATCATGCTTTTGTTTAAAATAATTTTAAGAATTGTAAGTTGGGATATGAACTATATTGTTTTCTGTGTCTATGTGAATAAAACGTTTTTTTCCGAGTATTATGAACAAAATCTGCTGTTGCTTCCAGAGCGGAGGCTTTTCCATACTCGTGCGATCTTGAATGCAGCATTTTGTTCCTTCCTCTCCTGTAACCAGCAACAAAAAAACGGTACCTCACAAATAATCCATTTTCGAATCAAGGCTTTACATTTAAAACATTTCAAAGGGCATTAAGCCTGCAGAAATTGATTTTTTAGCTTTCAGCTGTTTGGCTGTACATTTTCTCAGACAACTTCTTCGCCAAAGCCTCTCCTCCAACCACTGAATCAAGGACCTCTTTTGAACTGTTTGTCCTAAAAAAACACTACTTCCTCTTCACCTTACTCGTCCCATTCCTCGCTCTATGAGTAATGTGCCACCATTACTGAATCTTGACACCCTCTTCAGAGCCATACTTTAGTTTTCAGAAGCCAAGGGAGTTCCCTCCCGCAAATCACCTCTCACTCCACTCCACCTCTCCTCTTGTTCTTCAATTCAGGGCTTGGAGAAGGGCTGTAGAGGCACCTTCTGTTTCCTTCATGGGGTGTCGGGACAACTTTTTGTTTTATCACAGCACAGTTCCCATTCTGCCCAAGGTAAAATATGTTTAATTATTTAATTGTAAAGTTTAGCGTGACATGGGCTCATGTGCCTAGTATTTCATCTTTCTGTGACAGCTGCAGGCATCCCTTGGACGCAGCAGGGCGGCCTACGTGGGTGGATCGGTAAGTTGTTGACGATGTGCTGGCCCTTCTCTACCTTAGTGCCATTATATGCAACATCCCCACCCACAGTCTGAGCATGCATGAATAAATGAATACACAACACAACACAACTTTTGTTTGGGAAAACATTGCTGCAGGTTTATTCCATACAACAGTATGCAATATGGTGGGTTATCTTACGGGCGATCCAAGGGCAGGCAGCTGTAACCAACCTATGCTGCCCTGCCCGCCTGATGAGCCAAGCACTGTGGAGAACCCAATCAGTGCTACACCTTATGGGTGATCCTCTTTCCGGATCATGTGACACATTGGTCCCTTATTACTCACGCCCCTTTCAGGGCGGAGCGTAGCAAGGCAAGCCCCCCGGTTGTTCAGGCCCACAACCGCCCAAAGGACTAACGGGGCGCAGACGCGGTTTTCCAGGAACCTGCCCTGAGGCTCCTGGGATTTGGCTCTGGCACCCCTATTGTGCTCCTGCAGAGGTACCCTGCTATACCCATCTGCTTCCAGATCGCCCTGTAACTCCGCCTGCAACACAAGAAAAACATTACAACGTTCTATGTACCATGCCTGCCACCCCCACGCCGGGTATGCAATAGGGTGGGAGACGGCATGGGTGGCGCAAAGAGGACGCCAAGATGGCCGGGGGAGGCATAAGTACCCTCCACCGACCTCGGCGCACCGGAAGTGACGAGCCTCGCGCGCCAGGGCAAGAGGACTCCTCTCCGAGTCCAAACACTAGCAGGGGTGTGTCTGTGCCCAAATGGCACTAAAGGGCCGCCCTTTTAGGGGGGCCTTCTGCGGGGGCCGCGGGCAGCCGCATAGTGCCATTATATGCAACATCCCCACCCACAGTCTGAGCATGCATGAATAAATGAATACACAACACAACTTTTGTTTGGGAAAACATTGCTGCAGGTTTATTCCATACAACAGTATGCAATATGGTGGGTTATCTTACGGGCGATCCAAGGGCAGGCAGCTGTAACCAACCTATGCTGTCCTGCCCGCCTGATGAGCCAAGCACTGTGGAGAACCCAATCAGTGCTACACCTTATGGGTGATCCTCTTTCCGGATCACGTGACACATTGGTCCCTTATTACTCATGCCCCTTTCAGGGTGGAGCGTAGCAAGGCAAGCCCCCGGTTGTTCAGGCCCACAACCGCCCGAAGGACTAAAGGGGCGCCGACGCGGTTTTCCAGGAACCTGCCCTGAGGCTCCTGGGATTTGGCTCTGGCACCCCTATTGTGCTCCTGCAGAGGTACCCTGCTGTACCCATCTGCTTCCAGATCGCCCTGTAACTCCGCCACAGCTCTGGAGGCAGCCACCGTCGGCACCAGGCCCCCCCACCCAACACAGCTGTATTCTCACCTGCAACCTGCCATTTCCAAGGCCTCCGGCAAGTCCAGGAGGAACAGGTCCATCCCCACTGGTGACAAGTGGACCTCATCTTTATCAAAATAGCCCTTGACATTAGTCTGAATCAGCTCGTGTCTGATGAAACCCAGGTCCCTTTGGTCTGTGAACTTACGCATAGACCCATTAACCCTCCTGCGGGAATGTTCCACCGCCTCACTCGACCTTGCCCCATGCCATTCTCTGCGTGGGATGATCTCAGACCCCAGAGCTCACATTGCCCCATGAATTTGCTGATCTCCCTAGGTCAGACTTCATGGCTTGTAATAGTGGCCCCTTCCCATGGCCGTGATGTCGTTGCCCCCTAAATGGATCACCAAGAAGTTAGGGAGAGCTCCCCCCCGAGCCAGTCTCTGCCCCAGTCTGTTCATGAGGCTACTCCATCTCATACCGGGAAACCCATCCAGACAAACTGCGTTTGTAAACCCTGGTAAACACCTAATGGTGTCAAATCTGGTTTGAAAGAATATATGTATTGTGCCCACTATTGGCGACACCTCACCCTTTCGTGGAGTGACAACTTACGCAGCTCACCAGGCTTGCTTAACTGCCATCCGATCCCATATGCACAGTACCTGTTAACCAGCTGTGACCCCTAATGCTTACCATCAATAGACCTGGTCACATAGTTTTCCCGGAATTGATTGCCTTCTACAGAATCAACCCGGGTTCGGCTACATGCCGGTCACCTCTTAATTCCTGTTGGAACATTTTACCCCGCATACCCGCGAGTCTTGCGTATTATAAACCAATGATAGATCGGACTCCCAGATTCCCAGTTTCGTGTTATGCTGCAGCTCGCCTTTTGTGGGTCCGCTGGGATCCCCTCTGCTTCCCTGCACGGAGCCTCGTTGCTTCATCCAGCTCCCTTTGGTCTGTGAGCTTGCGCATGTCGCTGCTCATCCTTCTCCGGGAAGTTCAGCTGCCTCACATGACCTAAAGGAATGTGATGGCCTCCCAGGAAGGGGGGGGGCTCTACTTTTCCATAGCTATATTACCCTTCAAGCTACTGTAGGCTCCCACCTCCTGCCCTGTAGTTGCAGTGACCCCTCATTCTTCTAGCACCTTGTAATTCAGGCTGGAACATTATCCCCGCATAACCAGCGAGTCGTGTGTATCATAAAACAATGATACTTTAGGAATCAAGATTCCCCAGTTTCATGTTTTGCCGCAGTCCCCTTTTGTGGGTCTGCTGGGACCACCCTGCCTACTGCAAGTAACCTCGCGCGCCTCCCTGAATGCACTTGCCTGTCACTGAGACACACCTGGCAACACTTGGGCACTGCTGCCTGGAGAAGATGGTTATTGAGCCAGGCGTACCCCCATTCAGTGTTTTCTGCCTTCTTCCCCTTAAAAGAGACTCCAATTCGATGGGGCCTGCGGTCCTATAAGGTACTCATAAAAGTCTGCTCTGTTTCCTGCCCTTCATGCCTGCAAAACCCCTCAGTCTGGCTGTGATCATCAGATGATGTGACACTAGCGGGTGTCCCCCACCCCAGCGATGCAGCCCATATACTGCTTACGCTCAAGGTATACCAGGGTGTCGAAAAGGTTTCAACGCTATAGGCTTTGAGGCATGGAATAGTACATGTGAGCAATTGACTTGCCCCTCAATAAAGTTCACCGCAAATTGGTTCTGGTAGTTTGTATTCAGCTTCTTATCCTGTCTCACACCTTAGAGAACCCTGGACTTAGCTGGGGGTACCTAAATAGCTCCCCCACAGTGGTAATATGTGAGGATGAACCCTGTGTTGAGAACGGCGAGGGTTGTGCTGCATGGAGCACCCCTGTACCCCTAACTCCCTCTTGTGTCACCTCTGTTAGCAGGGCTAACCCAACTGCTCCTATCTTGTTGTAATCTTGGTACTTCAAGGCGCTGACAACTGCAAGGGCCTATTGCGGAGCTGTGTATGTGCAGCCCTGGATGATCTTAACTCTCGGCTTGGTGTGGATGAGTTGTCAACGTTGCCTGGCAGTGGGCAATACCTTTTGCCCAGCCACTCCTTACAAGGTGTGCCAGTGCAGGTGGAAGGAAGGGTTACAACCAGCCCACCTTACTTTCCTCTCTTCCCGTTGTCTGTGTACCGTGCTTGTTGGATATAACATAATTGCGCATTTGTGAAGCGCACATGCTCCCCTAGGCATATTGGTGCGGAATAAGGGATGTTTGATGCCTCGCTTGTTGATACTAATTTTGACAACTGCACCTTTACGGGAACCTGGAAGCGTGAAAATGGAGGGCCCATGTGCCTCTACTATGCCCCTGCGGACTCTATCATGCTAGGCCCACGTGATACACCCTGTTATGAAGACCCCCAAAAGAACCGCCAGCTGCAGCTCACAGACTGGTGAAATTGTATCCCAAGCCTGCTGCGTGGAATTCGAATCAATGTGTCCAGTCAGGTGATCAAGTGAAAGGTGCCCTTGCCCTTACTTCTATGGCTCGGCCTTTGACTTGGATATGGCCCCTGACGCCAGGTGCGAAGGACCTCTCCACAGAGTTGCAGGTCATGTAATAGAGCTTAACTAAAGCAACCTGTAACATGCCCTAGTTTGCAGAGTGTACATACTTAGCTGCATCGACCAGACATGTGCGCAGGCAGTTTTGTTGATAAACTGTGGTGGACAAATGAATGGTGCCACTCTGGTTTCTGAGAATGAATGTCTGTTGTGCATCTGCCACTGAGACCTTGATTTGTTATGGCTGTGTTAAACTTGTTGCCTGCACCTGATGACAAGCAACTCGCCGTTTTGTGTTAGGCCTATCTGCTGCTGGTCAAAGGGGCCTCGTACCAGCAGTGTCCACTATAAACCGCCGTCACCCAGGTGGCGCAATTTATTCCGCTTTACGCATACCGCGATCTATTACAATAACGGGGCCATAGACGCATGCCATTCTACTCTCGTATCATCGACATAAAGCGTATCCCTACAAAGGATAAATTACCGGGCATACGCAACGCGACCCACCAGCGGCCGAGCTGGGCATGCCAAGTTTACGACGCAACTCTCAGGCAACACATCCCTTCTCTCCGGAACAACAATAATTTAATAAAACACCATGCCCCCCAAGATTTAACAGCAGTACCAACTCATATCACCTTGTCCCCTCTCCTGAGGCAGGACAGACAATCAAGAATGGTGAGCACGCATTCCTCCCATAATTCTCCTGCACCTATACAGTAACTCTTAATGCTGTGCAACCATGTGACCTAACGCCTTATGGCACCCAAAGTTCTTGCTTTATTCAAGACCTCAAATTTGGTTCATCACATGGCATCGCCTGGTCTGCCCTCAGGCAACCTTTGCCGGAAGATGAACTTGCTGCCACTGCCAGGCTTTGTTAACTCGCCCAATTACCGCATTAGTACAGACTGCTGTGTGCCTGAAGCACCCTGGACCAGTTAAAGACCCAGTTGCCCTGCGTATTGGATCGTGCATAGGGGCCTACAAATCCCAGTGCCTCCTAAGCCCACAGCCACCTGCGCCCCTGCAGGTCTCATCTACATTTGTTTTGCACCCCATTCGGGCCCTAACCCCATACAACCTGGCTCAGGTTTGGCTCCACAATCGATCCTGCAATTCTCACCGGCACAATGCAGCTCAGTACCCGTGAACCGCGTGCCCCACGATGTAGGAGTCAACAACCCTGATGCTCAAAGCCCAAAACTGGTAAAACTAGGCACACCAACAGCGCACCGTGCCTGCACTCGTGCCCTCTGTAGTGAAGACGTCGCCAAACCTTTTCCATACCCCAATTCCCCCAAAACAACCGCGTTATCACAACAAGGGGAACTGCCAAAATAATGCACTTGCGAACCCGAACCGCCAGAACTCACCCTCCCCGCTCAGGTCGTCGGTAAAGCATCTCCTGTCTCAAAACAGAAGCATGACTTCTCGTTTCAACAGCCGTGGGTACCACGCAAAACTAGGCTGGAAAGAAAATGTGGAACCCAAGCTCTGGGCATGCAGGCATCTGGGGGTGGCAGACTGCAACACACTGACATGCCCAAGATCGCCTGGTGTTGAGCCACGCGAGACTCGATCCCAGCACTCCAGCACCCAAGTCCGCAGCTCCTAGCCCCCATGCCAAAAGGCGACCATGGGGGGGGCTCTCCGCGGACCATCGTGATGCGGGACACTCCCCGCCGCGGAGGCACCAAACGCTTGACGCAACAGCACCAGCGGCCGAGCAAGCCGCGATGACCCGGTGCGTGCCCCACCGGAGCCCGCGGGACACACCGATCAACCGTGCTGCTGGAAGGGGAGCTAAAATTAAAATTGCCAAAGAGTCGAACCCTCAATCATGATCTCTTGTCACTAGGGCTTGCAGCCAAAGTGAGCTCAACCCTCCCCCCTCTCCTCCCCATTCACGGAGAGGGGCAGCGGGGAGTGACCCAACCCACTCCCATACTTGTGGTATGGTATGAAAATGACATAGCTCAGGTGGAGCAGAGTATCACATATCTAAATATACAGTCTGTCACAGCAGCCTGGCACCGTTCGGTGCAGGAGGTGGGCACTTGCCAACTGCAACCTTTGAAACCTGGAGGATGGAAAAGCAGAGAGTGCACCCGCTGAGAGTCTTTCATGATTACTGCAGCAACCCCTGTGGTTTTTCTGCTCCTTACGGCCAAACTCGCAGGGTTAGACTTAGGGGGGAACTGAGCCCGCTAAGTGCAGCAGAGATCCAAAAGATCGGTCTCAAACTCAACAGTGCAGCATCATCTCTTCCCTACCAACACCAACCTATGGGCTGTCCATCTGCAACACAATCAATCCTATTGTGTTTATTTTGTGTTCAGGTTCTGAAGGAGTATGCTGGCTGTCACTCAAAAACCCGAGTGTTAACATGAGGATGCAATTTAAATGTTACACATGCACATATGTAGATGTTGCACTAACACTCGAGCTGCAGGATGACAATCAAGCTAGCTGCATTTCTATGTTCTGCAGGGAAACACTTGGAACTGTTGTCTAAAGGCCGCCAAGTGTGTCTTGTCTATTTATATACAGTCTGCGCCGAGATGATCTCGGTTTTGTGTTGGAGAGTCGATAGTTGGGATGAAGAG
Organism: Calotriton arnoldi; assembly: GCA_963921515.1. Lineage (NCBI taxonomy): Eukaryota > Metazoa > Chordata > Amphibia > Caudata > Salamandridae > Calotriton > Calotriton arnoldi. The sequence goes on along the minus strand of CAWUFW010010419.1, from coordinate 417,686 downwards.
TCTACCGACCTAGCACATACAGGGCAAAAGGCGCAACATAGAAACTTTGTTTCCGCAGCCTCAGCATTTTAATCGCAGAGTGCAGTTTGGGCACATTTTATTTTCCCATGTACATTGAATTGACCAACAACCGTTGAGCTACATCTTCAAGTACACAAACAACCACACAAACAGTGCCACCCTGCGGCAACAATCATAAGCGCAGGTGCCCGTTGCCAAGCGCTAGAAACCATCGGCACAACTTAAGAGCTGCGAAAAACCGGCGAGGCAAACATGGATCTTTGTCTATCCTTGCTACAAACGCGAATTCATGAGGGGACATTAACCACTGCTGGGCCCATGCCCCACAAATCGATTAGGAGGGAAGGTCAACTGACTGAGTCAGCAACAGGGACGGCTACAAGGGTTGAGTGCACCCCAGTGCTTCAGGTGAAAGCCACAGGTAAGGATGAAGGTTCAAATTCCAAAATTACTTACTCTTTCAGCACCATCTCAGACAGTGCACTTAATACGTTCAGCCTGGATGCAGATACAGGAGAAATAAAAGTTAAGGAGTTTCTCGACTTTGAAAAGACTATTTCATACAAATTGACAGTGGAAGGAAAGGATGGAGGGGGTCATGTTGCTCACTGTCGGGTGCTGATAGAGATTATTGATGAAAACGATAATGCTCCTGAATAACTTTTACTTCGATCACTAATCCAGTCCCAGAAAACTCTCCACCGGATACAGTTGTGGCGCTGATCTATGTTGACGACCAAGATTCTGGAGGTAATGGCGAGGCCAGGTGTCATATTGCACAGCATCTGCCTTTTAAATTAATATCATCATCTCAAAAATATTACAATCTTGTGACTGCAACTTCCTTGGACAGGGAAGCTGTCCCCGAATACAATATCACAGTCACAGCCCCAGACGAAGGATCCCCTCCTCTATCTACAAGCAGGACTATCCGATTACAATTATCCGATATAAATGACAATCCTCCAGTTTTTATCCAGCTTTCGTACCAAGTTTATGTTTCAGAGAACAATGCACCCGGTGCTTCTATTTATCGGCTAAATGCGTCCGATCTGGATTCCGGTCAAAATGGCCATGTCACATATTCATTGAATAATCTCAAGGAGGACACGCCCCTTACATCTTATATTTCCATTAACTCCCAGACTGGAGTGCTCTATACCCAGCGTTCTTATGAAAAACGCTGGTCCCAGGGCAGACAGGGACTTCTGCTTCCGACTCTTCCATTTGCCAAAACCCCTTGTCGCCGCTCTATGCTCCCCTTACAACGCCAGGCCGGCGTGCCCCAAGGCCGGACCAGTAGGCCCCAACTCACTCACAGATGCCGAGGACATATTCCCTTTTTGGGATCACAGGATGATGAGTCCACATCAGGGCTCGAACCTGCTTCCCGAGCGTTAAAGTACGGAACTCTGGCTGCCAGGCCACAATCTCTCGACGAACCCAGGTCCCCCGGACAGTACCATCATCGGCGACCGTAGCCACCGGGACGGCCTGGCCCCAACCCCGCGTGTCGAACGGGGCACAACCCACGCTGCCAACACACCGCCCCCCCTTCACAAAACACACCGGTACCCGAGCACCCAGGACAGCCGCAGGCTCCCAGACAGGTAAACATTTGCAGTGCGGACGCGCTTACAAGGCCAGGGTGCCGCAACACCAGGAGGTCGGAGCCACAGCGTCCCAAATGGGGGAAATAGTATAGAGGATGATTAAACCAGGCAATGGCCCCTCCTGGCCCGCACTCACCGCAAACCAAGTTGGACCCGACGATGATGATACCGACGGGACTGGACAGCGTGCCCACCGGGACAAAAAGATAGCGTTCCCAGAGACGGCATGGCTGGCGCAAAGAGGACCCCAAGATGGCCGGGGGAGGCATAAGTACCCTCCCCAGACCTCGGCGCGCCGGAAGTGACGCGCCTCGCGCGCCAGGGCAAGAGGACTCCTCTCTGAGTCCAAACACTAGCTGGGGTGTGTCTGTGCCCAAATGGCACTAAAGGGCCGCCCTTTCAGGGTGGCCCCCTGCGGGGGCCGCGGGCAGCCGCATTCTCTTGGGAGGGGATTTGACCCACTTACATTGCTCTTTGTTGCGGTGTGCCAGCCTGCCTTAGTTTATTTTTTCGAGTGGTGCACTGGGAGTGCTCCCCTTTGAGGCAGCAGTAAAGGGGCCAGTGCCAGCTCTCACAAATCAGGGGTGGAAAGGCAGGGCGGTAGTAAAAAAATAAAAAAAATAAACTTACCTCCTTGCCGCCATGTCTTTTCGCGTTGTCACTCCTGTCGTCGCTCTGCTCCGGACAGAAGCAGGAAGCACCCAGGCTCCCCTGAGCCAATCACAACGATGCAGTGCAGCGTTGTGATTGGTCTGAGCACCGTGGTTCAGTGCTCAGCCAGGGAATGGGAGCCTGGGCATGTTCTCCACCCAGGCTGTAATGCAGCCAGCGTGGAGAACATGCAAAGCGCGCATGACGGTTTGGCTGGCCTGAGACGGCTGACCAAACTGTCATGCACACTGATAGCAGTGCATACCACTCCCCGTGGGTGTCTGTTATCCCCCTGGCCCCTCCTGCGAGACTCCAGGACACAAAATAAAATGATAATAAGCCATGGTTTATTATCTTTTTTTTTCTTTATGCTGCTGGAAGGGGGGTCATAGCGGAGAAGCCACCGCTGAAAGGGGAAGTGCAGCAGCCCGCTGTTTCAGTCATTATGGCAGTGGTATGTTGGCCCGTATTGGGCAGTCTTTCTGGCAGTGCTGAGGACCGCTTTTAGTTCAGCAGAAATGGGAGTTAAGCACATCTGGATGTGCTTATGTTAACCTAGTCCTTGGTCTTACAGAGGCTGAGTGGAGCCTAGCACTTAGATAGAAGGTGAGGCTGCCTTTCTGTTTGCCTCACAGTTTTGCTAAGTTAGGTGAAGTTTTTTCTATGCTGAAAGCCTTTTCAGAGAATTCAGTAGTAGTTTGTGCTTTAGTTCACTCTTCTTTGATTGCATATTCCTGACAGGCACACTCTTTTGTAACTGTAATTGTATTTATATAGCGCTTACTACTCCAGACAAGGTGTTGAAGCACTTTTTGGCTAGTAGCACGTTACTACAGAACCCAAAAAGGTTTAGTGGTGGATTAGTTTAGGGACATATAAGTTGTTAATTTGACTGGTGGACATGTGAGTCTGTTGGTTTGATTGAATAGGATTTTGGAGTAATAGAGGAGGGAAGAGTCTTGAAAGTGTTATTTGGAAGATCTTATTAGTAAAAAGAGGTTTGAGGAGAGCCAAAGAGGGATAGAGGAGGGAAGAGTCTAGAAAGGGTTATTTGGGAGAATATAGTAGTAGAATGAGGTTTGGGATCAGCCAGAGAGTGTAAGTAGAGGATACATTGAGATAGGCACAAGATGAGACATAGAGTAGTGCATTGGAGAGAGTCAAAGGTTTTCTTTTTTCTACAGTAGGAGTAAAGCACTAAATATATCAATACATACCTACATAGAAAGGATGTACATGAATAAGGAAAATAATATATCGAGATATAAAGTTGCATTGTATTGTGGCCCATATGTGCATGTGTGGATATATAGTTGGAAATTCAGGCTTTCAAGTGTTGCTGTATGTGAAGGTAATTTATTTGCGTATTTGTATACATTTTTTAAATTTATTTATTTTAGTTTTATATTTTCCTCTATATTTTAATAGTGAAGCACTTATAGATGCAATTATAATCATATTTACATATTGTGATAGATAGAATAAAATAAAACAGAGACCAATAATCATCTAATCAAATAACATATATGAAAACTATGCAGTGATCTATATACATATTAAGCATACAATTATATATGTGTGTGTGTGTGTATATATATATATATATATATATATATATATATATATATATATATATATATATATTATCTACTGGCGGTCGCCAGTAGATAGTTATAGTTAGGACCTATTATCCATAGGAAATCCGCGACATTCTATTTGCAATAACGCTGGCGCCGGTTGACGAATCTTCGCGAAAGCTTCCAACTTGTTGGGGCGCTCCGGTCCGCTCCTACCCTGAAAGTCTCGGGGTGATACGTCAAGCGGGGCCGAGAAAGGGGGTCCCAAAACGCGTTTTCCCCATTCATTTTTCCATAGGAACCTTTAGTCGCAGTTACAGCTCGAACTGCTGAACGGAATTACCCCAAATTTGGCAAAGAGGTAGCCCTTGGTTCAGACTGGTGCCTTTTGCTAAAATGGTGTAAATCCGTTCAGTAGTTCCTGAGAAATTCACAATTAAAATCACATATATATCTATGGGCGCGTCGGATCCGCGTACCCTCCCGATCACGAGCTGCATGCTAACTGGCTGTCAACACTCCAAATCAAGAAGTGTTGGCAGCCATTTTGTCCTCGACAAGTGCGCAAAGCGCAAAAGGGGGCAGGGTAGAAACACCCTGACTCCCTAGGTCTGCTCAGGGGGTCCCACAAGGACCCCTGGGCAGAAAGATTTTTTTTTTTTTAAATCGGCGGGTGCGCGGATCCCGCCGAGAAAAAAAAGAAACAAGTGCGCAAACGCACAAAGGGGGCAGGGTAGAAACACCCTAACCCCCTAGGCCTGCTCAGGGGGTCCCACAAGGACCCCTGGGCAAAAAAAGCATTTAAAAAAAAAATCGGCAGGATGCGCTCAGGGTGCACGAATCCTGCCGAAAAAATAAATCGAAGCGCGGTCTCCCGCGCTTCGATGTTAATTGGCTCTCGGGTGGCCCAAGTCCCGGGGACATGGTGGGGGGATAATTTAATGTGTGGGGGCCTCAAAGGGCCCCCAAGCCCCGGGGACCGCCACCCCCGGGGCTTTTTAAAATGGTGCGGGAGGGCTCTGAGCCCTCCGCAGCCCCGGGGACCACCACCTCCCGGGGCTTTTTTTAAATTAATTTAACAACCTGTGTGGGGGGCTCCAGCCCCCACATGCCCCGGGGACCGCCACCTCCCGGGGCACTAACAAATTAAAATGGGGGTACGTTTTGGACCCCGAAGCCCCGGGGACCACCACCTCCCCGGGGCTGTGCTGATGTAGGGAGGGGGCCGCGCGGCCCCCTCCTGGAGCCCTTGATGGCCCTGGGGACCGCCACCCCCAGGGCCGGCTCCTGCAGTGTCCCGGGGTGCCTACCCCCGGGACACTGTAGTTTGTTATGGCAGGACGGAGCCTCGCGGCTCCGTCCTGCCATAGCAAACTGCTTTGGATATTGGAAGAGAGCAGGGAAACCTGCTCTCTCTTCCAATATCCAAAGCACATTGCTTTCCACATGGGGAGCAGCATGTCAGCTGCTCCCCATGTGGAAAGCAATGCCGGCTCCCAAGGGACGTGGGGAGCCGGCGGGACTGTGGGGGGATTGGGGAACCCCCACAGTCCCCAACGGAGAGGGCCAGCCCCGGGGATGGGGTCCCCGGGGCAAGTAGTGGCCCAGGATGGGGGCCACGCGCCCCCTCCCCAAAAAATAAAAATAAAATTTTTTTTAAAAATGGAAAGGCCGGCCCCGGGGATGGGGTCCCGGGGCCTTAATGGCCAGAGGAGGGGTGCCACGCAGCCCCCTCCAAAGAATAAAAATAAAAGGCCATGCCCCGGGGATGGGGTCCCGGGGCCAATACAGGCCCAGGGAAGGGGGGCCACGCGGCCCCTTCCCCGTTTTTTTAATAAAAATAAAAAAAGGGGTAAGGCCCTGGGGGATGGGGTCCCCAGGGCATAAAAACAGGAAAAAGGAAGGGGGCCACACAGCCCCCTTCAGGGGACAAAAAAAAAAATTAAAAGAAAAACGATCGGGCCCGCAGGCCCCGCCCTTCCTTCACCACTCTGCAAACGCGCCCCCTGGCGCGTTTGCAGAGGGGAACGAATCCCCTTGAATACTGGGGGTCCCTGGGGCCAACTAGCCCACCAGGAACCTCCAATATGCGCCAGGGGGCTGCGTTGCAGAGACGTGTAGAGAGGCCACACCCCTTTACACCTCTCTGCAACGCAGCTCTGTGGTGCTTTTTGGAGGTATATGGTGGGCTAGTTGGACTCCGGGGACCCTCAGGATTCAAGGGACTTAATCCCCCAACTTAAAACGCGCCACGGGGCGCGTTTGCACAGATGTCACCTCAGGCCCCGCCCCTCCCTTCACCATTGTGCAAATATTCCTCTAAAATCAGCCGAAATACGAATTCCGATTTACTCACCTGTTATCAGGAGAGACCTCAGTGCTGTATCTTTCAGCCCAGTACTGGTCCTGAAAAGTAATTCTAACCATACTTACCAGTAACTTGAATTTCCTTCCATAGGCTAACATGACTGGTTTCACTTGGAAATTCTTCTAAGTGTGGAGTTTTGGAACTTTAAAATATTCCTCTAAAATCAGCCGAAATACGAATTCCGATTTACTCACCTGTTATCAGGAGAGACCTCAGTGCTGCATCTTTCAGCCCAGTACTGGTCCTGAAAAGTAATTTTAACCGTACTTACCGGTAACTTGAATTTCCTTCATAGGCTAACATTGACTGGTTTCACTTGGAAATTCTTCTAAGTGTGGAGTTTTGGAACTTTAAAATATTCCTCTAAAATCAGCCGAAATACGAATTCCGATTTACTCACCTGTTATCAGGAGAGACCTCAGTGCTGCATCTTTCAGCCCAGTACTGATCCTCAAAAGTAATTTTAACCGTACTTACCAGTAACTTGAATTTCCTTCCATAGGATATCATTGCCTGCTTTTTGCTGAAAAAGTTTCTAAGTGTTGATTTTTGAAACATACAAATATTCCTGTAAAATCAGCCGAAATACGAATTCCGATTTACTCACCTGTTATAAGGAGAGACCTCAGTGCTGTATCTTTCAGCCCAGTACTGGTCCTGAAAAGTAATTTTAACCGTACTTACCAGTAACTTGAATTTCCTTCCATAGGCTAACATTGACTGGTTTCACTTGGAAATTCTTCTAAGTGTGGAGTTTTGGAACTTTAAAATATTCCTCTAAAATCAGCCGAAATACGAATTCCGATTTACTCACCTGTTATCAGGAGAGACCTCAGTGCTGCATCTTTCAGCCCAGTACTGGTCCTGAAAAGTAATTTTAACCGTACTTACCGGTAACTTGAATTTCCTTCATAGGCTAAGATTGACTGGTTTTCAGCAAAAAGTTTCAAAGTGTTGATTTTCACAAACTACAAATATTCCTTAAAAATCGCCTGTATGACTTAAACGCATTCTTTCAACTGTTTACAGGAGATGCACCAGTGCTGGATCCAGGATCCAACACTGAGTAAGAAAAAGTAACGATAACAGTTTTTACCTGCTAAGTGAATTTCCTTCCATAGGATAACATTGGTGATTCTATGAGAAAAAGTTTCTAAGTGTCAACTTTTAAAATACAATAATATTCCTTAAAAATCACGACTGTAACCAAAACGCTTTTACTCAACTGTTTACAGGAGATGTACCAGGACTGAATCTAGGATCCAGTCCTGTGGTTACAAAAGTAATCCATAAAGTAACTAATTGCATTTAACTAGAAATTCACATTGAGCTGAATGTTGCATTGTGTTTGAAAATGTGTTGCCCATTGCAACAACTGTAACTACTGTACTTAAAAGTCTATTGCCTATCTGCAAAGTATTTAAACTAAAGTAATTCATTCTGAGAAAGTATTTTTTGTAATGTAATGTATAATGTAATTACAATGTAATTTAAAAAATAAAATATGTAAAAAAAAATTGTTTCTAAAAATGTAGTAAATCAGTATGAAAAAAATTAATATAACAATTAATACATTTAAAAATTGTCATTTACAAAACCTTTGAAATTCACTGAAAAAACCGTAGGTTTCAGGCACGTTATAGTTAGAAATTAGCATTTAAAAAACCTTTGAAATTCACTGAAAAAACCATAGGTTTCAGACACGTTATAGTTACAAATTAGCATTTAAAAAACCTTTGAAATTCACTGAAAAAACCATAGTTTTCAGACACGTTATAGTTACAAATTAGCATTTAAAAAACCTTTGAAATTCACTGAAAAAACCATAGGTTTTAGGGACAGTTATAGTTACTTGGACATTGCACTCGTACAAAACCCGTGAAATTCCCCGTTATAGTTAGTTCAGCTAACTATAACTCGCGCCCCGCAATGCACTGCTGATGACGTCACATATTACATCACTCATGACATGGTCAGTGACATCACTGATGACATCACTGATGACAACTCAAATGACATCACTGATGACATCATCCACGTGATAATCTGATGCACCTCCTCACACCCTAATATAACCTTTGATACACCCACTCTAAATTACAGACTGCCATTCGCAAAACCATAGACACTCCAACACCAATAACTACATACCCACTCACTGATTCTTAGGTCTACACACACACATCCACTCACTCACCCGTACAGTCACTCATACTTACGGTCACTCAGTACAGGACTATCATATGCACTCTTACTCCTATATAGACACTCAAACAACGCCACTCATCCATAGAGATACTCACACACCAAGTCAGTCATGCAAATAATTAAACACACTGCCATTTACTCACCTATACAGTTATACACACACCAGCTCACTTACTCATACAAATAGTAGCACATTGTTACGCTCTTATACAATCACTGATACAAGCACACACTCATCCATACAGCCACTATCACAATCACTCACTCTTGCTTATAGCTATTTATATACTCCAACACACATATATACTGCCTTTCACATATGTAGTTACTCACACATGTACCACTGGGACATACATTCACTCACTAACACACTCTTACACACACTTACCCACCCATACAGTCTATCACAGATGCACTCTTGAAACCATCCACCCAGTGAATCACCCACTCACACATCTATGCACAGAGTTGCACACACCCCTCCCACACAAACACTCAGGCACCCATACAGATACTCAGACAAGCATTCAATAACTCATATAGACACTCATGTAGCTATTCACAAACACATGCAGCCACTTACACAGCAACAGACAGACGGATACAGACATTCATCCAGTTTAGTCACTAACCCATGCATTCAGTAAGATACGTTAAATCACTCACTTATAGAGTCAGTCACGCACCTACTAAATCATCCATACAGACACTTACACACCCACTCATTCTTCAATACGTCTTTTCCTATATATATTAAAAATATTTAAACTTTACAGAAACACACAGTCACTGGATGATGTCATCAGTGATGTCATCAGTGATGTCATTTGAGATGTCATCAGTGATGTCATCAGTGATGTCACTGACCATGTCATGAGTGATGTAATATGTGACGTCATCAGCAGTGCATTGCGGGGGCGCGAGTTATAGTTAGCTGAACTAACTATAACGGGGAATTTCACGGGTTTTGTACGAGTGCAATGTCCAAGTAACTATAACTGTCCCTAAAACCTATGGTTTTTTCAGTGAATTTCAAAGGTTTTTTAAATGCTAATTTGTAACTATAACGTGTCTGAAACCTATGGTTTTTTCAGTGAATATATATATGTATATATATATATATATATACCATGCTCCTGCTTGTACCAACAAACGAGAGTATATTAAGCGGTGGCCATACCGCTGAGAGTGCACCACCCCATGAACACAGGGGGCCACTGGGGTTGGTATCTACCGGTCTCTGCATGTGGGGTTACAACTCAGGATTGAGGAGGAGTCCGCCCGCTGAGGCCGATTTGCAGGCTTTTAATTAATCAGCAGGATAATGACAGCACTATAACGGGAACTTATTTCCCGCCGGCACTACGACTCCCATAGCACCTTGCGCAGCCTCATACAGAACGGCCCATCGTGGGGCGTGCAATTATGAGTATTTAAGAGGCTGTGACCGGATTGTGCGTTTTCCATCTCACCATCAGCCCTTGAAGAAGAAGATGAACTTCGAAACGCGTCGGCGGAACTGGTGACATGGCTGTGAAAGAGATCAGCGGTTCGGCGTCCTCCATACATTGAATGAGCTTATGCTTGAAGCTCTGGGTTGTGCCCGAGTGCCTCTCGTTTGTTGGTACAAGCAGGAGCATGGTATATTAAGCGGTGGCCATACCACTGAGAGTGCACCACCCCATGAACACTGGGGGCCACTGGGGTTGGTATCTACCGGCCTCTGCATGTGGGGTTACAACTCAGGATTGAGGAGAAGTCCGCCCGCTGAGGCCGATTTGCGGGCTTTTAATTAATCAGCAGGATAATGACAGCACTATAATGGGAACGTATTTACCGCCGGCACTACGACTCCCATAGCACCTTGCGCAGCTTCATACAGAACGGCCCATCGGGGGCGCGCAATTATGAGTATTTAAGAGGCTGTGACCAGATTGTGCGTTTTCCATCTAACCATCAGCCCTTGAAGAAGAAGATGAACTTCGAAACGCGTCGGCGGAACTGATGACATGGCTGTGAAAGAGATCAGCGGTTCGGCGTCCTCCATACCTTTGAATGAGCTTATGCTTGTAGCTCTGGGTTGTGCCCGAGTGCCTCTCGTTTGTTGGTACAAGCAGGAGCATGGTATATTAACCCCTTCGATGCTCATGACGGAATGGTTCCGTCATGAGCATCGGTGCCCCTGTGCTCATGGCGGAACCATTCCGTCATGAGGCCAGGGGCACGAAATCCCTGTGCTGCAGACAGCAGAGGTATTTCTATTTCACCCCTGTGACCTTGGGAGCTGGGGAAGAGCTTCCCCAGCTCCCGAGGCCCCCTCCCTGGTTTCTGTGCCATGAGGATCAGCGCGCATGTCGCGCTGTCCTCATTGCACAGAAACCGAAACTGAAATGAGTCTTTAGGCTCATTTCAGTTTCACTTAATATGTGCTCAGGGGGCTATCTCAGCCCCCCGGGCACGTAGAAAGACGGGAGAGGTATCATTGGAAAGGGGAGAATCTCCCCTTTCCAATGGTACCCCTCCCCAGTGGATCCCTGCTTGGGGATCGCCCCAGGAGGGCGATCCCCAAGCAGGGATCCACCCACTAGACACCAGGGAGGGGGGAGCGGCCCCTTGGGCAAGGGCTTTTTCTCCCCCCAATATTTTTTGGTGCGATTTTGTCTTTTTGCCCCCCCTGGGGGGCAGATTGGGGCAGTAGCCCCCAATCTGCCCCCCCCCGGGGGGGCAAAAAGCCCACTAGACCCCAGGGATATTTTTGTTTGCCGCATAATTAATTAGGGTGGGGGCTGCCCTTAAAGGGCATGTCCATGCCCCCACCCTGCAAAATTTACAGCCTTTCTGCCCCACCGGGGGGGCAAAAAGCCCACTATACACCAGGGATTTTTTCTTTTATTATAATTTGTGGTGGGGGCTGCCCAATATGGGCATGCCCATGCCCCCACCCACCCCCGCAAAAATGACAGCCTTTCTGCCCCCCCTGGTGGGCAGATGGGGCAGTAGCCCCCAATCTGCCCCCCCGGGGGGGCAAAAAGCCCACTAGACACCAGGGATTTTTTGGGGCAAATTTTAATTAGGGTGGGGACATTGGCCTGCCCATTTTGGGCAGCCCCCACCCCAATTAAAATTTGCCCAAAAAACTCACTGGTGTCTAGTGGGCTTTTTGTCCCGCCTGGGGGGCAGATGGGGGCATCAGCCCCCAATCTGCCCCGCCGGGGGGGGGGGCAAAAAGCCCACTAGATGCCAGGGATGTTTTTGGGGCAAATTTGAATTAGGGTGGGGGCTCCCAAAACAGGCAATCCCATGCCCCCACTCCCTCCCCCACAAAAATAACAGCCTTCCTGCCCCCCCGGGGGGCAGATGGGGCAGTAGCCCCCAATCTGCCCCACCCCCGGGGGGCAAACAGCCCAGTAGACGCCAGGGATTTTTTTGGGCAAATTTTAATTAGGGTGGGGAATTGGCATGCCCGTTTTGGGCAACCCTCACCTAATTAGAATTTGCTCAAGGGCTCCCTGAGTGCCTAGTGGACTTTCTGCCCCCTGGGGAGCAGATGGGGGCATTAGCCCCCAATCTGCCCCGCCGGAGGGGGTGCAAAAAGCCCACTAGTCGCCAGGGATTTTTTTGGGGCAAATTTGAATTAGGGAGGGGGCTGCCCAAAATGGGCATGCCCATGCCCCCAGCCCCTCCCCACAAAAACTACAGCCTTCCTGCCCCCCCTGGGGGGCAGATGGGGCAGTAGCCCCTAATCTGCCCCCCCGGGGGGGCAAACAGCCCACTAAACGCCAGGGATTTTTAAGGGCAAATTTAAATTAGGGTGGGGGCACTGGCATGCCCGTTTTGGGCAGCCCCACCCTAATTAAGACTTGCCCAAAAACTCCTGGCGTCTAGTGAGCTTTTGCTCCCCTGGGGGCAGATGGGGGCATTAGCCCCCAATCTGCCCCGCCGGAGGGGGTGCAAAAAGCCCACTAGTCGCCAGGGATTTTTTTGGGGCAAATTTGAATTAGGGTGGGGGCTCCCAAAACGGGCATGCCCATGCCCCCACCCCCTCCCCCGCAAAAATAACAGCCTTCCTGCCCCCTGGGGGGCAGATGGGGCAGTAGCTCCCAATCTGCCCCTCGGGGGCAAAGCCCACTAGACACCAGGAATTTTTTGGGCAAATTTTAATTAGGGTGGGGGCATTGGCATGCCCGTTTTGGGCAGCCCCCACCCTAATTAAAATTTGACCAAAAAACTCCCTGGAGTCTAGTGGTTTTTTTTCCCCCCCATGTGGGGCAGATGGGGACATTAGCCCCCAATCTGCCCCGCCAGGGGGGGCAAAAAGTCCACTAGACACCAAGGAGTTTTTTGGGACAAATTTGAATTAGGGTGGGGGCTCCCAAAACGGGCATGCCCATGCCCCCACCCCCTCCCCCGCAAAAATAACAGCCTTCCTGCCCCCCCGGGGGGGCAAAAAGCCCACTAGACGCCAGGGATTTTTTTGGGTAAATTTTAATTAGGGTGGGGGCATTGGCATGCCCGTTTTGGGCAGCCCCCACCCTAATTAAAATTTGCCCAAAAAACTCCCTGGCGTCTAGTGGACTTTGCATTAGCCCCCAATCTGCCCCGCCAGGGGGGCAAAAAGCCCACTAGTCACCAGGGATTTATTTTGGGCAAATTTGAATTAGGGTGGGGGCTGCCCAAAATGGGCATGCCCATGCCCCCACCCCCTCCCCGCAAAAATTACAGCCTTCCTGCCCTCCCTGGGGGTCAGATGGGGCAGTAGCCCCCAATCTGACCCAAGGGGGGGCAAAAAGCCCACTTGACGCCAGGGATTTTTTTGGGCAAATTTTAATTAGGGTGGGGGCATTGGCATGCCCGTTTTGGGCAGCCCCACCCTAACTAGAATTTGCTCAAAACTTCTGACGTCTAGTGGACTTTGCCCCTCGTGGGGGGCAGATGGGGGCATTAGCTCCCAATCTGCCCCTCCAGGGGGGCAAAAAGCCCACTAGACGCCAGGGATTTTTTTGGGACAAATTTGAATTAGGGTGGGGGCTGCCCAAAACGGGCATGCCCCTGCCCCCACCCCCTCCCCGCAAAAATGACAGCCTTCCTGCCCCCCTGGGGGGCAGATGGGGCAGTATCCCCCAATATGCCCCCCCGGGGGGGCAAAAAGCCCACTAGACGCCAGGGATTTTTTTGGGCAAATTTGAACTAGGGTGGGGGCTGCCCAAAATGGGCATGTCAATGCCCCCACCCCCCACCCACAACAATTAGCCTTTCTGCCCCCCATGGGGGGAAGATTGGGGCAGTAGCCCCCAATCTGCCCCCCTGGGTGGGCAAAAAGCCCACTAGACGCCAACGATTACGCTGGCTTTTTTATGTGTGGGGGTGGGGGCTGCCCAGAATGGGCATACTCAATGCCCCTACCCCCCAAAAAATAGCCACAGGGTTTCTGCCCCTTGGGGGCATATCGGGGCAACCCCAACCCCGATATGCCCCCCAGGGTGGCAGAAAGCCGACTAGGCACGGATTTGTTTTTAGCAATATGCCTACCTGTGGATTTTGGGCCCTAGCGCAGCCGACACATAGGGAAACCTAGCAAACCTGTACATTTTTGAAGACTAGACACCCAGGGGAATCCAGGATGGGGTGACTTGACTGGCTCTCACCAGGTTCTGTTACCCAGAATCCCTTGCAAACCTCAAAATGTGTATAAAAAAACACATTTTCCTCACATTTCTGTGGTGGAAAGTTCTGGAATCTGTGTGGATCCACAAAATTCCACTCACCCCGCATTCCCCAAAGTCTTCTGAGAAAAATGGTACCTCACTTCTGTGGGTGGGTCAAGTACCTGCGACAGGCAAGGGCCCAAAACCTAGTGAGGTGACATCAAAATTACCTATCACAAACCAACCTGGTTTTGCACGGGGGTTACCTGGGTTTTGGCCCCGGGTCGGCGACCATCTAGGGAAACCTACCAAACCCACACATTTCTGAAAACTAGACACCCGGGGATTCCAGGGAGGTATAGCTTACGTGGATCCCCCAATGTTTTCTTACTCAGAATCCCTGCAAACCTCAAATTTAGCTGAAAAAATCACTTTTTCACACATTTTTGTGTGGGAAAGTTGTGGCATCACTGGACTGACACAAATTTCCTACCACCCAGTGTTCCCCCAGGTCTCCCGATAAAAATGGTGCCTCACTCGTGTGGGAGGCACAAGTACCCGCGACAGGCAAAGACCAAAAACGTATTGAGGCGACATCAAAATTGCCTATCACAAAGCGACCTGGTTTTGCAAGGATGGTCACCTGGGTTTTTGGCCCGTGCTCGGCGGCCACCTAGGGAAACCTATCAAATACACACATTTCTGAAAAGTAGACACCCGGGGGATTCCAGGGAGGTATGGCTTGCGTGGATCCCCCAACGTTTTCTTACCCAGAATCCCCTGCAAACCTGAAATTTTGCTGAAAAAAATCACTTTTTTCACACATTTGTGTGTGGGAAAGTTGTGGCATCACCGGGCTGACACAAATTTCATACCAGACAGCATTCCCCCTGGTCTCCTGATAAAAATGGTGCCTCACTCGGGTGGGAGGCCCAAGTACTCGCGACAGGCAAGGACCTAAAACGTATTGAGGCGACATCAAAATTGCCTATCACAAAATCTACCTGGTTTTGCAAGGGGGTCCCATGACTTTGGCCTGGGCTCGGCGGCCACCTAGAGAAACCTACTAAACTCACACATTTCTGAAAACTAGACACCCGGGATTCCAGGGAGGTATGGCTTGCGTGGATCTCCCAACGTTTTCTTACCCAGAATCCTCTGCAAACCTGACATTTTGCTGAAAAAATCATTTGTTTAACACATTTGTGTGTGGGAAAGTTGTGGCATCACCAGGCTGACACAAATTTCCTACCACCCAGCATTCGCCCAGGTCTCCCGATAAAAATGGTGCCTCACTCGGGTGGGAGGCCCAAGAACCCGCGACAGGCAAGGGCCCAAAACGTATTGAGGAGACATCAAAATTGCCTATCACAAAATGACCTGGTTTTGCAAGGGGTCCCATGACTTTTGGTCGAGGCTCGGCGGCCACCTAGGAAACCTACCAAACCCACACATTTCTGAAAAGTAGATACCCGGGGGATTCCAGGTAGGTATGGCTTGCATGGATCCCCCAATTTTTTCTTACCCAGAATCCCCTGCAAACCTGAAATTGTGCTGAAAAGATCACTTTTTTCACACATTTGTGTGTGGGAAAGTTGTGGCATCACCGGGCTGACACAAATTTCCTGCCACCCAGCGTTTGCCCAGGTCTCCCGATAAAAATGGTGCCTCACTCGGGTGGGAGGCCCAAGAACCCGCGGCAGGCAAGGGCCCAAAACATATTGAGGCGACATCAAAATTGCCTATCACAAAATGTTTTGGGCCCTTGCCTGTCGCGGGTACTTGGGCCTCCCACCAGAGTGAGGCACCATTTTTATCGGGAGACCTGGGGGAACGCTCGGTGGTAGGAAATTTGTGTCAGCCCGGTGATGCCACAACTTTCCCACACACAAATGTGTGAAAAAAGTGATTTTGTTCAGCAAAATTTCAGGTTTGCAGGAGATTCTGGGTAAGAAAACGTTGGGGCATCCACGCAAGCCATACCTCCCTGGAATCCCCCGGGTGTCTACTTTTCAGAAATGTGTGGGTTTGGTAGGTTTCCCTAGGTGGCCGCCGAGCCCCGGGCCAAAAAGTCATGGGAACCCCCTTGCAAAACCAGGTCGTTTTGGGATAGGCAATTTTGATGTCGCCTCAATACGTTTTGGGCCCTTGCCTGTCGCGGGTACTTGGGCCTCCCACCCGAGTGAGGCACCATTTTTATCGGAAGACCTGGGGGAACGCTGGGTGGTAGGAAATTTGTGTCAGCCCGGTGATGCCACAACTTTCCCACACACAAATGTGTGAAAAAAGTGATTTTTTCAGCAAAATTTCAGGTTTGCAGGGGATTCTGGGTAAGAAAACGTTGGGGGATCCACGCAAGCTATACCTCCGTGGAATCCCCCGGGTGTCTAGTTTTCAGAAATGTGTGGGGTTGGTAGGTTTCCCTAGGTGTCCGCCGAGCCCCGGGCAAAAAAGTCATGGGACCCCCCTTGCAAAACCAGGTCGTTTTGTGATAGGCAATTTTGATGTCGCCTCAATACGTTTTGGGCCCTTGCCTGTCACGGGTACTTGGGCCTCCCACCCGAGTGAGGCACCATTGTTATCGGGAGACCTGGGCAAACGCTGGGTGGTAGGAAATTTGTGTCAGCCCGGTGATGTCGCAACTTTCCCAAACACAAATGTGTGAAAAAAGTGATTTTTTTCAGCAAAATTTCAGGTTTGCAGGGGATTCTGGGTAAGAAAACAATGGGGCATCCACGCAAGCCATACCTCCCTGGAATACCCCGGGTGTCTACTTTTCAGAAATGTGTGTGTTTTGTAGGTTTCCCTAGGTGGCCGCCGAGCCCCGGGCCAAAAAGTCATGGGACCCCCCTTGCAAAACCAGGTCGTTTTGTGACAGGCAATTTCGATGTCGCCTCAATACGTTTTGGGCCCTTGCCTGTCGCGGGTACTTGGGCCTCCCACCCGAGTATGGCACCATTTTTATCGGGAGACCTGGGGGAATGCTGGGTGGTAGGAAATTTGTGTCAGCCCGGTGATGCCACAACTTTCCCACACACAAATGTGTGAAAAAAGTGATTTTTTCAGCAAATTTCAGGTTTGCAGGGGATTTTGGGTAAGAAAATGTTGGGGGATCCACGCAAGCCATACCTCCCTGAAATCCTCCGGGTGTCTAGTTTTCAGAAATGTGTGGGTTTGGTAGGTTTCCCAGGTGGCCGCCAAGCCCCGGGCCAAAAAGTCATCGGACCCCCCTTGCAAAACCAGGTTGTTTTGTGATAGGCAATTTTGACGTCGCCTCAATACATTTTGGGCCCTTGCCTGTCGCGGGTACTTGGGCCTCCCACCCGAGTGAGGCACCATTTTTATCGGGAGACCTGGGGAACGCTGGGTGGTAGGAAATTTGTGTCAGCCCGGTGATGCCACAACTTTCCCACACACAAATGTGTGAAAAAGTGATTTTTTCAGCACAATTTCAGGTTTGCAGGGGATTCTGGGTAAGAAAACGTTGGGAGATCCACGCAAGCCATACCTCCCTGGAATCCCCTGGGTGTCTAGTTTTCAGAAATGTGTGGGTTTGGTAGGTTTCCCTAGGTGGCCGCCGAGCCCCGGGCCAAAAAGTCATGGGACCCCCCTTGCAAAACCAGGTCGTTTTTTGATAGGCAATTTTGATGTCGCCTCAATACGTTTTGGGCCCTTGCCTGTCGCGGGTACTTGGGCCTCCCACCAGAGTGAGGCACCATTTTTATCAGGAGACCTTGGGGAACGCTGGGTGGTAGGAAATTTGTGTCAGCCCAGTGATGCCACAACTTTCCCACACACAAATGTGTGAAAAAAGTGATTTTTTTCAGCAAAATTTCAGGTTTGCAAGGGATTTTGGGTAAGAAAACGTTGGGGGATCCACGCAAGACATACCTCACTGGAATCCCCTGGGTGTCTACTTTTCAGAAATGTGTGGGTTTGGTAGGTTTCTCTAGGTGCCGGCAGAGCTAGGGTTCAAAAACTACAGCTAGGCACTTTACAAAAAAAGGGTCATTTTTCACTGTGAAAATGTGGTGTGTCCACGTTGCGTTTTGCGCTGTTTCCTATCGCGGGCATGAGGCCTACCCACACAAGTGAGGTACCATTTTTCTCGGAAGACTTTGGGGAATGCGGGGTGCGTGGAATTTTGTGGATCCACACAGATTCCAGAACTTTCCACCACAGAAAAGTGAGGAAAATGTGTTTTGTTTGACAATTTGTTAGGTTTGCAAGGGATTCTGGGTAACAGAACCTGGTGAGAGCCAGTCAAATCACCCCATCCTGGATTCCCCTGGGTGTCTAGTTTTCAAAAATGTATAGGTTTGCTAGGTTTCCCTAGGTGCCGGCAGAGCTAGGGTTCAAAAGCTACAGCTAGGCACTTTGCAAAAAAAGGGTAATTTTTCACTGTGAAAATGTGGTGTGTCCACTTTGCGTTTTGCGCTGTTTCCTATCGCGGGCACTAGGCCTACCCACACAAGTGAGGTACCATTTTTCTCGGAAGACTTTGGGGAATGCGGGGTGGGTAGAATTTTGTGGATCCATGCAGATTCCAGAACTTTCTACCACAGAAAAGTGAGGAAAATGTGTTTTTTTTTACAATGTTTTAGGTTTGCAAGGGATTCTGGGTACCAGAACCTGGTGAGAGCCAGTCAAGTCACCCCATCCTGGATTCCCCTGGGTGTCTAGCTTTCAAAAATGTATAGGTTTGCTAGGTTTCCCTAGGTGCCGGCAGAGCTAGGGTTCAAAAACTACAGCTAGGCACTTTTCAAAAAAAGGTCATTTTTCACTGTGAAAATGTGGTGTGTCCATGTTGCGTTTTTGGCCGTTTCCTGTCGCGGGCACTAGGCCTACCCACACAAGTGAGGTACCATTTTTATCGGGAGACTTAGGGTAACACAAAATTGTAGAGCAACTGTTATGATCTATTGACTTTTGATGCATTTCTGCCTTCCAAATGAAAGTCAATGTGTAAAAGAAGTCATTTTGAAAAATGACCTATAATTCTCATGCTAGTATGGGTACTCCCAATTTCGGAAATGTGCAAATATCTACTGTTTCTAAACTCTATATTTTGTTCCCATTTCAGAAATACATAGGTGTCTTTCATACCGATTTTTCCATGTATAAATTTTCCCAGAATAATTGCTATATACACGGGACATAATAAAAAACCATTGC
The DNA here is from genome assembly GCA_963921515.1 of Calotriton arnoldi. NCBI lineage: Eukaryota > Metazoa > Chordata > Amphibia > Caudata > Salamandridae > Calotriton > Calotriton arnoldi. The sequence continues at coordinate 398,428 of CAWUFW010010419.1, read as the reverse complement.
AAGACGCTGCTCAGTTATTGGCTCTGGGTTCATCGGGTTCTTGGTGAACCTACAAGTCCTATATATCACCACAACCAGAAAGGTCCAGCGGATGTTATGGTATATTGCTTTCAAATAGCTGTCATAATTAGAAGAAGTTACAGATGAAAACGTTGACACAAATGGCTGTTTTTTTCAACTAATTTTCAATTTTTCCTATATTTAACTGTTTGTTTCTATAAAGAAAACTTGAAGGATCTACACAAATGACCCCTTGCTGAATTCAGAATTTTGTCTACTTTTCAGAAATGTATGGCTTTCCAGGATCCATTATTGCTTTCATACCCATTTCTACCATTAACTGGAAGGAGGTTGAAAGCACAAAAAATAGCAAAAATATGCTATGTTCCAGAAAAATGCCAAAACTGTGTACAAAATTTTGGTTTTCTGACAAATGTCTGCTTGTCCCTGAAAGCTGGGAAGATGGTGATTTCAGCACCACAACCCCTTTTTTGATGCAATTTGCAGGGAAAAAACCAGATGCTTTCATCTGTAGCCCTTTTTTCGCATTTTTCCCCCAAAAAACAAAATTTAGCTGTATTTTGGCTAATTTCTGGGTCCCCTCCCGGGGAATCCACAAACCCTGGGTACCTTTAGAATCCCCATGATGTTGGAAAAAAAGGACGCAAATTTGGCATGGATACCTTATGTGATCAGAAAGTTACAGGGCCCTAAGTGCGAACTACCCCAAATAGCCAAAAAAAGGCTTAGCACAGGAGGGGAAAAGGCCTAGCAGGGAAGGGGTTAAGCGGTGGCCATACCGCTGAGAGTGCACCACCCCATGAACACAGGGGGCCACTGGGGTTGGTATCTACTGGCCTCTGCATGTGGGGTTACAACTCAGAATTGAGGAGGAGTCCGCCCGCTGATGCCGATTTGCGGGCTTTTAATTAATCAGCAGGAAAATGACAGCACTATAACAGGAACGTATTTCCCGCCGGCACTATGACTCCCATAGCACCATGCACAGCTTCATACAGAACGGCCCATCGGGGGGCACGCAATTATGAGTATTTAAGAGGCTGTGACCGGATTGTGCGTTTTCCATCTCACCATCAGCCCTTGAAGAAGAAGATGAACTTCGAAACGCGTCTGCGGAACTGGTGACATGGCTGTGAAAGAGATCAGCGGTTCGTCGTCCTCCATACCTTTGAATGAGCTTATGCTTGAAGCTCTGGGTTGTGCCCTAGTGCCTCTCGTTTGTTGGTACAAGCAGGAGCATGGTATATATATATATATATATATATATATATATATTCTGGATTAAAGACGGAATTGCAGAAGCTTCCCCGGTGTCCGTTCCTTATTTGGATGCGGAAGTGGTGTATATATATATATATATATATATATATATATATATATATATATATATATATATATATATATATATATATATATATCCATCCATCCTACTGGCAGTCGCCAGTAGGTAATTATAGTTAGGACCAAGTTTCCATAGGAAAAGCATTTTTTGACTTGGCTACAACTTTGGGGTGGTTTACCAATCTGCATGAAATTTTCCCCCAAAAATATCACAGTGGGTACTAGTGTTATGGAAAGTTTGGGAGTGATCCGTGCAGTGGGGACCGAGAATTTGTGGTGCCAAATAAGGTTGCGTTTGTAATGTTAATTCCCATAGGAACCTTTAGCCACACCTACAGCCCGAACTGGTGAACGGACTTACACCAAATTTGGCAGGGATGTGGATGTCAGTTCAAGGAAGTGCCTTTTGCTTATTTTGTATAAATACGTTCAGTAGTTTTAAAAAAATTGAAGTTTAAAATTATAGTATTATCTCTGGCCGCGGATATTTTGCGGTGGTTTCGCAAAGAACCACGGATGCACGCACCAACGGGAATGCTCTGATTGGCTGGACGCAACCTGAATAGAATGCTGCAGCCACCATTTTATCTATTGGGAACGGTTCCCAGGGCTGAAAATCTGTGTGAAAGCCCACATAAGGGGTCAGGGTGGAGATACTTTGACCCCATGGATGAGAAATGGCTGTGTTAGTGACACAAGTTATGTGTCCAAAATTAATTTTTTTAATCGTGCGCGATATTCGTGACGATATCACGACCGCCAGTGTGGCCACCCTGTGTACCATCGCGGGGACGTCACGAATATCAACGTTGTTGTGAATATTGGTGAAAATATAAAAAAATATATCAGTGAATCATTAATACACATTGTATTATATTGAGATTCCGATAAATATTTTTATAGAGTTATTTATGTAATTAGTTATCTACTGTGATGGTTAGAATTAATTATATAGTTATAATTTTTTAATGTGGTGGTGGCTATTGAATTCCTGCTTTTGCTTTCCGCTTTCGCAAAGTAACCGCGAGGTTTTCTCCAGCCTAACCGCGAAAACGGAAAATAGGTTTTAGAGATGGTTGTTCTAGAAATACACTAGAAAAATGTGATTTTGAAGTGTACAGTAATAAACCTCTAGTGTGTAGAATACTGTAATGTGTGTGCATATATTTGTTTTCAGCTTATGGGAAAGGCACGATCTTCACGGTTAACGGCGTCATTGCGACGTCCTGAATAACTGCAAAAACAGAAAATAGGTCGGAAAGATGGTTTTTAAAGATACTTAGTACAAAATATGAGTTTAAACATGCTTTGAAAGAAGTATGTTTATAGTAATGTATGTGGGGCAATCTTCAGAATGGATTTTATTTAGATATTATTTTTGGATGTGTTGGTGGCCATTGAATGCCTGCTTTTGTTTTCTGTGTTCATGACGTGTCCATGGGGATTGCAACGTCGTCATGAAGATCCCCAAAAAGTAAAGAGAAAAGAAAAACCCTTTAGAAAAAAACTTCCCAATATTTTGGGTACTAGGGTGGCTCTGACAAAAGCCGTTGTGTTGGTTGTATGTATATGGCTGCTACACATAAGACCGGATGCAGAGTTTCAGGTTACTTAGAAACACCCTGTTGCCTTCATCTGTAAAGTGCACTCCATCATTTCTATAAATTCCATGTATGTCAAAACGCAGGTTGTTGTTCTACATATAGCCCATACGATGGTCTCTGAGGAATGCAGAAACAGTTTTATTAACATGTTTCCTGACTTTGTCAATCTCTGGACAGAATTGATTTGACCACTTCCATTTCTGTCTTTGGCATATATTAGAGTACACCATGACAGTGTGAGGGAAAAGCAACATCAGTTCTGCAAAGGTTTCTTTCTTTAGGATTTCTAGCCCTACCCCAGTCAATGTGCCTAGGTCATTGCCACCACAGTGCACAATCATGAGGTGAGGAGCTTGGGAATCCACATTGGATTTAACAAAAGCCAGCAACTGATGACATTTTAACCCTCTCAGGCCAAACCAAGTAATCTGCACATTTGGCAAACCCAAGTCTCTGTCAATACCTTTCTTTTTTGCAGCCTCTTTAGCCCAATAGATTTAGCTCTGGCCAACAATCCACACTCTAAGCATTTTGAAGCGAAGGAACAATAGCAGTCAGGAGAAGGCTGGAGCTGAATGAGGTAATTTTCCAAAGGAAAAGCAGTTAAAATTGAGTTCTTTTAATAGAGTTAGGTAGTGTGTTGGATGGCTCAGAAAGAAGTCTTATTATTGGCTGTTTAAAAAAATAAATGTAATACAGACATGGAAATGCTTTTGAATCTGTGGAGTAAACCACACCTGCTGTATCTTATTTGAAAGCAGAATGTTCCTTCTAGAATGTGCTGTGAACTTTTGACCTACTGGTTCCACTGGGTTGCTAGCTATACTGATCTAAGACTGTATTGGGGGGGAAGGGTGTTAAAGAGACAGAACATTTTTTGAAAAGTTGAGGATGACACAATGTAAGTAATGGCAAGTTTTAATTTCCAACTCAGAACTCTGTAATAAACTGTTGTGTAGTATTTAAATTTCAGAAAAATGAAGCTAGATATCAATTTGAACTCCCATTTTTTTCAGGAATATTCTGCGATCATCGCGAAAACATCGCTAAAATGCTGTAACAGGAACTTCTTTTCGAAAGAGAGGGGAAGGGTTAACAGATGCTAACCATTCACAAGTGGAGATGCAGTAGTCTGAAATGAAAGACATGATTTCCTTTGCTACCTTTCTCATGAGGATAGAGTGGAAAGTTGAAGAGGTTGCCATTTTAGACTTGCTTTGAATGAGAGTGGTGTACCATTCATGTGCTTTTTCTAATCTTAACAGTGTCCAAACTATGCAGAAAGAGCTAAAACAACAATATAATCTACAAACTGAATTCAATGGTATGTATATAACTTTGTAATTATTTAAAAAATGTACATTACTAATGAAGATGCATATGGGAGTTTGATTAAAAGGAGTATCACAGAGATGAGCAAAAATATATGAGATGAACTGCATCTATTAGAGGGTATGTGTTTAAGAGGTTAGTGGTGAATGTTTTGGGAAGTAAGAGAAAAATGAATAAGTGTTTGTTAATTACATTGTTTATTTTATTGAAAAATAACAGTGTAGTTTGGTAGAAAGCTGCAATGAGGAACTAAGAATGTTTTAAATGTCTAAACATAATGTGTATGGGGGTTTTGGGGTCCCTTGTCCAGCCCGTTACACTAACCACTTCACTATTCAGAAGCAGAACATCTCCATGTCACAACCCGATCACTTCTTAGGCAGCAGGAGATCGTGGATTCCTTCAAAGCTGCAACCCAACCGGTCCCAGATACATGGCTCCCACCATGCTTAGGATACTCACTCTGAAAGTTAGGGGCCTCAACAATCCGGTAAAACGCAAGGCAGTCTTGTCGTATTTAGAGAATACCAACGTAGATATTTGTCTTCTGCAGGAGACACATCTACTATCTAAAGACTGCCAGCGTCTCAAATCCCGCAAATTCCCGATCCAGCTGTTTTCCTCGGGGCCCACTAAGACGGCAGGGGTCGCCATATTGGTTGCCCAGGGGTTTCAGGGGAAAGTCCTCCAAAAGGACGCAGAAATTAGGGGGCGGCTCCTAACATACCGTTTCACACTTGGGGGGCTTACATTCATTATAGGCTCAGTATATGCCCCCAATGAGGGACAAGAGAAGTTCTTACACACGGCGCTCACCGAAGCGACGGCTACGACGGAGCGTAGGATCCTGCTGGGAGGGGACTTGAATTTAGTATTTGATAATGACGCAGACAGATCCTGTCAACGTGCTAGCCAGACGGGAGCCCTGTCGGCAACAGGGGTGTCACGATTGCACGACTTAGACCTTAACGACATGTGGCGCTGCTTTCACCTACACAGCCGTGAATACTCCTATTACTCTAGCGCGCACAAAACGTACGCTAGACTGGACTACTTGCTGGCTTCCACTCCTATGCAGGGATTGGCGACAGGGGTCGAGATAGGGGCAGCTTCTCTATCTGATCACGCGCCGGTAATAGCGACTCTCACTCTCCCTCCCGTGCGGCGACCCTCCCGTCAGTGGCGTCTCCGCGATACACTGCTACACCGCACGACAGTGGTAAAGCAGATACAGCATTCCATAAAAGACTATCTCTCTCATAATGCTAACGACGACACCTCCCTATCCACACATTGGGCCGCACTTAAGGCTGTTATACGCGGGGAACTGGTGGCCATTTCAGCTGCAGAAAATGCAGAACGCAAACGCAAAAGGGACGATCTTTCCCAGCAAACAAAAGAGCTGGAACAGATGCATCAACGGACAGGGGCTCCACGGATATGGCGCCAGCTGAAAGCCGTGCGCCAACAGTTAGCAGCCCTGGACCAAGACAGGGCGGAATACGCTGCCCTCCGGCTGCGACACGCCTACTATACTGGGGGGGATAGAAGTGGTCGCCTCCTTGCCCATAAATTAAGGGAGACTCGGCAGAGACAGGGGGTTCGGGAGATTCAGCACAGAGACGGTCGACATATCTCGGAGGATTCCGAGATTGCGGAGACGTTCCGAGAATTTTACGCAAGTCTATATGCCGGCTCGCAGCTGACTAACGCAGACGGAGCGGCCTACCTCGCGTCCATAGACCTCCCTGCTTTGACTCACGCTCAGGCTGATCACCTAGACAGGGAGATAGGAATTGAGGAGGTCATCGCGGCCATTTCACGCCTCAAGCCGGCCAAGGCCCCTGGGCCCGACGGCTATTCCGCAACAATCTATAAAACCTTTTGTACATTAGTGGCCCCCATTCTCACCAAACTTTTTAATTCCTTCGCTGGTCCTGGAATGATACCGGGAGACATGCTCGAAGCCTCCATAGTGGTCATCCCGAAGCCAGGGAAGGACAAGACTGCATGTGGAGCCTACCGCCCCATCTCCCTCCTTAATATTGATATTAAACTATATACCGGGATATTAGCTGCTCGCCTTGCGCCTCATATGCCTAACCTGATTGACCCGGACCAGGCAGGTTTTACCCCTCAACGCCAAACCAGCGATAACACTAAACGGGCCCTCCACCTCATCGAAAACGCCACACGTACGCAGGGGGAATATATGCTGCTTGCTATCGACGCTGAGAAAGCGTTTGACAGGGTCCATTGGCCATATTTGGAACAGGTCCTCGAGAAGGCAGGGATGGGGGAGAGATTTCGGACACATATCTTAAATTGCTACCAGTTCCCCACGGCTACAGTATGGGTAAACGGTTACACGTCCTCCCGGTTCCCCATAGAGAGAGGCACGAGACAGGGGTGCCCTTTGTCGCCCCTTCTCTTCGCACTTTACATGGAACCATTGGCCCACCGATTCCGTCACAACCCAGAAATAACGGGGATTAAATTCGGAGGAGATGTCCACACAATTTGTCTGTACGCAGACGATGTTCTGATCTCGCTGTCCAATCCGACCACCGCACTGCCAGCATGTTTCACAGAACTGGAGACCTTCGCGCAGGCCTCGGGATTCAAGGTCAATATGGATAAATCGGTAGCATTAGACCTTTCCCTGGCACATGCTACCCGCACGTACCTACAGGGACACCTTCCCATCCAATGGGCTACGGATATGATTCCTTACCTAGGGATCCAGTTGGCCTCCTCCCTTTCGACCATAGCGGCCACAAATTACACACGATTAAGGGCGAAAATCCGCAAAGAGTTGAATCAATGGAAACACTATCCACTCTCTTGGCTCGGCAAAATAGCGGCGGTCAAAATGACTATTTTACCCCAGATATTATATCTGTTTCAAACCTTGCCTCTCCGGCCTCCAGCCGGGTGGATACAACAAACTCAGTCTGAACTTGCACAATTCATATGGAACGGGCGCAAGCCAAGGATGAAACGGGCCCTGACGGTGCTCCCACCGGAGAAAGGGGGCATCGGTGTCCCTGATCTTCACATCTATTTCCAAGCGGCACAATTGCGTCACTTAGTGGAGTGGAGCCGGTTGGAGTCCGGTAAACACTGGTTGTTCCAGGACCAAGCAATAGCCGCCAGACCCCTACAGGGAATCCCATTCCTTCGGAGAGAACACAGACCCCCCAATTTATATGCGTCTCAGATCACCCGGGCTACCCTCGATGTGTGGGATCGCACCAATATCAAACACGGGCTCACTACCTTTCCCTCGCCGCTCACTCCGCTGTTGGACAACCCCGACTTTCACCCAGGCACGGAGGTACCAGCCTTTGCGCGGTGGAGGGCCACTGACTGTCGCTCCCTGGGCCACCTCTTTGATCCGGACGGGATCATATCATTTCAACAAATCAGGTCGGATTACGGGTTGCCCGAATCTGAGCGACTTCGGTACCTCCAGGTCAGACACTGGGCATTGCATGCCCAGGTTAGACCAACAGCCTGCAGACACCTCTCCATTTATGAGAAATGGCTGGTCACCCGGACATCTGATAAAAAATTGATCTCAGATCTGTATAAGATGCTCCTCGACAGAAATACGCACATGTATAACGCCAGCCGCGCGAGGTGGGAAAGGGACCTGGGCAGGACACTCAGCCACAAGGAATGGGAGGGGTGTATTACAGAGCTCGACACTCCGCATACCACACGGGACTGACCGAAACCTTGACCAAACTAGTCACATACTGGTATTACACACCCGAGCGACTACACCTAATGGATCCCACCCGAGAGGCGACCTGCTGGCGGGGATGCGGGGAGGTGGGCACCCTGGTACATTTGTTATGGGACTGCAGGCACCTTCAGCCATACTGGACGCAAGTACTAGATGAAGTGGATAAACACTTCGACACTCAGATCCTGAGATTTCCCGCATACGCCCTGTTGGGCCTCCCGAACCCATTAACCTACCCACTTAAATCCCGTAGAGGACGTCTGATTGCCATAGCACTAGGCTCAGCAGTACAAAACATATTGACACACTGGCGCACAGATCAAATCCCTACGTTCACAGGCTGGCTATACAGACTGTGGCATGTCATGGGGATGGAGAAGTTAACGCTGACATTAGCGGGGAAGGGATCCATGTTCGCTGAATTGTGGCAACCATTCTTGGCCCTGCTCTCCTCTGAATTCATAGAGGTCACCTGCCCCAGGTATCTCCGCCTCCTACGGCTCTCTGATCCGCAAACAACAGAGACTTGAAGCCCGCATCTATACAACGGGCCACTGGCACTACCCTTTGGTTATTCTTTGCTGGACAAGGGACGGGGTGGGGAGGAGGGGGAGGGGGTTACATTAAGTTTCCTTTTATGACACAATATGATACAATTGGTTATGACAAGATAGGACATGACATTTCATGATTAGATACAAATTGAGGTCCTAGGATATGTTATACGTAGCCTCTACTACAAAATGCTCTCTACATGTCCTGATCTCTTAGCTAAACCACATGTCGGCCATGTAACCAAGGCCATGCCTAAGTCATTGATGCTACTCATGTTGCTGGTTGATAATTTCAATAAAAGATTTAAACTTAAACATAATGTGCAGAATAGATACATCGGTCATTTTCATTCTGGGAGTAGAAGTACTTTTAGTAACATTATTAAACAGGAATAGTGTAGTGAGAAATAAAAGATGAGAACATGTTGTCTGCGTGTATATGAATTAGAAAGAAGTAATACTTGTTAGGTATATATTGGGAAGTGTTTGTAAATGTGGTTTTTAACTTATATGACCACTTTGCATATGCTTAGATGGTGAGATATAGTTTTTGTGCTTGCTATATATACGATGGAACTTTTGAGTTTGCTTAAAGATGCAGAGAGGTATATATTTTGAGAAAGATGGCTTTAAGGTGTACATCTATTAAGAAATCGAATATATGTTTACATGGTGATCTATATTCAGTAAGGCTGATGAAAATTTCATGTATATGGTGAGGGTAGTGTTTTTCTTTAAACATGGTTTGTTTAAAACTGAGAAGGATTAATAGTGAAGAATGCCTCAAGAGTTCTTGTGCTAGCTTCATTTCAAGTGTAAAGTTTGTTTGAGATATGCTGAATATATATTTTAGAAGCAGAAGTATTTGAGAAATGATGTAGGTATGCCATTCACAAAAGGTTTTGTGCTTTGAAAAATCTCAAAATGTTGTTTTCCGTTTTAGAAACTTACTGATGCATGTGCACGCTCACTAGCTAAGCAATGTGTGTTTCTAGAGGGTCATGTATGCAAATATATATCTAGTGTGATACCTAGATTTCAATCACACATAGCTCAGAAGAAAAGCATGTATACAGTAAAATAGGTAGTTTGATACTGACAGAAGGAGATAACCAGTGATTCAGAGATATAGTGACAATTGTTATGTATCTAACAGTAATGAAGGTACTTTCTCAGTCAGTCAGGCAGTATTCAGGCACTCATGAAATCACCCAGCCACTACTCAGGCAGTCATCAAATCAGTGATTCACTATCCATGGAGTTATTCAACTATCCAGAAACCATACATGTACTCTTGCAATCAGGCAGGCAGAAATTATGTAGTTATTGAAGTATGCAGGCCCTACGTACACATTCATCTAATTCCCTAGGTACTATCTATTGACTTATGCAGTTAACAAGGCTGTAACTATGCAATCATTATTACATTTGTGCAGAACCTATGCAGCCATCTAAACACCCACTTACAACCCACACAGTCATTGATATACTGAGGCACACGTGTGCACTGATGAAACACTTAGGCTCTACTTATGTAATTACGTAGAGAGTACCATTGTAGTAAACCTATCACCCATCCAGTACCTATGCAGTCCTTTAATTACTGAGCACTAATACATTCACCCCAGCAGTATACTTACTTTTATCCAATCTCTCAAGCTTTAACAATGGAATCATGCAGTCACTCAGACACTAGTCATGCACTCATCTAATTAGGTAGGCACTACTGATGCGCTTATTCAATTTTCCGGGCACTACCCATGTAGTTATGTAAGCATCCAGGCACTACCTGTTCAGTCAACCAAAAAGATATGGGCTGCACCCACTCGTTGAAACAGTATTCATCCACTCATCCAATAGGCTAGGTGATATGCATGGGCATAAACAATCATGTATGCACTATCCATGCACTGCATAAATCACCTATATACTATGTATTCATTCTTGCAATCATCCAGGCACTAGAGTTGCACTCATTTACTCATCCTACCAGTATCTATGCATGTATTGAATTATTGAAGCATTAGTCATGCACTTGTCGAATCCTTCAGGCTCTACTCATGCACTCATCCAAACACCCAGATACTAGTGGTATACTCATGCAAACACGCAGACAGTAAGTATACAGATATGGAATGACCCATGGAGTTATGACATACTCAGGGAATCATCTAGGCACTACTTGCATCCTCAGGGAATCATCTAGGTAATACCTATGCACTCATTCAATCATCCAGGGTGTATCGATGAATTCAACGGTGAACCCATGTATTTACAAGTTTTACTGAGGAACATGTAGTCTTCAGACAATATGGGTGATAGGTTTACTACAATGGTACTCTCTACGTAATTACATGAGTGCATGAGTAGAGCCTGAGTGCTTCATTAGTGCACACATGTGCCTCAGTATTTCAATGACTGTGTGGGTTGTAAGTGGGTGTTTAGATGGCTGCATAGGTTCTGTGCTAATGTTAAAATGATTGCATAGGTACTGCCTTTTAAATTTAGTGTTAAATTTAAAAAAGTGTAGAAGAAGGAGAGATGCAGTGAAACAGAAAGAACAAGTTGAGTGAGTGGTTGATAAGGCCTTTGCTTTGAAGAAGAAGCTTTTCATTTTGATTCTAAGTAGAATGAAGACTCTTGGCAAAATAGTGTTTTGCATGTGGAGACAAAAACAGAAGAAAAGATTAGTGAATAGAAGTAACTGTTGTACAGTTTTTAGTGGACAATGGATACATACTTCTTGTACAGAGGCTTTCTTTAATGAAGAAAGATATCTCCAGGATAACAAATTAGTTCATGCTATTGTTTAAAGAGGACGATGTTATGAAATGAAGAATGGTAGTCCTATAGCAAAAGAGGTGATGGTACCTAGATATGTTGAAGAAGTTATTGCAGAAGAGGTACAAGGAAGGCGTAGTCAGGGTATTGGATACAAATGGAATTGTAATAGTGTTTCTAGTATTAGACAGCAATCCATTGATATATTAAGAAAATTCCTACGTATCTTTCCAAGGCGAAGTTTAAAACACAAAATAAGTTATACCACTCAACAATGCAAACTTTAGGTAGGAGGCTGTATTATGTGAAAACTCCTGCTTTATGTTTAGGAGAAATAAGTAGAGCACTTTTGCATGGTAGTGTGGCAGAGGTAGAAAAGGTCTGTGGTGATGTGCAGTTTCATTTCTTTGGTCCTGAGCAACATTCTAGGGAAAATGAAGAGTTGTTAAGAGGAGGAGTTGCATAACAAGACACATATATTACAGTTGATAGTTTTAAAAAAAGATTACAAAATTTAACACAGTGCTCTGTAAAAAAAACAGAGGATGTTTGTAAATGTTGTTGATGCACTTACTAGAAGATTTAAACACAGACTGTTGACTTATATTTAAAAAGTGAAAAAGTAAATCATGATGAGTGGCAAAAGTTACCTATGTATGTATTTGTAGAGGGATGGTTTGACTTGTTTATACAGCAAGTTATATGTAAGTAGTGTTACAAACAATTGGAAGATATTAAAATGAACAACACATAGATATTAGACATCCATTTTGTAAGATAATAAAAAACCTGCTAATGTAAAAAAAACAACGAAGGGCAAAAATAAAAAAAAATCTATATTTATTATTCTTTCCAACATTGCGAAGGGCCGTTATGGACTGCTCTCCAGCACTAACTACACTCCACAATCCATGCAGTATAATGCCATCGGGGAAAACTGTGGAGCCAAATCTTGAAGTTGAGATTGGACTTCTGAATGGACTCTCTGCTTTGGTGTTGTTGTGCTGCTATTGAATTCGAGGGTCCTTCAGCTTTGCATTGCCTTTTTGCTGCTCGCTAGGAGCTCCCCTTATGAAATGTGCAAAAAACATAAAAGGGGGAAATAAATTCCATGTATGATTTTTGGCAGCATTGAGAATAGCTGTAACACACTGCTCTCCAGCTGTTATAACAACACTACAGTGCATGTAATACGTGGCCATTCTTGAAAACTGTGGAGCCATATCTGTTGTACTAATCTGTACCTCTAAAGGGACTTTCTGGCCGGGTATTATTGCTGCTGCCACTGATGTAGATGGTCCTCCTGCTTCCCTCTTGTAGATCGCCAATTGGAGACGTTTTCTATGATAGGTTTTAAGATAATATGAGATGGACGTCGTCCCACATGAATATTTTTTGTTTATCCCTCTAGAGAAGGTCCTGTCACACATTGTGCATTGCACTAGTTTTGCAGCAGTTTTTGATTCCCAGCTTGGGTATTAATGGATAGTTTTATGTTTGTTTGAAAGTTATGTTGTGTTCGTGAGTTCAGATGTTAAAAGTTATTTTTGAAACTGTTGTTTTTTTACAAATATGTTGTTAAAATAAAGTTAAACCAATATGTTACTAAACAGCTAGACTGAAACTCTGTGTAAAATATGTCTATATATCTGTTTTACACTTTTTCATTTGTATTCATGACTACTGATGTCATTGCGACCTCCGGTGTTGCTGTGAAGAAGGAAAATGCATTTTTGATGTAGTTATTTCAACAAATGAAAACAAAGGGGAAAGTTACATTAGTATCCTACTAAATAGCTACACTGAAACTTTATGTCAAATATGTCTATACATGTGATTTACACTTTGTCAAAAACATCCGGTATTCGCAGTCTGTTCTTGGCAGTGGCACTCATAGAATCATACAGGCACTACCTGAGCAATCATCAAGGACGTCCTTTCTGAATCACTCTGCAGATGGGCCTCCTCGCATAGTACTAGTTTGGGGAATGAATCCCCTTGGCTAATGAGGGTACTTGGGAGCTAAGTATCCCTCTTGTTACCTCCAGCAAGTCCCACATAGTCAGTTTGCTAAGAGGTGTTCTGAGGCCACACCCTTTTCTGCACCACTCTGCACGCAAATCCCCTGGCACACTAGTGGTTGGGGAATAAAGTTTCTTGGATGCTAAAGGACCTTGGGGACCAAGAAGCCCTCCTGGTACTTTCTATAAGTCCTACTCAGTGGGATTTCTAAGAGCTGGTCAGAGCCCCCACCCCCTTTCCAGACCATTCTGCAAAGACCATTTCTACCTAAAAAACCATGGAAATTCACTGAAAAAAATCAAAGGTTACAGGTAAGTTATAGTTAGGAATTAGCATTAAAAAAACTTAAATTGTAAATTCAGTTCTGAACGCTGAATACAGGTGGTTTTGGATGGTTGAACACGGCCTCAGGTTCAAAGAGAACTTGAGAATTATGAAGCATAGCAGATAATGGCTATATAAACTACGTGTCATGACTCTGAAAGATCTGTTCGAGATCCTTACCCTCTGTAAATAATAGAGATATGCGTTTTTTAAGTTGCTCAAGGATCTGGACAAACTGTGGAAAGCTGTTTGGAAATTGAGAATAAACAAATGAAAAGAATGTTTCGGCCCTGAAGAAGCCCATAACTGGGTGAAATGCGTTGGCTGCGTGGATGTATTCCCTTATGGTCAAGAAGATCTTGAATAAAAGAAATACAACTATCAAGAAATAAACCTCTCAATTCATCTTTTCTTGTGATTAATGAAGCAATGTGCTTTCACTCAGTTTGCTAGAAGTTGCCTCTAAACCTTTGTTTGTACTCAGAATTAGTCTTTCAATCCTTTAGTTGTAGTAAGGGTGGTTAGGATCTATCTCAAAAGAGTATCAAAAAACAGGACATTGGATAGCTTCTTTACTAACTTTGGCCTGGTTAAACAGGGAGAAAAGCCATCATCGGATACACTAGCAAGGTAGGTGAAGATGGTAATTACTTTGGCCTATCACAGTACTGGTAGAAATGTGCCTGCTTCAGTTAGAGCATATCCCAATAAGGGGATGAGTGCTTCCTGTGTGGAAGGGTCTGTGGTCTCTATATCTGATGTATGCAGAGCACCCTCTTAGGTTTCCCCCTCCATGTTCATTAGACATGACAGGTTAAATGTAGATCAGTGTTCTGAGCTGCCTTTTTGTTCACTTATTTTTAGAGTTCCATGTAAGGTTAATGAACATGTTAATTTCTGTTATTATTTGTCTGGAATTGTGTTGACAATTAACATCACAAGATAACACAGGAAAGGGAGATAAAATCATTTAAATTTTTTTTCCTTTTTTGTAAGATTATAAGGCTTTCTGTTTTCTTTTTCTTCTGGGCTGATGAAAGTTTTGCTTGGGCATTTCTCATAGAGTAAGGAATGGGCTGAGTAAGGTGAAGATGAGGTAATGCCTGGATTTTTTTACTGGTAATCCTCATTACTCCGACTCTTTCTTGTTCAAGTACTTACAACACTCCCCCATCCCTTCTTCCCTCATCAGCCTTCCATTTTTGAGCTTGCTATAAACAGGAGCAGAGAGAGGGTGAGAGGTGATTTACGGGAGGGAACTCCCTTCAGGTATGAAAACTAAAGAAAGGCTTTGAAATGGGTCACAAGATTCAGCAATGGTGGCACATTGCTCATAGAGTGTTAGACCAGCCAGCCTTAGGGTGGTCTTCCCTCAAACATTTTACCTTCTTCCCCTTATTTTTGCTGATCTCGTTTTTGCTGGCCTTAGGACTCTGGGAACTTTACCACAGCTAACCAGTGCTAAAGTGCATGTTCTTACTCTTAAAACATGGTAATATTGGTTCATCCCCAATTGGCATATTTAATGTACTTGTAAATCCCTAGTAAAGTGGCACTACCTGTACAAAGGGCCTGCAAATTAGATGCTACTAGTTGGCCTGCAGTACTGATTGTGCCACCCACTTAAGTAGCCCTTTAAATCTGGTTCAGGTCTGCCATTGCAGCCAGTATGTGTGCTATTTTAAACTGCCATTTCGACCTGGAAAAGAAACCTTTTGCCAGGCCCAAGTCTTCATTTTTAATACATACAAGACACCCATAAGGTAGTCCTTGAACAGCCCAGAGGGCAGGGTGCAGTGTATTTAAAAAGTAGGGCATGTACTTTTTAGTTTAACATACCCTTGTAGTCGGAACTACCTAAAAACATAATGTTGATGTAGGCGAGGTTTTTGGACTATGAATTAACTCCCCCTCCAACTAGAATAATTGAAGTTCCCTCTGTTAGGCGTTGCCTTGATTGTTGGCTCGATTGAAAGTCTGAAGGCTTGCCGTGTGTTTAATTAACTATGATGCAAAAAGATAATGTAGAGTTTATGAATTGTTCTTTGATGTATTGTTTGTGATTATTTGTCTTTTCTTGATGTATTGTATTTGAATGCTGTTATTGTTAAATTGGTCTATATTATATTTGTTGGATCATCGAGTGTTATCCTTTTTTCCACTTTTTTTAAATGAAAAAAAATACATTCAAAATTCTTAAATAAGTTGGGTTAATAAATAACCTAAATCAAACATTAAAAGGTTGTTGTTTGATTCAAGCTGTAAAGGAATTAAGCTCCATACTTTAAAGGAGGCAGGTACCCCCCCCTTGTTTATTGTTAAGTATTACGGCCCTACCTGCTCCTTGTTCAATGGGCCAAACCCCTGTTGCAGTTTCACTTTTAGAAAGTTGGCATTTTTCTCTCCCAGCAATTTAGTGCCTGTTGCCTGCCTCTGGGTCACATGACTGAGTATAGCTGACATTTGGGCTTTGTGTATTCCTCCTAGACAGCTACACACAATGGAGAGCTTAGGTGTGCCTGAATGGGCAATCAATGGCAGGGTGGGTGGTTGGAGCTGAGAACAGCCCTACTTACACTTGAACAGTCTGTGTCCTGCCTCTACAAAAAGGGTTGCATACCACCTGTAGTGAGTCTGGAGCCAGGACATGGAAGACAGGAAGCCTGTGCAATACAAAGAGAATTTCTAGAAGCTTCTTCCTCAGTCCAGGTGATTGAACCTCAGATTACACGTCTTCAGTACACTTCTGGACCTGTGGATACTCTGCCAGGAAGACGGACTTCTCAGCTGCTGAAAGTACTGCCACTCTGCTGGACTGCTGCTCTGAAGGGCTTGCGCCCTTTTGTGCTGACCTGCTGCCCTCTTGCCTGGGCAAGAAGGCCTGGACCTGCATTTGTTGAACGCATGACTCCAAAGTGACTCCAAGAGCTGGTTAGCTGACCTCTTGACTAGAGCTTCAGGGACAGAAGGCTCCAACAACCTTGAACCCAGCATCTGGACTCTACCATCTCTGAGTCTACCCTGCCAAGTGGTGCCACCCCAGTCCTGGACCCCCTGGAAGAAGACATGAAGGTGCTCTGCCAGCCCATCTGTGGATCCAGCAGAACTGACGCATCTCCTCTGCTGTGAGGTGCAAACCGGAGCAGAACCAATGCATTGTCTCTGCTGCAAGGGCTCTCCCGACACAAAGGACTCTACATTGAACCCCAGCCCTATCGGAACCGTCACCTGTGTGAAGCTTTCCCGATGCAAGCCCTCACATCTCTTGTCTATGGCAGCCTCGATGATGACACAGGTTCTCACATCGCAGCCTCACAGCTCCTCAGAACGGACACATTGTCTCGACTGCGCGAAGAATCCTTGTCACCGGACCTTCGATGATGATGTAGGCTCTCGCATTGCTGCCTCTCTGCATCTCGGAACCAACGCATCGCTTCGGCTGCCCGACGCATCTTTGACACGGCCCCTCGCAACGCTTCACCAACCAGGATTTAGGGTACTTTGTTGGGTGGTTAACTGGGTCCCTGTAGCCCGTCCGTGCTCTATCGCGGTCGGCCCTTACTTGTGACTTTGTCCTGGTCCTGCAGATATGCACAATTGGCACTTTGTTCTTTTTGGTGCTATTTTTATTGAAATCTTAAAACCTGCATATTTCAAGCTCTACTGATTGGATACTTGTCATTTTGTTATTGTTTTATTTATTAAAAAATAACTCTATTTTTCTGACATGGTAAAGCGATTCTTTTTGTGGTGTTTTCACTTCACTACTATTTGAAGTGTTGCACAAATACTTTATACATTGCCTCTGAATTAACCCTGACTGCTCTGTGCCAAGCTACCAAAGGGTGTAGCACAGGTTAATTTAGGGTTGGCTTGTGCCTCACCCTGTCAAGGATTGTGGTTGCTGCTTGACTAGGATTTACACCCCATTCAACCAGCAACTCAATTTCTTACACAGAGTAAGTACTGGGACGAGTAAGGAAAGATGAGAGTAATGAAGATTACCAGTAATTAATTGGGGCATTATGGTGTACTATGAGTATTGGGAATTCCATGATTTTCTGAAGGTGCGTTCTGCTTCTATTGCCTCTCTTATGTGTCGGCTAATTCCATATAGTCCATCAGTCTCAGGGATTGATAGACACTCTGTCTGAATGAACATTACAAGATCTGCTGCAAAATCCACGGGCCTGCCGTCAGGGCCGGCATTAACGTTGGGGGTGCCCAGTGCGACAATCATTTTTGGCACCCCCACACCCCACACCCCATGACCACCTCCTCAGATTCTCTCACTCCACAGGGCTAAAGTGCCCCTCATCTCTCCAATAATAAGTTATTGCTAAAAACAGCACCCCCCCTGAAGTCAGCGCCCCCTCCAAATATCAGCGCCCAGTGCAGCCGCACCAGTCACACTGCTCTAAAGCCGGCCCTGTCTGCTGTCTTTCAACCAGATGCCTCACCTGCTGCTCCAGCTGAAATACTGGATGAAATGAGGTATAACCTGGTGAGTCAGGACTATAGCTACTTGTAACCCAGTAATTCCTCAATCTTGGGGGGCCCTTAGAAATGTATTTGTATTCAGGTGGTAATTTCTCTATGCAGTACAATGTGTACTGCACCCCAATTAATGAAAAGCAGCTCATAATTCCATATTATCTGTTTTTTAATACATAGATGGAAAAGGAACACAAAAGCAAACCTCCCTACTCATTATACCTGAAGTGCATTTTTTGACACTTTTTTTAGCGATAACCTGGCTTAAGGGCATTTGAGCTCTTTACAGACATAACGGATGTTATGCATTTTTTCTTTTTTGGCATCAGAAGATTAAGGGCCTGATTTAGATTTCAGCAGACGGGTTACTCCATCACAGCGGTGATGGATATCCCGTCCGCCGAAATATAAATCCCATAGGATATTATGGGATTTATATTTTGATGAACAGGTTATCCATCACCTTTGTGACGGAGTAACCAATCTGCCGAAATCTAAATCAGGCCCTAAGTGATTTGCCCATAATCACAGGATGTTGATGTTTCCCTAGTTATAAAGTTGCCAGCTCTAGCAGCTATGTGACATCTCCCCTCTTTGTACAGCTCAAAGGCAGCAAATCTCTGAGAAATGCTTTTCTCATTCAATGGAAGCACAACTAGATGCTAAAGCTAATGTTTTAGAAAGGGCCATTGGCAGATTTTGACACCTTGTGGTTCTGCATTTCAGCCACAAGGAAATCCCAAGCCAACCACATGGTCTAGCCAATTCTAAGGCCCTCATTATGATAGGATAATTTCGGATATCAACACCTGTTACCACACATGTCCCAATTATGAATTTTGTGATTTTTATTGCACCCACTAGATATTAGGTGTGATAAAAACCATGCTCATAATTTAAAGGGAGAAAAAGGCCCATAAAGGACATGCAAATTTTCAGAATGTTATGTAGAATTTCTGAGTTAAAAGTTGTAATATGGGCTGTTTATTGCACCTGTTAAAAAAAGAAAACCTCACACTGTATCATTGCTTATCAGGTCCTATAAATATCACACCTAACACCAGGTCACCTGCAATCAGATCCGATGTCTATGATTCAGTTCAGGTACGACTGGATCCCCACTTATCTTTGCTTCAAAGCCGAGTTCCATATCATCCAACATTACTTGCTAAAGTATCTTCACCCTCTGACAGATACAAAAATAAAGAATAGAGTACTAGGAACAAGCTTGTGTGTCCAACAAACATTAGTTACACAGTGACAAACCCAACATTCTATCTAGTGACCAACAAAAACCATAAATCACTTTCAGTAGTGTTTTTTGTATTTTTTCAAATTAAGATCACATTTTTTACTAATGGTCCTACAAATCCACCTTATCTCTCCTTTTTCCATCAAAAGATTAATGCAAGTCTCCATGCCTTATTCTACACTTTACAGCAGCAATACATACATCACAGAGACACAGCTGATAGGAGGTCACCATTATATATAAAATGGAAACTTTTGGGTTCCACCTTCAATGATGCTAGATAATTGTTAGAAATGGGGGTCTCTAGTTGGCAGTGGTATGCACCCTGTCCAAGTAGGGACCCTTACCTACACACCAAAGATAACCCCTGCTCACCCCCTTGGTAGCTTGGCATGAGCAGTCAGGCCTATCTCAGAGGCAATGTGTAAAACATTTGTACATAACACACACAGTAACACATTCAAAACACTACAAATGGACACCACACCAGTTTAGAAAAACAATCAATCTTTATCTAAACCAAACAAGACCAAAACGACAAAAATCCAACATACAGTACTCAAGATATCACTTGTTAAAGAATTAAGCAATTCAGTCCAAGGAACTCTATGAATGCGTTGATTTTAGCACAAAGTACTTTTGATGCATCAAAATCCAAGACAAAAAAACAGCCGCAAAGGAGGGAAGCATCGGAAACCACAAGCAATGTGTCGATTCTTGAGTCCCAGGGGAACGGAGACGTCAGTTCTGTGTTGCGTCGATTTCTTACTGCGAGGAAAAGCGATGCATCGAAATCGAAAGACGGTTCCATTCTGTGGGCTGAAGCACTGAAAACTTGGCGCACAGGTGCAGTGCGTGGAAATCCGGACCAGCTGGGGACGATGCGGCAGCGAAACAGGAGCTGTGCCGATTCTTTCAGCCGCATACCGGTGATGCATCAATTCCTTCAGCCGTACAGCAGGGCCTGCATTGGAGTCGGAGCGGGGGCTCTGGACTCGGGCTGTGACGGTTTTTCTGGCTGCAAACAAGCACTGCATCGATTTTTCAGCTGCACCACTGCGATGCGTTGATTTTTCAACCACACAGCAAGCTTGCGGCAGGAACAATGGCGCAAGAAGGGCGATGCATGGATTTTGAGTCTTTGTAGCAGCCAAACCACCTTCTAGGGCCTAGAACTGGAATTGGCACCACTTGGCAGGTCAGAACTCCCAGTAGAAGAGTTCAGGGGGGCTGCAGATGAAGCCTTTGATGGCCCTGAGACTTCTTAACAGGAGACATGCACACACAATTCCTTGGAGAATCTTCTCAAGCAGTATACCACAGCAAAGCCCAGTCCTTGTGCTCTCCAAGTCAGAAGCAGTCACTTCAGGCCAACCCAGCAAAGCAACACAGCAAAGGTGCCAGTACTCCTCCTGACAGCTCTCCAGCTCTTCCTCTTGGCAGAGTCTCCTCTTGATCCAGAAGTGTTCTCAAAATGTGGGGTGACAGGTCCAATACTTATACCCCTTTGGCCTTTGAAGTAGGCATACTTCAAAGGAAAGTCTTTGTTGTCCACAAGATCCTGCCTTGTCCTGCCTTGGCTCCAGACACTCTACAGGGTGGTGGAGACGGCATTGTGAGAGGAAAAGCACAGCCCTATTCAAGGTTTCAGTGACAACACCTCCCACCACTCTAGCTCACGAAAGCCCATCAGCCTGGTGATGGCCATCAGGATATGCAGGGCACACCTCAGCTTCCTTTGTGTGACTGTCTAGAGTGAATGCACAAACAGACCCTGTCAGTCTAAACCAGATGTTGATTCCACAGGCAGGCAGAGACACAGAATGGTATAAGCAAGAAAATGCCCACTTTCTAAAAGTAGCAAAACCAAAGGGGATGATGGACGGAGTGTTGAACATTGCAAGCACTCACCCCCAGTCAACTGATCTGGGTTTAATCCATCATCATTCTTTAGCTCACTCCGCCACCCCAGTTCAGACATGGCCATATGCAAATCAGTCTGACCCTGTGCCTCATGGGAACAGTCCAGCCCGAACTGCCAAGCCATGTCTTCCCTGGACCGGAAACAAGCATCCTGGGACCGGTTTCTGGCTTACAGCCGTCATCAGCCAGGCTATCTTGAATCCAGTGGCAAAGTGAGCAAGGGACCCACGTCTGGGCATACCCTGCCAACTTAGGGCGAACATAGCAAAACCAAAGGGGATGATGGACGGAGTGTTGAACATTGCAAGCACTCACCCCCAGTCAACTGATCTGGGTTTAATCCATCATCATTCTTTAGCTCACTCCGCCACCCCAGTTCAGACATGGCCATATGCAAATCAGTCTGACCCTGTGCCTCATGGGAACAGTCCAGCCCGAACTGCCAAGCCATGTCTTCCCTGGACCGGAAACAAGCATCCTGGGACCGGTTTCTGGCTTACAGCCGTCATCAGCCAGGCTATCTTGAATCCAGTGGCAAAGTGAGCAAGGGACCCACGTATGGGCATACCCTGCCAACTTAGGGCGAACATAGCAAACCAAAGGGGATGATGGACGGAGTGTTGAACATTGCAAGCACTCACCCCCAGTCAACTGATCTGGGTTTAATCCATCATCATTCTTTAGCTCACTCCGCCACCCCAGTTCAGACATGGCCATATGCAAATCAGTCTGACCCTGTGCCTCATGGGAACAGTCCAGCCCGAACTGCCAAGCCATGTCTTCCCTGGACCGGAAACAAGCATCCTGGGACCGGTTTCTGGCTTACAGCCGTCATCAGCCAGGCTATCTTGAATCCAGTGGCAAAGTGAGCAAGGGACCCACGTCTGGGCATACCCTGCCAACTTAGGGCGAACATAGCAAAACCAAAGGGGATGATGGACGGAGTGTTGAACATTGCAAGCACTCACCCCCAGTCAACTGATCTGGGTTTAATCCATCATCATTCTTTAGCTCACTCCGCCACCCCAGTTCAGACATGGCCATATGCAAATCAGTCTGACCCTGTGCCTCATGGGAACAGTCCAGCCCGAACTGCCAAGCCATGTCTTCCCTGGACCGGAAACAAGCATCCTGGGACCGGTTTCTGGCTTACAGCCGTCATCAGCCAGGCTATCTTGAATCCAGTGGCAAAGTGAGCAAGGGACCCACGTCTGGGCATACCCTGCCAACTTAGGGCGAACATAGCAAAACCAAAGGGGATGATGGACGGAGTGTTGAACATTGCAAGCACTCACCCCCAGTCAACTGATCTGGGTTTAATCCATCATCATTCTTTAGCTCACTCCGCCACCCCAGTTCAGACATGGCCATATGCAAATCAGTCTGACCCTGTGCCTCATGGGAACAGTCCAGCCCAAACTGCCAAGCCATGTCTTCCCTGGACCGGAAACAAGCATCCTGGGACCGGTTTCTGGCTTACAGCCGTCATCAGCCAGGCTATCTTGAATCCAGTGGCAAAGTGAGCAAGGGACCCACGTCTGGGCATACCCTGCCAACTTAGGGCGAACATAGCAAAACCAAAGGGGATGATGGACGGAGTGTTGAACATTGCAAGCACTCACCCCCAGTCAACTGATCTGGGTTTAATCCATCATCATTCTTTAGCTCACTCCGCCACCCCAGTTCAGACATGGCCATATGCAAATCAGTCTGACCCTGTGCCTCATGGGAACAGTCCAGCTCGAACTGCCAAGCCATGTCTTCCCTGGACCAGAAACAAGCATCCTGGGACCGGTTTCTGGCTTACAGCCGTCATCAGCCAGGCTATCTTGAATCCAGTGGCAAAGTGAGCAAGGGACCCACGTCTGGGCATACCCTGCCAACTTAGGGCGAACATAGCAAAACCAAAGGGGATGATGGACGGAGTGTTGAACATTGCAAGCACTCACCCCCAGTCAACTGATCTGGGTTTAATCCATCATCATTCTTTAGCTCACTCCGCCACCCCAGTTCAGACATGGCCATATGCAAATCAGTCTGAGCCTGTGCCTCATGGGAACAGTCCAGCCCGAGCTGCCAAGCCATGTCTTCCCTGGACCGGAAACAAGCATCCTGGGACCGGTTTCTGGCTTACAGCCGTCATCAGCCAGGCTATCTTGAATCCAGTGGCAAAGTGAGCGAGGGACCCACGTCTGGGCATACCCTGCCAACTTAGGGCGAACATAGCAAAACCAAAGGGGATCCGACCGTATAGATAAATTAAACAGCCTGGCGAGGGAGGAGTTATTATACTGTAGCCAAGGGATACTTAGTGCACCATTCAAGGTCAAACAGTCTAAAATAATTGATCTGGTAAAACCAGTTTCTTCCTTGACCCATAATGAAGCCCACAATAGCAACGGTCTAACTAATAAAAGATCCTCTAAAAACTGTAGTCGGACCTCATGGTGTAAAATAGTATTTGATACAGAAAAGGGTAGGCATAGTAAACGTTTTAAAAAGCTGTTTTCTTCTACTTGCAGGGCCGTGCTATTTGCTTAGCCCCAAAGACCTGCCCCATAAAGGGATGTAGTCACTCCTTTTGCTTCGTAAATAGCTACCATTTCATTAATGGGTCGGTTCCCTAATTTTGAGGAGAATTTAAAAATTTCTTGCGATGCCCTGCTCATTTTAGCTCTAGTATTTAAAACATGTTGTGTCCATGAGCCATTGCCCGCAAATAAAATACCCAAATACCAAAACAAATTCACTAAAACAATTGGGTTGTTATCTATAGAAAACGATTTACAGAATTTATGCTTAGGCCCGCAGACCATGGTAAATGTTTTAGATTTGTTAATCAACATTTTCTTTTGAGTCATAAAATCTGCAAAAGCATTCATCAGTCTCTGAAGGCCAACTGGGATTCTTGCTAATAATAAAGCATCGTCGGCATACAACAACACAGGTATTAGGCGACCAGCTGCCCGAGGGGCGTCAGCCTGGACCAACTGCAGGTGATTGTCTACCGCATTGATAAAAAGAGAAAATAATATTGGTGCTAGCACACACCCTTGCCGAATACCTTGCTCCACTTTGAATTTGGTCGAACATTCCCCCCTAGGGCCGAACCGAACTTGGCTAGTTAAGTTCTCACAAAGGCGGGAAAGAAACCCAATGATTGGCCTAGGTGCATCCAGGCAGGTCAGTGTTGACCAAAGTAAGTTATGATCTACAAGATCGAAGGCGCTACTTAAATCAGCGAAGCATAATTTAAGTGTGCCTGCCTGAGCCCTAGTATATTTACCAATAAGTAGCTCTAGGTTGATACATTGTTCGATAGTCCCCAGCTGTTTTCTGAACCCAAACTGCACTGGAGATAAAATAGATTGCTCTTGCACCCATTCCTCCAATCTTCTTAACAGGACTCTACTCATTACTTTCAAGGAGGAGTCCAGGAGGGAAATAGGGTGATAGTTTTTTTAGTCTGTTTTATCCCCTTTTTTAAATATGGGTACAATAGTAGATTCACCCCAAGAAGATGGAATCATTTCAATTGAGGCTGAATTAAACATCCTGGTTAAAATAGGCCCCCACAATTCAGGGGAGGATTTAAAAACATCAGCTGGCACCCCGTCTGGGCCTGGTGCCCGACCCCCAACACTGGCCTGTATAGCCAGATGAACTTCTCCATTAGTTATATTCAAGGGGAGGCACCCCCCCTCGCACAACGGCTCCCAGTCTTGCCCTATGGCATTCTCGCTACTTTGTCTAAATATTTCAGAAAAATGGGTCACCCATGCTTTATCATGGGGCGTTTTTGCTCCTTGTGGGGTTGGCGCTGCAGTCCCCCACGGGCCCCGCAAGAGGGCTCTTTAGCAGAGATCTTTTAAGAGGAACGCCGTAGTGGTCAGTGCGAGTGTTTGGTGTCAGTGCAAGGGTGAGTTAAAAATATTGTGACTGTACCCCAAATAAAATTTATTTTTGGATCCGTCCAGTATGGTTAAAAGCCGAAAACTGTCAGAACTTTCACCAATGAGGAGGGTTAGTTCGGTTTTCAAAAAGTGAGTTGTGATAAAGGTCAAAGGGTCGACATGTTTCACGCCCTAGTGGTCCAAACTGGATCCTTGGCATTTCTTCAGGACCGAAAGGAAAAGTGTTATGTGTGCATAGAGAAACAGGGGTGGTGTTGTCATGGAACAGTAATCCACAACCACCTCAAAAAAATTATCCAACCCCAGTCGGGGAGGGCTCTACAGGGGGAAGCAGGCGTATCTAAGAGTTACATTGACCCTTGAAGGTATGCAGCAGTCGCACCTACCCACGTCTGCTGGCCGCCAATTTCTTTGAGGTGGTTGTGGATTACTGTTCCATGACAACACCACCACGAGCCTGACTAAGGTTTGTGTAACAGGGCATATATCTTTCTTTGACCCCTGTTTCTCTATGCACACGTAACAATTTTCCTTTTGGTCCTGAAGAAACGGGTTCTGTCACGATATTTTTAACTCACCCTTGCACTGACCCCACACACCCGCACTCACCACTACGGCGTACCTCTTAAAAGATCTCCGCTAAAGAGCCTTCTCGCGGGGCCCGTTGGGGACTGCAGGGTCAACCCCATGAGGAGCAAAAACACCCTATGATGAAGCATGACACCTTAACGGGTGTGTGAGGGCAACTTTTCAAATTTGAGGAATTTCCCCGCTATCCACTATACCCAACCTGAGACTTATCTATCTTAGATGAGTTACTTCTGTTTCTCTCCTATCAACACTATCTGGAGCCGAGTAGGCCGGCATACCTCTATAGGAACAGTACCCCTCAATGTATTTGATATGCATTCACTGTATCCCAGAAATGTTTGATGTTCCTATTTTCTGCAGCAAAAGCCAGGTTTTCCCATGCTTCAGCCCGGAGTCTCTTTTTCCTAATGGCTATAGCTGATTTATACTTGCCCCGGAGGGACTTAATAGCCAATATATCCCGTGGGAAATTAGACAAGGCATATTTAAGTGACTGTAAGGCTTTAGTGCAAGCACTATCAAACCATTCCCTTCTCTTGTTCCCTGATGTATTTGGGTACTGGGTTAAAAGTGATAGAAGTGGTAATATGGCTGAAATTGTCTATCATTATATTTGGGACAATTTTGTCCTGGAAACAATAGGTTATTTCCCTAAGGTTATTCACCACTATTTTCTGCAAAATCCCACTAGGGTCAATGCCTGTCCACTTGATTCTTACACCATTTACCCTAGTGGGAGTAATACTATTTACTAAATGATATGAAGCCTGCCTTTGACCCCAAAAGAAGAAGGGTAATATAAGTAAATTGTGGTCACTAAAAATTGAAGGTACGATACTGAGATTACCACACATATCATTAGCAGAGACAAACACCAATACGTGATCAATAATGGAAAACGAATTTCTCCCAGTAAAAGTTGGGGCTAGCTCACCATTTATATCACAACCACATCTAAGTAATTGGAGGTCATATTTAGAAATAATTGAATTTAGTGCTTCACCATACTCATTGTGGCAAAAATGATTGTTGCCCTCTACGTCCTGGTAAATATGACCACACGCCTGGGTTGCAGATACTGCACATGCCTGTATATTAAAATCCGCTGCCCATACTAGTACAAAATCTGCATAAATTAAAGCTAAAAAGGCTTCAAGGCCACGGTCAAGGGCTGTAGCCACACTGCTACGTGTTGAATAAAAAATATTGTTATAAAAATTTACAATTACTAGGTCTCTCCCCCTTTTTTTATTCAGCCACACTAATTGGGCCGACTAATGAAATCTTCTTAACATTAACAGCGATTTTATTAGAGATAAGTATCTGTAGTCCCCCTTTTGCCTGCCCGGCTTGCGATGCTAGCGCATCTCGGATGTATGAGGGAAACCCTTCTACGTGCACTTGGCTTGTGCACTATGTTTCATGTATACATATAATATCATAGCCAGATATAGTGCTAATCCATTCAACAGTTCTTATCTTATTAATTAGCCCATTCACATTCCAAGTTGCCAGCTTAAACCCTCCCTCAATTGGCTGACAGACAGCGTCCCTGTTTGGGGCACAGGTAGATGTTACAAGTACTAGGATGTTCATTACAACTTGCCTTTACAACCTTGGCTACAGCCGACCTACAGTCTGGAGCCATCCCAGAAATAAGTATGTGGTCTTTGGGGGGCGGATGACTTGCCTGAGAAATAATAAGATCCTCTCTACAGTAATTCCTGGGGCACCCGGCATGGTATCGGCCATGACTGAGTCATTCATTATCATCTAGGGTGCTCAGTACCTGGTATCTATTGGGCACTTAAAATCAGAGCAATATGGCCGGTGCGAACTTGGCATCACCCTTGGTGCCTGCAAGTTCCGTGCACCATCGTTATGTTGGCCTGGACTCCGTAGATGTCGATAAAAAACCCCCAATGGGAGTAAACCTATATCTCGAGCAGCCACTGTGGGTGGCCCCACCTTAATGTGAATTCCTCTAGCAACCCTAGGGTCCTGGAAATTAATAACTATACAGTCACACTCAAAGTTTTTCTCTAGTGGTCCGATCCACCCCACTCTCCTTGTAAACAAAATTTGGTGTGCTCTGGCAGGTGAGAATGAGCGTTTCGAGCTAAGCCAGTGAACAACCTTATTCTTCAGGCATTCCGTAGTCTCCCTAACCCCTGGTTTCAACGGGGGGGCATTAACCAATACAGCCACGTAAGGGCAACAAGCAGGTGGCAAATTAATAGTAACTAACTCCTGTGAAGGCACATTGATATTGGGGAGTTGTCTGTTAGTTTGTCTCCGCAAGAATTGGCCCTCAGCATGTGTCATGGTAGTAGACTCCCTGTTAGCCCCTTGCACATTGCCATCCATATTACACCCTAGATCTTGACTAGAATAAGCCATAGCCTCTGCAGAGGCAGACATGCCACCTACTACATTATTCTGTCTCAGATCTGGTACTTGTGACCCCTCCTCGTTTACTGAACCCACGTTCGATAGTGCTACACCAATTGAATTGACATTTTTCATTTCGCCCTCTAGCCTATCCAGTCTCTCTTTGAGGGGCAGTAATAGATCATTTATAACAATTGATAGCTTCTCCCAAAATGGAGCCTACGCTGGTTTAGCCATAGAGTTACATTTATCAGCCGTCCCTTGCAGAGAAAGTATGTCCGGGGAGCTCAAGTTAACAGAAGTGTCATTCCGTGTCTTTCTTTTACATTTGGCTGCTGGGGGGCGGGCGGTGGTTGGGGCTTTAGCTGTAGCAGCTTGACATGGGGATATTGGAATTGTTACAGTTTCTAACACAGGTGTTTGACAGGCAGTAATATTCTCGAGCCCCTTGGTGCATCCAGTATTCTGACCATTTTGATCTTTACCCAGGCCAGACTGCTCCTTAGCAGGTATTACACACTCAGCTGGCCCATTTTGCCCATTTTGTCCAATTGTACTTAGGGACATGTGCCGTTCCGCAAGGTCTATTTCTTTAGATATAGCTCCCACGGTGCGGGCAAGAAAGGTGTCTGTAGTAGATCGCTTAGAGGTAATAGTTGGTTCGGGTGATGGCTTTGTGCCTCCAGCCTTACGCTTGCCCTTACTGCTGTTGGATACTGGCTTGCTGGCTAGCAGAAGCACCACAGAGAACAGGAAACCATATACAAGCAACTTACTTTCTCGCTGGGCCCCTCACAGTCTTATGGCTGTCATCTTCCGTTGACAATGATATCCCAATAATATGTATAAGGGCCCAAAAGGAAAACCAAGAGATTGGGCCAAGTCCGGCTTCAGTCGGCCGCTGACGGGCGCAGACGGGCCTGCTCTTGGCCCGGGCTTCGCCAGGGCGCGTCCTGCACAGCAGGAGCCCCAGACAGGTTTAGTAGGGGCCTCTGGGCGCAGAATGGCTAGCGTAGCGGCGGCGGCGTCAGTAGCCGCGAGTATTGCTGGGGCGTGTAGTCCTGCCCCCACCTCCTGCTGAATACGGGCATTACTCAGTGAGCACTTGCACTGCTCAGCAGCATACAGTCAAAAATATAGGAGGTAGAGGCAAAAAGACTGGGGAAACCATGCCAAGGGTGCCAGGTCTAACAATAATCTTGCAATTACCACCGCAAACTGCCTATACCTAGAACCATCAACCCCAATTGTTGTCTCTCAAAATATACTTTAATTTTAAGTATTGAAAATCCTTCATATTGGTTCCCGACCAGACTGTTTTTAAGGTCCTGCTGGTGGTGTTTTTTTGTAATAAACTGCCAAATTACAGACATATAATTTTAAAATGAAATGTTAAAATGAACTGATTATTTGTTGAAGAGATATCATCTCTAAGTTTGTCATATGAATTCCACTGTTACCCTTTTCAATGCTTGAATTTCGTTGTGGAGGCAGATTCGCTGCCAAGCAAAAGATTCATTGAGGAGATTCATTGCTCCTGCTTCTATTTAGGTGTAGGGGTCCCTCTTGGTAAAGATATTATTTGTTCTGATATATATCCTTTTACTAGGCTTAGTGAGAGGAGGGCCAAGAAGGAAATATTTCTCCAAGTCCAAAAATGCTTCATTTTTAGCAACAAAATCTTCTTTTTATCCTCAATAGTAAAAATTCAACATGGTCTTCTTTCAGTCTCCTGTAGGTCATGCTCTCATAATGGTAGAACATCCCAAGCTAGTGGGATAGTAACTCTTGCTCAGGTATCCTTGCTGGCCTAGCTGCAATTTCCAAGCAAGGCAACAACAGTGATAATGATGGGTCCTATAGAAACAGAAACAATGATGGGTACTGTAGAAAGAGCAGTAATTCTATGTCCTGTAGAGTAAACTTATTGAATGTTCTCATGTGACATACTCCTTTGGGAGGCAGATTTTGTCTGTTTTTTCAACAGAGGACGATACATTACATGCTCAAACCAGTAGGGGCAGGGTTTCATTGCTGTTCCTCAATGCATCTTCCACATATTCGGGTTGTGATTAGAAAATAAAATCAAAAGTGAAGAGGAAAGGCCATCAACAAACCAGATCTTTTTTTACATTCTTCAAGCATTCAGAGACCTCTTTCACCTGAGATCAGTGCACTGCCCTCAGCAGACATGACATCAACTCCATCATTGGTACATGGGTGCAGAACTGCCTTGGATGATTTCTCAAACCATCCTCTTCAATAATGAAACAATACATTTGATCCAATCAAAAATCCCTTCTAGGGAGTATTTTGAATCTGAACTCAGGTCCTTCATTTCTTAATTGACCTGGGTGAGCCTCTTAAAAAGATAAAAAGAAGCCTTTACTGATACGTCACATATTTTTCATCATTACATGCTCATTCAGCTATGTTGCACCTGTAATACGACTGTCGGGACATCCGCCATGTTTGTGACAGAGTATTCCGCCATCAAACTCTAAGTGCTTGATTCACAAAGGTAACTTATGCTTTTGAGTGAGTTTACTACTGTTTGCTTATTCATGCAATCTGAGTGTAAGTTACTAAAAAACCCAATAATAATTAAATGTAGAACACACCTAAAAAAAGTAGCACTAGTAGCTTAATTTTGAAATAAACCTTTAATAAATGGAAATATACTAAATAAAACAACAATTATTTTTCTAAAGTTTAAATTAAAAAATAAATTCCCAAATAAAGGGAAAAATATTATGCATTAATAAATATTAAAATGATGTGTAGTCAATTAAAATGTATTTAGTTATATTTATATACCAATACAGTTATACTAATTATTAAATTCAAAATAGGGTGTTACAATATTTTATAATTAAATGATAAATGTGTTATTTTTATGTTTTTTTAACATTAAATTATATTTATTTGCATTTTTAACTATTTTCAATAATTTCATTTAAGTTAGCATCATTTCCTATGTGGTTTTATTTTGATTCCCTACCTCTATTATATTTTATGTAACTTACACTCAGATTTTGTGACTAAGCAAAAAGTAGTACATTTAATAAAAAGTGTAAATTATTCAAAATGTAAATTACCTTTGTGAACTAGGCTCTAAATAAGGTGCTAAAGGCCAGATGTACCAAGCCTTTTTGCATTCGCAAAAAGCCTGATTTCAGAATCAGGCCATTTGCAACCACAAGAAAGCATTTTGGCATGTAACAAAACCATATTGTGATTCAGAAACATGTACTGAATTGTAATTGGGTTTATGACTAAATGCTGATTATGTATTTGGAGGGGTGTGTTTAGGGCGTCCCTTCTAAATATAGATTTGCAGTGGGATGCCTTAATGTTTGCAACTGAAATCTGGTGGCAAAACATGAATGTTTTACCAACTACTGAAGGGTAGTGGCAAGGGATTTGCATATGGGAAGGGGTCAAGGACTCCTTCACCTTTGCGAATGTTGAGAAAAATATTTTCCCTTGGACCACTGCCTACACTTAAAAAATGTTAGTTAAACATTTCATTTCTTTTGTAAATGTATCCCATTTTCCTTTAAAGAAAATGGACTGAGAACGGACCTATTAGTACATAGGTCGGTTCCCCCAAAACAGAATGGAAGTGGCAAAAGTCCGTGCTCAATTTGCGATGACTTTTACCAACTCCATTCTTTGTACATCTGGCTCTGAATCTTCTCTAGTCCCAGTGTTTTCTTCTCTTGATATGTTCAGTACTTCTGTGGGCTGAGCATCCTTCCGAGTCGGTTGGGCTTCTTGCTTCTAGAATTTTTGAGGAAGGTGTGCCCAACCTAGGGGTATTTTTACAAGAAATGGCGCTCTGTTGTTTTGCCGCAGCAGAGCGCCAAAAGTTTTACCGCCGCAGTAGGAGGGTTCCTAACGCCATGTTAGCACCGTATTTACAATACAGCTTTACAATATGGCACACCATGGTGTTAGAAAGAGCTAGCCCTCGAGAAAACTGACGCTGGCATGTGCACTGAGTCAATAAAAGAAATGACGCTAAAGCAGAAAAAGTGACACTCTGCCAATTAGCGGCTAGAAAATAGAGGCTTTTCTGCACCTAGCGGGAAAAAAAACTGACTTGCAAAAAAAAAGTTACTCTTACTGAAAGCAGCCATGGAGCAGCCAGTATGTCCTGCCAGAGTCCCAGGGGAAGAGGAAGTGCAAGTTCAGTCAGGAAAAGAATTAGATCTTGATCTATGGTGGTGATGGATCACTGGGGAGGAAAAAGACAATATGGCAGTCCATAGTGGACAAGGTGAACAGTGTTGCCGAAGTCAAGAGGACAGTGAGTGACTGTAAGAAGTGCTGGCATGATTGTAAGCACACAACAAAGGAGAAACTGGCAACCAATCACAAAGCAGCATTGCAGTCCGGAGGTGGTTGTCCAGTGCCCCAAGCGGAGCTGGATCCCTTGAGGAGCAGGCGTCCGCATTCATCTCTGAAGAGTCGGTGGTTGGAGTTGCGGGACAGCACAGTGCTGGCTTTAATGAACTACATCAGCAACAGGGTAAGTTGCAACAAGGGCCAATGTGGGTAATTATGTAATGTCATGCAGTCCAGGCACCTATGACCCTGCATTCTGCGGCACTGTCTGCAGGCCAAAGGGTAGGCTCCTGGCTCATCTATGATTAGGCATGACATCAATGGAAGGCTCATGGAAATTTTGATAATATGTTGGTATAGGGTAGCAGTGCAAGCCTTCTTGCTGTGCTATTCTATGTCAAAAGAAAAGAGCAGCAATGTGCTGTATGTACAAGCACAGGACTGCGTTGTATTGTTGTAAACACAGCACAACCCTGAACTTTCCTATACACACAGCTTGGCGCAGCAAGATGATTTCTGGCGCTACATGTCTATAAAAGATGCCCCTCTGTCTCAACTGGTCCCATGCACATTAACCTAGCCTCCAAATCCCTAGCATACAATTGGTATCTCACAGGAGAAATAACACACCTGAGGGATAGGGGATATGTGGACCATGGTAAGTACCTAGACATAGGGACATTTCAAGAGTCACGTCCATACTTGCCTAGATTAAACTACATGGTACGCAGCAGCCCTGGCATGCAGGTTCAGACCACACAGGTGTCAGCTGCCATGGTGGGGACCACCTTAACTACTCTCATCTACTAAATATGACTAGGTGTGGGGGTAAATGCAAGTGATGTACACCAGAGGACCAGGGGGCATATTTACAGTGAAATGGCGCAGCGCGTCGATGCAAACAAATCTGCAGCGCCGAGCTGTGTCATTGCATAAATTCATGGATGGGCTGTATTTACAAGAATATGTGCCACCCCAGCACCCTTCAAAAAGAACAGCTATGCGCCAATGCAGGCACCCTTGCACCATGACACAAGGGTGTCTGTGTTGGCACTTGGCTGTTTTATCCATGCCAGTGTGAGCGAAAACACATGGGGTGCAGCGTATCCTTGTGAATACAGTGCTTTCCTGTGTTTGTGGAATGAAGCAGGGTGGCGCAGCTAAAGTGCTTGCACCTCTGTGTTGTGCCGTTTCAATGTGAATATGCCCCTCGGTACGTACATGTCACCTGGAAGGCCGATAGTAACAGGCATTGGCTCTATCCTGGAACCCTTATCGCAATTTTGCGATTGGTTCCTAAGACCTATTGTGCAAAAATCACCCTCCTACCTTAGGGACACAAAGGATGCTCTATGTCTCTTGCGTGATCTGGAGATCAACACATCTGAGGATCTCTTTATCACAATGGATATAGAGGCGCTGTACACCAGCATTCCTCAAAGATGCACACTAGCCGTCGTGGAACAGATCCTACTTAATATGGATTTGGGAATTTACCACCCCCCCCACACTTCATCATGGAATGCGCAGAGGTGGCATTGACAGAGAACTACTTTGAGTTCGAAGACGTGATATACCACCAAATCAAAGGCACGGCCATGGGTAGCACCTTTGCTCCTATCATGGCATGCCTTTACGTACACCAGTTTGAGAAGGACCACATCTTCAATCAGAATAACCCATATACGGCACACCTAAAAACCTGGAAATGCTATATAGATGACGTGTTCATCGTGTGGCGTGGAAATGAAGAAGAAGCAACAGCATTTGTACAATGGGTAAACACCAAGGACGCACACCTGAAGTTCACGCACTCTATCAACAAAGACCACGCCATCTTCTTGGACCTTGACATTACAATGACAACAGAAGGCATCAGTACAAAGGTACACAACAAAACAACGGACAAGAATAGCCTGCTTTTATACGGAAGCTATCATCCAAGGGCTCTACGGCAAAATCTTCCTGTTGGCCAATTTCTTCGAGTGTGCAGGAACTGTTCAAACACAGAAACCTATAATGAACAAGCAGAACAATTGGAAAAGAAGTTACTCGACCAACGCTATCCGAGGAAGATGGTCAAGAAGGCGAAAAAGAGTGCCAGAAATAAAAATCGAGAAGCACTGCTAGAAAATACACCGAAAGAGAAAACAAACAGAATTGTGTGCGTAACCACATACACCCCAGTATCCAACGCCGTTCAAAACATCATACGGAAGAACTAGCATATTCTGAATGGTGCAAAGAAACAGTGGGTACCCCCCTTATTTGCGTTCAGAAGGAACAAAAGCCTATGGGACGAATTGGTCCATGCAAAAACACCCCCCCAGGAGAGAGAGGAACAACTTACACTCTGGAACCATCAGAGACCCTAGGGCACTACCCATGCGGGGGCTGTTTAGCCTGTCCACTCACTAACACTACCAAAGAGGTGGACATAGGTACCAGTAACCCATGGAAACTCAAAAGTTTCAGTAACTCTAACACAGAGAAGTGGTGTACCTCCTTACCTGCCCGTGTGATCTCATGTACGTGGGCATGACCACGAGGAAAATTAAGGTCCGCATAAATGAACATCGAAGCACCATCTGGTGCAAGAAAACCAACACGGCATTTTGTAGAACAAAACCACAAGGACACCGACTTGAAATGGGTGGTCCTAGAGGTAATGAAAAAACAGAAGACAGATATGACCAAACCCCTATTTATCAGGGAACAGCGGTGGGTCTACCGCCTTCGATCATGGGAAACGGGTCTCAACGATGAGATCCCATGGCTACAGATGGGACGGTAATCTCCCTGCCATACATGTCCCACTGCACTTTACTTGGATGGCGGATATCTCCTGCACCAATGGTACCAGTAGGGACATCCAGCAGACACCACACTAGTGGGACCTTCATGATGGATAATATTACAGGCATACTAGCACTTCATGATAGAAAAACAAGGGACTCGCCTATTATGCATACTACCTCGCATATAGGATGTGTAGATTTATAGATGAAGAATATACATAGTCCTCCCATACTTCAGTTGAGTCCGGTTGACATATTGATCTCATATCCTTACATACTTTTGTAACGAAAAATATGGGCATTTTAATTCTCCCATCTCGCCCTCTTTTTATAGACTATAGATTGCCATGTCTTTTTAAGAAACCCACTTTAGGCTTTTCCTACTTTAATATACATTTGTTTCTTGATATAGAAACTGTACCAAAAGCCTCATGTCATAGACTTGCACTCGATGTGGTTTAGCGCCCACATGATGACGCTTCCCCGCACACTATGGGCTGTTCTGATTTCTTTGACACGAGGTACAGGCAGCACCTGATTCCCTCACTTGGACTAACACACATGGTCCCAACCACGCCCTGGCCGCGAGTCTCCTCCTGACTGGCTGACTGGCTGACAGGGGGACGCACCCACGGCCAGGCAGCAGCCTGCCTGCAATACAATTCCACCCGCCCGGATGCCGGATACTCCAATCCGGCTAAGCGACGGTCTCTAACGCGCTACGAGCAGGTCAGGCATTATAACATCATGCATTCATTGGCGCATTTTGGGACACCGGATCCCACAACCTGGCAGGCACTTTTTCAATCACGATGCTAATTCCGTCTTACTTCCCAATTAAGAGCACTATAAAAAACAACGCTCCCCCAACATTTAGTCATCACCGGGGGGGACAGAAGGATACACCTAGGTGCAAACACGGGAGACGCACCTTGAAGCAGTAAGAGAGTGTTTGTGGGCATGTATGAATGAATGCGTACATTTGGACAGGAGTACTTACAGGCTCCTAACTCTATGTGACTATCTAATGTGAAAGCTTTATTTTTGTGCTACTTTTTGTTTTTGTTTCTTACCCCTCCAGAGTCTGACTACAGGGGTCTTCCTTCCCTCCTCCTCCCATGGGGCATGTAGGTTCTTGTCCTAAGGTAAGACGTGTGAGAGACTCTCTCACATACAATGCTTTTTACATTCAAGTGTGTGCACAGATGAATGTCACGTGTCACACATATAGCCATCCACCTTAAATAATTGTGCATGCGGTTGAATGACCTTTACATAGTGACCCAGGTTTTCTATTGTACTCTTGTGTGTATATATATATATATATACTTTTTTGTTGTTTTACAGGCTTAACGTGAGGCATTCTATGGTGGAGTGTGACACAGGTCAGCTCACCAAGTGGTACCTTCTCACTACGAAGTTGGTAAGAACGGAGCCCCCTTGTTTTAGGTCCTGATGAATGCCACAGACCCAACTGGGCCATACGGCAGAAACATGTTGACCGCACCCACTACGGTGAAGGGACAGTCAATTTTCCCCATTGCACCGTCCACTTGTTTTTAATACCATATAGCTGCCGGTCACATTAAAAATTTAATTTGGTTACTATAATGGTTTTTAAATCTCACTCACTCTTCACGGGCCCCCACTTAGTTTAGAAGTGCATCCATGTCGTCAGGTGTATGCCCACCCTCTACCAAACCGAGTTTCTAGAGGGCGAGGACTGCCGATGATGAAGCATGACACCTGGTGGTGTGTGAGGACAGTCCTTCACTTTTTGTGAGATGTCCACACTCACAATTTAGTCTTAGAGCACCTCGGTCACTAGACTAGGAGTGGCCCCATTTGTGTTGAACAACATCTAAGAGACATCAGCAATAGCATTTACCCATCTCATTGCAGATGATGAACCCTCACCTCCTGGCCAGCATGCTAATCCGGACTTCAGCAATGATGGAGATGATGATTACATACTAACCATCAACCAGGACACCCTCCAAGAGCTCCTGGACTCCATCGGGACACCTTCTCTGGACACTCCGCATTGGAGTAAGGACATCGCTCTACTCATTCAAGCTGCTGGAGTTATTTCCTGCACTGTATATTGATTCAACCGGTCCCTAAACCACTGAATATAGGTGGATGAGGATCACCGTCCTTCCTTATACATTATGGGCTCTTGAAGAGCCTATTGTCACCCTACCGCGACTTGGAGGCGGGTGGCCACACCGGGAGAATTATCTACCAACTTCCTGAATAGGGTTGCCCCTTCTTCCCTTCTCCCCCTGTCCTGAAGAAGACCCGCAGGCTGAGGTTCAAATTACCCTCCTTTGCCACAAAGTTGGGTCGAAACGCCGACGCCCATTTCCAGCAGGCCTGGACCATATGCCCCCCTCCCCCTATCTGGCTAAAGAAGATACATCTCTTCACTGTTTATGAATTATACTAATATATTTGTACAATGTACTGTTATTGGCCAGGCCGTTGAAGATTGACTATTTGGTATCAATCATATTTATAATTTGATGAATCTTTGTCTTCTGATTCCGCTTGGGAATTTTCCCCTCATTCTCACTCACTTCACACTAGAGCACTCTCTTTTGCACGTTCCCTATGAGCAACCTTCTCTATTCTTTTGAAAAACCATAGTGGAGCCAAACAATCACCGTATGTTGGTTCAATTTTGTGATCAAATAAATATATGTTTTTTGGAAACCGATGTTTGTTGTACATCTGAGTACCTGAATTAATTCGGTTCTATGTAAACGTGAGCAAAAATTGTTATATGCTCGGAGTTTTTTGAATTAACAACTGTCTCTAGAAGGAATTTACGCTAAAGAAAGGTCCAGGACCGTTGATTTCTGTATCAGCTGCTCTGGGGTCATGTTGTCTGTTGAAGCAATAAGGATATATGTCAGTCAAAAGTTGACAAGGAACTGGTAACAGCATAATGAAACATCATTATTTACGCAACATCTAAGGTAGCAGACCCTACAGCCTTAATTCTTCTTGCAGCTTAGAGTGACCATACACATGCCAATTATCTATCATACCAGAAGTACTAAGCCCTCATTACAAAGGATGGGCAATTGTTGCACAATGCAATTGCGACACCATGGCAGATGTATGTATGACAATGTCAGTAGTTACTATGCTTGAGAACAGTGCTCTTTGGTACACATGTCACCTTCACTGCACATTACTGTGCATTTTGCATCCTGCAATACCCTTTATGCCATAGGGATTTGCCACAGTAATATGAACAATGTCTGCAAGTACATGTATTGTCTCACAACGTTGTGTAACTGATAAGGCAATGACCCATATCAGGGCACATTACAAACTATACTGAACACTTGGCAGGAATGACATTTAACAATGGACGCTGGATAAGTACCTCACATCACACAGAGGCATATGAAACCTCTCCTATCTGAACTGTTGTAATTCCAAGGTGGACCATGCCACCACTCAGTACATGCTACCAATATCATAGCATGTGCAACTGACATGCTTTCAGAATTCTTCACATCCGCATCCATGTTCAGATGTGTATCCACTACCACATATATCTGCATAGTCTGCCACTGTGATCATGGCTCCCCTGTCAAGCCTCTATCATGTGGTTCATCCCAGATTGGCAAAGTGTTCTCCTTGACAGTAGTAAGAGGCTGATAGACATGCAACACTTAACGTCACATTTTCCTGACCTATTAATCTTCTTACAAAAGTTCATTTGTGATAGGGATGCACATTGAATCTGGCAAGTCACACAGCATCTGACACCACACTCAATCCTTGCACTACATGATTAGCATTGATGAAGACACTCGCTGGTAAAGTTGGGGTCCTTGAAGTCATCCACCTCACCATGTGTGTATGATGGGTGTCCATCTACAAGACATAACATGTAAAACACATCAGTAAACTTAGAACACATATTTGATATGCAACAAAAGCACAGTATATATGCATACCTATTGGCTATGTTACTCTTCTGGTTCTAAGTAATAAATAGACACAGTTTACATGCTTGAATGTTACATTGGTAAGGCCGGCTGAAGTGTACATACATGTGAAGAGCCAAAACATGCACCTGTTGGCCAATGTGTGGAACCAGGTCATGAACCTCATCACTACCAAAGTTTACTATGGTAGCTGACTTTGATGATTCTCTGCACCTACATAAATCACATACCATACTTAGCAAGGTATTGCTATACCCAGGCCCTCTCAAATGCGGACACCAGTAAAAGAGTACGCATCATGTGTACTTGTTCCCTCAGTTAGGTGAGTTCTGTACCTGTCAGTGCTGCTGAGTGCATGATATTGTTCACACATGTTCCATGCATCCCTAAATTTGAACTAGCATAATTGAACAATAACACGTATGGGATAGGTTGATGTGTGTCATATTCAGGCTAGCACACCCTCGGATACAGTGCCATGTGAGTGGGCTCCCATCTGACATACATTGGGCCTCACATACTAGAGGCATGTTCTATGTGAGTCTCATATGTAAGGGCAATTACACTGGCTCTGGAGTCTAAAACACCTCCATGATCCATGCAAAGGCAGCATGCAGGATTGCTATGCATTCAGAGGTATGTAGACAGGCAAGCCAATGCAAAGCACAACGTAGCTGTATTGGGCATCAAGGAGCCATAACTTTGACATTAGAAATGCTGTTCAAGC
Organism: Calotriton arnoldi; assembly: GCA_963921515.1. NCBI lineage: Eukaryota > Metazoa > Chordata > Amphibia > Caudata > Salamandridae > Calotriton > Calotriton arnoldi. The sequence goes on along the minus strand of CAWUFW010010419.1, from coordinate 358,290 downwards.
AGTGATATATGTTTTGCCACATTCAGAGGTTACCTAAGCAGTGTAAGCCATGGCAGGCCTTATAAATGCTTGACAACCCAGAAGAGGTATGCCAAGGAGTCTCATTGGCACATCACTATGGACCTCATTTACAAAGCCCTTGCGTGGCGGGTGCATCACTTTTGACAATGTGAGAAGTGACATCCCAGCAGTGCAACGGGCTTGTACATGAGCTCCTTTATGTGTAATGTATATCCTGTAATGGCCAATCACAAATGCCTGTTGTGAAATAAGCAGTAATAGTGCACATCTGCACTACCTGGTCTGTCAGCATATGTGTCGTCTGGATGGGATATGGGCATGTACATCAGCTCAATGCTTCCCTGGGACTCATCTGCATCCCCTACAGGGACAAATACTTGTGTGGACCGCACAGTGTCACAGATAGCACTGGTGCACAGATCGTGCCAGCACTATTGCCATGGCATTTACCGCTTTTGCATGGGGGCATGGCTAATTTGAGCCAAAAACATGTGAGCCATACTTAATGTTACCACAATACATCAATGGGTGCATGAGACACATAGGATAGCAGACAAATCAGGTGTACTTACATGTTGCTCCACCAGCTTCTATGCCCACATAGTCCAGGAGGTCCTACTCCCTGCCGACCACATGTTTAAGCTGATGGGTGTCGTGGTCCACTCCATGCATCCTCTGCATCTGGAGACATATACATACCCAGCAGACTGTCACAGGGTAGCCCTGGATGACACGGCCCCCACTAGCTACCATGGCAGGCAGGTAATGCGTGACCAGCAACAGAAAGCTCCCAAACTCCTGCTTGGTCATGGGGCAAGACCAACTCTTCCCTGGCATGATCCCACCCAAACACAACTGAACACCCCAAAAAACCACTACTACCCCTATAACAAACATATACCCCAAAAGACAAACACCTGCCAGCACACTGGACAATAAACAACAATATACAACAAATACACACAAAAAGGACTTGAGAGACACGACAGGGACAGCAGACATGATGCACCAGCTCCAAAAACACCAAGACCACTCTTCAGCACAAATAAAATGCCACCACTCCCAAGCTCAGACAGAAAAACTGTGACTTAAAGTGAAAATGAAAGTAACTTAACAGTTCCTGGTTTGCAGCATGCAGGATCCATTACATCACTTCCTGTTAGACCTGACCTTTTCAGTGGGTTTACCCCCAGACTTTTTGCTTTTTGGCCTCCTGTTTTGACCCTGTTTATGTTGGTTTTAGGACTCTGGGTACTTTACCACTGCTAATCAGTGCGAAAGTGCATATGGTCTCTGTGTAAACTGTTAATATGGATTGGTGGTTCCATGATTGGCTTATTTGACTTACTACTAAGTCCCTAGTACAGTGCACTGTGTGCCCAGGGCCTGTAAGTCAAATGCTGCTAGTGGGCCTTCAGCACTGATTGTGCCACCCACACAAGCAGCCTTGCAAAAGGTTCTCAGACCTGCCACTGCAGTGTCTGTGTGCAGTTTTTACTGCCATGTCAACCTGACCTTCCGTTTTATTACATGTGAGTCACCCCTAAGGTAGGCCCAAGGTACTCCTGTGGGCAGGGTGCAGTATATGTGAAAGGTAGGACATGTTCTGGTGTGTGTGACATGTCCTGATAGTGAAATACAGTGTATTTCGTTTTTCACTATGGAAAGGCTATCTGTCCCATAGGATAGAATGGGAGTTTATTTATAACATCTTATAAGTATAACTTCCCACTGGGACAAGGTAAGAAGATGGAGTTTAGTACGCCTGAACTCAGAATATAAAAATGAATCTTTTAGTAAAGATGATTTTTATATTGTGTGTTTAAAAATACCACTTTTAGAAAGTGGGTATTTTATTGCTTAGCCATCCTGTGTGCCTCTGTCTGTTTGTGGATTGACTGTCTGTCGGGCTTTTGAGTGACAGGGGCTGGGGTTGAACATTCTCTTCAGACAGCCACTGGCGGGGTTGAGGCATGTCCTGCCTTTCCTGGATGAGTCAGAGCTGGGCTGAATAGACCTGGGCTGCATTTAGAGTAGGAGGAGGATATTTCCCTGCACCTGAATAGGCCTGGTCTGCCTTACACAATGCTGTCTCCAACTCCTGTCAGGAATCTGGGCCTGAGAGGACAGAACTGGTTTGGACCGAGCACAGAGCCTCTCTGCCACAAGAGAACAAAGAAAAATTGAGTATAAATATTGGGGCCCAAACCCCAGACCTTTGGATTATTTCTGGACTCAAGAGGAACCTCTGCCAAGGAGAAGAGCTGGAAAACTGAAGAAGTACTGCACCTTTGCTGTGTGCTGTCTGGGGTTGGCCTGCATGGCTGTTTCTGCTAAGGAGAGGACCAAGACTTTGCTGTGTGCTGTGTATCCTGCTTGAAGAAGATCTCCAAGGGCTTGATGTAGAGCTTGCCTCCTGTTCTGGAATCTCTGGGATACAAAGACATCATTTCCTCTGTCCTCCTGCATCTGGAACTGCTGTTTCAGCTGCCACAGAGGGAAGTTACAAGACCGACGTCAACGAGCGATGCCGCGACCTGCAAGGAAGCCGTGGGCACCGCTCGTGAAGAGCACAACGCACTGCCTCAACTTGCACCGCAGCCCCGACGCCTGCCAACGCCGCACCATATCAACTCAGATGCCATCACCAAGGCAGCTGCCTGCACCTAAGCCAAGAGTCCTGCTCGTGATGCTCACAACGCACCGCCTCGACTCGCACTGCAGCCCTGACCTCATCGACTCTGGTGCATCATCGTTGCATACTGGACGTGGGTGACAACCTGAATCCATCGACACCGCACTGTCGTAAGGAAACCGGTACCTCGCCACCACCACGACATCACCTCTCTGGCAACAGTAAGGAACCGACTCCTCACCTCCCCGACAACAGTAAGGAACCAACGCATCACCTCCCCTGCATCGCAGTTAGTAACCGAGGCCTCACCTCCTCTGGGGTCGTAAGGAACCGACGCATCACCTCCCCTGTGGTCGTAAGAAACCGACGCCGCCCGGCTCCAACGAAGCCTCACCTCCATGCACCGTCTTTGCTTTCATCGTTTGCCAAAGTACTGTTCTTTGGGGGTCTGTGTGGCGATCGGCGCCGTACTTTGGGAATTTCATCTGTCACTACGTCCTATTAGCTTCAGTTATTTGTTGCTACAAGCTTTATTTGTGTGAATAACCTATTTTTGAGGATATCTTTGTATATGTATTGTGGATTTTTGTCAGTTTGGTCTTGTTTGTTAAGATAAAGATCACTTATTTTTTTAAACTGTTATGGTTTCCATTTGTAGTGTTTTCACTGTATTACTGTATGTGTGCACAAATGCTTTACACACTGCCTCTGAGATAAGCCTGTCTGCTCGTGCCAAGCTACCAAGGGGGTGAGCAGGGGTTGTCTAAGGGCGTGACTCCCTTACCCTGACTAGAAGCAAGGGTCCCTACTTGGACAAAGGTGCAAACCATTGCCAACTAGAGACACCCATTTCTAACTATTCCCTTTATCCATTACTTCACTTCCTGGGTGGATGCGTCACGTTTTCAGCTGAAGCATAATTTTTTTTTTATGCTATCAGTCAATGCTTGGATTTCACATAATGCAGGTTTTAGTATGTGTCGAATGGAAAGCGTAATTTTTGGCTGGTGCAGCTGCTGGAAAAATCAGGCCTTATGGTCATGCGTCCGTTTTTTTTTAAGCAATAGGTAAAAATGTGTGTTTTCTGGTGTATTGGGATGTGCATTGCATGTAATAATGTACAGGGATTGCAGTGTTGGGTGCGAATTGTAGGGTTGACCTGTTTACAGTCTTTACATGTGTTTACTGTGTGTTGACAGTGAACATATGTGTGAGCTCATGCTGTTCAAGAATCATACTACGCATAGTGCCCAAACACTGGGGCATATGTACAAGGGGATTGTGCCACCAAATCTTCACTTTTTTCCGAAGGTGGATGCCCTGCACCATATTTACAAAGTGCTGTTAAGCCAATTTACATGGCTTAATGCAGCTTTGTCAATATGATACACTTTACCGCAGATATCTGCGCGAAAGAGGCGTGCAATGGGTGTTGCTGTGGGCATTCCACTGCAGCACCCATTGATTTTTGTTACAGCCACAGATTTACAAGGATGTGTAAATCTGAGGAAGCACAAAAAGTGAATACCATGCCGAAGCAGGTGTTAGATTGGTGCAACAAAGAGAAATACTTTATATCTCCTCGTTTTTGATTTTTCTATGTATGCTGCATTCTGCAGCGCACATAGAAAGAGCAAAACACCATTGATGATTGTTTTGTGTAGGAAGGGACACATTCCTCCACATAAACAATCATCCCTGCAATGCAGCTACCCTTGCACTATGGTGCAAGGGTGTATGTATTGGCACTAGCCAGCTAATTATAGCGCCAGGACTAGGGGAACCACAGGGGTGCGCCGTTATCTTGTACATAAAGCGCATCCCTGTGTTTTGGAAAAAATGCAGCATGGTGCGGCAAAATTTGGTGCAGCTCTTCACTGCGCCATTCTCTTTTACATATGCCCCACCGTGGTAGCACAACGGCATACCTTATCAGAGGTGCCCTGTGTGCTAAATGTCTTTTCATCCATTGACATTGTATTAGCTACCCCCAAGGATGCGAACAACTATCACGGCCATGGGGTCAGTGCACCTACATGTACGTCAGCTCAGCCTACTGTCAAATAGCCCTGTGTCCCAGGGTGGAGGGATCAGCCTGTGGGGAAATTTGATAGTGTGCAGCAATTGGCTGCACCCACCTGGAAGGGGATTTATGGATGGCGCTATTTGTTTGTTTGAGTATTTGCCATTCATATCCAAGAACCATACCCTACAGGAAAGTGACAGTGTCATCGTTTGTGGCCAGCATGATCCTGATGCTGATTGTGCTATGGTAGATCACCATGCATTCCTTGGCGTGACCTCCTACATATTGCTGATAGTAAGGCTGTGTAAATCACAGCATTACTACTGCATCAAGGGGGTGTTGCTTGTGAATAGTGGTGGGTGTTCACATGCAACACTGTTGCACTGACAAAGTATAATATGCAGCATTTGTATGTGTGATATGAGATAACCTAATTGATTTGACATGTGGATACAGTTATTGATGTAGCATATGTAGACTGTAGTTTTGGGACTGTGTTCCCCTTGCACATACTATGTGGAACACTTCAGAGTCATCATACTATGAGTGCCCTTCTGCTATCGTCCACAAGTATGAGGCCATACAAATGGCTAGCATCAGGAGAGACACACACACACAGTCATTGCACACTATCTACGTTACCACACCAGGTTAATTGTGGCTGGGAATGGAGGACTGTCTGCTACAGGTAGTTGGCATGCACACCATTTCATTTGTACCAGATGATGTTCAATGCTGTTTTTTACAGATAGCTACATACATTATCTGTGTGACTATTAGTAGCAGGACAAATGTGAATGTTTAGGTATTTACTGTGACTACGCAATCAAAATGCATACACAGTGGTAGTGCTCATACATTTATTTACAAATAGATTAACGATGTTTTATATTTCATCATTGTGTGAGATCATGTATTTCAATCATGGTTCCGAGAAGAAATTATTTATGATGTTGTTCCTCCACCGTAATGAGGCAACTGATGGTCCAGGTCGATGAGGCTCCTCATCTTCCTCTTCACCATCGTCTGGCAGCTCCTGCTCCCCATTGTCATCAGCCTATGGCACATTTGTCTTGACACACATGCTGTGCAATATGCAGCACACCAATATAATTTTACACACCATAGGTGGTGAGTATAGAATCTGCCCCCAGATGGATCAAGGCTCCAGAAGTGTAATTTTAAAACTCCAAATGTCCACTCAGTGATGGACCTGGTGCTGCATAGAGCATGATTGTAGGTCTGCTGGGCTTCCGTTTGTGGGTTTTTCAGAGGATTCATGATCCACGGCAGCAGAGCGTGATCTTGGTCCACTGCAAAGAAAGGAGGAATACAATCAGCTAAGAGTCATGACAAGGGATGGCCCAACATTTATGTCCAATCTGTTAAGTGTCCTGATTGACTCATACACCTTACTTACTGTAAAAGATGTGCTATGACATTGTGTGGCATACACGCAAGTAGGGATTGAAACTGACTGACACTGTGCTACACATGCAGGTGTGCTGTCCTATGTAATGCACTTGCTATTTGCCATATTGGTGAGTGCCAATGTCATGCAGGTGAAGATTTGTCACCAATAAGGTGAGTCAATTTGCCATTGAGTAGGCACATGTCTCACATTCATCTATTGTGCCCATTATTGGCCACTATTACTGTTCCTGAACTGATACCTGTCTGATTTGACATTATGTAACAGGAACAGGTGATGTGCCATACTTCAGTCACACATATTTTGCATTGAGAGTTGGCATCAATGTTGTTCCATGTGTTCCGCCATGGGAAGGATAGTGAGTGGATATCAATGAGGGACATGATAGTGTACACATGGCAGTGCACAGTGTCTACTTTGTTGACAGTACACAAGGGGTTAGAGATATGTGTTAATATTGCACTGTACAATACAACTGGTAGACTGACTACATCACAGTGCCACACTGCTTGTTGACAGTCTAGGCTATATTTTCCACATGATTCAGTGTCCCGGGATTTGTGGTTGTGCTATTGGAACCTGTGCAGCATTGCTCCAAGACGGGCACATTATTTCCATGATAACTGTGTTGTTAGCTGTCATGGGAGATGTAGTTTGTGCATGATGCCGCACCTTGCTGCACAGTCTGGGGACTTGCATGAATGACATAGTGGTTTATGCCAAAAGAAACAGGGTGTACATAGGATGTGATGTGTGTATATGATGAGTGATATAATGTAGCATGGTAGAGATGATCTTGTGAGGTTCAGATATGACTATATATCTCTGTTTCATAGGTCTGGGCTACATCTCATACCTCATGACCATGGGCATTACATGTGGACACACAGACTAGAGACAGGGATTGCCTTGCTTCAACAGAGTGTTTGGGCCCATCTTTTTACAAGTGGTTGCATTTGTGAGGGTCTTTAATACTATTCAATGCACACACAGGGCCTCATGAAGCAGTTTTTGCCACTGGGCAGCAATGGATATAATATGGCTGCACTGACCTGCATCCAAAGTAAAGGGGTGGAATGTGCCTTTTGCTGACATACAGCACATCCACAGTTCATCCGCATATGCACCATCACATGGTAGTGATTATTGCCAAATTCCCCCTGCACCATGGTGCACGTGCCTCCGCTTAGTGTCCTCACATGACGTCATGCTTTAAGAGACACATTCCAGCACCAAAAACACTCAATCTATGCAATTTCCTACTTCTATGTGTCCTGCGGAATGCAGGACACATAGTAATTGGACATCACAAAGAGACATGTAATTACGTATCCTTATTTCACCTCCCCTTTGGAGGCACACTATTTACACATAGTCCCAGGATCCCTGAATATAGGTTGTGTGGAAATGTGCGAAATCTTCATTATTTTTAGATGGGAAAGGCCACCGCAAGGCCCATGGTAGACATCCTTAACATATGGTGAATGAATGCTGAACTTTGGTGTGGCTTGCTTTACTGCATACCTATGAGGCCATGCAATGTCATACAGACAGACTTTGCATTGCCACATTGATATGTTTTGGGGAGCTGCTCCACCAAAGCATCATGAATACTAATCCTCCATCAGCACAGTTCAATTGCACATGTGGCCCACAGTGGCAGAGGTGGTCTCGACATGTGTGAATTGTAGTATTGTATTGCGTATATGCCATGTAGTATGGTGCAAGTATTTAGGCCCACACTAACTACGTATGCACTGTCTCATTCAACCCAAGACTGATATATCAACATATTCCTACATGATTGACTGCCATGTGGTCTGCTATGTGGTTGAGATGTACTTACCAACCAGTAGGCCATTCCCATATGTCCCATTCTAGAAGAGCTCATTGATTGTGGAATGCAGGAAGATGAATGAGTCATGAGCACTGCCAGGGTACTTTGCAAGGACATTTATGAAGAGGCCCAGATGGTCCACAATTGCCTGCACGTTCATCGAATAGATGTGCTTTCTGTTGCAGTGGATGTGTGATATTGTTGCTAGAGGCACAAGTTCCACATGGGTGTAGTCCATTGTCCCAACACATGCTTATGATGGCATCCAGGACGGAGGGGAGAAACCTTGAGAAGGATGCCTGGGATACTCCTGCCACTCTGGCGGTGGTGAATTGGAAAGTTTTGGATGCCAGCATGTGCAGGACAGCCAGTAGCTTGGCCTGCGAAGGTATGTTGGTGCAGCTCTGCGATGTTGGCTGCAGCCTTGGTGCAATCTGATGCAGGAGGTGGACAATGGACTCCCTCTTGAGCCTGTAATGGGCAATGACCTCCACCTCCCTGAGGTCAATGAGGGCAATCCTCTGGCGGTATGTCCGCTCCCTTCTTCTGCGCTGCCTCTGTGGTGGTGGTCTTCTTGGTGCTCCGAGGTGCAATAGTAGTAGATCCATGGCATGGTTGAGCTTGCCATAGTGATTTGGGTATGTTCTGCTTTTATATCAGTGTCAATGCGTCATTTTTACGCCTGCTTTCCGTAGCGGTAAAAAAACTGATGCTAATGGGACTCAGCGCCTGTTTTTCAAACGTATCCTTGTACATACGGCAGCGTCAGTTTTGCAATGCTTTTTCCGGGGAATGCCTATCTTGCATATCATTACCAAAAAATGCAGCTAGCAGATCTGGCGATAAGAAAAACAGGCGCTAGCAGTGAAAAAGTGTTAGTAAAGTGCTCTAGAGTCACTTTGTAAATATCGTGCCAAAAAAAAGCCACTGCAGCGTCAAAGAAATGACACTGCGGAGGCGTTAACTCCTTTTAAATATGCCCCCAAGGGACTTGATTCAGACATCACTACCAAGATGCAGACCTGAGACCTCTAGATTACAGACATGTCCGCAGCAAGTGATTAACTGACTGAGACTTCTGAATTGTTCTGTTGATGGAAACGAATGTGTGTAATATATGTAAAGGGTCATGGACGTCAGCTGACTGAATTTCTGTGACAGGCATGGTCATTGCTGAATTGTTCTGCCTCTGAAGTTTCAAAATGTGCAAACTTCAAAAATGGATGAAATCACAAAGTCAGGAGTTCTTTAATTACAGACTTCCTATGAAAGTTAACTGCTTCTTGCGAGATATTTAGAAAGGTGGGGGCAGTCCAAGGTGGTCTGTGTGTCTGCTGCCTACCCTGCCCATAGCATAAGCCCATGCTTTCCCCACTTAACCTTTCAAACCATGTATTGAGACTGAAAATATCAAGCAGCTTCAAAAAGGCTGAGAGGTGTGGCATAAATTAGGCCATTTTGACAGGTAGAGTACCACAAGTGTGGCTATATGACTGGGAAACAAATCAATGTGTGAAAATTCATAAGTCCTCATCTTCCATAGAAAGCCGTAATAAAAAACTGACTGCATTTGTTGCAGGAGCCATAGGGGGCCTAGTCTAGCAATTTTGGCTATTGGGGCAGTACCAAGGATTACTTGCATATGGCTGCTTCTGGCATGGTGGGCAAAAAAAAATGATGGCCTGGATTGTGGCCTGTCAGGAATTCACATGGCATCGCTGGTACGATGACCTGTGCTATCTGTAAACATCCCCGGGGGCTCCACTTGAATCATGTTGCAGTGTTTTCCCCTGAGGTCACAACAAAACTCGTGTTGTTCCCTTCTTAAAAAACAATGACCTTGGTTGGGAATTATCCACTATGTCCTACTATCGCCAATGGTCTTAGTGTACAATATTTGTTTTTGCCTCGGCTTGTTTATGTGGTGTGTTGTACTTTTCTGGCCGTCTCTCCTGTTCAAGTTGTCCCTCTTTGTATAGCTGGGGAAAACAAGCCGATGAGCTCTTGAAACAAGCGCACCGACTTTGTTTCCACGTTGTCATGGCGACGCTCCTTCTATCTATGAGACCGGAGCATTACAGATCTGCCGGTCATGTGGGAACAGGACGCCACCTAGCACGTTGCTAGCAATGCTCCGGCAACGCCCTGCTCATAGGCTATAAATAGCCACACCCCCAAGACATGACGCTTGGCTTTGTTTTCTCTTCCGCATCGCGTCGTAAGTCAACAGGAATTCCCTACAGAGAACGAGTCTTCTGCATCCTGAAATTCCCTGGAGCCAGCTCCAACACACAAGTGCATGATAGCAGGACTGAGAGCTGCACCGCCGCTTGTCAGCTAAGTGGCTATATAGACGGGTAAACCCAAAATCACTGGGACCTGAGTATAAGACAGTATAATAAGGAGTGGTCCCAGTAATAGTACATCTAACAGTGTCAAAAACATATATATAATCATGTACAAACAAAATCAAGAATAAGCTTATTTTTGCAGCAGTGTTATTTAATCACACTGAACACATATTTCAATTTAAGAAAACATTAAAACTTTTTTGAGTGCCCAGCTGGAAAAGGGAAAAAGAATAAGGGAAAGTTGGTGATTTGGGTGAGAGTAGTGGGGTACGTGAAGTTAGAGTATAGTGCGTGTCACAATTTTACTATTCAATTGGCATATCATTTAGCCAAAAGATTGCATAATTCCAATGATTAATACAGTGTATCACATAGCCATGTACGGAAAACAACAAATAACAGTAAAACGAGTACTGTCGATAATACTGGCAACAATGAAGTGTTGACGTTTCGACCCCTGAATGAGTGTAGGTCCTTGTAATCCTTACTAACGGGGTCTTCCTCAGGACTATAGTGGGTGTAGGCCCGGAAAAGTGGGGTGGGGCACCTGAGAGTAAAATACAATACAAAAACGTTTACCACTTCTAAACGCTATACAAGGAAAGTATGCATCAATAGGTGTACCAATCCCTACCGTGACTAAATGAAGAGGGACCTCACAAGAATTAGAGGTTAGACCGATCGGGCTCAGCGGCTCCAAGAGGATAAGAGCGAAAAACACCTGCAAGAATAAGGTGTCTGTCAATAACCCCTCACCTATGATAGGGTATAGATGTAGTTTTGGTTATATGTTAATACAAGTCTCTTACTAGGTGGGTGAGTCCAGTCTAAATTATCCAATCCATGTCATTCGTATCAATCCATAACTCTAGTATTCCATTCGTGTTAATCCATAACTTGAGTGTATCAAAGAGGGAACCCTGGTTGCCTCACAAGGGTTAAATCTAAAATCGTAGATAAAAGGAGGAAGAAGAAACAATAATCACTGCTTATAAAAACGACCCTAGCATACCACAGGACAAACTATCGCTAGTTTAATACAAACACATGTAGCTGGCTAAAGTAATAAATACCTGTCCGTTCATCCAATAAAGAATCAACCCCTTTTTCACCACAATCTGTAGACAAAATGTAAAAGGAATGTCAGATCTCCTCTATTGCAGAAAGACATCTTGTATCACAAAATGGATAAAAGGTTCTGCTAACCCGAAACCCAGAAACAGTGGCAGAACCTACGATTCAATCACTTTGGAATCTGCCACCGGTACAGGGACATTTTAAATGTGGACACTGCAAAGCGTGTCGGACAACAATCCAAACCAAAAGTTTCACGTATAAACAACATACGATTGTCCTGGATTCGTTCACCAATTGTAACACGATGAACGTCATTTATGGAATCATTTGTCCGTGTGGACTTCTCTATGTGGGCCAAACCCAGCAGAAGATCAAGGCCCGAATACTTCAACATCAGAGCAGGGTTCGATGTTAGGTCCAAGGGGCACCTCTAGTTGAACACTGCACAGTGAAGGGACACACCCCTGATCAGCTACAGTGGTTGGTAATAGAGAAAGCCACGTTGGGCCCGAGAGGGGGGTAACATCGCATCAATCTTGAATACACGAGAATGCAAATGGATGGCCCATTTGGACACCATCGCAAATGGACTCAACGAACTTGACTCTAGTCATGCACATTTAGCGTGCCTCACGACTGAGTAGCTTGCTCAAGGTCTCTCCGCACACATGTAGATTTCCAATTGTAATACCACCAAGACGATCCCTTCCTGCTTGTTACCTTGAGAATGTCCTTCTACTTTTGAATAGCTGTTAATCATTACAACAAGACAAGTTTAATTTAATGAACCGATAATGCTCAATATATGTCTTTTCCAAGTCTCTAAGCTTTGTTCCATCTTTTCCAATATGAATGTCTCACTGTTTTGTAATACAGCTTATGGAGGATGTATTTAATATGGTGAGATGTAACTGTGTTTGTCTATTGTGTATAACACTTTGTGGTAAAAGGTACAGCCATTAACCAACAACTTTTTGCCCAATCTAATGTACCCGTGATGTGGTCCACTATGAATTTATCCATTGTTTTAACAGTCGTGCATTGCGGTGGTCCACTATGAATATATCCATTTTCTTGACAGTTGTGGATTGCGTGTTGTCTTTTCCAAAAAAAAGGGGTTTTCATATCAACCTTTCCCCTTTATTCACCTGGACATGATAAGCTATACCCTTCAAGGGTATGCCAGTAGGTATCCCAAGTAACCACTGTTGTAGTTGAAGGCAGCCTGAGTCTGTTTTCCCTTCCCCTCAGTCAGGCACTCAATTATCACCAGCATCTAGCGTCTGCGGGACGCTGATCCTCACGCGGTTACGGCAATACTTTTGCCGTATTTAAATAGACTACGCGCCACCCTGCCGTTCCTTTCCAACTGTGTGGAGCTTCCCTAGCAAGTAGCGGTGAGTTCAGTAGCCTATGCGAGTGCGAATGCGAGATGTTTTTCACTTGGCATTGAGGTGTTTGGAATTTTGTTTCCATAATGGAGTCACTGATTTCTGCCTTTCTCTGCAGATTCAGCAACGCACTACCATCGCTTACACGGTTCATCCGGTAAACGCGGTGAGTTTTGCCTATCGTTTCTGGGTTTAGGGTTAGCGGAACCTTTTATCCATTTTTTGATACAAGATGTCTTTCTGCAATAGAGGAGATCTGACATTCCTTTTGCATTTTGTTTACAGATTGTGGTGAAAAAGGGGTTGATTCTTTATTGGATGAACGGACAGGTATTTATTACTTTAGCCAGCTACATGTGTTTGTATTAAACTAGCGATAGTTTGTCCTGTGGCATGCTAGGGTCGTTTTTATAAGCAGTGATTATTGTTTCTTCTTCCTCCTTTTATCTACGATTTTAGATTTAACCCTTGTGAGGCAACCAGGGTTCCCTCTTTGATGCACTCAAGTTATGGATTAACACGAATGGAATACTAGAGCTATGGATTGATACGAATGACATGGATTGGATAATTTAGACTGGACTCACCCACCTAGTAAGAGACTTGTATTAACATATAACCAATACTATATCTATACCCTATCATAGGTGAGGGGTTATTGACAGACACCTTATTCTTGCAGGTGTTTTTCGCTCTTATCCTCTTGGAGCCGCTGAGCCCGATCGGTCTAACCTCTAATTCTTGTGAGGTCCCTCTTCATTTAGTCACAGTAACTATAGGGATTGGTACACCTATTGATGCATACTTTCCTTGTATAGCGTTTAGAAGTGGTACACTTTTTTGTATTGTATTTTACTCTCAGGTGCCCCACCCCACTTTTCCGGGCCTACACCCACTATAGTCCTGAGGAAGACCCCGTTAGTAAGGATTACAAGGACCTACACTCATTCAGGGGTCGAAACGTCGACACTTCATTGTTGCCAGTATTATCGACAGTACTCGTTTTACTGTTATTTGTTGTTTTCCGTACATGGCTATGTGATACACTGTATTAATTATTGGATTTATGCAATCTTTTGGCTAAATGATATGCCAAGTGAATAGTAAAATTGTGACACGCACTATACTCTAACTTCACGTACCTCACTACTCTCACCCAAATCACCAACTTTCCCTTATTCTTTTTCCCTTTTCCAGCTGGGCACTCAAAAAAGTTTTAATGTTTTCTTAAATTGAAATATGTGTTCAGTGTGATTAAATAACACTGCTGCAAAAATACGCTTATTCTTGATTTTGTTTGTACATGATTATATATATGTTTTTGACACTGTTAGATGTACTATTACTGGGACCACTCCTTATTATACTGTCAGCTAAGTGAACATTAGAACAAAGTTAATACCTTGGTATTCCGGTTTGGAATAAATTGCATTTTCTTTTTTTTTTTTAGATCTTTTATACAAACTTGCTCATTTTTGTTTATGTGCCTGATTTTTGGGGAACTCTGTAAAGGACCGTGGACTTCTATCCTTTGAGTGTTGCATTTTAAGCTTTCGATACTACTGCAGAGTTTACCGCTAATGTTGCTCTAAGAATTATCAGCGCAACGGTACTATTAAATATATATATTATAAGTCAACTGCAGGTGAGAGAGTTCTAGAAGACTGCGCATTAGCATGCATAACAGAAAGTGCTTCATATTATGACATATTTTTTTCTTTATGTTTTGTGTAGCACCAAAATTCTTCACATTTGCTTAGGCTAAGTTAGGATGAGAGAATACTTGACGAACAGTACCGTTTATACCTTCCTACTCCAACATTGGAGGTAATTGTTTAGCGGTAATATCATGAGAGTGTTCTATATGTAAGTGATCCTTCGCTCCCTGTTAGTTAATGTGGGCTTTATTTTTAAATTAAGAAGACGCACGTAATCCTACAATCCCAGAACTAGGATCCTGGCTGGCCCGGGTGGTAGAAACGTAACAGTGTCTTCTCTTCTCTTTTCTCTCGTCCAAATCCCATTCCCCCTTGGAACACCTGCCAGGGCTCCTGTTTTCCTCAGTAGCGCTGAAAGGTGTCCTAGGAGGGTTGGAGAACTAGTCATCTCCCCTGCAGACATCCTGGATTTCAGGTGAGTGCTTGTTCATAACTCATTACACGGCCCAGAGTAATTGTGAGTGGCTAAGAGCCCTGAGAAAAAGGATAACCAAGATACCAAACGGGAGTCATGTCACCCTTCACTTTCATGTTCAGAAATTGATAACCTGGAATCAGTAGATTGACTGGCAAAGTCTGATAACCCCAATAGAGAGAGTAAATCTACGCCAAACAATTTAGATAGTAGTAGTACATCTGTATTGGCCACCCAACTGGAGATATAAAAAAATCAGGTACACAAGAAAATATCACTTGGTATCACTCCCAACATAACCATGCAATCCGAGCACATCCTTGATTCAAACTCAGAGGGTCCCTCACAAAACATCATGATGATATCATGGAATGTAGCTGGGCTAAAACGTAACCTTTTAGATCCAGATTGGCAAAAATATATAGGGACTTTCGATTTCTGTCTATTTCAGGAAACTTGGTTAATAGAACCCCCTCACAAATGAGGCTATAGGACATTCAATACTAGTGCGATACCTACAAAAAAGGGAGACCGTCGGATGGACTCGTAATATGGGTAAAGACCAATTTAAATGTAACCATAGAATCCATAAGCAGTACTTCCCCAGACATTTTATGTCTGGAATTAAAATCTCCCAAAAATAAGTACCTATATGTCTTTAATATCTCTATCAGACCGAGACCACTCTCTACAGAGTCACCAGTGGTACATCTGTTAGACGTAGTTTTTGAACATATTGAGCAAGATGGAGTCGTTCTTGTAGGGGGAGATTTCAATTGTTATTTTGAACCTGTTCTGGGGCTAGAAACAATCTTTGATGATGAGGTCCTGGCTAGAGGCATTGTTTCTCCGAATACAAATCCCTCAGTGCTGTATTCCACAGCGGCTATGCAATTAGCAAATTTCACTATAGAGCGAGGGCTGAGGGCATGTAATGGCAGATTTCCCTCAGACACCAAATGTTCTCACACATTTAGAAGGAGGGAAACTAAGTCTAGAATAGACTACATTTTGGTGAGCATTTCCCATTGGGGTACATAACAGATTTTAAGGTGGACAACGGAGAAAGAAGTGTTCACCTCCCATTGTGTTTAACCTTAACAGGGAGATTGATCAGCACTCACAACACTGACAGAGGGACTACTCCCTCACAACTGACGGTTAGTACTTACCGCAGATCAGTCAAACAGTCAACAATCATTGATAAAATCGAGCCCCTTACGTACATCTACAATGCTTTCCATGATGCTCTTTCCCCCTATAGCGATATGTATCCGGATTCTAGACCTATAACACAAATCCACCAATTTTTAGCTGAGAGAATAAAAACTGCTTTAACAAAACCCCAAAGAATAGGCTCGAATCGAGGAACTAAGAGCCAATCAATGACTCCCTGATATAATAAGGAATGCTCTTTAGTTAAAGGAAGACTACTAGCACCCATAAAAGCCAAAACCACAGCACAAATTAGGGAATTAAAGACGGAACATAAAAGGGTACAAAAGAAAGCAAGAAAGAGCTAGGACGACATTAACTGGGATGACCTCATCACTGCAGCTAGAACTAAAGATCAGTCCTCTTTTTGGAGGATAATCGCACACGGTCATAAAAGGGATAGTACTGATACAGAACATTATTTGGACCCGGGCACTTGGCGTAGACACTTTTCTGATCTGTATGCAAGTACCTCAGCGAGCTGTGCAAACTTCACCCCACCACTCAAAGCCTCTTCTTATAATACAGCAGAACTGACTCTTCAATTTAGTAAAGAAGAGACCAGAATAGCTTTAAATGCTATTAAATTAGGAAAAGCTCCAGGACCTGATAAAATACCGGGGGTTCTCTTGAAACATGACCCAGAAATATGGGTACCTTATGTTAACCTTTTATATAATGCCGTGGCTCTTGGGGCGCCAATACAGAATCATGGAAGGGGGCTGAAATTGTCCCCATCCATAAGAAATGCAGAAAGGATGATCCAACAAACTATAGGCCCATAAGCCTTATAGACACTCTCCAAAAAGTCTATGCAAAACAGGTTCTGAATAAACTAAACGAGTGGATAGTAGAGAAACATATCATCTCACCTTGCCAGGCTGGCTTTAGAACAAAAACTAGCACGATTGACCAGGTGTTCAGACTGTCCTGTATAGCCTGGAAATACATTAAACTATAGCCAGGACACTTGTATGTCGCATTTATAGACCTAAAGGCAGCGTTCGACCTGGTACCAAGGGACCTCTTGTGGGAATCCCTCCGACAACAGGGGGTGCCACGGGAAATCCTCACTCAGATAGTCAGATTACACCAAGACAACTTTGCGAAAGTACGTTGCTGTCCAGGGGGAGAACTTACAGAGGCCATTCCTGTCAAGAGGGGAGTGAGACAGGGCTGTCTCCTTGCCCCTACTTTGTTTATACTACATGTGAATGATTTAGTACAGCACTCACAAAAGTGTACCCACGATTCACCGAAGTTGGGAGGGGCCCACATATGTGCACTAACCTTTGCGGATGACACAATCCTGTTGTCCCAGACTTTAAGGGGTTTGCAAAGATTATTAGACAGTTTTAGCCAGTATTGCATACTAAAGGGACTTGAAATAAACCCTAGCAAGACTAAATACATGGCTATTAGACCACATAAAGGCTTTAAAAATGAAATAGTGTTAAAACATACACCATTAGAGCAAGAGACTAATTTCACATATCTTGATATAACAATTGATTGAAAATTATCATGGAAATCATATATAAATAAAGCCAAAACAGTCTTAATACAAAACATCATGCCAATTGTCAAGAAATTACAAGCGACTGAAACCAAGGCACTCTCCCCGGCGCTGGAGGTTTATAGATATAGAGGCCAAACAGCTGCCCTTTATGGATCTGAGCTATGGGGGCGGGGAAAATCTGACCCCATTAACTTTATGGGAAAATAAAATAATGCAGATGTTTACATCTCTTCCCCAAAATACTCCTGTGATCCCCCTGTTTTGCCACATTGGTATTAAGAGACTAGAGTATCTATCTATACTGAGACCCTTACTATATTGGATTAGGCTGTGGGTTACAGAAGAGTTATAGACAAGGGCTAAGAGAATTATTAGAACTTGATGGCCAATCCACTGTTCCATGATTCAGTCATTTGAGGAACTGTTTTTTTAAGCTGGGTCTAAATAGATATTGGATAGATCCTACCTCGCTGACACTAGATTCTAAAAAGGAGCTTTAGAGTATTTATTGGAACTATGTCTTGAATAAGGTGACACCAGAGCCTACAGCGGGAAGACTTACCATACATTTTTTATTTTTTAAGTCGAGCCCAAGCTTTGAATTTTTTCTGGATGAAATCCAACCCCAATTCGCAAAAACTTTGTACATGAAATTCCGTTATGAAATTCTCCATATTAATTCTTTTATAGCTAAGTGGTCTCCTGAACATGTAGTAGAGAAGGAACCCAAATGTACTCTATGTGGGTCAGACGCCGAAGATGGCATTGCACATATCTTATTTTTCTGCTCAGAATATGCTAGTTTTAGAAGGAAATGGATAAAGCCATTGTGCTTGAGGTTGACGACTAGGAAATATTTGGAGACCCTAAGAATATTGAAAACTGACAGTTCACAAATATTTGTATTTGGTATCAGTAGATTTTTACTTGAGGTGAGCTACGTTCGGAAAAAGAGAGGACTTAAATTTTAATATTTTTTAGATCACACTATGTTATATTGATAACGAATTGTATAAATATTATATTGTACCATGATTCGATCATTAACTGTTATGATAAAACACTCTCATGCTATAAGAATACGTTTTTAAGGCAAAGTCAATTAATTAAATATTTCTGACTGTCTCCTACATATATGTAACACTTTATGCACACAACCTTGGACAAAATGGACTGAGAATTTAATCCTGAATACGGTGTAAGACACAGAGAGCTGATCACAGACTGCCCAAAGATGTACAAAGAAACAATCTTCTATCGTTTATATTATCATTTTATTAGGGAAAAGCACTCAGCATTTTTTTCCTACTTTTAGTATTATTAATTTATTATGGAGTTGTATTGTGATTTTATCTTGATGCTGTTATTGTGTACTTTTATGATTCTTTGAACCGAATAAAGTTGTGGAATGAGTGGCTAAAATTAATTCAAGTAATCCACAGATCACTTTTTTGTTTTCTTCAGTGCAACACCCTAAGTGCCATGGGTTTTCCCAGATGTGGGTGTTGTGCTCATAGTGGCACAGGACTTAAGTTGCACCCTACTGAAGAAGCCCAAATAAGCTGAAACTGGTCTTGTGTTCCTATTCTGAGGTGACCTGGACTGGCAGTTCGACTGGACTGTTCTTACTGAAGTGCCTGAGATTAAATGAAGCAATATGCCCATAACTTATTGTTTTCCTAACTTTATTTTGAGAGCATTTGGTTGAGTGAAGGTTTAACTAAACAAGGAAGGTAAACAGACTGGGAGCATGACTGAATGCAATGAATGAGGAGGATCAAATGTGTTCAACGTAACATGAGACATTTAGATGAAGTGACACATCTGCATTGTCTTTGGATATCCTGAGTAACCTCGCTGGAATCTGGCCCTACTGTCTTTACATTGGGCACCTGTAAGGTAGCATGACCCAGTGGAGAATGCGATAATTTGGGTTTTCTAATATATGTATTTGATTATATACTGAATACATGTTCATACATATTTTTAGCTCTGAAGAAGTTCCTAGAGAATGAAACATGTAGGCAACTATCAAATGGATTTTCTTTTATTGAAGATGACAATAAGGGATTGAATATTTAAATACTTATTGCCCCATTCCTTCCATAATAGTTGTCGAATACTGACCAATATTACACTGACATTGGAATACTCTAAAACTGAAGCTGGGCAGTGTGCTGAGTATCATTGGATTTAGAATTTGTTTTTTTTTCCTTGACGAGAGGGCCTGTGGTGGCTGTTCCCTTGTACTCATGCACCTGTCTAAGTTTCAATTTTTTGTGTATAAATATAGTAGCCTTGCCTCAGCCATCTGTTGTAAAGCATTTGTAATGGCAGTGCAGTAGATTGATGTACAAACAGTGGAATCTATTTAGGTTTGTACAGAATGGGTTGGTGAGGCAAGGGCAGCATAGCCATGTTAAAGGTAGATGGCGAGAGAGAGGCAATAGAGGGCACTTAGGTGCTCATTTCAAGGCAGCTGGGATTGTGATTTGGGTGAAAACCAGTCACGGCTAGTGACATTTGAAAGTGGTGGGATGTAAAAGTTGGGTATGACTTTTATGTAGTGAGCGTGGCGAGCAAGCTTAATAGACAAATGTGGAGTCTAGAGTGGGTTCTCCTCCAGAGAATTCTTTTTAAAAAGTTGGCAAATGGTGCATTTTAAAGCAAATGAATTTAGTGATAAAGCATGGCTTATAAAGCAGTGGGAACGTATAGTCTTGTAATATTAAACACATTAAAAACTGCCCCATATCTTACTGCATTAATGTGTTCAACAGTTAATGCAATGTGCAAATTGTACAGCGCAACAGCTTCAGGCCCTTTAAAGTGTGTGCTTTCCCAGTGTCTTGCACTACATGCAGCATCAACTTTGGAAGAAAATGCTCTAACCAGGCTTTGCGAAGCACCCACAACTGCTATAAAAATATGTGCAGACAGGTTTTTAAGTAGGATAAAAATAGTGGGGCCTCTCTAAAAGGGAACATATCAAATACATTTCTGATTCCCATAGTCTGCCACCCGACCGGTATTTCGGTTTCTCTCCGAGATGTAATTGCATCCAGATATATAACACAACAACTAAGATGCACCTAAAACCTGTCAGTACGATTGGCTTTATCAATCGTTGTTTGCTGTTTAAGATAAATGAGTAACAACAATGATTTGTAATAAATAATTACCATTGGAAATGTTTCACTTCTGAAATTATAAGTCTGCGAATTAAATAGTATTGAGGACGGTGGAAGGAGTTTTGGCTTTCAGTTATGTGCTCTTTATGTTAGATATGTGTGCCCTTTTTCTCAGCACATCTCGTCCATCTGTACATCTTTCCCTGCCTCTCTTTCCTCTTCAGCACCCTCTTTTCACTCTTCCCTGTATGCTCTTCCTCGCATCTCCCTGACATCACCACTTCCAAACATATACTGCACTCTCTCACATTTAAGCACTTTATTTCCTTTTGCTTTTGACTTGAAAATATTTTGGCATCTGTGTAACCTCTTCACACACATTTTCATAGAATTTCAATTGCAACTGGAATACATGACCATTGTTCTGTGTGCTCTGCAGAGGGGCCAACCCACTGACAGGCACTTAGCCTTCAGCCTCAGCGCCAGAGCTCACAATCAAAGTCCCTCATAAACACCTGGCACGGCACAAAATATGAACTGGAGATATATGGAGAGGTGTGGTGCAGCGGCCAGGGCAGCTGACTTCGGAGCACAGGGTTCAGGTTCGATCCCCGGCTCCGGCGGCAGCTTAGCTCAGCACCATGTGACTCTGGGCAATAGCTCACTTAATTTCCGCGACGGCCCCCAGCGCCTTGAGACCCGTAAGGGTGAGTAGCTGCGCTATATAAAAACGGACTTACTTACTTACTTACTAACTATACAAAAGTAATAAGATGCTCAATGTAATACAGAAACACAACATGATGAAATAGCTAACACTCTTGGGGAATGCAAGATTAAATAAAACATGTGAAATAAGAGAGGAACTAAATCGCTGACATGCGTTGCCTTAACTTTTTTAATATTCATTGTTTGTAAATCAGTCCATGGTTTTGGCATTCATGTTAAGGGCATGAAGTTTGGGACAGTTTTAACGTCATACAGCAGATAACTTTCTTTACTATAAGCACATATTTCTCACTTTGCGCTTGACTCGGATATTTGGATATTCCCTATACTGCCTCCACACTTGATTCATGAATAAGAATATGGGTGCACGTTCAGGGACAAGTCTGTCGTGCTTTACATATGTACATTTTTTTTTAACTATGAAATGGTTTTAATTATGTATGAAATCCTCTCATTCAAATAAATAAAAGTTTTTTACGCCTGAAATTTTGCCCTACTATATTGCTTTTATGATATGTATGTACTGTACCTTGTCCTAACGAAAATAGTGTAATCCCTTATCTACTGTCCTTTAACACATGATCAATAGATTTGAATGAAAATAAGAGTAGGGATCTTATGTTTTTCTCTTTGGTGTTACCCCGTCCCTTCTCTTAGTAGTAGGGTGCCTCCCTTTTTTTATTTGACTTTACCACTGCTAACCAGTGCTCTCTCCCCAAAACATGGTAACATTGGCACATACCCAGTTGGCATATTTAATTTACTTATAAGTCCCTAGTAAAGTTCACTACATGTGCACATGGCCTGTAAATTAAATGATACTAGTGGGCCTGTAGCACTGAGTGTGCCACCCATTTAAGTAGCCCCTTAACCATTTCTCAGGCGTGCCACTTCAGAGCCTGTGTGTGCAGTTTAAACTGCCACGTCGACCTTGTCGAAACGTGGAGCGGAGCCGGTTCATTGCACTCGGAACCAGCGCATCGCCATTGATGCATTCGCTGCTGCAGGATCAGTAGCCCCGCATCGTATTCGGAAGCAGTGCATTGCACTCACAGCCAATGCATCGCCCCCATTGTGTGGAGAATCTCAATGCATCTCACCCACTGCATGGCTCGACACCGATTCATTGCTTCGGCTGCACCTCGTATCATCTTCGGCATCGAAGCAATCCCGGTTCAAGGTATTGTTGTTCAGCAGGCCTCACTGTGTCCTTGTATATGGCCTGCGCTCCATCGCAGTCAGACTGAACGTTTGACTTTGCCCCGGGCTGAGGCGACCAGATAACGCACTTGAGCGCATATTGCTTCTAATTGCTATTTTACAGTTTAATCTTTGAAAATTCATATCTCGACTTTTACTTGTTGCATTTTTGTTGTTTGAGTCTTGTTTTATTTATACAATTATTCTCTATTTTCCTATCTTGGTGTGGAATCTTTTTGTGGTGTTTTCACTGTGCTACTGGTTGAAGTGTTGCACAAATACTTTACATATTGCTTCTTAAGTTAAGCCTGACTGCTCTGTACCAAGCTACCAGAGGATGAGCACAGAATAATTTAAGGTGTGTTTTGACTTACCCTGACTAGGATTGTGTTTCCTTCTTGAAAATGGTGCATACCTCTGCTAATCGGAAACCCACTTTCTAAAATCCACCAGCAGTATTGGATTCTTGGCGGGCGTGAACATGCAATGCATGGCCACATTCTACCAAGAATTGCCACCAAAGTGCCAGTGTCAGTAGTATGCAAGAAGTGGGCTCCATCGAGTTGAGGATGTTCACACTATGCAAAGAACTGTTACCATTATGCCAGGTTATGTCATGGGTGGCCAGCATCATGCTCACAACACGCCTATCATGAATAGCTCATACAGCTTTTACTTGTCACATTTAAGTACACATGTATGTCAAGAATGATGTACCATCTAAAAAAGTACACAGCAATCACAAGCCACAACAAAATTAACTTTCGATGGCAAACTCATTCATGCCCATTGCAATTCTAAACTAACAGAACTTGCTTTGAAAACACAGAAGCCTGGATGTAATATGCATTGTAATAATGCCAGAGAAATTCCAGTTGAAGCCATAACATGACACAATAATAAAAGGCAACAACATAGCAACACAATAGCACATCACAATATCAACACACCGGAACAAAATAGCGAACACAAAAATACAATCACAGTGTCATCACAATACAAAACAAAGATTCATATAAACACAGGGACTCTGCTGTCTGCTGCCTACCCGTTTTTCTTGTTGTTTGGTGCCCTGCTGTCCAGCCGTCTCAGCTCTGGTTTCCTGGGCATCTGTTTCCCTGCAGGTGACGCCACCACCCTGGTGGGAGACTACATCTCCCAGGGTGCAACGTTTGAGGGGGAGGCGTCCAAACCACCGACGCGCTTATAGCGCTGCCTCTCCCCCCGCAGCGCGGGACGCCATGGGCCGCGCCCGGGCCAAGGGCGGGCCCGTCCTTGCCCGTCATTGCCAGGAAGAGGCAGGGCAGGGCCATCCCCCTTTCATCTAACTGTTGGGTTGAACTGGCCTCCACAAGACAAACTACAAGGTACTGTGCTACTTGGCAATTCTGGCATTTCGATCTACTGTGGAATTAATTGACTCTACTTGAATGCTTATTTCTGTGCATTGAGGGTCAAAACTTTACAAGGATCTATTGTAACGCTATTGTCCCCCTCCTTGATATACTTACTTAATCCGCGGCCACAAATGGGCAAAAGAAAATCAATGGAGGGAGTAGGGCTGACTAACGCCCCGCCTGGGGGGTAGGGAAAGGGAAAAAAGCAAAAAGGTCACATAAACGTGCTACTAACAACTGCGTGATGGATAGGATTGATGTCCTCATTCATGAGTGCGAGGACATTTTGGGCACAGAACCAACTGTTCCTATTCTTAGTACACAACTATCAACCCCCAATCCTAGCCCGCTGCATACACCCACTATCCCCTCCATGTTTTGCAAGAAGCGCAGGGAGGAAGCGCTGAAGCCCAGTAACGAGATTATACACGAACTGTGCGAGGGACAGACAATAGATTGCCCCAGCCTTGAGTCACCACTCCAACTACCGATTCTGTCACCCAAATCTAATCAATTTGGTGTCGCCATTCCCTGCACGAATAGGTTCTCAGTCTTGGCAGAAATCACCGACACCCCGCTGACACAGATTATTCCCCCTCCATCCTTAATCCAAGTAGGGAGTATCGAGGAGACGACCTCATCACAGTTAGACCTTTATCAGCTTGTCGCCTCTCTCAGGCAGGAAATTGGGGCCATGAGAGTGAAGACAGACGAGCTTGTGAATATAGTTAAAACACTTACCCCGAACAATATTTCAAGCAATCAGAAGGAGCCCCCCTGCTTAGTGGTTGAACAACCCTCGCAGCATACTAGAGTCCACCCCCCACCCCAGAGCGGTAGACACCAAATAGGGGGCAGATCATTTGCACCACTCCAATCAATATACAATGACACTTTCTTACCACCTACTATGGAACGCTTAGAGACCAACAAACCGTATCCTCGAAATACAGTCTCCCTGCAAACTTTCAAGCATTGCATCATTCCTTCAAGCGCCCCATCCACAACGCGCCCAATGCTTGCCAACCCTTTAAAAATGAACCATCTACCGCAATCTTTGCACTCAGGAGAACATAACGTCTGCATGGTCAATGTCCCTAAGTTATAAAATGGGGCTCCCTATGAAAGTGAGGAATCACTAGTTAATAAATCGATCCATTGGATTCGGCAGGTTAGGGGATGTCGCTCACTTATACGGGAGGACATACTTAGAGCCAGAGGATGCAGTTCACCCACACACTCATGGGACTATATTGAGCTCACCCTGACCAAAGCAGATCTGGCAGAGAACCTTATTCTTCTTGAGTTTCGCACTTGCTCGCCTGATTTTTCAGCAATACAATTTAGGCGACCCTCTGCGATCTCAACTCCGGAAAGGCTAAATGATAAACACCTGGCAGGGACTAGAACAAGTTCATCCTCATTAGATTCTAATGACTGACTACGAACCATGACCATTGAAGCACGGACGACCCAGGTTCTTTCCCCAGTGGCAGATTATCCTCCTACAAATGACTTAATCCATTCTCCTGAACTTACCTCAGTTACATCTTGAGATCTAGCCTCCCCCAACCAGTTAAAAATCATCTCTTGTTATATCGCTGGTCTTTCCAATAAACTCTCTCTACCAAACTGGAACGAGTTAGTAGAGGGCTACGACATATGCGTCTTCCAGGAAACATGGAGCCTGGTTCCATTGTATAAATCGGGCTATAGTTGCTACCATATACCAGCTACCACTGTAGGGAAGGGTCGCCCCTCTGGGGGGTTGATCGTATGGGTCAAAATCGCTCTCAACTATAGAATAATAAAGCATCAAGCCTCGTGCCCAGACATCATGAGGCTCACAATTAAGGGGCAAAGAGGGGGGGAAATAATGGATTTGTTTAATGTCTACATAAGGGGAACAGCCAGGGGCAAAGCCTCACCCACTATCACACTACTCGAACAAGGCCTGACAAGTTGTCTGCCCCACTCTAGGGTAGTCGTGGCAGGCGATTTCAATAGTACTTTTGAGCCTCTCAGTACCGAAGATATAATAGGGATCGAGGAGGAGGACAGAAAATGGGGTGTCCCTTCATTAACTGTACCTCCGGTGAAAAGATGGTCACAAAGGTCCATTCAACTAAATGCACTCACCATGGAATATGGCTTAAGAGCAGTTAATGGTAGGACTAAATCAGATCCGCAGGGAGCCTTCACCTATAATAAAATAACTTACCCTTCCCGTATCGACTATATCTTAGTAGGCGTTGGGTTTTGGGGACATGTCTTAGATATGATAGTGGGAAGCACATTAGATAGTGACCATAATCCTTTGTGTATGCTACTGAGGGCCTCTTGGGCACCTACCTGCCCTGATTACCCACATATACAGTGTAACTAAAGAGGTGACACCTTCAAACTCAAGAAGAGCACTAAAATGGCACAGGGTCGCCTTACAAGATACAAAACTAGAGGCCATTAGACAAATATTACACAAAAATACCAATGAGTTATGTGAGGGGACAGAAGAGGACCCTAACAACGCCCTCACTATACACACACACACTATCGAGGAGATCAGTATCCATTTCCAAGCACCCAATAGACCCAGTCGTCCTGTATCACATACGGGGACAGCGCAATCATGGTATAACAAAGAGTGTAGACTTAAAAGGAAGGCCCTGGCAGTAGCTATTAGAAACAAGAAGGGGACAGCCATCATACTTGCCAGAAAAGAATATAGAGAGGCTCAGCTTAAAGGAAAACTAGACTGGGATGAAACTAATGGCAAGAACTAAAAAGTGCTAGCCTAGCAAGGGACACAAATTTTTTCTGGACACTGGTCAGGAGGGCAAATAGGGGAGAAGCAGATCAAATCCCCAATCATATCCCTCCCCAAGCATGGTGTGACCATTTTGGCGAACTCTATTCTGGGCCCAGTAATATAAGCATAGATGGTCACCCTTTAATTAATCCTAGGACTAATAACATAACTGTAGATGGTTACCTTCCAACTAATCCTAGGCTTATTGACAGTGACCTATTTACATTGAAAGAAACCAAGGCAGCTATAAGTAGGCTGGTGCCTGCCAAGGCCCCGGGACCTGATGGTCTTCCTGGCGACTTGTTTCTAGCTGACCAGGATTAATGGGCCGAGTACATCCTCCTTCTCATTAATTCAATTTCTAGAGGATGTCCAGTTCCAGAATCATGGAAGGGGGCGGAGGTAGTTCCAATATATAAGAAGGGCGATAGAGAAGATCCCTCCAATTATAGGCCTATCAGCCTTATTGACTCAATGCAGAAGGTAGTTGGGAGGGTTATTTTGCAGAGAATCCAAGCCTGGGCTGAGGAGGAGGACATTCTCTCTCAGTACCAGGCAGGATTCCGGCCCAACACAAGTACGGTGGACCAGGTCTTCAGACTACTTATGATCCATGGAAAAGTGGTAGTGGTCGGCAAGGGCAGTCTTTATCTCGCTTTTATCGACCTAAAGACTGCCTTTGACCTGGTACCTAGGAATAGATTATGGGAAATACTGCATGAGATGGGCACTCCCCCCACTAATTCTTAATCTTCTAGTGAGGCTCCACGAGGGAAATTATGCCCAGGTAAGATGGGGGTCGCAAGGGCAGCTTACTAGAAAGATTCCAGTAAACAGGGGAGTCCGCCAGGGCTGCGTGATGGCACCCACCCTGTTCTCCTTATACGTGAACGGGGTGGTCAGCTTTTTGCAAGAAACACCAGCTGACGCCCCGGCGGGCAATAAGCTGCCAACTCTCCTGTTTGCTGACGACACACTTCTAATCTCTAAGACCCCTGCAGGTTTGCAAACCCTTTTGAATAGGTTCCAAACTTTCTGTAATTCTCGGGGTTTGACTATAAATACAACGAAAACAAAACTCATGACCTTCAACCCCCACAAATCGTTTAGGAACAATTTTACTCTAGACGGGGCTTGCCTAGAGAGGGTTACCACCTTCGACTACCTGGGGATTCGTCTCTCAGAAAAAGTACAGTGGAGACCCCATCTTGATAAAATGCTCCTGAATCACAAACGGGTGGCCGGGGCATTGAGCAGAGAACATCGCTCATCTTTTAGTGGGGCTTTGAAAACCTCGATGAGATCAGTAGATCGGAGCATAAGTTTCTTAGGGACCTGATCATGTTACCACGAGGTGTTCCCCTTACCCCTTTGATGTGTGACCTGGGTAGGCGTCACTTTAAAGATCTGGCCAAACTTCGTCCTCTGCTTTATTGGGCCCGTCTCAGGAGGACTCAGGAGTTGGCCAATTATGCTGAGGCACTCGCAGAAGTCATGCGCATCGATATCAAGAAGGAGATCAAATGGATCTCCAATCTTAAAGCTTTAATAATAGCACTTGACCTCAAGGCCTTCTGGGATACTCAAACTCCACCAAGAAAAGAGGAGCTTAAACGGACCTACTGGGCCTGGATTGATGCTAGGGAACTTAACAATCCTAATATGGGAAGGCTCATGGAGGAATTCTTCCAACACAAACTGTATAGAGGCTTTGAACCATATTTGGATATAATCCAGGTCCCTAGAGACAGGTCATTTTATACCCAATTTAGGTTCGGCTCCCTCCCAGTTCGTGAATTTACTGCCAAGTGGCGTTCCCCGTACCGTACTATTGAAGAATGCCCCTTGTGCGGGACCCCAAAGGAGAGCGTTGCTCACCTTATGTTTGCGTGCCCAGGATACACAAGCGCCAGGTCAAGGTGGCTCGTGCCTATTTGCAAACAACTAGGTACTTTGGATCATAGAGTTGCATTACGTATATTGAAAACGGACCCGAGTACCCTGTTTGTCTGCGGAGTCGCTAAGTACCTGGGGTGTGTCTGGATAGTCAGGTCTAGGGCCATACAGAGGGCAGCTACTCCTGTTGAAGTATAAATTGCGATTAAGTTGGGAAGGGATAAGGATCCATGGAATGCAATACCCTGCCCCCGACACGCAATAGTAACTAGATGATTGGAGCCATTTTAAGATTTTAGTTAAAAATGAAATCTGATTTAAGAGGAAATAGCTTTATGTTTTAATGGTTTTAGAACTGGTCCATCACATTTTATTAATTA
Source organism: Calotriton arnoldi (assembly GCA_963921515.1). Classification (NCBI taxonomy): domain Eukaryota; kingdom Metazoa; phylum Chordata; class Amphibia; order Caudata; family Salamandridae; genus Calotriton; species Calotriton arnoldi. The sequence continues at coordinate 329,111 of CAWUFW010010419.1, read as the reverse complement.
TATTGATTGTATTTTTATTCTATGTGATATATTGATGAATTGGTTGATGCTTTTATGATATTTATATCGAAATAAAGCTATTTGATTGATTGATTGTAATATCTGTCAAATCAAGTTTGTGGTTTGTTGAAAAATTGTCTGATATGCTGTCCTTGTGTAAACCGTTAAAACCCTCAAAAAATTGATTTTCCATTAGAAATTGAACTCTTATATTGAAAGAAATGAAATAAAAAACAAATGTTTTTCGGAAATATAAACACAACACCACCTAACACAACACAAACACATAACATTACTGTATTGTTGTAGAGATTTATTGTTGCTTTAAGTTGTATTGTGTTGTATCAATTGTTTTGCATTGTTAGGTGACTCGTGTTGTTTTATTATTTTACTTTATGCCATTTTTGCAGTAGGGTGTTCTGTTGTGTTGAGGTGTTTTATTGTTATGGTGTTGCTGTTGCTGTGTTTTGAGTTGGTGTGTGTTGTGTCTTATTTGTTGCCTGTATGGGCATATCTATAGCATATCCATAGCATTAGAAGCATTGGAAAAGCATGAAACCTTACATGTGGATGGAGAAAAAAATCAAAAAGACATTGGACGAAATTGTAATTAAAATGATTAAAAATGGATGACATTAAAATGGAGTATTTTTGTGTACTTATGGACATCGCTATGCTACTGGGACTGGGGCGTATAGCCGCTCCACACCTCATGAACTTTTTAAAAGTAGCATTTTCAAAATTGTAATTTAAAATCCGACTTCACCATAAATTAGGATTTTATATTAGGATTCCAGAGACACCAAACATGAACCAATTTCTCTTCCCATTTGGAAATTACACTTATGAACTATAATGAGGCAACTTCAATGTTATCCTATGGAAGAGATAGGCCTTATAGTAGTGGAAAACTAATTTAACACTTTTTCAGTACCAGGACATGTAAAACTTAAAAGTACATGTCCAACTTTTTAAATATACTGCACCCTGCCCTTGGGGCTGTCCAGGGCCTGCCTTAGGGGTGACATATGTGTTAAAAAATAAGATTTGTGCTTGGCAAAAGGTTTATTTTGCCAGGTTTAAAAGACAGTTTAAAACTGTACACACAGGTTCTGCAATGGCAGGCCTGAGGCATGTTTACAGTGCTACTAAAGTAGGTAGCACAACCAGTGCTGCAGGTCTACTTTCACTAGTAGCATTTAATCAATGGACCCTGAGCACATGTAGTGCCACTTTCCTAGGGACTTACAGGTAAATTAAATATGCCAATTGGGTATAAGCCAATGTTGCCATGTTTTAAGCAGAGCGAGAACAAGCTCTTTAGCACTGGCTAGCAGTCGTAAAATGCACAGAGTCCTAAGGCCAACAAAAACAAATTCAACAAAAATGCAGTGAAGAGAATATGTTTGGAGATGACCCTTCAGAGTGGGAAATTTCCAACAGAAGTGTTGTGCTATTCTGTAGTTATTATTCTGTTGTACTTCGGTGTTGTGCTTTTGTGTTGCTGTATGCACTTTTATTGTGGTTGTGTTGTATGTCTGTTGTTTTCTCTTATGTTGTGCTACTGTTTTTGATTTATGTCATATTGTTGTGTGTACATCTGTTAGTTTGTCTTGTGCTGTGTAGTAATTAATTGTGTTCCTGTGTTTAGCGTATTGTGCTCTGTCATGTGCTGTAGCATTGTGCTGTTAATGTTGTGGTGTGTGTTGCTTTTTTATTTTGTGTTGTATGTTGTATCTTTTTTTCAAATGTTGTGTTGTGTTATTGTGCAGTGAATGTTTTACATGTAATTGCATTGCATTGCTGTGTTACATAGTGTCATATTTTGCTGTACATGTTTGTTGGTATGGGCTCTTGTTCAGTGTTACTGTCTTTCTTTTATACTTTTGTATTGCTGTGTTATTTTGTTATGTTGTCTCTTTTATGTTTAGCTCTGCTGTTTCACACTAATTTTGCAGTTGTGTTATTGTTGGTCTATCGTATTGTGTTGTGTTATGGTGTTGTAGTATTGCAATATGGTGTTGCTTGTTGTTATCTCTGTACCTCCCTGCAGTCTGTCTGCAGTATGGGATTGTGGTACAGTATGGGGGGTATAATATGGTTTATGAAGGGTATAGCTCAGTTAGGAATAATTTGAAGCTACCACTTGAATTGCAATAGTAAAGGATGGTTGTACATTGGTGGTGGATGGAGTTTACTGGATGGAGTAAATCATGAGGTGCAGCTGCACTATAGTGTCTTGTCAGGGTAGTAGAAAAGTAGTGGGATGCATTAACATAATTGTAGGGCTTGGCAGTGAGAGAAAGGTCTGTTATCCTGTGGTATATGTCGAGGGTTGTGGGGTTTATTCTGGGTGTCACATACCCTTTATGATTTAGTTAAAAGTCTAGTTTTCCAGATTGGCTTCAATAAGTGGGAGAATCCCCTTTCCCATTAGGAAATAAATATCATTAAGGGGATTAGAGGTCCAATCAAACTTGGTAATATCTTTGGTCACACTCCAAACAACAAATCATTTATTCAATGCAACATCGTCATGTTCCAAACACACTGCTTTATTATTGAATAAAGGTTACTAGTTCTGAAGTCTAACCAGATTTCAAAGAAAGCACTTCAGCCAACAAGTGTTTTGACCCTTTCCGGCATGCAGGCTGGAGTCTTTCTCAAGGCTGGTGAAATTAGTAAGGGTAAAAGACAGTGAGGAGTCGCTGTTAGGTGGTTGAGGAAACAAAGGAATTTAATCGATTGGAAGCATATCAATTTTGCATTGAAGACCCATGTTAGGCACGTATCGAAAAATATAATAACATCAGATCAACGTCACGTATAGTCAGCATACCAGATTGGTGCAAGCATAATGGATTCCATATCATCAGCAATCCCAGGTGGTCAAGATACACAAACACATTTATAACATGTAAATATTAATAACAGAATGAATCACTTTGAATCAGTATTAGATTGCAATAAGTATACAAGTGAGAAAAAAACATAAAATAGAATGGACACATGAAATCCGGTGAGGTAAATGTATGTCGAGATTCGTGGCAGTGAATGGAAGCAATATATAAGAAGAAAAAAAAAAAGAGGTACGGAAAGAAGGCACAGGTATTTTTGGGTAAAAGCACTTTGCAACCTGTATGAAGTTTTATGTTACTCATCCCATGATATTCACTAAAAGAATGGTTACATATGTGAATAGGGTTAACTGGCCCCAGAGGCAGTCAGTGAGCAAAGAAAATAAAGGAGAGCCAAAGAGCTGGATGACAGAAAGTCAAACATGCAGTATAGAGGATTTCGTAAATACTCAAGCATTGATGTTGGACCAGTCAAAGGCAAAATCTTACTGGGATATAGAATTACAAAATTCACTGATATTGAGTAGGCACTCAGGGTCACAAGGGTCGTAACCTGAACAACAAAATACAATTTATCAAAATAGGGGGTCTTAGATCCATCAGAAAAAGTACTAAGGTTCCGAAGTTAAAAACGGGTCTGGTCAAAGAACCTGCATCTCAGGTGCTCTCAGGGCCGGACTGGCTACCGGGTTTTCCTTAATAAACAATGCAAAACAAATGTTTTAAAAAGTAGGCTTTAAAGCTATTTGTTTTGCATTGTTCATTTGGAAGCGCCTGCAGCTCCCCAGCAACAAAATCGGCCCCTCCGCAGTGAACCTGGACCCCACCCTGCACCCCAGCAAAAATTGCCCGGTAGCCAGTCCGGCCCTGGGTGGTCTGTGTCCCCAACGAGTAAAATATTCAAATGTAGTCCTAGTAAATCAAAGGTCTAGTCAGTCGCAGTCCTGGTCTCAGCACTATCTGTGTACATCACGTCTGGTAAACCAGGAAATGTAACTATGCTATCTTCCGGTTTGGGTGTCAGGGTCTGACAAGAAGCATAGACCACTGTACAGAAAATCCTCGGCGGCCCTACTGGAAGTGGTCCGTAGGAGCAGGATCGATAGGGCTATGTACCAAGAGTGATGGAGCATGGAAGGCAGTGGCAGTAGACCACAGTGGCCAAGTTGGATATGAATATTAAACTCAATAAATTGAAAGATATTAAAAAAAGGCAGATAAGGGTGAAGACTAGGTAGAGTGTTATTAACTGCAACTGTTGTTGCAGGAGACCAAGGCGGCCATGTTAAGTGTGACTAGGTGGTCCCACAAGGTAAAAAGAATAACAAAGTTGCAGATAGGAGAGGAAGAGAATAGAAAAGAAAAGATATTATAATAATCAAATGTATTTATTGCTAATTGCCACAGTGAAGGACGATTGACAATGTCACAAATTCCATTGAAATGGTTTGGCTGCGCTCGCCTATAATCTGGCATGTATCTCTGTGGCAGGAGACTACCCCTGTCAAGGTAAGGATGAATAGATAATCAAACAGAATGGAAACAATGGCTGTGTAACAGATAGGGGAGGAAACAAAAGAGAAGTCTTTATGGTAATAGAATATATCTATTATTAGCTGCAACAGTACATTTGTAGGAAGGTTGTAAGTTTCACAAATTCAGTTAATCAAAAAATTAGCAGTAGAGATGTTGAACTGCCATAGGAGAAATGAAATAATTAATGGTCGTATAGCCAATAGTGCATCTTTGCGTCTTTGTTAAGAACATCAATTGCTGTGCCATCTTTGATTATCAGTTCGCTCTCTCTTTGTTGTAGTTTGAGTTTGTAGTTACCAGCATGAATAGATCTGGGAAAGACTAAAAATACAGCAAATGAAAAGTTTTTGTTATGTTGATTTTGTTGCTGAAAGTGTTCCTAAGGGGGTGCCCAGTTGTGAATTTCCTAACTCCTAATTTACATTTATTACAATTATGGCAAATGTAAAATCCAGCTGGTCTGTCCAGAAGGGATATATGATTTAACAACTACTACTTTAACAACGAATTCCTAAACCACGAATGCTAAACCACGAGCAATGCCAAACCACTACATTCTTAACAACGACTTCCTAAACATCGAAAAATATTCAATTGGCTCATTTCCTGAATATACCATTCTGCTCTAAAATAAAACGCATGTTGGAAACACGGAATAAAAACATGTAATTAAATTAAACATGTATTTTATATTAAGGCTGTTTCCCGGTTACACAAGCTCTTTTTTTTTTAATTGTGTGAATAAAGGCTATTCAGAAAACTGTACCCTGACTGAGTGCACATTTGTGAAGATAACATACAAAGTTGTGATAGAAAGGCGAAAGCTTGTATGCGTGCAGCTTAAATTGTACGAAACCAGTAGAGCCCTGAACACGATGGGGGTAGTCTATATTGGAAACTACAGAGGAAGAGGGGCGGAGGGTAAGTGGAGACACAGCACGAGGGGCAGGTTTACAGAGGAGAGATGAAAGGTACTGGGGTGAGGCTTACAGGCAGGCTCAGAGAAATGGGGGGGAGAGTGTCCGAGCTCCGGATGATAAAATAGGCAGACTGGGGTCTCTTCAGACAATCGAGTACTAGTATAAAGGGTCTGCTCATATCTCTAAGTCACCCTCGAAGGTTCACCATGTCAGCCGTGGTATTAATCATTAAACACGTTGTGCTGCTCTACTTTGGTGCAGAGCCATTTTCGTCATTGAAAACACTGACGTGTAACCTGTCCTATTTAGCTGACCTGGGTCCTCTACTTGACATCCTTTTAGACCATGTTTGTGAGGCCGGAAACTCATTCTAAAGAGGCAGAACATAGACCGTAGGCCTCAAGGAACTTGTATTTAATAATTTAGTAAATGACACCGTTAGCCAAAACGGCAATTATTCAATTGGCTCATATCCTGAATATACCATTCACAGATCATGTAAAAACGAAACCATCCAATTACTTACACCAGATACAACGGCTTGACCAGAGGAACGCTGTGCAAAGAATGCAAAGCTGTGGCATTTAAAAGGGATTTAAAAGCCTCGCTCAAATGCAGCCTTTTGCTCAGAAACAGAAAGGACAGAAAATCAAATGCCCGCACCTACTTGTTTTTTTGTAGCCGATCTCTCCCCGGAGTTGGGGCTGCTTTCGCGGACAGCCTTTGACAATCACGAGCTTGGTGGGTAGCTCTCTTCATGGGCGAGTCCAGGAACAGAGAAAACAGCCTCCTTGCGGGGTTGTCTGCCGGGGAGATGGCGATGCAAGGGGAAACTTTTAACATACCCCAGCGTCCGCATAGAAACGCCAAGCAGAGAGATTTTCAACGCCATGTATTTAAATAAATACACATACGTTGCATATATTTGTGTTCGAGGAGACATGGTCCAGAGATTTCATATTTTCTCTGTAGCGACTCTATAGACATATATGTAACTAATGCTAATTTGTGGGAGATTACAGGCAGTGCATCAGGGCATACAAATCTAAAACGTTTCTGGAGGAAGGGGATGATTGTGCAAAACCCTTGTTTGTTTGCTTTTTCCTTATGTTCCCCAGATTTCTACGTCCAGCGGGGACGGTGCCGACTTCGTACAAGGTACTGCTTTTATTTCAATTTCTTTTCCTCGGTCAGGGTCACCCCTGGGGAAAAGGCTTTTCCTTAATTTTGATTTTTTTTGTTATGTTTGACGGAATGCACCAGGATCCAGCGTTCCGTTTGGGATTCCCATGGTTACGAAAAATAATAACAAAAATAAACATAACAATAGTGCCATCTATTGGCCAGTTAGGAGGCAGTTTTATTCGTGGTTTAGGAAAGTCGTTGTTCGTGTAAGTCGTGGTTAATGATGTCGTAGTTCATAGAAAGTTCGTTGTTTTGGATTCGTTGTTCAGGTCAGTCATTGTAAAGGCTTCGTTATTAAGGCTGTTTCCCGTCCAGAAGTGTTTTTGTAATTGTTCCTATGTTTACGAATTCAGATCTACACAACATTTGTTTGAGGTGTTGTGCCCTGTAGAATCCTAATTCAGTGTAATCTGTAATAGTATTTTTAAAAGAAGGATTGTTTATTAGCTAATGGCAGTGTCTTTTAAGAGCTGTCCGAATCAAGTGGTGGCCATTATGGTAGTCCGTGAGAAACCAAACAGATTCCCGTTGATTTTTTATCATTGGTGGTTCCACCTTAAGAATATCTGATCATTTTGTGCATTTGATTGTTTTCATTGTCTCCTGTAGAAGTTTCTTTTAATATTCCCAGGTCTCCAGGGTGTCCAATAAATCTGTGCTTTTCTAATTGAATATTCCCTCCTCGCTGCAGTTGCAAAGGTACGCAGAAGTTCTCCTTTTGGTATGTTTTGGATGGTTCTTTTAGGGTGACAAGTATCTGCTCTCAAGATGAAATTAAAAGACACACAATAGATGGACAGAATGCAGAACAAATCAAAACATTCACCCCCAGTCAAGAGATCTGGGTTAAATCCATCATTCTTTTGCTCACCATGCCACCCCAGTTTAGACCTGGCCATATGCAAATCAGTCTTGACCCTGTGCCTCATGGGAACAGTCCAGCCCGAACTGCCAAGCCAGGTCCTCCCTGGACTGGAAACAAGCATCCTAGCACCAGTTTCGGGGTTTCATCCCTCATCATCCAGGATAGCTTGATTCCAGTGGCACAGTGAGCCCGGGACCCACGTCTGGGCATAACCGGCGCACTTAGGGCACGGAAGCAAAAGACACACAATAGATGGACGGAATGCAGAACAAATCAAAACATTCACCTAGGTCAAGAGATCTGGGTTAAATCCATCATTCTTTTGCTCACCATGCCACCCCAGTTTAGACCTGGCCATATGCAAATCAGTCTTGACCCTGTGCCTCATTGGAGCAGTCCAGCCCGAGCTGCCAAGCCAGGTCCTCCCTGGACCGGAAACAAGCATCCTAGGACCGGTTTCGGGGTTTCACCCCTCATCAGCCAGGATAGCTTGATTCCAGTGGCACAGTGAGCCCAGGACCCACGTCTGGGCATATCCGGCGCATTTGTGTGTCTTTTGCTCAAGATGAAATTGGCAGCAGGGTCTTTTTGAAACAATGTTGTTTCCAATATGTTGTTTTTGATATAAATTGTGAGATCCAAGGAGTCTATCTCTTTGCACAAGAATTTGGAAGTTGTCTTAATATTTCAAAGATTGTCATCAAATTTGCCAAGGAAATTAGTTAGTAAGTTTCCGTCTCCTTGTCAGATGTCAGATAATGTTAATTGTGACTTGTAGAGCGCCTAATACCGGTAGGTCTCTAAGCTCTGTGAGAAGAGTAGCTACAGACCCCCCCGGGTGAGTGTAACCCCTGACTGGACTGTGTTATGCCCAGGCTTCGGTGAAGAGGAGAGTCTTCAGTTTCTTCCTAAATGGCAGAAGGGCTTTTTCGGAGCGAAGGTGGCATGGCAGCCTATTCCATAGTTGGGGGATGAGGACGGAAAAGGCTCGCCCTCCTTTAGTCGTGTAGTTAAACCTTGGGCAGGTTAGTTGGCCCCCCCGTGAATGATCTTAGGGTGTGGCGCTCTTTGATATATCTTGGGGCCTGTCCATGCAGGGCCTTGTGGGCAATACAAAGGCCCTTGAATCTGGTCCTCTGTTTGATGGGGAGCCAGTGGAGTTTTTGCAGCAGAGGAGAAGCCCGTGTGCGTCTGGGGAGCTTAAAAATCAACCTGGCAGCATCGTTCATCAGCACCTGAAGTTTGCCTAGTAACTTGTCCGGTAGCCCAATGTAGAGCGAGTTACCATAATCTAAGCGTGACAAGATCAAGGCTGTCACCACAGTTCGCATGGCGGCGAATGAGAGGATTGGTGATAGTTTCCTCAATTGCCTTAACAGGCCCACACAGGTCCCGAACATGGTGGATACTTGGTTGGACAGTGAGAGATTGGCGTCTATTTTAATACCCAGGCTTTTTACCACCGGTGCTGGAGACTGCGTGTCTCCCAGCTCTTGTGGCCAGAATTGGTTGGTCCATGGGTTGCTGTCCGTAGTGATGGCCAATACCTCCGTTTTGTCTGGGTTAACCTTAAGTGAATTGGCTGTCATCCAATTTACCACAAATCTCAGGATGTCTTGCACACGTGCGTTGGCTTGAGGGGTGTTGTCAATTTGTAAAATCTATGTATCATCTATGTGTTGTCCCCAGAAAATCATGTGAGGTGTGTAATAGGAAAATTTCTTGTCTCATAGTGTTAAACCTGTTATTCATAGGGTGGTCTTCCCCCAAATGTTTTGCCTGCTCACTTCCCCTTTCTTCTGATTCTTTTTCTTGGCCTTAGGACTCTGAGTACTTTACCACTGCTGACCATTGCTAAAGTGTATGTGCTTCTCCCCTAAACATGGTAATATCAGTGATGGCACAATTGGAAACTTTAGTTTACTGATAAGTCCCTTGTAAAGTGGCATACTGTATACCAAGGGCCTGTAAATTAAATGCTACTAATGGCCCTGCAGTGGGCTGGAGCACTGATTGTGCCACCCACACCAGTAGCCTTTCAAACCTGTCTCAGGCCTGCCACTGCAGGGCCTATGTGTGCAGTTTACTGGCACTTCGACTTGCCATTTAAAACCCTTTGCCAAGCCTTGAACTCCCCTTTTATTGCACATAAGTCACCACTAAGGTAGGCCCTAGGTAGCCCATAGGGTAGGGTGGTGTGTAAGTAAAAGGTAGGACATGTACTTATAAGTTCTACCTGTCCTGGTGGTGGCAAACACCCAAATTCTTTTTTTACTACTATGAGGCCAACTCCTCTCATAGGTCAACATTGGAAATTCCTTAATACACCTTTAAGCTGTAATTCCTGATCTGAAAGGAGTAGCTGTGTCATGTTTCATTTCTTTTGAATGGTAATGCTAAATCCTCTTTACTGGTAAAGCTGGACTTAACATTACTATTTTAGAAATGCCACTTTTAGAAAATGGACATTTCTCTGCTCTTACAACTCTGTGTGCCTGCAGCCTGTCTCCAATACACATCTGGGGTGGGTGACAGCTGCACTTTGTGCATACCCTCTAGACAGCCACAAACACAGGAAGGTTAGGTGTGTCTGAGTTATGTTATGTCATGTTATGTTACTTGGGTATTTGTTTAAGCGCACGTACACCAGCAGGTTTCTTGGCGCTGAAGGTCCGAGCAGAGACTAAGCAGACAAGGGAGCCACTAGTTATAAGCCAAGGTAAACAGCCATGTTTTGAGCTGTTTTCTGAACCGCATGTAATCCACCTCAAGCCTCAATGACGGACGGACGTGTGCTGCCAGCGCGGAGTAATTGCCTGATAGCGAGTTGTTTTAAAAGCATTGAGCTGCCTTTTACTTTATTTGTATTTGCACTGCATTTTACTTACCTGGTGTTTCTTCAGGATACCACTGCCCGGTCCACCGCGAGACTATCTCGTTGTGTGGAGGGAGGCGGGTACTATTTCCGGTCTAGAGGGAGGTCAGCGCTCTAGTGGCTACCCCCTCTATAAAACCGGATGCTAGCCGCGACGCGAGTGGATGTGTGCTGCCAGCGCGGAGTAATTGCCTGATAGCGAGTTGTTTTAAAAGCATTGAGCTGCCTTTTACTTTATTTGTATTTGCACTGCATTTTACTTACCTGGTGTTTCTTCAGGATACCACTCCCCGGTCCACCGCGAGACTATCTCGTTTGTGTGGAGGGAGGCGGGTACTATTTCCGGTGTAGAGGGAGGTCAGCGCTTTAGTGGCTACCCCCTCTATAAAACCGGATGCTAGCCGCGACGCGAGTGGACGTGTGCTGCCAGCGCGGAGTAATTGCCTGATAGCGAGTTGTTTTAAAAGCATTGAGCTGCCTTTTACTTTATTTGTATTTGCACTGCATTTTACTTACCTGGTGTTTCTTCAGGATACCACTCCCCGGTCCACCGCGAGACTATCTCGTTTGTGTGGAGGGAGGCGGGTACTATTTCCGGTGTAGAGGGAGGTCAGCGCTCTAGTGGCTACCCCCTCTATAAAACCGGATGCTAGCCGCGACGCGAGTGGGCGTGTGCTGCCAGCGCGGAGTAATTGCCTGATAGCGAGTTGTTTTAAAAGCATTGAGCTGCCTTTTACTTTATTTGTATTTGCACTGCATTTTACTTACCTGGTGTTTCTTCAGGATACCACTCCCCAGTCCACCGCGAGACTATCTCGTTTGTGTGGAGGGAGGCGGGTACTATTTCCGGTGTAGAGGGAGGTCAGCGCTCTAGTGGCTACCCCCTCTATAAAACCGGATGCTAACCTTGACGCGCAGCGGACGCGCCGGCGGCGCGCCAAAGGCGCGCCAAAGGCAAGCCCGTCTGCGCCCGTCTGTGCCCAGAAGCCGCCAGACGCCAGAAGTCCTGGCCATCCTTCCTCTGACCATGAACGCCCTCCGAGACGGATGTATTCCGTCAAAGAGATGGTAGAGTTGAGGCCTACTCCTTGCCCTGCTGGTAGGTCAGACCTCTGGCCCTCTTTTGAGGGTCCTTTCTCCTGTCTGACCTGCCGTTTTCAAAGCACCATCGATAAGAAGGTACCTAGTAACCATGTTAGGGCCAACATACCTCATTGTGACCCCTTTGTTACAAAGTTTACACCATCTAACAGCCCGGAGTCAGGGTGGAAAAGTTTATTATGCAATATGAGATCTCTCCCTAAGCATTCCACTGAGGTTTGGGATCTCCTCTCCACGGTCCAGCCAGACTTTGGGTTTTTAACCGAAACCTGGCTGAAGCCCCATTCAGTTCCCTCCATAGCTCTTGCCTTACCAGAGGGTTATAGACTTATCCGTATGGATAGACCAAATAAAATAGGAGGTGGAATCGCCATTGCACATAGAGATGGTATTAAAGTCATCGAGCTGGAACAACATTGCGATCCAGCCATGGAAGCAATGGTCTTCCGTATAGATTTCTCGCCTCACATGAGTTGGAAGGGGGCTTTGGTATACAGACCTCCTGGCCCGATGCATGATTTTTCTCTTCAATTAATCGAATTAATCGCCCCACATGTAATTGCGAGCAGCAATTTTTTGCTGCTGGGCGATTTCAACATACATAGTGAGTGCAGTTCTAACGCGGACACAGGGTCATTAATAACGGAGTTGGCTATTCTTGGTTTGACCAAGCTCAATGAAGGCCCTACACATGTAGCTGGCCACACACTGGACATCATTTTTTCTAATTCCCTCAATGTTGCCTGTAAATCCCCCCAGTTTATGTCCTGGTCTGATCATGCATCAATTGAATTCTGCATTCAGGCGCCAGGGAAAGGAACTTTCATCACACATGATATACCTCCCCTTTTTAGACAATGGAAGAAAGTTACGCCAGAGGGTTTCATTCAGTTTTTTGAAGAGCCTCGGATATCGGAATTAGATGACATCAAAGAGGCCCTTGATAAATATAACTTGGCAGTCTCTAGAGCTGTGGACCAGCTAGCTCCTCTGAAACCCTCTTCTAGCTCTCCTAAGCATCCTCAGAATGCTTGGTACTCCCCTCAACTTCGCGCCGGAAAACGAATTTGTAGGAAGCATGAAAAACGGTGGCGCCTTACCCATTTGGAGGAAGATAAGGAGCGGTTCTATTTAGCTTTGGCTAAGTATCATGGGGAAATTAGGGCAGCACGCAAAGCTCATATAGCTCTGCAATTAAACCAGGCTAAAAATGACCCTAAGGCGCTGTACCGCATACTTCAGTCCTTCACCAATCCCAAAGCATGTGAGAACCAAATAGCCCCGACACAAAAACTATGTGATGATATTAGCATTTTTTTCACACAAAAAATTGAGACCATCTATGATAAAATTATTCAATCAGGACATCATTCCCCTTCGATTACGATTCCCAAAGCACCTAGGCTGACAGTCACTCAATCACTGGGAAGCTTTCCCCAGTGACGCAGGCGGAGGTAGAATTATTGATCCATTCAATTAAATCAGGATCCCCCTGGATTGTATCCCGGCAAAAATTACTACCTCTCTCGCCTGCCACCTGTCTCCCTCTATTGCACAGCTCCTCAATCTCTCTCTGCGAGGAGGCTCGGTCCCTCTGGAATGGAAAACAGCACAGGTTATGCCTATCCGAAAGAACATCAAGGCCCCGCTAACTGAGTTTTCCAATCTCCGGCCCATCTCTCTCCTTCCGTTCCTGGGCAAACTATTGGAGCAACATATTAACATCCATCTTTCCAACTATGTCGAACGGACATGTAGCCTTGACCCTTCTCAATCAGGCTTTCGCCCCAAATACAGCACAGAATCAGCCCTACTAGTGGTCACCGACAACATCAGGATGACCCTAGATAGAGGCCACTCTATGATTCTGGTGCTGTTGGACCTTTCTGCCGCATTCGACACAGTTTCCCATAAGATCTTGCTCAGGAGATTGGAGGAGATTGGGCTCAGAGATTTGGCTTTACAGTGGTTGACGAGCTTTCTCTCATCCCGATCACAGGCGGTTAACCTTGGTTCGTATCGTTCCGCTGCGTCAGAATTGTCCAAGGGAGTACCACAGGGCTCTTGTTTGAGCCCAACTTTGTTTAACATCTATGTAGCTCCCTTGGCCAATCTGTTGAGGAGTAGCGGGTTTATTCCCGTCTCCTATGCGGACGATACTCAGTTGCTTTTTCCATTCGTAGAATTTACTCCCTCGGTACAGGCTGCTTTTTCTTTGGGAATGAGAAACATCGCGCAGTGGATGAGGAGTAATTTTCTTCAGTGCAATGTGGGGAAGACGGAGATTATGCTTTTTGGGGAGGCTCAACTTCTGTGGACCCCCAGCTGGTGGCCCACAGATTTGGGTACTGCCCCCATCCCTAAGTCCTGTGTAAAAAACTTGGGTGTTCGTCTGGAGCAGACCCTCACCATGAAGGAGCACGCTGCACAGACAGCTGGCTCCTGTTTCCATGTGCTGGGTCTACTGCGTTGTATCCTTCCCTTGCTTCCTGACTCATCCAGGAAGACGCTAACCCAGGCGCTTATTTTAAGCCGCCTGGATTATTGCAACAGCCTATTGCTGAATGCTAATGAGGCTGCTCTTGATAGATTGCAGGTCGTTCAGAATACGGCAGCACGTCTGATCCTGAACGCCCCACCTAGGACAGCCTCTCGGCCTCTGCTCTTTAAGCTTCACTGGCTTCCTATACGAGAACGAGTACAATTTAAAATCTGCTGCACCATACACAGGGCCTTGTCTAATTCTGGCCCTAGCTATCTTGCAGATAAATTTATTCCTTACATACCTCAGCGGTCCCTCCGTTCAGGATCTCAATCCCTCCTTGCAGTACCTAGAATTAAACGGTCCAGACAAGGTGGGAAGTCGCTTTCTTATTTAGGCCCCTGTCTCTGGAATAAGCTTCCCGTGCAGCTCAGACAGTGCACGGAATATTCCCTTTTTAGGAAACAGCTCAAGACCTTTCTTTTCCGCTTCTGATTTTGATCCTATTTTTGGCAATGAGTTCCTCTCAGGTGCCCCGTCCCGAGCGCAGAGATACCCCTTCGGGGGTCGATTCTGGCGCTTTATAAATTAATAAATAAATAAAATAAATAAATGAGGTGGGTAGAGAGTTCCAGAACCTTGGACCCAGAAAGGAGAACCGAGTCCCACCAATGCATTTACGTTTGAATCTGGGAACCACCAAAAGATTCAGGTGCATTGATCTCAAGGTCCGCAGGGGGGAGTAGTTACTGATTCGTGAGGATAAAAAATTGGGCCCTGTTCCCTGAATAGCTCTAAAGAGGATGCAGCCAGTTTTAACTCAACTCATCTTAATTCTGATGGGTCTTCCTGGGCAGGAAGGGAGGGAAGGGCTGATACACATGAATAGGCAGTGCCTTGTCCCCACACAAAGGGCTGATTACCCACTATTGATAGGGCGGATCCAGGGCTGGGAAGAAAAGACCTCTGAGGCACTTGAAAGACCCCTCTTTGAAGTTCAAACACACAACTGAGTTTAAGTACTGGGTCTCTGACCCCAACAAATCAGACACTTCTGAGTAGTGGCTACTAACTGACACTCCATGTAATGCCCCTATATACAGTATTTAGGTGGCACACCTGATGCCAAGACTTCAGATTCGATGGACACAAAGAAGGAGTGGATAAAGAAGATTGCTAACACGAAAACAGAGGAGCAACTACTGACTTGGTGCCAACCCTGCCAACCTGCGTGCTGCACCCGCCCTTCATGGAGAAACCAACTCATCCTGCCTGCTGTACAGACTCCAAGAAACTTGGAGAGCTGCCAGTGCTTCGTAAATCACTAAAGAAACTCCCTTGGAGTAGAGGAGCTACTCCCCTGCAGCCGCAGGCACCAACGGAGCAAGTTTCGGTTCACTGTCTTGCAGCTTACCGGGACTACTGATGCTGCAGCCGTCCAGGAAGAGGTCGCCATGCTCCCACACATCAGAGTCATCATCCCTTCAAGTGTGGGGATGCCAGATCTGACCGGAGCCGCACAGTACCAATACCTGGGGTACCTCCAGTACATCAATGGACTTCAGGAACAGTAAGACCCGCATCGAGAGTGGCCCAGCTGCCCTGTATGCCCCTTTTCTTCAGAATCGAGACAAAGAGTGAGCCTCCGACCGCCACCACCCAACACCTGAGACCCTCAAAGGGTGAGCCACCATTGGGTTTGCCTAGACTGAATTCCCAGTCGCTGCTGCAGCCTCTTTGTGCAGGCTCCCTCAACTGCGAATGTCTCCTGCAGCACAGACAGAACACATAAAGACACTACTGCACCCAAGCCCTACAGCCCGAGGAGAAGTGGACCAACGGTGTCCCTACGTGCCCGAGCATCTCAAGGACCGAGCCCCCCTGGGCTAACCCAAACTGGCTCCCCAGTCCCGGCTTGCAGTCTCTTTTCAATCGGACTGTTCCCCATTGAAGTGAATGGGACACCCGATGCTGAAACACATCTCTGCACTTGGCCGCCCCACTGCTGCCTGAGGTGACCTGTTGGTCTTGTCTTGGACCTTGCCTCCTACTCACCTTAAGTCCAGGAGAAGGTCTCTGACAAGTGTCCAAATGCAGTATATGTATATGTTTTTCACCATAGGATAACATGACGGCTCCAGAAATTGCACTGTGTGGACTTTTGAAACATGTAAAAATTCATATCTCAAAAAATACTTACCTGAATTTGATGATCTTGGTAATTAAATTCATATAAAAATCTGTGTTATTTGTATAAATTGGTGTCAGATTTCTCTATTGAGTGTGTGTCTCACTTACTGCCTTTGTGTGTGAAATAAATGCTTAGCACTACCCTCTGATAAGCCTAACTGACCGCCCACACTTCCACAAAAGAGAGCATTTGGGTTATCATTTGTGCCTCTGTAAACCAATTGGGGTTTGCCTGGACTCTTTACACAGTGTACCTTGCTTTGGTCCACTATATAAAGATGCAGCTTCCTACATGGACCAGTTCCAATATGGCCGCCGAGGTATTTCTGTCCAGTGGTCTATGCCTCATTAGACCCTGACTACCAAACCAGAAGCTAGCACAGTTAAATATCCTAGTTTACCAGATGTGATGTACATGAACACTGCTGAAACCAGGTCCGCTGCTGACTTGACTAATGATTTACTAGGACAACAATTGAATATTTCAATTCTCGAAGACATAGACCACCCAAGTTACTGGTACTCTGACTTAGGACCTTAGTACTTTTACTAATCGATCTAAGACCCCCGCCGTTTTGATAAATTGTATTTAATTCTTCAGGTTACGACCCTTGTGACCCTTAGCCGCAACTCCATATCATTGAATTATGCAATTCTATTTCCCTGTAAGATTTTGCCTTTGACTGGTCGAACATTGATGCCTTCAGTAATTAGGACATCTTCTGAACTGCATGTTTGACTTTCTGTCATCCGGCTCTACGGCTGTCCTTTATTTTCTTTACTTACTGACCGCCTCTGGGGCCAGTTCACCCTATTCATGTATATAACCATTCTTTTAGAGAATATCACGGGATGAGTCACGTAAAGCTTCATACAGGTTGCAATGTGCTGTTAAACTAATGATACCTGTGCCTTCTGTCTGTATCTCTTGTTTTTTCTTCTTGTATATTGCTTCCAATCACGGCTGTGAATCTCTCCATACTTGTACTCTCCTGATTTCTTATGTATCCATACTGTTTAATGTTTTTTCTTTCTTGTAAACTTATTGCAATCTAATGCCGATTCAATGTGATTCATCATGTTATTAATATTTACATGCTATGAATGTGTTTGTGTATCTTGACCACCTGGGATTGCTGATGATATGGAATCCATTATGCTTACACCAATCTGGTATGCTGACTATACGTGACGTTGATCTGATGTTATTATGAGGCAGATTTACAAGCCCCTTGCGCATTCTTGCGCCGCCAATGCGTCACTTTTTTTGACGCAACGGCGGCGCACAAAATGCGGCCTTTTTACAATGTGACGCATCTAGGGAGATGCGTCACGTTGTAAAGCCCTGCATCACATTATACCTGCGTCAGGTATAATGTATGCAGGGTGGGCGTTCCCACGCAGGAAGGCCTCATAAAAGTGACGTAGTGAAATCTACAAGATTTCACTGCGCCACTTTTAGGACGCCACTGCGTCAAAACCTTACGCCTGCTTCAAGCAGGTGTAAGTAGTGACGCAGTGTAGTGGGAATAGGCCTCAACACGCATTGCTAGAGTTGCGCCGTGCTTGCGACACAACTTCAGCAATGCGTGACTTTTGCCCCAAACAGATGCGTCAGAATTTCTGACGCATCTGTCAATCCTTGCGCCATGGTGCGCCGTATTGTAAATACGGCGCATCCATGGTGGCGCAAGGGTTTCTCAGAGTGGCGCAGGGAAAGTGACGCATCTCTACAGATGCGTCACATTCTTGTAAATCTGCCCCTGTATTTTTTGCTATGTGCCTCACATAGGTCTTCAATGCAAATTTGATATGCATCCAATCAAATAAATTCCTTTGTGTCCTCAACCCACTAACGGTGACTCCTTTTTTCGTTTATGTAAACCTCATCATCTTTTACCATTACTAATTTCACCAGCCTTGAGAAAGCCCCAGGCCTGCACGCCAGGAAGGATCGAGACACCTGTTGTCTGATGAGCTTTCTTTGAAATCTGGTTCGACTTCAGAACCAGGAACGTTTATTCAATAAGAAAGCAGTGTGTTTGGAACACAACAACGTTGTATTTGATATATGATTCACTATTCGAGGTATGACCAGAAATATTACCAAGTTTGATTAGACCTCTAACTTCCTTAATGATACTGTTATACTGTGGTGGTGTTAAATGGTAGTACAGCGGTGATGTCACAGACAGTGCAGTGATGGAGTTTGATAGTGTGGTAGCCATGGTTGAAGTCATGGTGTAGTAAGGTGGTTGTAATGGTAATTTCATGGCGGGGTTGGTTGTGTGATGCTGTTGCTTGGCTGTTTGGTGCTGTGAAAGGGTGGCTGCTGAAAGTGTAGTTTTGGTGGGATGTTGTGAGTGGTGATGGTGATACTGACATGCTTGATACTGTGGCTGTCTGAACTTGCAGTTCGGTGGTATGAGATGATAGTGCAGTGCTGTAGGTGAAGAGTGGTGCTGGGGTGGATGTGTAGTGCTGTAGGGCGGTAGTGCATTTGTAGCGGTGTGGGAGTGTGATGGTAGTGGGTGACAGTGAGTGCGAGGATGGTAGTTAAGTAGTGGTGTATGGCAATGTGAGGGTGCTGGGTTGTAGTTGTACTGATGGAAGATCGTAGTGCTGTAGTGGTATGGTTGTATGGTGCTGCAGGGGTGGAGCAAGATGGGTAGTAGTAGTAGTAGTGTTGAAGTGGTAGTACAGCATTTAAGGGGAATTAGAGTGGTGGTATGGGGTGGCAGTGTGGTGACAGTGCGATGCCAAGCGCATTATGCTGTGGTAGAGTAGGTTATTTTGTGATTAGCAGCGATAGTATTGCGCATTGAATGTATCCAAATATGATGGTATTGAGATGTAAAAATAGGTCCCGTTTATTCCTCTTGCGTTGCAATAGAAGCACTTCATTGCAACTAGAATGCTGTGTGAGAGATACACTCCTCTGAAGGCCCCTTTTAGAAGAAATAATAGTGACTCCGGCAGACAGCTAAAGCTGTCTGATGTGAACAGACTTAAAAAAAACTGTGCACATCAAGTCTCTATTGCTATAACAGTTCTTAAATAAATGGAAAAGGCAAACTGGGGATTTTTATTTGTATTCCTAAGAACTTAAACAAAATTCAGTTCAGACAATAAGTGCTCTGTGGTTAAAAGAATATCGACCAGTCAGTGTACGTTGTACCAGAGGCACCCACAAGCATTACTTATTTTAACAGAAATGGTCAGTTCTGGAACTCTCTCTAAGTAGTGGAAGCTTAAGAAGATTTATTACGAAATATCCTTTGTTTTTGTCTTCGTTTTGTCTGTCGTTGTAGGGATTACCTGGGGCACAGCTGTAACGGGTGGATAAACATGGATGTTTTTTGCCAACTTGACGCACCGTATTTTATTCCTCAAGCACACTGATTTAATGTACACAACAAAGATATTATTAGTACTATCCTTTTGGTTTTTGGTTGTTTTTTTTTAAGCTAGATTGAATGTAAGGTGCTCTCTCTAAGCTTCTTTTCTGTTTCTAGTATCGTACTGGGCATAACATCTTTTAAAAGGATTTACGAAAGGCACTGAGATTTTTTTGTAGCAGATATTGACGTCTGCAAGTCCTTTATCCGTCTTCTCCATGCTGAGCTCAACATGCTCTTTTCTGCAAACATTTAAGCATAAACCTGTAGGTCCACCAGTTGCACCTGCACTTGCTGGATGATTGATATTTTGGTTGTAGGTCCCACACTATCGTGATGCATACTGAAGGTGATATGCCAGTAGATTGCTGGTGCCGCATTTGATCGCAGAATATGCTAAGCAGCCAGTATAAACCAATCAGGACGTGTAGTGCATTCCCAATTAGATATCAACGATGTAATTATACCTTAAACGCCTTGTAAACTCAGCCGCCATTATCTCCATCATCTCATTTATGAATATGGTTGATGTGATATGTGAATATGGTTGTTGCAAATACTTTGTCACCAGTACAGTCAGACTATTAAAACTATTGGGTTCAATCCATGAAATTAAGAATACCATTAGGGAAATGGGAAGGGGAATAACACTGAGATTAACCTACCTGCCTATAGAGTTTAATGATACATTTACAATCCAGGTTTGCCCCAGACTGCTAACATGTATAACGATGCAAGAAATGCTTACCTTCTCCCCCATGTGATAACGAGAAGATGGTCATGGTTTCTCCAAACCATGGGAAAGACCCATTGGAGGCAACGTCTTATAGGCCACTTTCACTTATATATTTGGATTATAAAAATGTGGGTAAGATTATAGTGAACACAATATTTTAGATTCTGGCTTCACAAGTGCACTTGCACCACAATAGGTTTGTTCCCTGCTGCAGCACTTCCCCAGGCCAGGAGACTTTTCCACCTCATAGCCTGTGGCCTGATGGATAGACATTGGCGATGATGTTCATCTTAGATATAGAAAAAGTCTTTGACTTGCTGTGATGGTCCTTCAAATTTGCTGTATTGAAGAAAATTGGGTTGGTCTTGAAATACGGAGCTGGATCAGGCTGCTTTATTCATTGACCAGAGTCAAAATCAGGACCCTGAATATTTACTCCTCACAATGGAATAGTGTGAAGGGTATGAGGCAGGGTCATTAAATCTTTCCTATTTTGTTTGTACTGGCCATAGAATCGTTGGTGTGAGTCGCTGGTGAGCCACTTCAAACAGTACAGCATTGATAAAGGGTGCTTGCCATATTATATCTCTTTATGCCAATTGCATATTGCTATACTTCTGAGTCCTGGAATCACAGCTGGACAAACCTTGGGCCTTAAAGCGTAACTATGCAAAGTCACCCCTGTTCCTATTGCGTCATAATGCATTTGCTGACCATAGATCTTTCCCTGATGTCAATCTTGGTGGGACTGATCTGGATGGGGGTAGATACATGGTAGCTCTTGCTAAGATCACCTTCTGCTGAAGAGGTGTGGCTGGAGGCCCTGATTTCAAATTGTATTGTATCGTGGTGGAACTGCAATACGTTTTGCAATTGACCTTAGCATCCCAGTTGCAAGAATTACAGTACCTGTCCATGGTAAAGCCAGACACTGTTTCGGATGCAGTGCTCCAGGATGGGCTCCAATCAATCAATCAGGGGATTTTAGGCACGCTACTCACCCGTGAGGGTCTCAAGGCGCTGGGGTGGGGGAGAGCAGCTCCGGTCTATCGAAGAGCCAGGTCTTGAGGGTCTTCCGGAAGATGTGCAGGGTGGGGGCGCGTCTGATGTCGATCGGGAGCTCGGGATTGTAAGTGCCTTGCACTCAAGTTCATTATGACTGCATGGAATTGTTATCTACCTAGAGATATAACAATAGTGAATTGCCCCCTAAATTACCCTTGTGATACCTCCACATACTCGCAAAAGCCAAGCTGAGATCAATATTGAGATATGGACAAGCAGCTCCTTTGAAAGAGGGGGTGACCTATATTATGCAGGGACTCTTTTTTACTTTTGCAGAAGTGAGAGGGGATTTTGTTATTCCTGTTGGCCAGCTTCTGTCCTTTGGTGGACTGACAAAGGCAGACAGGCTAGTTTGGAATATAGGAGTTATGGAAACGGATTTGAATAATTTAATACATACTCTGTTGACATTAGGAAATGGATCGATAAAGGCCTTGGACCCATGTGGGATACTACTGGAGGTTACTGGTTTGCCACTCTGTGAACAGGGAAACAAATGAGTAGTTACCATTGTGAGTGATGTTGTGGATGAAAGATGGGGAAAAAGATGGACAATCTGGCAGAGGTATAATAGTACATTTAATTTATTACAATGCATATATTTTCATCATACCTAAAAAGTATTATTGCAGGATATTTGACCTCAATTCGGGTCACCATCCTGGGTGTTATGCAGACATACCGATTATTACCATAAGGTTTGGAATCACCCGAATTATCTTCGAATTGGAATGAGATACTTAACAAAATCCTAAATGCCAACCTCTATGGCGATATCCCTAATGGGACTGGTAAAGGGACATATGGCTGTAGGTTTGCAAATTTTGCCCCTTTGTTAGTTAAACATAGGCATTGGCCCTGTTTGTAGTTGAATGAAGGACCAAGTGGCACTCAAGATAGCTGCATTTTTATGAGCTCTGTGAAGTCAAAGAGCTTTGCTGGACTCTATGGCTCACCTTAATGGTCGAGACCTGGGAATTTGGATGTCTCAGAGCATGCTGAGACAGCCTAGCATGGGATATTTTCTCCTTTTCTGATGTTGTGTGTTTCCTGCATGGCCCATTGTAGTTTTCCCTAAGTTAGTCTAACTGTGCACGTTGTAGGCCTCATTTTCCTTTGCACAGGTTACTACATAAACGCGTTTTGAATTTGTGCCACATTGTACTTTCACGCGGAACCTGCATATGTTTTCGCGTTATGTTCTTTTCCAGGGATTTAGTCTGAGCACCATAAACACGGTCAAACAACAATGTCCCTTGTTATTCTTTCTGGACAGGACCTAGCACCTAGACATAGCACAAGAATGCAGCTGTTGTTTATGTACACATATGCCCTGTCATATAGATGCGCACATGAGCAAAAAACAGACACATGGAATGAGAGTTCTGAGACAAGAGCTCTGTGTCTGTGGGGATGAAGAACATCTATCTGTGAATGCTAAGGTGTCCCGATTCACTCCCTGTGCTCTCGTGCCCACCACCAGGGGGCCGAATTGTGGGGCTTTCCAGTGCTCTAATATGCTTCCAGACACTCCCCTGCATGCATATCTTGACTTCCAGGTATTTGGACACTATTTAGGAATTGACATCCATTCCCAATCCATGCCGGGTTTTGTGGAAGCCAGTCTGCTCATGCTGGAAACTCCATTACCTAGAATCCCCTGCTCACTGCTTCATCTCCACCCCTGCAGGCCAAGGATGGGTGGAAGAATTCAGCTCACCTGTGGCTGGCTGCTGCTAGCCTGCTCACACCTGATGCATGTGATTACTGTGAGCTCTTTTAAGCCCCAGCTTCCTTCAGTCCAGGGTTGGTCATTGTAGCTGTATACCGGTGAGGCCGATCCTTGTTGCCAGTGTTTCCTGAGCTTTTGATAACCTTGTTTCCAGTGTTTCCTGAGCTTTTGATATTCCTTGATTCCTGAGCTATAGTTAATCCTTGTTCCTTGATTCCTGAGCTATAGCTATTCCTTGTGCCTGAATTAGCACTGCCTGCAGTGCTACCTTGTTTCCTGAGTTCCTGAGCTATAGCTATTCCTTGTGCCTGAATTAGCACTGCCTTCAGTGCTACCTTGTTTCCTGAGTTCCTGAGCTATAGTTATTCTTTGTTCCTGTTCCTGGGCTTCAGCTATTTCTTGTTCTTGATTTGCACTGCTTGCAGTGCTCTCTTGACTCCATGTTTCCTGAGCTGTAGCTATTTCCTGTTTCCTTGAACAAGTACTGCCTGCAGTGCTACCTTGACTCCTAAAGCTTTAGTAATTCCCTGTTCCTGAACCAGCACTGCCTGCAGTGCTACCTTGACTCCTGAGCCTTAGCTCAATTCTTGTTCCTGCCCCAGCACTGCCTTCTATGCTACTTTGTTTTCTTGATTCCTGAACCTGCACTATTCTAGTATACCCTTGTAGCCTCCCCTTCTGTATATCCTTTTCCAGTCCCTGCCTTTCTTCCCATTTCCTTGGTTCCAGTTCTAGTTTGCTGTCTTTCTATTCTGCTGTCTTGCTTCTGTTACCTTGTATGTTTGTTACCTGCTTTCTGCCAAGTGTGCCCTGTGATTTCCTTCCTTTCCTGTTAAGCACTCCTCCTTGCTAGCTCCTTGTCTATTGTGCTTGTGTTTAGTTCTACCCCTTTGCTGTTACTGCCTTGCGTGTTCCTGTTTGATCGCCAGGATCCGTGGGCATAGCTGACTACCTAGGTGGTGTTTCTTGTTCACTGTGAGTATTGTCTTTGAGTTACAGTTATAACATCACCATAGGTATAAGCTCCACAGACCCTGCCTTTGCATACATATCCTATAGGTGGGTATTTTCAGTCAGTGTCTGTAACAGCAATTGTGGGTGAGGAACTTACTGAGCTTCAGTCTTACCGTGTGGAGCTGCTGAGTGCTTTACCCCACATTCCCTTTATTGTTAATGTTGAATATGTCTTACTCGTTCGCCCTGGGTGTAGTTAGTCTGAATGCTAAATCACCTCTGAGGGCCTGTCCTTTCTGAGTCTTACCTCTCTTATTCTCTTATACAGAGCTTCCTCTTTGGATTCCCTTTCTCCTTTGACTCGCTGTGTGATCTTGGGCAGCTCTGTAACTAGTATTCTGCCTACTTTGTCTTCCCTGGCACCAGTCGTTGCCAGAGTCCCTGACACATGCCAGTGTCCCAGACTGAGTCCTGACATAAGGTATGGGCTCTGCCAGTAATCCCAGAGATCATTGATATATAATCATTTAGCCTCATTAGCAAGGGGGGAGGGTTAGCTTACTCTGTCCTATAAAATGACAGGGCTTTTCATGATATATGGATTATTAACCATGCTAACAGTATTTATTGTATGCATTTGTTCTCTAATTGTGGCACGTATACTTCACTTCAGAGCACAATAGTTTAAATAAATATTCTAAACTTCCTTCCTGTCTCTTGGTTATCTTATTGTGGACGAGTACGAGTGAGAGAGCGAAAGGGTGTGTCCTGCTACCGCGATCCTTGAGAAGGTTGTGTTCTGGGATGCCAATTCCCTTGTTTCTCTGGTAAGGTTAGGAGGGCCAGTGAGGCACTATAGCTAGTCGGACTTGGACCCATAGGCACTGATGTGGTATGGTGACTCAGTCCTTGCATAATGATGTTCTATGGTTCTAAGCATAGTTCTGGTATAAGAGCAGAATCCCTGCAACACTGACTATTTAGATGGTGTTTGCAAAATGAGGTAAATATCTAGCACAGTCTCAAATGCCGGCATCCATTTTGGCTAAGTGGTGCTGAGCAGACGTTTCCACCAACAGTGATGCAATATTCATGAAGCATGATGTAACTGCAAACATTTTCCTCTGTCTTCATAGCTATCATCAGAACTTAATTATAACAGCTTGGTTAGATTTAGAAGTGACTCCAATAGCGATGCATACATCTTTATTTTGACCGCTAATTTATGAGTGTGTCACAACATGCCCCTTGCTTTATTTATCAGTGGTTCCTCATTTGAAGGGATTATGGTATTATTTCTTTTTTTGTTTTCTTGTTTATTTTGCTTACCAAAGAGGAGGCTTACATGCTTACTACTTCATATTTCTGGTTATTTGGATGGAATATTTGAAGTAACTTTTTCTGGATCTTAAACCTTATTCTACATTTTATTTATAACTATGGTGTAACCAACCAATGCTGATCATTTTTACTGCTCTTCTTTTTGCCAACTCTTGTATATGGGCAGATCAACATTTTTATTGTTTTATCAGACTATTCCTTTTATTCCACTGCCCATGGTTCTTGCTCAGGAATGTTTTATATTTTTAAATTCAAATCCTTATTACCATCCCTGCAGACTGCGTATATGGGTGCTGTTTATATATGTGGTCATTCCTTTTAATTTTCATATTTGATGTATTTGAAATCCAAACTAATTTAAATATTTGGAGATTTAATAACATCTATTATCTGATAAGGAATTTGTTGAGAACTTTAACACTTTTGTTGGTGTATTCTTTATTTCTATTATCCCTGCTGATACTTTTATGGTCAACAATTTTGATGCATTTAGAACTTTTGATATCTCTCAGGTAGCTCAGGAAATAAGAGAATGAATGCTCAATATTTGGCTCTTTTTGAAGAAATGAAGGCACTTGAACATAATTTTTCTGCATCTATATCCAATAATATGCTTAGTGAGTTTATTAAAGCTAAAATTGAGGTAAGAACAATTGTGACTCCCACAGTCTGCAATACACTACTAGGTATTAAATCCAAATTTCAAGGCGGGGAAAACAAGGCAGAAAAAATAATTTCTAATTACCTAAAAATTAATGGAGAGAGTAAGTTAATCGGTAGTACTATCAATGAGAATGATGGATCAACCTCAGCCTCCAATATGGCTATTGCTATTTCTTTTGAAATATTTTATAGGCCTCTTTATTGAGGTGATATTGATACATCTGGTCAAGATTTTCATACATTTTATCCAGGTATTTTTAAATCTATAACATAGTCTTATAACCTGCCGACGAGTGCTTACTGGTTGTTAAAGACCCTGAACATGAGTTATAGGCTGGAGCAATATGTAAGGGCCTATAATGAGGAAGAGGTCCTTTAACAACTGGCATAAAGTGAGAAAGAAGCGCTATAGGGCTGTTTGAACTTCCACTCGCTGAGGGCAGAATGTTCTAAATTAAAAAGGCAGAAAAACAAAGACACACATTGGAATGTTGGAGTAGAAGGTCTATACAAGCCCTTATAAGCCCTGAGACACTCCTTTGTCTCCAATAGAGCTCCGCAGCATTCCAATGTTCTAGAAAAAGATTTGGATTACAATATCCGTAAGAAATTGGGTTACTGGTTGAGGGGGTGACCCCCTTCTTGAGCAGCAACCACAATTCTTCTCGGGGTGAAGCCACAAGTAAATCCTAAATTAGCCTGTGCTCAACCCTTGGGTAGCTTGGCACAGAGCAGTCAGGCTTAACTCAGGGGCAATGTGTAAAGTATTTGTACAACACTTCAAACAGTAACACAGTAAAGACACAAATTTTAAACAAATAAAACAAGACCAAAATGACAAAAATCCAATCAGTAGAACCGGAGATATTCAACTGTAAAGATTTTAGTAAAGATAGAGCCAAAAAGCACAAAGCGCTAACTGTGGCTATCTGCTTGCACCAGACTGAGACAAAATCAAAAGTTCAGACTGACCACAATGGAGCTCAGGGACACACTTAGGCCCACTGAACAAAGTACCTAAAATCCTGGTTGCCAGAGCATTGGCAACTGAAGCCATGCATCGGTTACGAGATGCGTTGAAGCTGTGGTGCGGGGTCCTGCATTGTCATCTAGGATCCCATTGATGAGGGCTTGTGATGCAAAGTATGGTGTTGAGGATGCGTCGCGCAGTCAGGGCGAAGCTTGGTTCCGAGGAGCTGCAAGGCTATGATGAGGAGTCTGGCTTTGTCGTTGAGGCTACCGTCATTTAGGAATGCGAGGGCCTGCGTCGAGGATGCGTTGCCCAGTAGTCCGATGAGGCAATGGGTTGCGATGCGATGCAGCTCTTTGCGACTGAGCTGATTCTCACAGCAGCAGCAATGCGTTGGTTTTGCTCGGGGTTGCACTGCTCAGCAGAAGAAATGCGTCAGTTCTGCTGGATCCACAGAGGCTGTCGGAGCACCTTAGGTCCACCTCCAAGGGTCCAGGTCTGGGGTGGAACCAGTTGGCACAGTAGACTCACAGATGGCAGAGTCCAGGTGCTGTGTTCAAGGTTGTTGGAGTCTTTTGTCTCTGAGGCTCTAGCCTGGAGGCCAGTCAACTAGCCCTTGGTGTCACTTTAGGGCCCTTGGTTCAACAGATGCAGGCCCAATCCTTCTCACCCAGGCAAGAGGGCAGCAGTCAGCAGGTCAGCACAGCAGGGCGGCGGTCCTTCAGAGCAGCAGTGCAGCAGAAGGCAGTCCTTGCAGTAGCACAGCAGTCCTTCTTCCTGGCAGAGTATCCACAGGTCCACAAGTGTACTGAAGAGGGGGTGTCTGAGTTCCAATATTTATAACTGATGCTCTTTCTCCGGAAGGTGGGAGAAGTTTCTAGAGGATTCCCTTTGAAGTCCCCCACCATCCTCTCTTCCCTACTGTGGCTCCAGACTAAGCACAGGGGGTACGCACCCCTTTGTGTGGAGACAGGACACAGCCTATTTAAGTGTAAGTAGTGCTGTGCTCATTCTGTCCTCCCATCCTGGCAGTGATGGCCCATCCAATCTCTCTATTGTATGTGGCTGTCCAGGGATGACATATATGTATTAAAAAGGATAGTTTGGACCTGCAATAGGTTTATTTTAAAAACATCTGCACACACAGGCTGCAATGGCAGACCTGAGACATGTTTCAAGATCTACTTAAGTGGGTGGCACAATAAGTGCTGCAGGCTCACTTGTAGTAGTCAATGTACAGGTCCTGTTTTGAGCAGTGAGTACATGCACTTTAGCACTGGTCAACAGTGGTAAAGTGTGCAGAGTCCTTAAGGCTAGTAAAAATGAGATCAGCACAAATGAAGGAGAAAAGCAAAAAGTTTGGGGGATGACCACCTTAAGGACAACAGGTTTAACAATATCTTACTATTATAAGTGATCAGATCATTAAAAAAAAGAGCTAAAGCCCCTGGCTGTCTTTCCATTGAACTCATCTATATATTTTCATCCTTCTTTGCTCCTAAACTACTCAAATTATATAATTCACAGTTACATGGTATTCAATCTTACAGTTTTTTTACTTTAGGCACTAATACCTGTTGTTGCCAAACAAGTTAAACAAACTATGATTCCAAATTATATGCTAAAACCACAGCTTCTTGTTAGAATCAGTTTTGCAATATCTTATTAAAACTGACCAATGAGGTTTTATTAGGTGCAGATTGGCTACTAGTAATGCTCCTATGTTTTCTGATATACTATCTTGGGCCTTCAAAATTAATGTGCCCATTGCCTACTTTCCCTAGATGCTGAAACAATATTTGATTGCATTAACTTGAAGTTTTTCTTTGAAACCCTTGGTTTGGTTTTGGCCACTGGTTTATCTCTTTTGTTAAATTGCTCTGCTAACTTCCTAAACCAAGTATATTTGTAAATAATTGTTTCTCATCTTATTTTAATTGAAACCATGGAACTAATAATGAATGCCCTTTATCTCTGTTAATATTTGTATAATGTTTGGAACCCTTCCTTGAGTATATATGATGTAATTCTGGTATTAATGGCTTTAAGCACAATAGATAAACATTTCAGCTTATGCTAAAGATATTATATTTGTATTATGCATATAGCTAAGCCTACCTCTTCTCTAAATACATTTTTGGGTGAAGTTCGACTTTATGCTCATATTTCTGGCTATGAGTGGAATGTAAATAAAACAGAAGTCCTTTCCCTAAATGTTTCATGTTTGATTTATTTGTTTTTAAGGTTCTGCTTTTGTGTAGAGTTCAGTTAAGATTAAGTACCTTAGCATTTGGCTTTCGTCTGACAAGAAGATTGCTAAGTTCAATATCTTATCTTTTAAACCTAAATTACAAAAATTACTTTCACTTTGGTCTCTTTCATCCTTGTTATGGTGGGAACGGTTGGATACAATTAAGATACTGGTTGTTCTTCATATTCTATACACTATTTCAGTGTAACTATTTAATGTCTATTAATACATATATAAACAATTAGATAGACTTTGCTCAAGGTTTTTATGAAATAGTAAAACTCTATGTGTAGCTTTGTCTAACTTAAAATGCCTAAACAGGAAGATGGATTTAGGTTTCTTGACTTTAAATTATACCACTCTTCCTTTTTATCAGACAGGTGTGCGCACTATGGGGGTCATTACAATGACGGGCGATCCGCCCGCCATTTCCCACCGCCTGCATGCCATTTCCTCCGCCATATTACGATGGTGGGGGGGAGCCTGGCGGACGGAAAGAACGTCCGCCGGTTTTCCGCCAGTCCCACAGGGGAATAGAATAGAATAGAATGATTTTTATAGAGCGCATGGCTACCCGGAAGCATCCCAGCGCTAAGAATCACTAAGGGAGGACCAGGGCGGTAAAGGACCCTAATATGGTGGCGGTGTCTGCAAGACACCGCCATCCATATTAGGATGTTGGCGGAAAGCAGCCTTTCCATGGCGGTGTTGCCGCCATGGAAAGGCATGTGGTCTTTGCTTTCGGGGGCCCGTTGCGGGCCCCCAGGATTTGGGGGGGGTGGGGGGTGCACATGGGGGTACCATTTGAATGCACAAGGTGGCAGGCACCGCACGGTGCCTGTCACGTTGTGCATTCAAATGCACAACATGCGTTTTTCGTATTGCGGCGGGTGCTGCTGACAGCACCGCCCGCCGCAATGCGAACAATACGGGATGCCACCGCCACCGTGGCATCCTAATACCCATGGCGGGACCGCCGCACCACTTGCGGACGGTCCCGCATTCCGTTGCGGTGGCGGGCGGACTTTGTCCGCCCGCCATTGTAATGTGCCCCTATGTTTTTTAATTAAGAGATTATTTCTGTTCTCCCATCGGTTAAACTTGAAAGACCATATTTAAGAGAATTGTATTTCAAGGACCATTTACATATGTCAAATTTTAATATTATTAACAAATGCCACATTCTTAAGTTATTTCATTTCATTGCATACTAAGTAATTTTTTGGTGAGGTTTCCTCTTTATAATGTTTCACTTCCTCTTTACATTAGAATAATAAGCATGTCAAAATCAGAAATAAATCATTCTGTTGGAAGCATTGGAAAGACAAAGTTATTTACTGAATTAATCAAATAAGTGATGGTGTTTCCATTGAGTCATTTCAGGCATTACAAAATACTTATTAATTTCCTAAAGTGTGTTAATGATTATACTTTATTACATTTTGCACTCACACTTTATCCAATACTTCAGAAAAATTCTGATTTACTGATCCTCGAATAGGATCCTTTAATACTTTGTTTTGGAGTGGCATTATTCCTAAGTCTGCTGTTATTCTAAAACTCTACATTAAAATGGTATGCAGCAATCGGTTGATATACAAATTGAGATAAAATTCCAAGCTTCTAAGTCTGCAAGTATTACATAGTCCTTCTTCTTCATATACAATAGAATATTAGTTACACCCATGTGCATTAACAAATTTAATAAGTCTCTTTCCAAATTGTGTTAGACATGTAACAGTGCAGACGGTACATTACTCCACATGTTATTTTATTGAGGACATGTTAATGCATATTGAGAATTAGTTTGATCTAAATGTTTAGAGATTTCTGAGATTGATTTTCCATTATCTTTTGGTAATGTCCTTTTAAAAGTTCCTCATGAACTAATAATAGCAATGATTCGACGAATAGTGTCAAATTACTAGATCTTTTTATTGTGATTGCCTTTCAGCAGATATGTTTTTACTGGAAAGGTTTCTCTAAGATACCTTTCCTTTCTTGGTGGAACCGTATTGGTGACAGTAGAATTTACATTGTTTTAGCATTGAATATTAAGGCGAAGATTAGAAATTATACGTTTTCGCTACCTTTTACCAATTATCTTTCTATCAGTTTATCTAATTAATAGACAATAAATATTTTCTGGAATAGTGCTTAGTTGCTAAATATTCTTCTCTCCTTTACGATTTTTCTTAATTTATCTTTATCTTTTCATTTTCTTTTCTCTCTTCTTTTTCTGATCTGTACAAATATTTTGCTTAAATATTATTCTAAAGAATTATATTATTGCTTATTTGTTATTTGCCTTGTCATTATTTTAAATATTTGTAATATGGTAGAGGAATGCTGGCATTAATCTTTGTTCTTGTTGTATGCTTCCTTTTTGGTCCAAATTATTATTTATTAACTCCAAGGAGAACTTGGGGGCAAATTCAGTGACAAAACAGGATATTTGTAAGCACATTTCATTGGTCAAAACTTGGTAGAAATTAAAGGTTAATTTACAAATGACTGCCTTGCATACAGGCACTCAAAGAGTGTCAGTATACTTTACTTAAGTCTCAAGGCTCTGCCCTCCGAGAAGTTCAGTCTAACTGGCCCTAACCCATCCCAAGATAGCTTTCAAATACCATAATTTCACCCCCAGAGACTCCAAGTGGTTTCTTTGACAAGTGCAGCTGGTACTGCAACACCACCAGATGGACTTCAATGGCTCTTAGTATTTTCTCAGAGAGAGCCGTTGACCCCCAAAATCATTCTGTCAGACTGTGGAAACCAAGTCGGCAGGTAGAAAATTAATACTTCCCCCACTTTGAACCAATATCCTAAAGGAACCAACTGAGTAGGCCTGGACTTTCTCAGAAGGGACATTTTTCAAAAATAATAGTAAATTGTGTCTTTTTAGCTCATTATTTACAACTTAGCTAAAACACTGAGGGGCATATTTAAAAGGATTTAACACCAACATGGCATCCATTTTTTGACGTTACGGCAGCTTTTTTTATCGCCATATTTACAAGTTGCAGCAAAGTCCAGTTAGTGGCATCTTTTCAGCATTACTGTGATTTTTTCATAGCAGCACTTCTATTAGCGTGACTTACCGAAAATGAGATGCAAGGTAGGTTTTCCAGCGTAAAAACTCCCGCAAAACACACAATGCGATATTTACAAGGATTTCCTTGTATGTCGCTAAAAAAGAAAAACTGCCTGCTAAGTCCCATTAGAGGCAGTTTATTATCATCAGAAATTAGCTGGTCTTAAAAATGGTGCAAACACACTTGGGGCCTCATTTAAGAGGTTTTGGTGCAGGACAGCGCTGCAAGGAATCTTGCTGCACTGTCCTACGACAAAACAAAAGGGCAGGAATGCGCCCTATCAATAAATGTAAGTCCGTTTTTATATAGCGCAGCTACTCACCCTTACGGGTCTCAAGGCGCTGGGGGCCGTAGTGGAAATTAAGTGAGCTATTGCCCAGAGTCACATGGTGCTGAGCTGAGCTGCCGCCGGAGCCGGGGATCGAACCGTGAACCCTGTGCTCCGAAGTCAGCTGCCCTGGCCGCTGCACCACACCTCTCCTATCAATAAGATAGGGCGCATTCCTGTCTTTTTCCCCTACGTTGGTGCATAATGTCTGCCATGCACCAACACAGGCACCATTGTGCCGTGGTGCAAGGGTAAACACAAAGAGATGATGGACGGAGTGCTGAAACTTTTCAGACACTCACCCCCAGTCACAAATCTGGGTTGAATCCATCATCGTTCTTTAGCTCACTTCGCCACCTCAGTTCAGACCCAGCTATATGCAAATCAGTCTTGCAAGGGTGCCTGCGTTGCAGAGCTGATTGATGTTCTGCAGGAAGGGACACCTTCCTGCACAAAATCAATCAATCCAGGTGATTTCTTCTTTCTATGTGTGCTGCAGAATGCTGCTCATATATTAAAAGGAAAAAAAGAGGAGAAATGAAAACATGAATCCTCGTTGCGCCTCCCAAACGCCACCCTTTGGTTGGTGTTAGATTCTGACTCATTTCCAGGTTTACAAATTCTCGTAAATCTGGGAATTCTTAAGATTCCATGGGTTTTGGGTGGGAACGGCCACAGCAACACCCATGGAACACCCCTTTCATGCAGCTTTATACGTGAAAGTGGCACTTTATTACAATGCCATGAAAAGCCACGTAAAGTGGCTTTACGTGGCCTTGTAAATGGATCACTGACAGAATATCGAGGACCACAATATCGAGGTCCCAAAATATCGGGACCTAAATATCGATGTGAAGAATATCGACATCCTATCTACATCATGGTAAGTACAAAAATATCGAAACAAAAATATAGTTGTTAAAAATATCGATGTTAAAAATATTGTTTTTTTATGTATAAAAAAAGTAAAATAAATTAAATAATACATATAACTTAAAAATAAATATTTATAATTATTAGAAAATGTTAACAATTATAAGTAATAAATGTAATGTAAAAATAAATTAAACATACATATATGAAATATAATATATATATTTACTTAATAATTATTAATAAATAATTAATTTAATAAATTATAAAATGTTAGAAATTTATTAAAAATGATCAATACATATATATATATATATATACATACACCTCTAACATAAAAATAAAAAATATATATATTATAAATTAAAATATTTATTAATTTTAAAACTACATTTTACACTACATTAATTACAACAGTAAGGATAGTGTTAGATAGTGGAGGTGAATAAATTACTATTCCCACTCCATCAAGTGCAACAGTAGTGAAAGTGTTGGATAGCGGAGGGGAATAATTTACTATTCCCACTCCAGCGAGTGCAACAGTAGGGAAAGTGTTGGATATCGGAGAGGAATAATTTACTATTCCCACTCCAATAACTGCAACAGTAGGGAAAATGTTGGATAGCAAAGAGGAAAGAAATACTATTCCCACTCCAGCGAGTGCAACAGTAGGGAAAATGTTGGATAGCGCAGGGGTAAAAATTACTATTACCACTCCAATGAAAACAACAGTAGGGAAAGTGTTGGATAGGGGAGGGGAATAATTTACTATTCCCACTCCAAATAATGCAACAGTAGGGAAAGTGTTGGATAGCGGAGGGGATAACATTAGTATTCCCACTCCAGCAAGTGCAACAGTAGGGAAAGTGTTGGATAGGGCAGGGTTAAAAATTACTATTCCCACTCCAGAGAGTACAACAGTAGGGAAAGTGTTGGATAGCAGACAGGAATAAATTACTATTCCCACTCCAATGAGTGCAACAGTAGGGAAAGTGTTGTATAGCGGAGAGGAATAATTTACTATTACCACTCCAATGACTGCAACAGTAGGGAAAGTGTTGGATAGCGAAGAGGAAAAAATTACTATTCCCACTCTCGCAACTGCAACAGTAGCGAAAATGTTGGATAGCGCAGGGATAAAAATTACCATTCCCACTCCAGGGAGTGCAACAGTAGGGAAAGTGTTGGATAGCGTAGGGGAATAATTTACTATTCCCACTCCAGCAAGTGCAACAGTAGGGAAAGTGTTGGATAGCGCAGGGGTAAAAATTACTATTTCCACTCCAGGGAGTGCAACAGTAGAGAAAGTGTTGGATAGCGGAGGTGAATAATTTACTATTCCCACTCCAGCAAGTGCAACAGTTGGGAAAGTGTTGGATAGCGAAGGGGTAAAAATTACTATTCCCACTCCAGGGAGTGCAACAGTAGAGAAAGTGTTGGATAGCGCAGGGGAAACATTTACTGTTCCCACTCCAGCGAGTGCAAAAGTAGGGAAAGAGTTGGATAGCGTAGGTGTAAAAAATAATATTCCCACTCCAGTGAGTGCAACAGTAGGGAAAGTGTCGGATAGCGGAGGGGATTAATTTACTAATCCCACTTCAGCAAGTGCAAAATTAGTGAAAGTATAGGATAGAGTAGGGGTAAAAATGACTATTCCCACTCCAGTGAGTGTAACAGTAGGGAAACTGTTGGATAGAGGAGGGAAATAATTTACTATTCCCACTCCAGCGAGTGCAACAGTAGAGAAAGTGTTGGATAGCGTAGGGGTAAAAATTACTATTCCCACTCCAGTGAGTGCAGCAGTAGGGAAAGTGTTGGATAGCGGAGGGATAAAAAATTACACAATTAACATAATTAATTAACAATTAATTAATTAATAACAATTAACAATGAAAATATAATTAAATATTAATAAATGAATTCAAACAATTAACACTATAAAATCATAAATAAAAAATATTACATATTAAATATTAATAAATATATTAAAATTAAATTACTTCCCACCCCATTCCCCTATCAACGCACAACCCACTCCTAAAAAATGACACAATTAACATATTTACCAATTAACTAATAATAATTAATAACAAATTACTCAATATTTATGTATAAGTTATTTCCCACAGTTAAAACTATAAAAGATTAATTAATTAAATATGAATTATGAAAAATATTAATTTAATTATAATTAAATTACTTCCCACCCTATTCCCCTATAAACCCACAACCCACTCCTAAAAAAATTACACAATTAACATATTTACCAATTAATTAATCAAAAATTAACAGCCAATTATTAATTAATAAATAATTAATTACCATAATTAACACTATAAAATAAAATGTAAATAAATACTAATAAATAAAAATTATTATTCAATTAATTATTTTTAAATTACTTCTCACCCTATTCCCCTATAAACCCACAACCCGCTACGGAACTAAAAGGCAAAATGTAATTCAATTAAAATTAATATTCAATTAATTATATTTAAATTACTTCCCACCCTTTTCCCCTATAAACCCACAACCCGCTACGGAACTAAAACGCAAAATGTAATTCAAATAAAATTAAAAATCAATTAATTATATTTAAATTACTTCCCACCCTATTCCCCTATAAACCCACAACCCGCTACGGAACTAAAACGCAAAATGAAAAAAAAAAAAAAATTGTAACTTCTAAAAAGTCAACATATACATAAAAAATAAATGCAGTACTTAGACAAAAAAATGTAGCACATACATTTAAAATACACACTAAAATACATAACACTAACTAAAACAACGATATTTTTAACAACTATATTTTTGCAAACGATATTAATGACCGATATTTTTTAAAACGATATTAACAACTTCGATATTTTTGTTGTTTTATAATTCTTTTTATTAAGTATCGTCAACACATCATATCGTTCTTAACATACGGAGGAGACCGTACATTCCAAACAATTTAGTTTCCGAATTACATAGATTCAAGTCGCAGTGTATCGCATGGGACAGTTAGGGGGGTGTGAGGCCATCATCTACATTCATATGTGTAGGCGGGGTACAAATATCGCCACGGTAGGAGTTCCAAGGCCCCCAGACCCTGTACCATTTCCTGGGACACCCCCTGGCTATATAGACTGACTTTTCTCTGAACATACACCAGTCTAGGTCTTCTTTCCAGGGTTCTACCCCAGGTGGTTGAAGGGCTCACCAGTGTTGTGCGATGTTTCTCTTAGCAATCATTACAGCTAGAGTGGCCCAGAGCTTTGTGTAGGAGGTAAGGTCTGTTGGTTCCCATATGTTCAGGATGCACCTACGTGCCTCTGGACGCAACTCAATTGCGAGCACCTCACTGAGGACGCGGTGAATAGCGCGCCAATAAATTTGTATTTGGTCACATTCCCATATTATATGTATGAAGGTGCCTTCACGCCCACATTGTCGCCTGCATTCCCCACTTTCTGCCCTACCCATACGCACCAGACACGGCCCCGTTATGTAGATTCGAGGGAGAATCTTGAATTACACTAATCGCAGTCGAGCCTGAATTGCCTCCTCCCTCGGGGAGGAAACTGCTTCCCTCCAATCCTCCTCGTCAAGCTCAAGTCCGTCTCTTATCCATTTCTCTTTAAGTGACTGGAGTGGGTCTTCCATATTATTGATTCGTTTTTTATAAATCAGGGAGATGGCCTTTTCGGGCAGGTGACCGTCCAATATCCTATCCTCTAAAGGGGAGGCATCTGGGAGGGATGTTCCCCCAGTAAGATGGGTTTGGAGGGCATGACGGATCTGGAGATATCTAAAGCGTTCCGTATCAGCTAGGCTATATTGCTGTTGGAGGGAGGCAAATGAGACTATATCATCTTTGACCCAAAGATCCTTGATCTGGGAGATTCCGATAAGGTCCCACTTGTCAAATCCCCGGGTCCGCCACAGGTTTCCCAGTTTTTCGGAATCCCACAAGGGGGTTGCCAGCGTGAGCCTGCGGCCCCAGCCCAAATGCTTTTTTACAATATGCCAAACGTGAACCGAGTGGGAGGTTGGACCTGTTAAGGAATATTTACGGGGTCTAGAGTAGAGTGTTCTATTGTAGTTCCCTCCCGGCAGGAGCCATCTATCCATGGCGTACCCCGGGTCATCGAGACGGCCATAGGACCCCTGGTTTTTGGCTGCTAGATGGGACGCCCAGTAATATTTTTTTATATCTGGGAGGCTGATGCCACCATCGTACCAATTGAGGGTGAGTTTAGACAGGGCAATTCTGGGTTTTCCATCCCACAATAGGTCTCTCTGGAGGCTCTCAATTTCTTGACAATATGATTTGGGAACCGGGTCTAACGAGTTTTGGAGGGCATACAGGAAGCGTGGTAGCGCCATCATTTTAAAGAGGGCGGCTTTGCCCAGCAAAGAGAGCGGCAAAGACTTCCAGTTCTCTATATCTTGTTTCAATCTTTGCATAGGGGGCATGAGGTTCCGGGTGAAGCGGAGTGCAGGATTCAGCGAGATGAATATGCCAAGATATCTAAAACCCTCTGTTATCTGGATCAGGCAATTCCTCAGTAAGACAGGTAGTTCCCCCCCGAAGGACATAAATGATGGACTTGGTCCAGTTTATTATGAATCCTGAGTACCTGCCAAACACTGCCAAAATATCCAATGTGCGCACCAAGGAAGCTTTCGGGGAAGCCAGGTATAGCAGAATATCGTCCGCATATAGAGAGATCCTATCTTCCCACCCTGGGGACCAGCGCAGACCGTGAATAACCGGATCCCTGCGAATCCACGCGGCTTGGGGTTCCAGAGCCAGAGCAAACAGGAGCGGGTACAAGGGGCATCCCTGCCGTGTTCCACGGCTTAATTGAAAGACCTCCGATTTTCTATTGTTCACCACTACTTGTGCCATAGGTTTCGAGTACAGTAATCTAACCCAGCTCATAAAATTGGGCCCAAATCCCATTTTTCGAGTACTGCAAAAGGTATGGCCATTCCACCATGTCGAACGCCATGGTGGCGTCCAAGGAAACCAGAATCGCAGGCTCCTGGATGGTGGCAACTCTTCCCAACACCCCGTGCACTCTGCGCAGATTTAAGGCAGTGTTCCGATGTGGCATAAAGCCTGACTGATCGGGATGTACTAAGCTGTCTATCACTTTTACTAAGCGAATTGCCAGAAGTTTTGCCAGGATCTTGGGTTCCGCGTTAAGAAGGGATATTGGCCTATACGAGGCACAGTTAGTTTTGGGTTTGCCCTCTTTGTGAATGACCACAATGTTAGCTATCCTTTGATCAGCTGGGAGTATCCCCCTCTCTCCGCTATCCATAAACATCGAGCGAAGGTATGGGGCTATCTTGTCTGGTCTGAGCTTGTAGAGCTCGATGGGTATGCCATTGGGACCCGAGGCCTTCCCGGACTGCAGAGACCGTATAGCCTGAGCTGTTTCGTCGTCCGACAAGTCAGCTTCAAGATAATCACAATTTTCGTCCATCAGTGTGGGAAGTGTGATGTCATGGATTAACGTGCGGGAGTCTTCTTCAGCGTACCGTCCATTCGTGAGGTACACTGTCTGATAATAATCAGCAAATCGGTTAGCAATTTCCTGCGGATCAGTAACAGGGTCAGTATCCCCTTCCCTCAGCTCAGGCACTAGACGACTGGCCCATTCCTTCTTGTCCAGCCACGCTATCAACTTCCCCACCTTAACTTCATGCTCGTATATTCTACTTTGTGTTTCCCTACCCTGAGCCCTAGCTCTATCTGTTGCCAAGGCCTTAAATTCGTCTTGTTTTAGATGCAGTAAATGCAGTTTCCCAGGGATTATTGCCCCGTGTAGTTCTTCTTCCAAGCTATGGACCTCGTCCTCTGCCTGCACTAAATCTTTTTGCCTATCTTTCTTCTTGCCGGCTATCAAGGACAGGGCCTGCCCACGGATTACTAATTTGTAGGCCTCCCATAACGTTTGGGCGGAGTCCACCGTTCCCTCATTCTCTTGAAAATAATGGTCAGTGGCCTGGATTAGATCCTTTCTGGTTTCCGGGTCTCGGAGATACCACGGATTGATGGGAGCTACTTTCCCAATTCTCATTTGGCCTATGACTACATGTACCCAAATCGGTGAGTGATCTGATATTCCCCTAGCTAGATGTCGGATTTCACGGATATTGAGTGCCTGGGACGCCGGGACCAGAATATAGTCGATGCAGGATAGGCTGCGGTGGGCCCCCGACAAGAAGGTGTATTGGATCCTATCTGGGTTATGTGATCTCCACCCATCCACCAATCCCATAGCCCCAAGAAATTCGGGCAGCCATCTATGTGCAGGTCTAATGTCTCGCAGTGGGTGCCGATCCAACGCTCCCGAGACCACTGCATTGAAGTCCCCCCCCACCATGAGTAGGCCTTCTGGGAGTGATAATAGGATCGCTCCCAGATCTTTGAATGTGTCTCCCTGGAAGCCCGGGGGTATGTAGACCGAAACGAATGTTGCAGCTCTACCCTCCCAGAGGCCTGAGATTCCTATGTATCTGCCTCGGTCATCCGACCATGTGGACTGAATAGTGAAGGGGAACTCGTTCCTGACCATTATGCCTACTCCTCGAGAGCCGGTCGTGAAGCCCGTGTGTGCCACCAGTTTGTACCCCCCCTGTTCATTGCCTTACAGGTGTTCCCCACTAGATGTGATTCTTGTAATAGGATAACATCCGGGTCTTGTCTCTTTACATACTGATGAACCACACTACGTTTTACTTTATCGCCAAGCACGTTGACGTTCCAGCTGAGGATCTTAATCCCCGTGTCCCACTGCGTACCCATCTAGAACTGTGTTTGTACACTGCTCCTTTGTTACATTACATTCTGGTGCTGTTGATATGACGAGTGTTACTCTAAACTTAACATCTAACAAAAACCATACCCCTCCCGAACCGCCCCCCTCCCTGCGTCCCTGCACTCTGGGCTTCAAACTGCCCATGATTCAACTTGCAGAGTGCCTGTCGCCCAGAACGTTAACTAAATGTAGAAAAGTGGGGTGCGTGGTCCTCCGTCCCCCTTCTCCCCCTCAGGCACTACTGTAATATGGTCCCTTATGCGATAACCAGAATTTGCACAAGTCCATACATCTGAGAGATTCTTGTCTTACATATATGTCCAACGGTACTCTCCGGTGTCCGCCCCACGCTCCCTCCCTGACTAAGCTTACTTTACATGCAGACCCGGTCCATCACCTACTTATGTTGGCCATCGCTCGCCCAATCCAAAGAAAGTTCACCCCATCTGTAGCATGTTCAGCGGCTCTCCAACCAGTCCGCTGCTGACTCCGGGTGGTCAAAGAACCAGGCCCTACCATCGGCCTCCACCCGGAGTCTGGCTGGGAACAGCATAGCGTACTTGTACCCCTTGTCTCTCAATGTTTTCTTGATTCCCAGGAAGGATCAACGTTGCCTCTTAACCATTTGGGTGAAGTCTGGAAAAAAGGTTATGTTTGCGTTTTTATAGCGGAGCGGGGGTCCCGCTCTGGCATGCTGAAGTATAACGTCCCGGTATCGAAAGTTGAGGACTCTGGCCAGGATTGGGCGAGGAGGGGCCCCCGGTTTCGGGCGACCCCCGGGAACTCTGAGGCCCTCACTATGACAAAGAACTTTCCCAGTTCCTTGCGTTGTAGGTGGTTCAGGAAGAGGTCTTCAACGAAAAGATCAGTCGCCTGGCCCTCTGATTTCTCTGGAACTCCTAAAATGCGCACGTTGTTGTGTCATAGGCGCCCTTCATAGTCGTCCAGCTTAGCTTCCGCGAACTTCCGAAAGGTCTGTAAGTCTTTCACCTCTGTTTGTAGCTGGGAAGTGTCCTTCACTAGGCTTGTGGCAGTGATTTCCACCTGTTTAACTCGTTCGCTATTCTTATTAAGATCCGCTCGTAGCAGGTTGACTTCTACGGTGATGGTGTCCATCTTTTGTTCCAGCGAGGTCTTGATCCCGGCTATGGCCGCCATAACGTCTTTGAGGGTAGGCTCTGGGTCTGCCGTTTCCTGTATCTCAGCACTTTTTCCAATGGGTGGGGGATCCGGTAGGGACGTCTTGGGGAGAGTGTACCGGTCCAGTCTGTTTTGCTGTATGGGCTTGTTGCCTCTCGTAGACGACATTTCGCCTCCTCCCAGGTGCCCCAAGCACGTCAGTAATGAAGAGGATGTGGCAGGGCCAGATCTCTGTATCCCTCCTCTGTACCCTCACCGGGCGTCTGTCACAATGGCTGCACACTGGACTGCTCTGCTGATGCCGCACTCGGGGGCCCAACACTTCCCAGGAGAGACCACTTGTAGACAGGGGCCCTCGCCACTCCACAATCGCAATTGAGGCGTCTGCACCTGGGCCTTGTGCCTCACGCACCCCGCCGGGCCATGTCAAGAGTGGCTGGAATGGCAACCAGGAGTGCAGTGGCCAAGCGTTTTACTGGGGGATATGGACTCTGTCTCTTAAATGTCGATGGGGTCTTAATACGATGGAGCCTGGCAGTCCTGGGCTATTTTCAACTCTCTGCCCGTGAGCACTATGTATGGCTGCAGCTCACTGGGGTGAATCCGGCAGCTGGAGCCCCCCGCCACCGCCGCCCCTAGTAGCGTTAGATTGACAGTGGGCCCGGCGTTTCAAAGCGCTGCGTCCTTCCTACTCATGGCACTCTCCGATGCAGAGCGGAGCGGGCTTCCCCTCTCCCTGCGTGCAGTGTCACAGTTCCCCGTCCTCCGGGCCGCACCTCGAGCGGGAATCACCGCTTGCATGCATCCAAGGGCAGGGCGGCGCGGCAGTCCCAGGGCCAGCGGCCCAGGCAGTCCAAGTACGTGGGCACGCACACCGCCCCGGCTCTCACGCAAGGTCCGGCGCGCGCACCCGCAGCAGGCCGCACTCCAGAATGGGCGCTATCGAGGCCCCCAGGTGTCTGACAGACTCCGCTGTTGCAGGATAGGGCACCGGACGTCTTCCGATGACTGAATCCCCTTCCAGGGTAACGGATAAGATTGCCGGATATACGGGGGAGAGACGGGCTTCACGGAGCTCCGCTAAGCGGCGGCCATTTCTCTTCGCCGCTCAGCCACGCCCCCCAACTTCGATATTTTTAAAAACAATATTACTTAACTTAGACTCGATATTCTTGTCCACGATATTCTGACTGTCGATATTTTTGACAGACGATATTCTGAACTCGATATTTGTGCTAGTCGATATTTAAAACTCAATATTTAGACTGTTTA
This sequence comes from Calotriton arnoldi, assembly GCA_963921515.1. Taxonomy (NCBI): domain Eukaryota; kingdom Metazoa; phylum Chordata; class Amphibia; order Caudata; family Salamandridae; genus Calotriton; species Calotriton arnoldi. Next base: position 286,457 of record CAWUFW010010419.1, on the reverse strand, counting down.
CCCTTGTAAATATGCTGTGGCACATTACGCAACTGGAATGTCAAAAAAATGACATTCCAGCGGTGCTAAAGTGCCTTCGATAACAGAAGAACTCCTGCAATTCATTCTTGGCAAGGTCAACGACACCATGGACCTCCTGCCATTGAAGCTAGGAGCACCAAGTAGACCACCACCACCGCCATCCGTCACTCACCTGAACAACTGCTCCGTTCCCTTTGGGTGATGACTCTACCTGATCCCCTCTAAGTGCTGACCTCGGTAGACCGGAACATCAGCAACAGGAAGCTGGAGACCGGAAACCGCAGAAAGCCAGAAACTCTCCGGAGCCGTCTGGGACCGTGGAAGAAGGAGAGACGCACAACCAGTCAACCTTAAATTAGGTTATCTGCCGTCCAAAGAGTCACATCCGGGGGCCGCCTGGACTCCGTGCCGGATGGCCACATCGCAGTGGAGCCATTGTAGGGGGAGAGCGTTCAGGGGAAGTGTTGGGATCCTGTCTCTGAGTGCAATCGTGCATCGTCGCCTCCGCATGCAGCACCTTCCGCCCCTCTTGTATAACCTGCTCCAAAGTGGGGGTGGCTTGTAGTTGTGGCCTGGGACACCTGCTCCTCCTGTGCCTCCCACTATGACTGGCTCAGCGAATGACAGCTTGTTACGCAGACCCTTCACTCCCTGCCCGCAGCACCTGGCGACCAGTAGATTTCAGCCAGGTCCAGACCTGTTCAGCAGCGTCACAGAATCGCGTGTTTCCATCTGAGACCACTCGCAGCCTTGTCAGGAAGAGGAGGGAGTATTTGATGCCCAACTCACGGAGGCATCGCTTAACCACTAGAAACGACCCGCTCTGCACCCCTGTGGCGTAGTCAGTGAAGAAAAGTAGTGTGACATTATCCACTTTTACCTCTCCCGGCTTGCGTTCCTCCCTCAGGACAGCGTCACCATCCCTGTAGGAGGAGGAAGAGAAAGGGTCTAGGGCCTGTCCTCGACGGCGGACAGCTCACTGGCACTCGATGGACCCACTCCACAACAAAGAATGGGGAGAGTGCACCTGCTGGCAGTAGGTCACGCAACCATGTCTCAGTATATGCCACTGCATCAGCTTCTTCTGCTCCCTTGGGCAGACCTACCGCCTGCACGTTGTTCTGCCGGAAGCCGCCCTCCGCATTCTCCGCTCTTCTTTCTAGTGACTTCACACATCCCATTAACTGCTGTATCTTCAATGCTGCGGTCCGGGTAATAGGGTGGACTTCGGACAGTTCTTTTTCAATGCCGTGTACCTTGTCAGTCAGCTTACGATGATCTGCGTGCTCCAGGGTGAAGTCGACTGTGATTTTGTTGATGAGGCCCTCATGGGAAGTGCACGTTTGTTCGAGGTAGGTACCTATTTTCTCCACAGCCGCGAGTACAGAGTCTAGTTTGGAGTCCCCGGTGTCCGCTGTCACCTTCCACAGGGGCCAGCATCCCCCAGCCACTCGGTCCACCGACTCGGAGGAAAGGTCAGGTGTCGACTACGCCCCGTGTGCAGGCAGCCCATCGTTGCTCCAGATGCCCAGGCACTATGTAAGACATGCGGTGCAGTGCAGTGTGGCCAGCCGGTCCCTCTCCTCCAGTCAGGTGTAATGCTAGCCAGGAATCTTCTTTTGGGAAGCGCCGAGGGAGATCCCCCATACACCCAAAAGTGCACTAACCGGGGGCGAGGAAAGGCAGCACCACACGGTCGCCTCCTCTGATCTAACAATGGCAACCAGATTTTGTGTGCCTCAGCGAGTAATGATGGATCAAGTTGCGTGCCCAAGGGCCTGGGCTTGAACCAGCCCGCTGCCACCAACGGACGATATCAGCGACTTGAACCAGTTAGTGGAGTCCCCCACCAGTCTTGTGCGGTATCCTCGGCAATGTGGGTCCACCACAGTGCAGGGATTGCTCAGGGCACGGTGTGCGCCACCCATAGGCGCTAGGCCTGGGCCCGACACGACCCCCGGGCCTCATCAGCTCCCCATCCCACCTTCTCGTCACCTGGACATCGACACCAGGGCTCAATCTGCCGCGCTCTCTCTGAATCTGTGACTCAGCCAGCAGGAGCCTCCGCCAGGCCGGATTTCACAATCCTGGGTACAGCAGTCACCGCTGAGTCCACTGGGGACCCTCCTGATGCAGGTGATGTAACAGGGCCCTCTTAGGTGCAAAGTTGCAGTGCTCCCACCACACAAGTTCAGCACAGCTCAGGGGCCTCACCCTCCACAGCGTCCGGGCAGCACCACCTCCTCCGGCCTGTGATGTAGAGAGGCGTGGCCCACCATCGGCAATCTCCTCCGTACACCCCAGTGCAGTGGTGGCACGTGTTATGCAATGCAGACCTCCCCACATCGGAGCGCAGGAGCGCCTCTACCTATCGCAGCTACAAGGGGCACAAGGTGGTCTTCTCGCACCAGCGCCTCACACTCCAGGTCTCAGACACAGGCCCAGTGAGGCCTCCAGGCCCTGGGGACTGTCTGCGCGTCCAGGCATAGGCCGCCATGGTGTCGCACGGATGGTGCAATGAAAAGTGCTGCATCACTGTTTTTCCCCAGCGATGCACCACTTTTCATGAATGAGGCCCTGATTCTGCATTTCTTCTTCCCCTGGGACTCTGGCTGGTCATCCTGGCTGTTGTGAGGTTTGGGGGGTTGTTGATCTGTCCTGAACTTGGTCCTGGCTGCTCCATTCTGCATTCCGGTATTTTTTTCCTCAGAGGTGTAAGCTTTTTTTTTGCCTCTAGAGGCTGAAGAGTGACGTTGGGCAGACTAACGTGAATTTTTTTGCCGCTAATCGGCCGGCCGTCACTTTTTTAACGCTAACGTGTATTTTTATATCGCCTCGATGTTGGTGTTAGCGACAGTTTTCCCAACCGCTAGCTAATCCTAATGCCATGTAGCGACGTCTTGTAAATATCTCGCAAACATAGCGTTAGGATTTGGCCATTGGCAGCGGTAAAAAAGTGCTGCTGAGCAGCACCAAAACTGCTTAGCAGCAATTCTTGTAAAAATGCTCCTGAATAGTTTACAGGCAGTTCTTGTAGGGCCCACATGAGATAGCTAAATATTTAGGTAATGGTCTTCCCTAGGAGTGTTATGAGAACCCTCCCCCACAAGATAGTTTTGAAAAAGTGGGCTCAAACTGTGAACGTTGCAGCACAACTTTTAAATAAATTGCCTAAAATCCACGTTTTATATGGAGCTCTATAGAGGCATTGCTAAACATTTACAATACTTTAATGACTGCCAAACGAGTCTGCTCCTAAACTGGGTTATTGGCTGGGGGGGAGGAGATGGGGTTCAAACTTCTCCTAACCCTCTATCCAAAAGGATCCTAACATAAATGGTGGCAAAATTGAGGGCCTCATTTATTAAGCCCTATCGGCATTTTTTTGCGCTGCCTGAACGTCACTTTTTTGACGTTCTGGTGGCGCAATGTGCCACGGCATATTTATAAGGCCATGCTAAGCCACTTTACGTGGCTTTTCATGGCCTTATAAATATGTGCCCCTTTCACGCAGAAAACTGCGTGAAAGGGGCGATTCATGGGTGTTGCTGTGGGTGTTTCCATGCAGCACCCATGGAACCGGACACATTCCCAGATTTATCCGAAATCGTAAACTTGGGAATGCGTCAGAACCTAACGCCACCCCAGGGGTGTCGTTAGGGAGGCGCAACGAGGAGAAATGTTTTAATTTCTCCTCGTGCTTTCATTTTTCTATGTGTGCTACATTCTGCAGCATACATAAAAAAAGGAAATTGCCTGAATTGATTGATTTTGTGCAGGAAAGTGTTCTTTCCTGCACAAAATCAATCAGCCCCACAACGCAGGCACCCTTGCACCATGGTGCACGGGTGCCTACATTGGCGCACGGCAGCCCATTGTACCCCGGTGCTGGGGAAAAGAAAAGGAATGCGCCGTATCACATAGATACATCGCATTCCTGCCCTTTTGTTTTGATGTAGGGCAGCGCAGCAAGATTCCTTGAAGCCTGCCCTACATCTGAACCTCATAAATGAGGCCCAGAGCATTTTTCAAATTTCCCTAAAACGGGTCTTACAACAATTGGTTGGACTGGAAGTACAAATCATTTTGGTTTGCAATTTGAATGGCTTGCCAACATTTTTCAGATATATGTACCATCTCCCTTCAGATCTACTCACATCTATCTTCCCTTCCTTGCCTTTCACATACAGCCATCAATCAGTAGATAATAGAGCTCATTGGTCTCATAGGACTTGATACTAAAGATACTGATCAGGATATATTTTAAGTCAGTAGTTATATCTTTAAGGTTGGACAAATATCACAGGCTATGACTTGGACAGCAGTACTTGTGCTAATGTATTAAAATGCTTTATCAATACAGAGGATGAAATAATTCCAAAAGAATTATGAAATAACAACCATAGAAGCACGTGCCTTATGACACCACAGACATGACATCAGCAACATGTATCACTCAATTGAGCATGAATTTCCATTAATAAAGCAACTTGTAATATGTAATTTGAATGCAATAATTTCCTGAAAAACACAGATCTTGTTCTCGAATGCCAGCTTTTAATTTTTGGTAACTTAATGGAAACCTTGCCAAACAAAGCTTGCATTTAAAAACGTTTTGTCACCGAAATACTAGCTTTTCATTTGTAGCACATACTTGCGAGTAGGCTCCCAAATACCAGCTTGTCATTGTCATCAAGTACTTATTATATATTATTGCAACATATGCACATAATCTGCCTCACATTCTGAGAAACTACACACATATTCTGGCGATACACAGCATATGTTAGCTACCAGTTTCAGGTATGCCCACTTAATTCTGGATGCCCTCAAAAGGCATGGATGGCCAACTTATGCCAGCCTCAGATGGCCACCATGTTGCCAGGAATGCTGACAATATTTCAAGGATGACCACCTTGTGCCATGGCCACTATTGATCCTGGGATTCAAAGAATGATGCGTGAGATTCAGACAACATGCTATTGATGCCTACCACATGTCAGGGATGCAATAATGCCTAGAATACGCGCAATATACTTCGTAGGCCCACCTAAACCATAATTCTGTGAATGCCAACAACATACAATTGCATGCTGCCTTTCCTGAGAGCCTGTTGAGTGAATATAAGGCACACATTATTCCAAAGAAGGCAGGCAGCCTTTTGCCAGTGCCACAGTCATGGCTGAAATGCTAACAAACTCTAAGAATGGCCGTAGTAGGTCAAGGTCGACATAACACCTAGTATGCCTAAACAATATTTGTCAATGTCACTGTCACCTCAATCTCCCATTTTTTCTCTCATCACCAAGTCTTATCGAAACAACTCAATTTTCCAGCTTCTACCTTACCTAGATCTATCTCTACTTTTTGCCTATTTCAATGTTTCTCTCTTCCAACCATAAACTACTGTTTGCCACACTTCTCATACTTCTTCATCTGCTTCCTATTCTATTCCAATGCCCGTAATTCTACCTAATCTTTCTACTTTCCTTCCCCCGTCTCCCTCTCATCCTGTTTGCTTTTCTCTTTTTCTTCCCTCTTTCTTTCTTTTTTAACTTTCTTTCTTGTTTCTTTTCTTCTCCCATTCTTTTTTATTCCTTAATTCATTCCAGCTCTTCTTTTCTTTCTATGTCTTACTCCCTTTTCGCTTTCTCTCTTCACCCCTTTCTTTCAATTGCCTATTTCCACTCTTTTTCTCTTCCTCTCTCTCTCTCTCTTCACTTATTTTTTCTTTCTTTCCTTCTTTCTTTCTTTCTTTCACTATTTTCTTTTCCCCCTGTTTTATCACCCATTTCCTTTCTTCTTTTTCCCGTTTTATCACCCATTTGCTTTCTTCTTCTTTGTACCTCTTTCTTTCTTTCTTTTCTTTCTTTCTTTCTTTCTTTCTTTCTTTCACCCTTTCTGTCTTTTTTCCTCTTTCCTTTTCTATCTTTCTTCTTCACTTTCTTTCTCAGTTTCTCCCCTTCTTTTCTTTTTCCTTTCTGCACCTTCCTCTATTTTCTTTTTCTTCTGCTTTCGTTGTTTTTCCTCTATCTTTCTCCATAAATACCCACCTTTTTCTTTCATATCTTTCTCTCATTTAGGGGCCGATTCCGATCTCGGTCGGAGGCGCACCCAATACCATTCGGTCGGGAAAAAAGCCATGCGAATGCCTGTTTCCCGACCGATCCGTACATCATTCCGAACGAGTAAGTACGATGCGCACAACAGCACAGAATCCGGCCGAGTCGTACTCGCCCAATCCAGGTCCTGTTCTCCGACGAGGCGAATCCGGAAACACAGAATCGAGTCGCACGGAAGGGAAAATGCAGCCCCGTCCGGCCGAACAAGTACGATGCGCTTTCCGTACGCGCCGAACCCGTCTCTACGTCCGGCACGTCAAAGCTTCCGGGAGAGGCGCACATAAGCTCCGATTCGCGCCACAACACGATCCACGGCTACGAGGCGAACACGCCAGCGACGAGGACGACGCGAAGCAACGAGAAAGACGAACGACACGAACCAACCATGAATCCCTTCGTCCCGATCCTACCAATATTCTACATTTACTACCGGAACAGGCACGGACGCGTACGGCGCAGAAGGTAAGTCAGACACCAACCACAAAAACATACAACACGTACACGACACATCACACACACACAGAGGGATGCAGAATTTACTTACACCAGCAACAGCAGCACCATAGGGGCGGGATGCCCTTCACCAATGCCACATATGCACACAGGGGCCTGGATGGGCACCACCACTACCACCCCTACCCAGGGGGGGGCTGGATGCCAACCACTACTACCACCCTTAGCCATGGGGGTGCCAGATGCCCACCACTACTACCACCCTTACCCAGGGGGGCTGGATGCCTACCACTACCATCACCCTAAGCCAGGGGGGCTGGATGCCTACCACTACTACCACCCTAAGCCAGGGGGCTGGATGCCTACCACTACTACCACCCTTAGCCATGGGGGTGCCAGATGCCCACCACTACTACCACCCTTACCCAGGGGGGCTGGATGCCTACCACTACTACCACCCTTAGCCAGGGGGTGCCAGATGCCCACCACCACTACCACCCTTACCCAGGGGGGCTGGATGCCTACCACTACTACCACCCTTAGCCAGGGGGTGCCAGATGCCCACCACCACTACCACCCTTACCCAGGGGGCTGGATGCCTACCACTACTACCACCCTTAGCCAGGGGGTGCCAGATGCCCACCACCACTACCACCCTTACCCAGGGGTCTGGATGCCTACCACTACTACCACCCTTAGCCAGGGGGTGCCAGATGCCCACCACCACTACCACCCTTACCCAGGGGGGCTGGATGCCTACCACTACTACCACCCTTAGCCAGGGGGTGCCAGATGCCCACCACCACTACCACCCTTACCCAGGGGGCTGGATGCCTACCACTACTATCACCCTAAGCCAGGGGGCTGGATGCCTACCACTACTACCACCCTTAGCCATGGGGGTGCCAGATGCCCACCACTACTATCACCCTTACCCAGGGGGGCTGGATGCCTACCACTACTATCACCCTAAGCCAGGGGCTGGATGCCTACCACTACTACCACCCTTAGCCAGGGGGTGCCAGATGCCCACCACCACTACCACCCTTACCCAGGGGGCTGGATGCCTACCACTACTACCACACTTAGCCAGGGGGTGCCAGATGCCCACCACCACTACCACCCTTACCCAGGGGGGCTGGATGCCTACCACTACTATCACCCTAAGCCAGGGGGCTGGATGCCTACCACTACTACCACCCTTAGCCATGGGGGTGCCAGATGCCCACCACTACTACCACCCTAAGCCAGGGGGCTGGATGCCTACCACTACTACCACCCTTAGCCATGGGGGTGCCAGATGCCCACCACTACTACCACCCTTACCCAGGGGGGCTGGATGCCTACCACTACTATCACCCTAAGCCAGGGGGCTGGATGCCTACCACTACTACCACCCTTAGCCATGGGGGTGCCAGATGCCCACCACTACTACCACCCTTACCCACGGGGGGCTGGATGCCTACCACTACTACCACCCTTAGCCAGGGGGGTGCCAGATGCCCACCACCACTACCACCCTTACCCAGGATGGGGCTGGATGCCTACCACTACTACCACCCTTAGCCAGGGGGTGCCAGACGCCCACCACTACTACCACCCTTACCCAGGGGGCTGGATGCCTACCACAACTACCACCCTTACCCAGGGGGCTGGATGCCTACCACTACTACCACCCTTAGCCAGGGGGTGCCAGATGCCCACCACCACTACCACCCTTACCCAGGGGGCTGGATGCCTACCACTACTATCACCCTAAGCCAGGGGGCTGGATGCCTACCACTACTACCACCCTTAGCCATGGGGGTGCCAGATGCCCACCACTACTACCACCCTAAGCCAGGGGGCTGGATGCCTACCACTACTACCACCCTTAGCCATGGGGGTGCCAGATGCCCACCACTACTACCACCCTTACCCAGGGGGCTGGATGCCTACCACTACTATCACCCTAAGCCAGGGGGCTGGATGCCTACCACTACTACCACCCTTAGCCATGGGGGTGCCAGATGCCCACCACTACTACCACCCTTACCCAGGGGGGGCTGGATGCCTACCACTACTACCACCCTTAGCCAGGGGGGTGCCAGATGCCCACCACCACTACCACCCTTACCCAGGGGGGGCTGGATGCCTACCACTACTACCACCCTTAGCCAGGGGGGTGCCAGATGCCCACCACCACTACCACCCTTACCCAGGGGGGGCTGGATGCCTACCACTACTACCACCCTTAGCCATGGGGGTGCCAGATGCCCACCACTACTACCACCCTTACACAGGGGGGGGCTGGATGCCTACCACCAACACCACCCCCACTCATAGGATGGACAATGCATGACACAACCAGCTCACCACAACCTAGGGAATGCAAGAAAAAGACATCCCCCCAACACCATGACAAGCGTGTGTAGACTGTGTCAAATGCCTACAACACTGAACATGACTTTGAACATACAATGTGACCCCCTATCACATGTGCCACACATATATGTGTGTGGCCCCCACAATGCAAGCAGGCCATGACCATTGTGGCAATGGGGTCCAAACCCCGATCATCACAGTGACCAAAAGGTAAGTGTGGGGTCCATAGCTGAAGCACATTTTGAACATTGTGGCAATGGGGTCCAAACCCCCATCATCACAGTGACCAAAATGTAAGTGTGGGGTCCATAGCTGAAGCACATTTTGAACATTGTGGCAATGGGGTCCAAACCCCCATCATCACAGTGACCAAAATGTAAGTGTTGACAAAGAAAAAGCTGCAACTGCCAAACTGCATGGATGATTCCTGGTCACAGACCATAAAACACATCAGTGGCAAAGTAGTGCATGTGTCCCATTGCAACATAGATTGGGGGAGGCAAATACTGCAGTGCAAATAAGACATACCTTTGGCCATGTGCAGACAAACAACACCCATGGGGGCTGACACAGTCAACATTCATCAATGACACAATGACAGAAGTGACCATCAGAATGCAGACCCACATATTTGCACCAATGGGCACACAAATGCAGATACCCTGTGGAGACTGTAGATGTGAGGTGAACAGATACCATACCATGGCAGCAATGGGACACACAAACCATGATCATTGTGCTGACTGATGACCTAGGAGTCCCAGGGACAGCAGGGGAAACCCACCAAACTACATACAGCCAATGGCACACCTAAGATATGCCAATGCAGTGGTGCAGATGCACAAACACAAACAGGCAGACCCACACTGCACATCAAACACAACAGGTGAGGGGGTGCCAGTGTCCCCAGGCAACCACACAACACATGAGGAGGCCTGAATACCAATTATACAGATGTGCATACAGTGCCACACAAAGGTAACTCATGGATCCAAATCCCCTATGTGGGCAATCAGGCATTGTCAGATGAGAGGGAGCACAAATCACACATGTCACACAGGCACGTAGGAACAGCAACTGACACAGCAAGACACAGACACACCACAGCACTACCCCCAGGGCCCCCACAATGTGGTGACCCTGGGCTGCATTACAATCCCACTGTGATGACAAAGCTAAATGTCGTTCACACTGTGAACCACAGTCATGTGTCCTGAGCAACAAGCTACCATCACACCTACACAAGCACAAATCAATCAGCACGGCCAGTAAGCCAAGGCCAACATGGAGGCAGGGGTCTAGCCGGGCAACAACTCTCATCTGCACACACTCAACACCACACACCTCGACCTCCAACAATGTGCAGCAGTGAAGCACACATGCACTGGTGACATTGCACATGCACCCATGACAATTCCAGGGTGGTGGGTGGGAACCAAGTTGCAGAAACACATCACACATGGCCACTCAACAAGACTCCTGAATGTCTGACACACTGCACACTACGCTGTACATGGACATGACGGCAATACCACACCAACCAATGGGATCCCAGCCACAGTCACACACCAATGAAGAAGCCAAGGTCACCCACAAAGAACACACATAGACAACAACCAACATTGCAGCCCGGACCCTGAGGAGTGCCAGCAGTCACACACACAACGTGTCACAATCACTGAAAGATAACACAAACTGGAAATCACATGACAGGTGCAAACAACAAGTGCCAAGGGGAAACCTGACTGTGACCCATCTGCGTCTGCACACATACTCAGCCCTGACAGCAAACACACCTATGGGTGACACCCTGATGACCAGTAATGTGCCATGCACCCACATCACAGACAACCCAGGGAGAAGACTCTGGGGGAACATAGGTCAACTCAGCAAGCATCACAAACAGGTACAACACTAGGGATCACAGCATGCACAGCAAAACGGAAGTGAACACACAGACATGCTCATACAACACACACCTTGGGCGCAGGCAATGTCACAGGAGTACACACTGCCATGAGGGGACTCCACTCCTGTGTGAGGAAAGCTGTGCCATATGTTGCCTCAGTAGGGCCCCATCATGTCAGCTGAGCACTTGGTCACACAATCAACAATTAGCACCAAATGAAGGCTCCCGTCACATCAGCCTGGTCATGGAAGTGCCAACGAAATCATCAGCACAGATCCAACACACTTGTATAGCAATGTTGCACTGACAACACAGATGAGTCCTTCCCCATTGATGCCCAAACCTGCATGTCCAGTGGAGATGGCCACACGGTCAGGGAAGTAGACGAATTGAACAATGGCAGGCACAACAGATGTGCAGGGGTGGAAGCCACAGATGTGAAATTGCTAATGTAAGTAGGAAATCCCATTGCCAAATACTGAACACATGACACCCTCAGATGCTGCTATGGATGACATGGATACACCACAGGATAGGACACATTCCCCCTGGACCACATGTGTTCCTGCACAGTAACACTTCATTATCATGAGACCAAATATCACCATCACTGCAGCAAGGGCATGGTTAGCATCATCAACAACATGTACATCAGAAGCATAAGCACTAGAGAACAGAAAGTTGCTTTATTCAGCATATGTGTGTTTAAAAGTGAAAGTCCAGAAAAAACACAAAGGCCAATGGCCAGTCCATTGTCAAAGTCCAAACAGGGTGACAGTGGCAGATGTCACCCTACGCATGCCTGCACTGCACAAAACCAGGGACAATCCACTAGGAGGGGCAACCGGGGGGCAGGCCAGGCACCGCAGGGACAGGATCAGGGCTCACCAGGAGGAGGCAGGGAAGGGGTGGTGGGTGCTGGAGAGCCACTGACAACTGCAGTGGAGGTGTCTGACATGGTGTGTGCCGGCACAACTGGGGGCATGACTCAGATGTTGTGGGTGCCGGCACGACTGCAGAGGACCCTGCAGATGGAGTGGACAGGTCCACCACTGCAGTGCCCAAGTCAGACAGGGTGGTAGTGGACTCCACTGCAGTGCCTACCACCAGGGGAGGAGAATGGGGAACAGGCAAGGTGGGCTGGACAGAGGGGAGGACCCCCTCACCACATCAGTGGCACAGACAAGCGCAGTGGGGGGTGTGGTGCCGGGAGAGCAAGTGGCAGGGGGAGAAGGCCGGATCCTCTTGGGGATGGTATATCTGTGGGTGGGGGAACCTGGGGCAGGGTGTGGTGGGGGCACCTGTGGAGTGGGGGCCTGAGGGATGGAGGAAGGAAACCTGGTGCCTGAGCTGCAGGGCGGCGGCGGGGTCTTGCTCTTATGACTCTGGGGGGACTTGCGGGTGGGGGCCTCAGTCTGTCTGCGCCTGGGGGAGGGTGTCCGGGGGCAAGGGGCACTCTGCTCCGTGTGGGTGGGCTTCCTCTTCCCCTGAATGCTGTATCAGCTAGATCGGAGGGGAAGAGGCCGAGGTCACTGAGGAAGAGCCGCTGGGTCTTTGGGGTTGCAGGTGAGGCAAGGGAGGGTGCTTTGGAGGGAGAGGCAACTGAGGACTGCGCAGTGCTCGTGGATGCGTGTGTGTGTTCCAGGGCCCCATCCCCTGTGAGTCTGGTTTCAGTCCCCTGACTGTGCGTGCGTGTGCGTTTTGTTTGTGGCGTGTGTGTCTGTGTGCTGGACGTGTGTGTGCTGGTGTGTGCCTGTGCCGGTGTGTGTGTGCTTGGGACGGGTAAGGTGCTGGGGAGTGTGGATGGAGCAGAGGCAGGAGGGGTGAGGGACTGTCTGAGGAGGGACACTGCTGCCATCAGGGAGGAGTCCATGGACCTATTGCCCCTCTGTAGGTCAGACATGCCCGATGAGATGCCCTCCATGAACGACACCAGCTGAGTCAACAGAGCGGTGTGCGCATGGAGGACACTCAGCATGGCTGTCTGCCCTACATGGAGCTGGCGAAGGAGGTACACAGACTCCTCACTCAGGGCAGCAGGGGACACAGGGGCAGGGGGTGCGGTGCCTGGCCCAAAGGAGACACGCACCCGAACATGGGAGCCTCCACGGACCTCGGGAATGGGAGCCGATGGGAGGGCGGTGGTGGTGCTGGTGGTTGCGGGGACAGCAACACTAGCTGGGGTGTGGTGGCTGCTGACACCCGCCTCCATAAGGGAGTCATCCTCCGAGCCGCTGTGGTCCTCAGCTGAGGTGGATGCTGCTGAGGACTCCTCGGTGTGGCTCCCCTCGCCCTCCGTGCCACTGGGTCCCTCCGACCACTCCTCGGCTGCTGACCCAGTCTGGCTCTCCGGCTCCTCCTGGTCCGTGGAGCTGTCCCCTTCCGTGGCCGTGGATGTATCTGCAAACAATGGGGAAACAGACAGACATCAGTCACCTGCACCAAACGCACACACCACTGTGAGCACAGCACATTACAGAGCAAGCCCTGGCATCATTAGTTGAACATTGCTAAAAGTGCCCTAACTGAACAGGAGAAGCCAATTGTCAGTCTGATGCCAACCATGGCACTCACATCCCACATGGCCTTGCACCCATCTGTCTGGTGTCTGTTGGATAGCAACACCCCAGTGTGGACACATGCACCACCTACACAGTAGTTGGACAGTGCAGAGGACACGGTGTAGCATGTGGACATGCACACATCACAACTCTTGCCACTGAGTCAGTACAGGTTTCCGGATGAAAGGGATGCCCAGAGTCAAATAGGAAATGCATGTGATGCATACCAGCAACAGACACCATGATGCACCCATGTCCTGATAGCCATCGCCACAATGGTGTGCATGTAGCACATGTCACTCCCCTGCAGGATCACCAATAAGTAGACACATGCCATGGTGGAGGCATGACTGCTAAGTCATACATCACTGTCTCAGTGATGTATGACTTGGCAGCCAGACAACAACACTCTGCATTGTGTCACAATAGTAGGTCATGGGGAATGCAAGTCCTGGAGCTGCACAAGTGCACATGTACATCCCCCACACAACACATCATCTTAACCCTCATCTGTCCAGGTCATACCGATTGGACATATGGGAGACCTGTGACACTACCCTCTGAACCTGAGCCCCTCACAATCTGCTGTGAATGGGAAACAGCTGCCTGAACTTCACATTCGCATACCCCAGTCTGCACGGGCAGATGATCAAACACCTATGTGACACACAAGTATCGTCTCCTATGGTCACATCTCCAGTGGCATGCTGAGCCCCAACTGAGAAACACCCCAGCAGTCCTGGCAACAAATCCACAGCACACTGACACAGAGGCAGACACCTGAGGGGTCAAATCACTGCGCACAACGTGTCAGCTGATACACGGGAGTGGGAGTACAGGTGTATTGGATGGGCTGGAGTAGGCATGACTGTCCTGCCCCACATGAATGAGGGATGAGCCCTGGACAGTGGATAGCTGGCTATGTATGGGTGACACACATAATCTGCACACTCCTGGGGCCCAAACATTGTTCCCACCCGCTGCATGGGTGTGTGCCAGATACCCCAGGCACATGTGGTGGCTCAGCTCAGCAAGTGGACCGCATATCAAAGCAACACGCAGATTACATGTCCGAACACAGGCGTTGTGTGAACAATGGACCCACCCATGATGCCCACAACAGAGTTAGGGAAACAGATGCTGTCCCCCACCTTGAGTGAAGCAAACTGCAAGGACACAGTCCCAAGTGACACAATTCCCTGAATGTAAGGGCCACACCTGGGTATTAGATGAGGAGTGGGCAGTGCACAATAGAGGGACATGGCTCCTGGACAACATGACTGCTGTACTATGGCAGTTTAACCAGACCAGAGGAGGACACATAGCATGTAATACAGAGTTCACAGTGCAGTCTTTGACTCACCCCCTCCTTGCTGCTGTCTGGCCTTCAGCTGCCCATCCAGGTCTGGAAACACCACCGCCAGGATCTGGAGCATGTGGGGGGTCAGGGTCCGTGTTCCGCCCCTCCTGCGAGGAGGCGACAGCTTCAGCTGGACCCGTGCAATCCTCCGGGTCCAGCCCCGAAGGTCCTGCCACCTCTTCTGGCAGTTGCAGATCCGGCGCTTGTAGACCCCCACGGACCGGACAGCCCGGACGATGTCCTTCCAGATCTCCTGCTTCCGATGGGCATTAACCTGTGAGGATGACAAAGTGAAAAGGCCATTACTACACATGCAACATATCCGTGCATGACACAGTTGTATATACATGTCTCAATCACAGGGGCACATGATGTACACAGGCAGTGCAACGCTGCCCATGGACAGTTTGCCAGAAGTCACTACATGGTATCATTGCATGGGAAGTAAAACCTTGTTCAAATGCACTGTCACTGCACCATACCTGTCCAGTGCATGTCACTACACACTATGGGGGGTGACAACTACTCAGTGAGCCTGCTAGCCAGTGGCGTGCAGACTTTCAGCCTTGCTAGTCAGACAAAATGCACATTCAGAAAGGCAGTGCACAGAACACTCACCTGCTCCCCTGGTGTCCCATACAGCTTGCTGTACTGTGGAAGTAGGCTGTCCAGCAGGGCCTGGTTCTCCTCAAGGCTGAAGGCTGGGGCTCTCTCCACAGTACGTGCCATTGCAGGGTCCAGAGGGGGCAGAGACAGCAGCAGTGCAGTGGCAGATGTCGTCCTGGAGCATGTAGTGCAGGCAAGTGAGCTCTCAGGGGAACAGCCAGCAATATATATGTGCTGCAGAGGCAGATACTGTCCCATGTGTCCAAAGTGATAGGTCCAAGTCATTTGCATCTTCTGAATCTGGCCAATCCATGGAATAGCAGCACCAATACACGCCCACAGCATCCTTCAAATCTTCAACTTCATGACATACATGATTTTGCAACATTGTTGTGGGTGACCAACTGAATTTCCAGCAACCGACTTGTTCGAATTTCGAAAATGCGTCCGTTGCCAGGCTAGGCCATTGACAATGGGTGCGCACCGATCGCTCCATTGCTGTTCAACGCGTACAGGGGTACAACGTGTACCCGCACACATTGAATGCAATGGGCCGGCCGGGCGCACCGATCGGTCCATTGCGGTACAACACGTACAGGGGTACAATGCGTACCCGCACACATTGAATGCAATGGGCCGGCCGGGTGCACCGATCGGTCCATTGCGGTACAACGCGTACAGGGGTACAACGCGTACCCGCACACATTGAATGCAATGGGCCGGCCGGGTGCACCGATCGGTCCATTGCGGTACAACGCGTACAGGGGTACAACGCGTACCCGCACACATTGAATGCAATGGGCCGGCCGGGCGCACCGATCGGTCCATTGCGGTACAACGCGTACATGGGGTACAACGCGTACCCGCACACATTGAATGCAATGGGCCGGCCGGGTGCACCGATCGGTCCATTGCGGTACAACGCGTACAGGGGTACAACGCGTACCCGCACACATTGAATGCAATGGGCCGGCCGGGTGCACCGATCGGTCCATTACTGTTCAACGCATCCCTGTACAAGTGACTGGCATATGTCACCATGCCTGTCTCAGATGAACATATGCCAGCCACAGATATCTCCCAGGGAGTGAGGGGCACACCTACAACACCACAGCCTGTCCAAACTGTATCATAAGGCATGTAAGGCTGCATTTCCTATTGTGTGTATGTTGGTGTACATGTTGTCCTGTGGGTGTCACCTGGGGGCAGCCACCCCCAGGCTGTGCACGTGTTCATGGGGACAGGATCCTGGGTGTTACGTGTACATGACCACTGTGATGTGCAACTGTTCATATCTGTGCATGTGCCATGGTCACATTTCACGGTGGTGTATGTGTATGTCATGTCACATACCCCGTGAGTCCCATGTGGGACGGTATGTTTGAGCCAGGGTGTCCCAGTGGCACAATAGTGATGGTCCTCCACAGTCTGTGTGCATGTAGTGTTTACAATGTCTCTGATTTCATGTGCACAATGGGAGACAGTCTCCACATCCACGTTGTGTGTGCATGGACTTTGATGTTGTGCGTGTGTGTGTCACAGACGTCCATGTCTGTCCTGCAGAGGCAAGTGGAACCACTACCTGTGGGGGTCATGGTTGTTTTGCTGTGGTGTATACATGATACTCCATGTAATGCCAGTGTCCATGTGGCAATACAGGGTCCCTGGGAATGTACCTGTCGTTGAGCTGTGATGCCTGGGGCACATCTGTCCTCACATGTCACTGTGGGGGTGATTGTGACATGGCAGCAGGAGATGGGAACTGTGACCCGGCCTCATGATATCCAATGGGCCAACCTGGGACTTATTGATGCCACTTGTTGAACCGTGATGATAGATGTTGGCCATGTATGTACCATACATGTCCTTACGGAACTGCACACTTCATGTAGTTGTGCCTCATAATGATGTATGATGTGATATTGAGTGTGTTCAATGCCGCATATGTGGGGTGACTGACAATCTTGCTTTCTTCTCCTCTGCACTGCAGGGCTCCTGCTGTCCATAGACCATTCCCAGACCTGGCAACGATGGTGGAACGGGACAGCATCTGACGGTACCGCTTCACCAGGCAGCTGATTGAGGATTTGGCAGTGCAGTTGGCCCCACATTTGCAGCCTGGCCGGCCGTATCCTACAGCGCTGACCCCCAAGGTGAAGGTGATGGCAGCCCTACACTTCTTTGCCACCGGTACCTTCCAACATACTGTGGCGACTGCTGGTGGGATATCACAGACCATGTTGAGCCGTGTGCTCCGCGATGTTTTGGAGGCAATGTTGCTATACCTGAACCGGTACATCTATTTCCCTAGACTGCAATGACTCACTGACGTGAAGAGTGACTTCTATGCCCTGGGGAGGATGCCGCATGTCATTGGCTCCATTGATGGGACACATGTGGCTTTGGTACCACCACAGGCCCAGGAGCAGGCCTACCGTAACCGCAAGCACTACCACTCGGTCAATGCACTGGTGGTGTGTCTTGCAGATATGACCATCTCACACGTGTGTGCCCGTTTCCCTGGTTCAGCACACGATGCCTTTGTGATGAGGAGTAGTCGCATCCCCAGGATGATGGCAGAGATGCAGAACCAGCGTGCCTGGCTTGTCGGTGTGTACTGACTTTGTGCCATTGTGTGTGATCTGATCTGTAGTATTCCGCCCACTTTTCCAAGTCAGCTAATGTGCACTTGTCTGTCCGTAGGTGACTCGGGATACCCAAACATGCCGTGGTTGCTGACACCCCTCAGGAACCCTGTGACACCAGCCCAGATGCGCTACAATGAGGCACATGGTCGGACCAGGAGAGTGATTGAGCGGACATTTGGTCTCCTGAAGAGCCGCTTCCGCTGCCTCAACAAGACAGGAGGGTCCCTCCCACATGCCCCAGCGAAGGTGTGCAAGATTATCATCGTCTGCTGCATGCTCCACAACCTGGCAGTGCGGAAGGAGTTGCCTCTCATCCAGGATGACAATGACCAACATCCGCCACCTGTGGAGGATCCTGGCCTGGACCACGATGCCAGTGATGATGATGATGATGAGGGTGATGTCCGCACACAGCTCATCACCAACTTCTTTAGCTGAATGTGAGTATCCTGAGGTGTCATGTCAATGATGTGAGTTGGCATGATATGTGTAGGTGGTGCTCTGGTGCTGTTGGAGTGTGTCCATGGGCTACTTGACTGGATGTGTGTAGCGATGTGTGCTTACAGGTGGTCTGTACTCCCCAACAGTGTTGACATGCTAACTTGGTTCTGGGTGGGTATCTTGTAACATGTATTGTGCATGAGTTTTGCTGTTCTGTCCTGTTCTCCATTGCTTTTGACTGTGTGTCATTTCTGTCCTTCACAGGGTACTTTCAGATTCGTTTGGTCAACTGTGTCCACCGACGACGTGATTGTACTTCCAGGGTGGTAGCTGTTGTGTCCCTACAGGTGATGTGCGCCACACCCATGGACTTCCTTCCTTCTACAGTTGTTGACTGTGTGCCCGCTGCCAGGTGGGATTATCTTGCATCTGTAGTGGTTACGACATGTTGCAACTGTGTAATAAACCTGTGCTTCACTTTGTGATGTGCGTTGTCTGTGGTCACACATTTGACTGCCATTTGCTTACTGCACCTGTGGGCTACTTGACTACAACTGGGAATAGGTGTGGTGTCTGTGCATTGCACCGTCTTTCCTGGCAACATCAGTGTAGGCAATGAGTCAGATGGCCTAGGTGTGTATGTGTTGTGTAGCCCTGGTGGTGTGTCTCCCTCATATGTGTCATGTTGCCATTACTCACATGCCTGTGTTGTACTTGCTGTTGCAGTTCGCATACACAGTGTAATTTTGCAGTTCATCATCCCCATGACAGCACCCACGTTGGAATCACAACAGAGGCAAGTATGGTGTATTAGTGTGTTTATTGTGATACATTTGTGTGAATAGTGCATAGGATGGTTAGTGCTGTACATTTATATTGCAATCAGAAGTTCCTAGGTGAATTGAAAGTCCTGGTAGACAAAATCCCCAGTATCGGGGCCACAGTTGTCTGAGACATTGGTCCAACTTGTACTCCCCATGTCATGTGTGGGAGTTGTGTTGCCGTCAACAGGGTGAACAGTTTGTGCACAAAGGTGAACATCCAGAACAGGTTCAGGCTTCCTGTGGGTTGCACTTGGCCATCGGCCTCTCACTTGCCCCTCCTCGGACGACCCCTCTTCTTTGGGGGGGGCCCCCTCAAGTACAGGCTGCTGCGGTGCAGGGGACTCTCCGCCAGAGTCATCCTCCCTCCCTGTGGCAGTTGCAGTTTGTCCAGCACCAGATGTTGTTGGCACACAGGGAGGTGTAGACTGGTTGCTGTTCATCTGGCGGAGGCATTGTAATATGTCCCTATGCACCGCCGTCATCTCTTGCAGTGTGTCCCACTTGGACTCCACGCGGGACATGTGTGAGTCCAAGCGGGCATGATGGGCAGCCTGCTGCTGTTTCATGTCTCTGAGGAGCCCCACTACCTGGCTGAGATCTCCGGTGCTGGACTGGTACGCATCGGCTATGCGTACCAGTTGTGGGTCATCATGCACACCAGATACCTCTGCAAGCAGCGACCTCTGTCTCCCACCCCTCCCACCACCCCTGCCGACATGTGCAGTGCGTGCAGTGGCACGCACAGATGACCCTAGTCCCCCTTGGGGGTTGGTGGTGGTGGTGGTGTCCATGGCCCCACGTTGGTCCAGGGTCCCTGTGCTGGTGGTGCTCCTTGTTCTGTCCATGTCGGCAGGGATGGTATTTGTGGTGACAGTCGTTGGAGGGGTGGGTGCAGGGGGTGCAGCTGGTGGTCCTGCTGGTGCTGCAGCTGGTGGTCCTGCTGGTGCTGCATGTTGACTTGCACCGGAGGTGCCAGGTTGGTCTTCTTCATCCGAGGAGGGCAGAGGCTGTACGACACCAGTGAGCTCCGTATCCTCTTGAGCCTGGGACTGGGACTCCTCAGCGTCTGCTGCTGTGTCCCCATCATCACCTGTTTTTGGGAGACACACACAATGTATGTTATGTTTCTGCAGGCATCAATGGTTGACACACCTGACAGTTGTGACTGTGCCTCTGGGTGTGGGCCTGTACATTGCATTGTCCTAAGTTGTCACAGTCAGGGGTTGATATTGGTGTAGCACATTGTCCTGCATTATTTGGGCATTTCTATGTATTTGTTGGGGTGTGAACATGGTCTGCATTGGTTGTATTTGGTTGACAGCCGGCCCTCCTTCCCACCCAGCCAGTCAGTTATCCCACCATGGACTGTGCTTGCATTGCAGGGAGTGAAAGTTGTCTTTCAGGATGTCAGTCAGTGGTGTCCTGCTGTTGGTTGTTGCACAGTTGCCAGCAGGGCCTTGTGCTCCCCACAGCAGTAGCCAGTGTCAGCCATCTTGTCAGTTGTTTTCCACTCCCTGTGATGTGAGCATGGTTCAGGGTGGTGTTGATGGGACAGTTGTGGGGGTGAGCTATGTCTGTGACTATGACTCCCATCATGCTATTGCCTCCACCCCACTTCCTAGCATTCCCATACTTACTTGCTTTTGTGGAGAGTTCAGTGTGTGTGGGTGTGAGAGCAATGGCAAGATTGCTGACAGTGGTGTCCTGCTGTTGGTTGGTGTGCAGTTCCCAGCATGCCCTTGTGCTCCCCACGACACAGCAACAGTGTCAGACATCTTTGATGGGCCTTTCCACTCTCTGTGGGATGTGCATGCGTGAGTGTGAGCTTGCTGGGCCATGTGGTGGGGGATGTAGAGCTGTGACTACGACTCCCATCATGCTATTGCCTCCACCCCCCTCCCAGCATGCCCATCCTTCCTTCCTTTTGACTCTGCTTCCCTGTGGGGTGGGCTGCCTGTGCTGACAGGATGGCTGGGAGTGTTGTCCTGGCAGTTGTTTGGCTAAAAGTCCCAAGAGTGTCCCTGTGCTTCACACAACATAACCCAGGGTGGAGGTTCTTTGTGGGATCTTGAGTTAGGTTGTGAGGCATTGCATTCTCCCAGGTGGGTTATGTTGAGTTTGTGTTGAGGGGGTGTGTGAGGGGAGGTGCTTGTGACTATGGTCAGTGCTGCAAGTCCTCCTTCCCACCCAGCCAGTCAGTTATCCCACCATGGAACGTGCTTGCATTGCAGGGAGTGGAAGTTGTCTTTCAGGATGTCAGTCAGTGGTGTCCTGCTGTTGGTTGTTGTACAGTTGCCAGCAGGGCCTTGTGCTCCCCACAGCAGTAGCCAGTGTCAGCCATCTAGTCAGTTGTTTTCCACTCCCTGTGATGTGAGCATGGTTCAGGGTGGTGTTGATGGGACAGTTGTGGGGGTGAGCTATGTCTGTGACTATGACTCCCATCATGCTATTGCCTCCACCCCACTTCCCAGCATTCCCATACTTACTTGCTTTTGTGGGGAGTTCAGTGTGTGTGGGTGTGAGAGCAATGGCAAGATGGCTGACAGTGGTGTCCTGCTGTTGGTTGGTGTGCAGTTCCCAGCATGCCCTTGTGCTCCCCACGACACAGCAACAGTGTCAGACATCTTTGATGGGCCTTTCCACTCTCTGTGGGATGTGCATGCGTGAGTGTGAGCTTGCTGGGCCATGTGGTGGGGGATGTTGAGCTGTGACTACGACTCCCATCATGCTATTGCCTCCACCCCCCTTCCCAGCATGCCCATCCTTCCTTCCTTTTGACTCTGCTTCCCTGTGGGGTGGGCTGCCTGTGCTGACAGGATGGCTGGGAGTGTTGTCCTGGCAGTTGTTTGGCTAAAAGTCCTAAGAGTGTCCCTGTGCTTCACACAACATAACCCAGGGTGGAGGTTCTTTGTGGGATCTTGAGTTAGGATGTGAGGCATTGCATTCTCCCAGGTGGGTTATGTGGAGTTTGTGTTGAGGGGGTGTGTGAGGGGAGGTGCTTGTGACTATGGTCAGTGCTGCAAGTCCTCCTTCCCACCCAGCCAGATATCCCACCATGGAACGTGCTTGCATTGCAGGGAGTGGAAGTTGTCTTTCAGGATGTCAGTCAGTGGTGTCCTGCTGTTTGTTGGTGCACAGTTGCCAGCAGGGCCTTGTGCTCCCCACAGCAGTAGCCAGTGTCAGCCATCTTGTCAGTCCTTATCCACTCCCTGTGATGTGAGCATGGTTCAGGGTGGTGTTGATGGGCCAGTTGTGAGGCTGAGCAATATCTGTGCCTACTACTCCCATCATGCTATTGCCTCCACCCCCTTCCCAGCATGCCCATGCTTCCTTCCTTTTGACTCTGCTTCCCTGTGGGGTGGGCTGCCTGTGCTGACAGGATGGCTGGGAGTGTTGTCCTGGCAGTTGTTTGGCTAAAAGTCCCAAGAGTGTCCCTGTGCTTCACACAACATAACCCAGGGTGGTGGTTCTTTGTGGGATCTTGAGTTAGGATGTGAGGCATTGCATTCTCCCAGGTGGGTTATGTGGAGTTTGTGTTGAGAGGGTGTGTGAGGGGAGGTGCTTGT
Organism: Calotriton arnoldi; assembly: GCA_963921515.1. Taxonomy (NCBI): domain Eukaryota; kingdom Metazoa; phylum Chordata; class Amphibia; order Caudata; family Salamandridae; genus Calotriton; species Calotriton arnoldi. The sequence continues at coordinate 263,582 of CAWUFW010010419.1, read as the reverse complement.
GACTATGGTCAGTGCTGCGAGTCTTCCTTCCCACCCAGCCAGATATCCCACCATGGAACGTGCTTCCATTGCAGGGAGTGGAAGTTGTCTCTCAGGATGTCAGTCAGTGGTGTCCTGCTGTTGGTTGTTGCACAGTTGCCAGCAGGGCCTTGTGCTCCCACAGCAGTAGCCAGTGTCAGCCATCTTGTGAGTCCTTTTCCACTCCCTGTGATGTGCGCATGGTTCATGGTGGTGTTGATGAGACAGTTGTGGGGGTGAGCAATATCTGTGACTACGACTCCCATGATGCTATTGGCTACACTGACTTGCCCAGCAAACACAGAATTCCTTTCTTTCAGTGGTCTTCACTGTGTGTTGGTGTTGTAGTGGTGGCTACATGTCTGGATGTGTTTGTTAGTTATATTTGTGCCACTGCCTAGCTGTAGTTGTAGTTGTGTTTGTACATGTGATGACACGGTTAAATGTAACTTTGAGATGGCATATGTTGTGTTTATCTGACTGACATACACATTTTGGGATGATTCTGTTCTGGTTGCTGTGTAATTGCTATGAGTGCATGGTTTGACTCTCCCCTTGACAGTGATGTGTGTGTGTATTGTGGCAGAATATTGTGTACATTTGTTGTGTACTCACCAGGCTCTGGGATGTTTTCTAGTCCATAGACGCTCACTGGCGGAAGGATGGCCCGCACCTTCTCCTCCCAGGGCCTGAGGTATACTGGCTTGGCAGGAGGGCCACTGCCGGTGTATTGGCTCAGGAGGTAGTCCTTCTTCAGCAGCTCCCGTACCCTCCTGCGCACGTCATACCACCTGTTCTGGATGTCAGTCTTTGTGCGCAGACATGGTGATTGTGCGTTCACCCTGTTGATGATCCTCTCCCACATCTTTGTTTTCTGGGAGATGGGTGTCTGTTGGACCAGTGTGCCAAACAGCTGTGGCTCTACCCTGAGGATCTCGTCTACCAGGACTTCCAATTCACAATCTAGGAACTTGTGATTCTTCTTTGGGGGCATGGTGATGGGTGGTGATGGTGAGTGATGTGTGTGTTGGTGTGCAGGTGAGGGTGTGTGAGTGTGTGTTTTGCTGGGTGTATGTGAGGTAGCTATTTGTTGGTGTGCTGATGGTGTGTGGCTTGTGTGAGGGATGAGCTGTGGGTGTGTGGTTGCTGTCTGTTGAGTGCTGGCAGTAGAATAGCATTTGCAAAGGATCATGGTTGGGATTTGTGTCCTTTATATGGGTGGAGTTGTGGGTGTGTCTTTGTTCTCTGTCCCCACCCCCAGTATTTATTGGCTTTGTAATTGCTTGTTTGGCCTTTTTTGTGTATTTTTCCTTAGCACTTTCTGTGCATGTTGGAAACGTTCTTGTGACCGAGTCGGACCCTGCAGTTGTCTCGTACGGTCTTCTCCGTTTCGTTCACGCTGTGTTTGTGCAGTTTTCTATGCTGCGTACGCGTCGGTCGCGGTGTTTTGTGTTACTTCGGCTCGCAGTTTTGTATGCGTGTCGGTCGTACGGCTTGTCCTCCGTACGACTCGGTCGTGGTTTTCGCGCCTTGCATCGTACTTTGCGGTTTGGAGTTCGCGGGTACGTTTCGGTTGGATTTGTTCCGGGTGCGTGTCGGTCGGTTCGATTTGCGTGTTTTTCCGGCCGGATTGCTGTTTTCCGTGCGGCTCGGTCGTTCGGCTTGGGTTCATTACGTGTCGGTCGGATTTTGCACGCTTTGCATCGTACTTGGCGTGTCGGGCGCCACAGGTACGTGTCGGTCGGAATTAATTCCGGCTCCGAGTCGGTCGGTGCTTTTTCCGGCCCGAATCTGAATCGACCCTTTAGTTGTTCAATTTCTTCCCATTTTCATAATTTCTTTTTCTCTGCCTCATATGCACTGACACTATAATTATCCGGCAGGATAGGATCAAATTATGGCAAGGCTGGCTAAATTATGCGGCAAGAAAAGGCAAATTATACAGCATAAAGCAGCACATTTTGTGATAGCATCACTTTATTGGTTTGACATTTTTACTCTTCATAGCAGTGTCTGGGCCTAGGTTTCCCTCTCATTAATTCCAGTTTAACACCCTTATATTGCAAAGAACATCAGAAAGGTAACCAGGAAAACTTTGGGAAGGGCCTTCCACTGCCCGGCAGCACGCTTTGCCGCATTTTTAGTAACTTATGATCCGTTAGAGCAGAAACAATTTTTGGGGGATTAAAATCTGCAGAATTTGCAGCAGATGATGGATCTCGTGGCAAATACGGCAAAGCCACAATTATGCGAAAAACCTAGCTACTGCAAAATCGCACAAATCCAGTGGCAATGCCTATACTGTATTCCTTTGGCAGTCCTGGGTCTCTACCTCTCAGCACTATCATGTTATTCACTTAGCCTTATTTATGATCCTCTCTCACAATATGCAAGCAGAATGGCTGCATAAAGGATTAATTGATGTTCTACTGGTACCCAGCTTACAGGCCTAATGGCATCCCCACTATAGCTCTTGCAGGAGGTGATTGGAGGCACTAGCTATTTCATTGGAAAATACATAACCTATATACGGCATTGCTAGTCATGAAACTATAGCCATGCAAATATGTACACTTTAGTATTTGACTTTAATTCAGTGTAAAAAACACATCTACTTCTTTATATTTTAGCAATACATTTTGTCTGAACAGGATCGGTGGTCTTTTCTTTTGTGTGGGCTTGCACCCTTCTGTTACTGATTAGTATCAATATATTCTGTCCATATTGTCATGGTCATTGGCATGCAAAGATATATATGTATCTGAAGCAACTAAGATTTTTTTGTTTAAGCAATTTACAAAGGTACTCCTGTAGTCACTCGTGCGATCTTGTGACTCGTGCAGATGCATGAGCAAATACTTATTCATTTGAATATGTAGCATTCACAATATGAAACGTGGTGCATCAGTGTACTTTTACTAAACAACTTTAAAGAAAGAAATGTGTTCCCTCATCAAGAAAATGTATTCCTATTAATGGTTATGCGTTGCTCCCTACTATAATTGTCTAGTGCCTACGTCTCTAGTATATAAATGATTGGTTTACTGGGGTATAAAAGCTCTGTTCAATATTTGACAGTGTTTGCTGATGTGCTCTGGACTGTATAGCTGGCATCCCAGAATGGAGGAGACGCCTTCTCCCCCAGAATTGCAACAGGCTCTTGACCGGCATTCTAACGAAGCCACCTTTGACGTGAAGCCCAGTTAGAGCGCTGCCCAAGGACAGGGCTTTAAATAGGATGAAAAAACTGGAGGGGGGGGTGTCTCTCAAAGGGGCGTTCCGGATGCAGTAAAGGGCATGGCTTAAAACACCTAAGCTAAAAATCTGTGCTAAACATAGTATGCCGCCTGACTGGCATTTTGCTGCTTCTGTGATTGAATCCAGATGTATAATACAAAAAGTAAGTTTACCTACAACAAGGCAGGACTATTGGCTTTGTCAATGGCTGTTAGTTGCATAAGATACATAAGCAACAACTATGGCTTTGTTGCATTTAATATTGAAAATACTGCCGTTCTGAAATGATGAGACTGTAAAAGAACTATAACAAGTCTCTTTGAAGTTACATCAAATGCAGTGAAGGGTGTTACTTCTGCAGAGTTAAGATTTTTTTTTCACCTCGAGGATAAGGGCAAAAATGGAGATCCCGATAGAGACCCGTTTTGGCACCTGCTTTTTAGAACTGTGATGCTGAACACCGGCAAGACCCGGCCCACTTTAAGCCCTGCCTAAGGATGCCCTATGAAAGTGTGTAAGGAGGGTACCAGGGACACATTTCAGATGCGCTGCAGGGGGTTGCAGTCACAGACCACTACCCCTGCTGGGGTCCCTGCCCTCCTACAATAGCAGACATGGTTCCTCTTCAGTGACAACTGGGGTGTAGGTTGAGTTGGTGCAACAGGGGCTGTGGGACCGGGGCCCAGATGCCTGAGGGGTCCCACTAAACCCTGATTAAAGGGGGCATTACCTTCCTTGCATGAGGGCCCATGACACACTGGCTAGCCACTGAGTCAAAGACAGGGTGGAAGTTCGAAGCACTGCTAGGTCTGTCACTGCTGCACTTTCTTCTCTGAGACGGTGTTGCTTCTGGTGAGAATGTCTTTTTTGGTCGAGTCTAGACAGCGATTGCGCTGTCTGTAAGATCTGTTGTATGTACTTTGTGGGATCTGGATATCAGCCCTAGGACTTGTCTGCTTCCGCCTTTGCTTAGGGATTTTTTTTTCTGTTCAACTGCCTCTATTTAACTGTCTTGATAGAAAACGACCAGTAGAGGTCAGTAAAATACCAGAATTGCTTTCTACTTAGGGACTTTCTTTTTTTATTTTTCTGGCAGCTGCCTCTATTTAACTTTCTTGATAGAAAATGACCATCAGAGGTCAGTAAAATACCAGAATCACTTTAGCATTCCCTAGATTCCAGGCCATAGAAACTTGTATTCAACGAGCACCTGTAGACAATATTATTTTGTAAATCTTGTATTTTCAGTGATATGACCACCAAAGGGGCTGATGTTATATTAAATACAGAGCTTTGGACAGTACAATTTCCCGCTGATAAGCAGTATTTCTCTCCATGTGTTCCCATACCTGGCATGTTCCGCAGTTTGGTGCTTACTTTCCCTCCATGTTAAAGAACAGTAGATGTTTCAGCACCCAAGCTAATGTGCTGCATAGCTAAATACATATACGGTCCCAAAGGCGAGACCGATTGCATTGCAAATGCTTGTTTTTCTAAATGGGTGCATGGTTCGCTATGCTGATACATCCAATGATGGTGTTCACTGGTGCAAAGTATTTTAAAATACAGGGAATTGTGTTCTATTACACGTAAGTCAGTACAAGTTCGGCTGCACATTCATGTGTTGCGATTCATAAAGCTACATTTGCACTTGTGAAAAGACTATACAGATACCTCAGTGACACCTAGGTGTGAAAATCACTGTGTGAACCAGGCCGGGATGTTTGGGAAACACAGCTACTTTGGGATATTAGTGAAACACATTTTCAGTTTTTCTATGGGTCTTTTTACAAGAACCAAATTCATTACTGAACGTGTCTTCGTAGCCAGTGATACAACGCTCACCAATGAACAATGCTTTGTAAATAATGACTGTAACAGTCCCTCGCACAGCATGCTCTGTGCGGAGCAGAGGAGCAGAGTAGGTCATATCCTTAATCACCAAGGACAAGCTGTACCGTCTCAGGACTGCTACCAAAAATCGACTCACTCAGCTCCGTCAGGCGCTGCTCGAAAAGCTGGCGCAACACCCTTGATTTACAAACTCGTGTTCTAAAGGGCTCCCGGAAGTACATTATTGTCCACCTGGGAAGATGATGTCTGGCACTCGCCGTGCATACCGTAGCACTTTCTCATTTTACCCAGTGATGGAAAAAAAAGCTTGGACTGTATTCCAGGGGGCGATTCTCTCGGCTCTAATGCAGTTCATGAGAGAGTGATTTTGATCGCAACGGGTAATGCTAAATTTAGAACTCTGAACAGCCCACCAGGTTATTATTGGAGTCAAATGGATTTTTAATTGGATAACACACGTGGAGCGGCGTGCCAAAAATATGTCGTACTGGGCAAAACAAGCAGAAATGTTTGTTTTTGCACCGCAGAAAAATCTAAGTGACAAAGAAGCAATTTTGCAATCAATTGACTGGCAGGATTAACGGTTCCGAGGAATTATTTTATGCCCACGTTGATGTGCATGAAAACGAGCTTTAATTTTTTGCCGATTTTTTTTATTGCATCATTTTATTTCATTATACTATCCAATACTGTTAAGAAATGATGATTTTTTAATGTTAATGCTCGCTTTCCAAGCATAGAGCAGCTGTGCGCACTATTATAATTTTCTAGTTGCCGGTGTTTCAATTATTGTTGCTGTATAGAGGTTCCATCCAGTTTAGAACAATGCAATGCAATTGCATAGCTTTTATCCAACAACGGGTTACCTTCATTAATATGATCCCTTGCGAATCAATAGGTTCTAAATTACATACTAAAAGGCTTATTTAGGAATTGGCAAAAGGGTACTCTGCCAAAAGAGTGCAAAGTATCCTGTCAACCAGAATCGTGGTCCCTCCTCTATTTAGAGTCATGTTTCCAGCAGCGGATCTTACACTGGCCCCACTGGTGGGAACCTGTGACCGATATCCAGATGGACATTGAACCATCGATCAACGTACCTCAGACCTCTAACCCTATTTGGGGTAGATGGTCCGATGTACTCCTATTCCTGTTTGGGATCACACGGGAAAGCCTGGTGGTCCCGATCAGGAAAACAAATAAATGATCCCCCCACCCTGGGGGGACACTCTCAGTGTGAGCGGGTCAGTAAAGCCTCAGTTTCTCCAAGGAGCATTTTGCAGGCGCGGCCGGCACAGGTAAGAGCGATGGGGCAGTGGGGCAGGGCGGGGTAGAGGGGAAGTCGACAGATGACGGGATAGGTAAAATTAAATAAAAAAATAAAGAAAACCACTTACATTGCGCTTGCCACATCGACAACTTTTTATTTAATTGTACCTATCCCGTGGTCTGTCCACTCACCCCCCCCACCCCGCCCCCACCACACCCCACCGCTCTTACCTGTGCCGGTCAAGCCTCCATTTGTGGCAGCGGCTTCTCTGAAAGCACAGCAATCGCCGCCATGCAGGTGGAGATTTCTAAATACGGTGGCTATAGTTTGCCAGGGCAGCAGAATGCAGGGGCAGCTCCTCCACTAGGGCGGAGGAGTGTCGCCCCACTGATTTCTCGCAGTGCGAGAAGCAGAAACATAAAATGGTAATAACTACCATTTTATGTTTCTGCTTCTTACTGAGAGAAAGCAGAAGGGTTTGGTTGCTGGTGGGCGGGGCTGCTCTGCAAGGGCAGGGGAGGAGTGGAGTGCCCACTCCTGAGTACGCATGACTGGTTTGATCGGCCCTCTGGGGCCGACCAAACCAGTCATGCGTAATCTGCCCTTCTCCATGCAGGCTGCAATGCAGCCTCCATGGAGAAAATGGCCTCCCAGTAAGCCCCTGGCTGGGTGGCATCCACACCAATCCCAACACTGCCATTGCAGCATTGTGATTGGCTTAGGGGAGGGGAGGGAGGCTGCCTGCTTCCTGTTTCTGCCGGAGGCAGGAGAGCAGGAGCCGAGAAAATGCGGGACCTGGACAACAGACAGTGACGTTTTTTTAAAATTTCTTTTTAAATTTACCCCCGCTTGCCCCCCCTGGCCCACCCCAACCGCAACTGGCAGAATGAATCCCTCCGCTACCCTGGCTGAAGAGACTACAGCCCTTCGAGGGCTAAATAAGTCCTTTTATGTTTTAATCATACTGTTGATGGGTAGCTGTTCTGCACGGGCTGTGTGCACTTTCTCTGGACGCTGCCTTGTCCAAACAAAGGTGACCCAATATACCTCTTGCTGAAACCAGTTACCAGTTGTACAGATTGCTTGAGTTTTGCAAGAGCTCATTCACAGAGCTTCAATCACTTATGTTGTAACCTACATTCGGGTTTACTATAAACTTGACACATGATTCAGTCCAGTACCTTCTGAAGCCAGTAAGACCCTAGCAAAACCACACAATTTGCTTCATGTATACTACCTGGAAAGTAGTGCCAGAACACTAGATGAAAAGTGCCACAAAGGAATGAAGTAACATCTGGGAGGTCATCAATAGAACTATATTAGTTCTCTTTACTTTTCTATAATGTCTAGTCTTTAATAGCACACCGGTATTTCCAGCTCAGAAATCTTTAAATCCGAAGTGAAATAACTGAGATGAGGCTGGACCTTTAAACCTGCAAGCACTTTACACATATAACAAAGCAGAAGCTGATGCTTCAGGAATTCGCGAGGTTGCAGGACATGACATACTTGAAATTAAGAACAGAAATGAAGGAGCAAAGGCTTATTCAACTCGGAAGAAAAAACTTGAGTTGTGTTGTGATGAACTACCAATTCCCCTCATTTTGTTTTCCATGAACATCAGGATTTACAATATGTAATGGGCACACTGACCGGGTCTCTGCCAGTGTGCCTTTAATTGGGTGCGCCAACTATATATCAGAACAGTGCGCACTATTACATAGTGCCTATATAGGCAACACTCCCCACCCAAACCTAAGCATGCATGATGGAATAAATAAATACACAACACAACTTTTGTTTGGGAAAATATTGCTGCAGGTTTATTCCATACAAAAGTATGCAATATGGTGGGTTATCTTACGGGCGATCCAAGGGCAGGCAGCGGTGACTAACCTATGCTGCCCTGCCCGCCTGATGAGCCAAAAATGCACTGTGGCGAACCCAATCAGTGCTATGAATTATGGAGTGATCCCATTCCCTAGGATCACGTGACCCATTGGACCATCTTACTCACGCCCCTTTCAGGGCGGAGCGTTGCAAGGCAAGCCCCCAGTTGTTCAGGCCCACAACCGCCCTAAGGACTAGCGGGGCACCGACAAATTTTTCCCAGGGACCTCCCATGAGGACTCCTGGGATTTGGCACTGGCACCCCTATTGTGCTCCTGCAGAGGTACCCTTCTGCCTCCAGATCGCCCTGTAACTCCGCCACAGCTCTGGAGGCGGCCCCCGTTGCCTACAGAGCCCCCCACCAACACCGCTACTTTCCTCACCTGCAACCCGCTATTTCCAGGGCCTCTTTCATGTCCACTAGGGACAGATCCATGTCCACCTGTGACAAGTGTACACCATCTATGTCAAAATAACCTTTGGTGTTCGCCCGGATCAGTCCATGCCTGATGAAGTCAAAGCCCCCATGCTCTGTGAACTTGCGCACAGAGCTGTTTATCCTTCTCTGGGAATGTTCAACTGCCTCACAAGACCTGTAGAATGTGATGGCCTCCCAGGAGGGAGCTCTACTCTTAACCACAGCTATGGTACCCTTCAAGCTGATGTAGGCTCCAACCTCCTGCCCTGTAGTTGCAATCCGCACTGTATATGCCCTAACCTGGTTTCCCCAACTTTTGGGACAGCAGCCCACTTGGTAGATGACCGTTTCCACAACCCTTATCTACTATAGCTATCAGGGCGAGGAGTTTTATGCTTAACTGAAGCAATCCGTAACCTGCACTCGAAGCAGAGTGCACATAGTTTGTTGAGGTTGACCAGACCTTGCACAGACCTTTTTGATTGCTAAACCATGGCGAACAGGGATGTTCATAACTTGGAGTATGTGACAATGAGCAAGTGTGTCCTCATGTACTTGCCATGTATCCCTTCTTCCTTACGGGAATTTCGCCTGTTCAGTTCCCTCTCTAGTGAAACCCCCAGACTTTCCTGGTTTTATGGTTCTGACTGATATAAACCAGTGTGTACTGCCTGCAATATAGTGCCTAAATTCAGGGTTGCAAGCCCTTGTTTTACCCCCGAACTTGGTTATTCCCAACATAGGGGGTTCACACTGACAACCGTGTCCTGCACCAGCAGTGGAAAATTACTGTTCCTACCAAATTTAATTTTCTAGAACAATGGACATGCCAAATATTCTAAATACAGCCTAGCCAAAACGTGCTTCACCACCCTGTTTCCCCAACTTTTTGGGACAGCAGCCCACTTTTAGAAGGCAGCTTCCACAACCAGCCTGGCTAATATGGCTGTCAGGACGGGGAATACATTGCGTAACTGGAGCAACCTGTAACATGCTCAGGGTACCAGAGTGCACATGATTGGCTGAGTTTGCCCAGACATTTGCACAGACCTTTTAGATTGCTAGACCCTGTTGAACCCATTAGTGGTGTAAATCTGGTTTTGGGGAATGCATGCATTGTGGTCACTATTGCAGTCACCGCAACCCTTCTTAGAGTACCCACTTACGCAGCCCGCTGGGCTTGCTTAACTGCCGTCTGAACGCAGCTGGACCCTACCTGTGAGCCAGCTGTGACCCTAGTGTTTAAACCAGTAATGGACCTAGTTCGCTTAGTTATCCCCGAACTTGATTGCCCTCCACAGAATAAAACGGAGTACTGCTTACATCCTGGTCACCTTGTAATTCATGTTGGTGCATTCTTACCCCCCATGGTCAGAGGGTCATGCGTATTATTAATCTAATGAAATTGACGGAATCAATATTCCTGGTTTCATGATTTACCACAGCCCACCTTTGAGAGACGGCGTGACCGGCGCAAAGAGGGCGCCAGGAAGGCAGGGGGGAGGTATAAGTACCTTCCCCCAACCCGCTGTGCACCGGAAGTGACGCGTCCCACGCGCCTTGCTGGTGGACTCCTCCCCAAGTCCCCCGACTAGAGGGGTGATGGTTGTGCCTAATTGGCACTAAGGGGGCCGCCCTTTTAGGATGGCCCACTACATGAGCCGCGGGCAGCCGCAGTTCATGCGCTGCCTCGGTGCAGCTGGGAACACAGGCCTGGCCTGGCGACATTGCATTAGAGAAAGGTGGGGTCAGGCCTGTGATGCATTAGCAGGTTATCCTATCACTTCTTTTTAAAAATATTTTCCGAGGTGTCTAGTGAAATTTCTGCCCTTTTAATAAATTCCCCAATTGTCCCCAGTCGTCAGAAAGAAAACTGTGCTCTTTGGAGAGGTTTGCTCATGCCCGATGCCACCTCATTTTTATTAATTACATCATCCCTGGTATGTATAGTGGGCTTACTACACCTGGAGGAGCGATTGGAGGTAATCCCTCCGCTGTCCGTTGCAGACCATCATCCTAGTGTTCATAGCCAATTGCATTGGGTCGCAAATGTCATTCTACCTAATTAATATTCATTAGGTAGGTAATTTGTGACCCCCTGCGAACATTATAAAATTACAGACATTACAAGTGCATTACATCCTATACACTTGTAATAAGCTGGATGGGCTATCCATCACATTATGAGGGAGTATCCTGTCACCCAAACTTTAACCAGGCCCCAATAATTCAAGTCAACAATCTTTGTATTAGTAAGTAGTCAAACAATAAGCAACAATTGTTTTAATGGAATAACCCACAAAGAACAAAACCCAATTAAAATGAAAGAAGACAAACACCAAACAATAATACCTTCCCTTCAATCTAGGCATATAATTCATTGAATCGGTAGAAAATTGCTTCATATTTCTTAATTTGTCAGATATGAAAAGGCATATTTTAAACAATTACTATTGATGATCTCTGCCTCTTCTGAGATAATTCAATTTGCAGAGTCTGACAATAGGATAAGCCATTAATAAGACTGTTCTGGTTAAAACGTGTTCTGACTGAGAAAGTGTTTCTGTAAGCCATGTAAAAAAAATAGTTTTATTATGGAGCATAAATCAAAAAAATTCATCCTGTTGCATACATCAATATGCTGCCAGCAGCAGTTGTCAAATATTTTTATTGGCACATAATCGTAATTCAATACATATCTCAATAAATAAATACATATTTAAATATCCCCCAAAAACAAATCAATAATAGACCTTTTCAATTCAGACATTCTACTTGAATAGATCCGGACATTACAATTAGTGGTTTATACAGTGTACTAACTTTAATAACGCATTAATCTCGAGCAAACAAAATTTTCGGGCCAAACTGCGAAATTCAGTCTCCAATTCTGAATTTGTACTCCACCCATTCAGCTAATAGTGCCCAGATTAGGGCTCCACGATCCTTCTATCCTTACAGTTATATACGTTTTCCCCCCAAATTATACATATCGAACAGTCACGAGAGCCAATGCTGAACTGTTGGGGGCTAGGGACTCAGGCAAAGTGCCGCTATACTAAAGCATGCTCTGCAGTGGCTATAAATATAAAATAAAGCATTCCCTTATTACTCTTAAAGCCCTGATCAATTCCAAATAACATGGGGGGAAGGGGAGTGATCTCCACTTTCACTATAAGTGCCTCCTCTAAGAAAGCCCCAATCCTGTCTCTTAATGCCTGTAGCCCTGAACATGAGCAAAACATATGTGCTATATCTGCAGGTCCATCCCCACAGCGAAGACATTTGTCGTCAGGTCTCTTTCTCCAACTAAACATCTTGGCGGGGGTATAGTACATGTTGAATATTGTCATATAATGTTGGCTCTTCAGACCTGTAGTGAGCAAAACCTCCGAGCTCACCTCAAACGACTTCTGCAAATCTATATCTTTAACGCCCAGTCTAGTCTCCAATCTTCCTGTTTGGCGATGTAGAACATCTGGCACTAAATCAATCAGCACTTTGTATATTTCCCCAGTCTTAGCTGCCTTAGTACCCTTTATGAACTCCAGGAGTGAGATTTTGGCCACCGAGAATTGATCACTACCAAGCTTAAGTATATAGGGGCTTATTTACAAGCCTCTTGCACCACTTTTGCGTCATTTTTAACATGGGGAAAGTAACGTATGGGTGGCGCAAGGGTCTTGTAAATAAGCCCCATAATCTCGGACCTGTAGATATTTACAGAAATGTTGCCGTACAAGGCCATATTTTAGATGAAGGTCAGTAAATGAATAGAGTTGACCCTTGCTAGCTCCCATGCTTTATAGACTTTGTCATGGAATATAGATAGGAAAGTACATGATCTCCAAAGCGGGTTATATTTATTATATTTTGTGATTCCGATTTTAGCCTTGATCGATTTCCAGGTTTTAAAAGCCGCACTGATAGTCTTAAATGTAATTTTCTTGCGGTAGCTATTTTAGCTAAACATCCTTTGGACTCTCTCCCTAGGGTCAGTTCATATATTGATGGTAACTCTGGCAGAGCTGCAGCAGTTTCCCCATTTCTTTGTGATGAGGATCCCCATATGCTGTAATAATGATGCCCAGTTGTAATATCTAAAATTAGGCATTGCCTATCCACCCCTTGTTTCTGGGGAGCACCAAATATCTGAGGGATTGTCACAATCTTTTATACTGCTGTATAAAGTTGGAACAAATGGTCTCTATTGTTTTCAACCAGTGCGTTCCTACCTCAAGGGGTGTTGCCCTAAATAGGTACCAAATCTTGGGGAGTTTGATTATTTTTACCGCATTGCCCCTGCTGGCTAATGCTGAATGCAAGTTGTTTATTCTCATTAAGTCTTGCCCGGTTTTTATCAGTATTGCTGTAAAATTTGTTAATGTGATTTTCTCCACTCCAGCCATGATCTTAACCCCTAGATATGTCAAACTTTCTACTTGCCCGTTATCACTCAATACAATGTCATTGGTGCAAACTCTCTGGGTTTTCCCTTTGCTCAGATGATAGCCAGAAAATGCCCCAAACAATTCAGCTTCCTCTTCTAATTCAGTCAGGGCACTTGCTGGCTCCAGGGTGAGAACTGCTATGTCATCGGCATATGCCAACATTTTAGTGTCTATCTCCCTTGTTCTCATTGGCTTTTTCATTGCATTTTTCTCCGATTTACTAATACAGGGGTCAATATATAGCATGAGTAGAAATGGTGAACATGGGCATCCCTGCCGAGTCCCTCTTGTGATCAAGACTTTTTCCGATTCCATCCCCATTACTTGTAGTCTAACAGTCGGCTTGCAGTATAATGCCTTTATAGCTCTAATTAGACCAGGACCCAAGCCCCTTTCGCCTGAGTATTATGCATAGATATTCCCAGGAAACTCAGTCAAAAGCTTTCTCCGCATCGAGCAGGATCATAGCCACTAATGACAGGATGATTGCTCGCCTTATGTGATCTGTTGTCCGCCGCCCGGCTATAAATCCATATTGCCAGGGTGAAACCAATTTGGCTAAGATCCTGCCCATGTGTGATGCAAGGATTTTTAATACATTTTTGCATCGCTATTGATTAGGGAAATCGGTCTATAAAACCCCGGGTTCGTGGGAGGCTTCCCCTTCTTTCTAAAGACTATGATGTTGGTACACCCCCATGAGGCAGGGCGACTCCATCGCGCTGTACACCTAGGAAAATATCCGCCATGTCTATGGCTAGTTCAAAAAAGAATGTCTGGTAAAATTCTATTGACATTTTGTCTGGCCCAGCTGCTCTAGCAGATGCTAGGGCATTCAGTGCTAGTCTAATTTTGTCAGGGGTCATAGCATCCCCAGGGAACTCCTGGGAAAAAGAAAAGAGGGAAATGGTTATCTGTTTTGCTTTACATTTTTTCAGAGTTTTCGTTTTCTCTTCTCGCTTTTAATTTATTTTCCTTTTTTCTTCTTTTTGTTTCTCAGTCATTGAAAATCATGTCATCAAAAGTCATGTAGTTGTAATTGTAGGCTCTGGCTAGAGAGGGAGGGCACACAAACCATCAACAGACCATCCCAGGTCTGGAAGCTTCACAAGGGTGGGTGAGCTGTGAGGACAGGGGGGTTGGGGAGACGTGTCAAACAATGGAATGAATTGTCAAATTTGTGTTGCCAGATTTTTTGTATTAAGAATTTTAGGTTGGCGCAACAAGATATGTGAGTTACTCCCCCTGACTCGATGATCAGCCCCAATGACGCAGACCAAAAAAATATGGATCTGCTCAGCCAATGTTAGTGGAATAAATGATAGAACAGAAAGGCAAAATGTTGTTGAAGTCTTTAGAACTGGTGGGGCAGATTTTATCTGTGAGCTAGTGACACACATACGTTCAGACAGGAGGGACTGGCTTGGGATCAAGGGCTACACTTTTCTGGTGTGTACATCACAGGGCTCTTCTACAAGGGGGTTGGCAAATTTGGCCAGAAAGGATTTAGTTGTTGTTAAACAGAGCCTCGCTGACAAGCTGGGTGGATGGGCTATAGTGGAATGCCAAGTCGGGGGGGTCAAGTCTCACCATATGCTCTATATATGGCTCTAATTTAGATGAAGCTGCAGTTATAGATGGCCTGGATTTAGAGCGGACTTTGTGGCCAACCCCTCCGGTCATGTGTGGGAACTTCAACTTTACATATGGAAGCTATTAATAGTATCTCACAGCCAAGGCGATATAGCGGGAGGAAGCCTAATGTATATTAGGCAATTTGTCAGCTAATGAGAGACCATGGGTTGGTGGATCTATGGGCTAGGCTTAATTTCCCGGACATGGGCTATACTTATTTTTCTCACTTGAACAAGAAATATGTCTATTTCTTAATCTCAGACATCCTAGTAGGGAATGCGTACATCAAAAGACTCCCCAGGGTCATAACCCCTTGATCCTGGAGATCCCTGATATGAAGGCAAACAGGACACTACAGCGCTGGACATCCAACAGGAAGCTACTCCTCAATACTAGATATATCAAGTACATGAGAAAATGGCCTGCTGAGTTCTTGGCATTTAATAGAAATTGTGCCTCGAGGGGTGATGTGGGACTCTTTAAAAGCCAGAATTAGGGGCAAGACTACCAGTTTGGTTTTCATAATGAGAGACAGCAGGTTAATGAGATTATGGGGATTTATCTGGAGCTTTTGGAATTGGAAGCACAACATATGAGGCTGATAACAGAGAGGCGGTGGGATCACGAGATGCTGCAAAAGACCACAGTTGCTAAAGCTAGGATCAACAGCTACCATAGGAGGCCACAAGCAGAAAATACCAGACTCATTGGGCCAATATCTACGAGTATGGTGAGAGCGTTGGGAAACTATTGACCTTCCTCACACGACAGATTGAAACAAATAGGTGTATATAAACTGGATGTATGTACTGGATAGGGAGGGGGTCCTGGTTAGCACACCTGAGGCTGTCACCATAATATTTAAGGGACGTTATGAAGAACTATACCAAAAAGACGCATTTTCCCCACTGGGTCGGCTGGAAGCCTTTTTTGACAAAAAGGGGCTTGAGAAGGAAAAACGTGTTTCCGTAAGCCAGTTTTCTGTGAACAGTTTATATTAATTTATTGATTGAAGAATGATGTTAGCATCAACATACGTAGCTTCTGGTGCAACGGTATTCATAGTAAATTGGATTTTGGGCTGATGTTACTTCTTCATATAATATTTGCAGATCCTCCATCGCTCCTCTATGCCTACTCAAAATATTTTCTATAAACCTCTTAAAGTATACAGGAAACTATTCATGTTGAATGTAATGAAAGTACAAAGTACATTCACTGTGATGTATCAATGTATATTTGCTCTTTATATCCACTGTGAATAATATATATAGTCTGATGATAAGACTAATAATTACTGATATTTATGACTGACTTAGAAATTACCTTAATCTTGCATACATTTCCTTAATTTCTTGACCAGTGGCTGTAAAAAGATATTCAGCTATATCCTAAGGGGTTGTGATATGAATTTATTTCAGCAAGTAGAATATCCAAGCAATTTGTTTAGAGCGTTGTGGAATTTAGGTACAAAACTGAAGTGTTACTGATAAGTATTTTTTTCTGTTGCCTATCTATTATTAAAACCTTGTTCTAAAATTTCCTTCATGAGCTTCTTAAATTCTAATGTCAGATTGCCTGGCAGTTCCACCTGTGCTCCAACTAATCTAGGTTTTTACATGTATTTATTAATTCTATGAAATAAAATCTTTTGTCATACGCACAAGCATTCCAAGGTTATCAACTTCTTTATTAGGTCTGTTCTGGATGCTATCTCGAAATCAATTATTGTACAATATCCAGTAATGTGCTATATACTTGTGCATCATATAGACGTTTAGGACAGGATTCCTTGCACTGTTGTTCTTCTTTCCTTGGAGGTGTATGTGAGAACATATTTCAAATGTAAGGTACACATGAACTCATATATATCTAGTTTGAAATGCTGCTGGAGAGTAAATTGGGACAGATGTTGACACTTTTTGTAGAATTTAACTCTCTTGTTCTGTAAAATTGGAGATATTAATATACACTTTTCTCAATTCATTGATGATCTTGTGCCTAGTCTTACCCTTACTTCTTCGTTTTTCCTTATTGTATTGTGATTTTCATCTAAAAAAAGAGTCTGGCATCTATATGTACTTGCATTTAGTTACCCCTTTGTAAGTGCTGTGTTTACTTGTTTGGTCTGATCACAGTCTTATGGACAATATTCCACAACACTGCTTCAAATAGTAAAAGTAATTTTTCTCCTTGGTTTATTAGGCCTGTTATCCTGTACATTATTTTCCTGTGTGTAGACAGTATGAGCCCAATACACATAGGTAAATACACATGTGCAGATTTAGTCACATGTACATTTACTATGACACCTAGGTGTGAGTCTAAACTTTTTTGGTATACACCATTTTTGAGTGTATTTTACACCTATGTGTAGACTTACATGCCTCCACCCCCTCAGTTCAGGGGTGTAGACATTTAAGACTGAGTATACAACTGTAAAGTTACTACTAGTAACTTTTCACATGTGGGTGAAGCTGTCAGCCACTATGGTGGTGGTATCTCTATAGGAAAGTATAGGGAAAATAACTAAATGTATTAATGTAAAATATATGTGTAAATGAATCTAACATATTTATTATAAACCTAGACCTAATAAGATAAAATGTTATAGCCATAAACTCATTAAATTTAAGGTGTGTTGAACAATGATGAATTAAAAAATATTTCTTTTATTTATAAATATTATTTGTTAAAAATTATTAAAAATACCTCACCCACAGTAGCATTTGTATTTCTATTAAATCTGAATTAACATTTTGCTAAAAAGTATGTTAATTTGAATCAATTTTATGTTTTACCAATAGTTCAATATTTTTATTACATTTAATTTATTTATCTATCTAACTATCTATCTATCTATCTATCTATCTATAGCTTTCTGTATCTAACTAGAAAACTTCAACTGAAAATATATGAACACTCACTCAGGGCAGACCAAATCATGCAGTGAAATGTTTTATTGACCACTCAGATGGTAGTCGGCCGACGAATGGCCTTCATCTCATGTAAGCGTTCATACGTTTTTGGTTTAAAGTAGATTGGGGTGCCGGTAAGCTCTGCCAGCTTGGATCTCCACCCCTGATGTTCAGCAAATCTATCTATCTATCTATCTATCTATCTATCTATCTATCTATCTATCTATCTATCTATCTATCTATCTATCTATCTATCTATCTATCATATATATATATATGTATCCAACACTGATTTCTCCGCATCTGAGAGCCTCAACCTCACAGGGTGACCTTGGCGCTCGGGGACGGAGAACCCCGTCTGTATTCCACCACACGTTCTTTCTCCTTACAAAAAGAAGAGCGCCGCTCACCAGGATCTCCAGGAAATCAGGCATTTAATAAAGTTCACAATGAAATGGAAGCTCGCTTCTAAGTCCTGACACGTTTCGGCGAGCCAGCTTTGTTGCAGCATTGCATCATAGTTGTAAACACTCAGAGACTGCTGGGTTTCAAAATAGTCATTGTAAAACTGCAAATCCCAGAATGCACCTTGAAGGTAATTCTGTTGTATTCTTGTATACCTGCAATTCGATATCCCAATCATAATCCATTATTAAGGGGACATTGCAGTCTAACTTCTTGTTTTCATTAACTTTCAAAGTACTGTATATTTTGCTCATAAATTTGCTTTGCTGCCACATTAGTTCAAATTTCAAATAACGCTAAAATTGCTGGTTATCCCCTGTAAAAGAACACTGTCTTTTTACAATCCCTTGCCACGCTGTCACCTCACATGTTGGGCAATCCCGTACCTTATACATATAATATATATATATATATTAATTATATACATATACACACACACACACACACACAAAAAGCCACGTGGCTTTGACAAAGGCTGTTCCGGTCGAAACCCGTCAGCCTTTGCAATAAACTATTACTGATTAAGATATTTCGAAGTGCGAGCTTTCTTCAGTGTTTGTACTGTGCTATTTGTACATCAAGTGGGTCCTGCTCCTACTGCTCTGCACCGACCTCGACAGGTGGACGCGATCAAGAGTCTGCAGGATGGCAGCTGATATATCTTTTACAACAGGCTCCACCTCTGGTACCGAACTCACAGCGGGTGCTGCCAGCCACGTGAAAGTGGATTCACGAACTATGTAGACTTCAGAAAAAAGCGAAGAACTCACAGCATTATTTGATTATCCTTTTAATCAAAGCAGATGAGTTTCGGCTAAAATGCCTTCCTCAATGCTTCATAGATTAAAAATGCGCTGGCTCACAGTCACGATTATTTAAAAAATGTCATTGTCCTACTCCCATTGGAGCATTTCAAGTTGTAAACAGCAACAAAGGGCTATCAGATCCTACACTGTATGTTCTATTTTGTAGCTGCCATGATAGCGTGATTGCTTCATTTGCTTCCCAAATGGTGGCCCATGCCTCCCCTTCATTGTTGTCATAAAAGGTAAAATGCTTCTTTGCACAATCTGTCCTCAATAGGCATGAAGACACTCTGGGGGTGTGGCGTTCCACATAGCCCTCATCGCTTGATTCTGAGGACAGATTGTGCAAAGAGGCTTTTACCTTTTATGAATATTTATATATATAAACAAATCAATCAGTAGTAGATGTAAAAAGCATTCCAAATACTGTCTACAACTCGCGCCAGGTAATAAGGTGGATTTGTCAGAAACTAATGACTGAAGATCTCTGCAAAATTTATACAAAGGAAAGAAAATATAAATCATTGAAAAGATGTAATATGACCAATGAGGATAACTGGGCTCTAAAAGATCTCCGGGCGGATAATGACATCACCATTAAGCCCTCAGATAAAGGCGGTAACATCGTAGTGATGGACAGCAAAAAATATTATCTAGAGGTGAAAAGGCAATTGAATGATCCAACAAATTATGTGCGTTTGAAAGATGATCCAACACCTCATATTATGCAAATATACCATAATATGTTGAAAGAGTGGCATACGCAAGATCTATTGGATGATGATGATGAATTTCAGTACTTATTAACAACAAGGCCCACCACTCCCACCATATATGTGCTGCCAAAAGTGCACAAAAGTCTGGAAAACCCCCCCGGACGGCCCATTGTAAGCTCATGTGGTTCACTATTGGAGAATACATCTAGGTTTATAGATATCTTCCTGTTTCCATATGTTGAAAACTTACCATCCTATATCCGCGATAAAATGGACTTTTTAAATCATATTGGAGGTATACCATGGAAGAGAAACTATGCGATGGCCACCATTGACGTGGTATCGCTGTATACCTATATCAAACATGAGGATGGAATCAAAGCCTGTGAGTTCTTCCTGAGAACATGTTCTCTTGGTCTACTTAATCATACACAGATGATTCTGGATATGATGCAATTCTGCTTGATGAATAATGTGTTTGTATTTGACAAAATATTTTACAAGCAAAATAAAAATGCAGCAATGGGAACATCCTTTGCACCTACTTACGCTAATCTTCAATTGGGTTACTGGGAGGCCGAATACATCTTGTCTGAGAAGCGTAAAGAAATAACGGACAAAGTGATATTTTGGGTACGTTATATAGATGATCTTTTTCGAATATGGGAAGGAGCAACTGAGGAACTGTAATTATTTTTGAAATCTGTCAACAACACTACCCTTCACCTGAATTTTACCTATGTCTTGAGTCAATCAGAGATAGATTATTTAGACATATATATCCATATAGAAGATGAAAAAATATGTACCACTTTGTTCCGTAAACCAACAGCTTGCAATAGTATTCTTGCAGCTAACAGTGCCCATCCGAAATCACTGAAATGGAGTGTACCTGTTAGAAATGGGATTTCTGGTTGGCTAGGGCATGCCCCTAAGCCAGTCAGAAACCACCACTCTAGTCAGGGCAAGGGAGTTACACACTGAAGATAACCCCTGCTCACCCCCTTGGTAGCTTGGCACGAGAAGTCAAGCTTATGCCAGATGCAATGTGTAAAGCGTTTGCACAACACACACACACAGCAGCGACACACTAGGCACACCACAAAAGAAACTCCACACAAGGTTATACAACAAAATAACCTTTGTATTAGCATAAAAACACATTAGAACGTAATCAATATGTACACTGTGCCACCTGGCACTAGGTGTGACTTTACAGGGGATTATATACATTACAGGGCCAATAGGGCCACTGTCATATCACAACTCACAGGTAGTGAAAACAACCAGTAACTACTGGCAATAGGGCACTAGCATAAACATCAGGACCGTACTTGGCATGGCACATTATGTATAACATCTTAGGCATACATCCTAAATTAGCAGTGCACCACAGTAACACTCACGAGGTGCACACATCACCTTAGGGCCTTACGCCTCACCAGAACACAAGGTGATCTCCAGGCCAACTGGCGTCCTTCAGGGGCCCGTCTTGGGCTGTCCCGTAATGCCCTCTGTCCCAAAGTCAGGGCTCTACTAACATGTGGCCTTTGGACTGGCCACCAGGCTGCTGAGGCAGCGGCGTACTGGCCCCAACAGGCTGGTACACAAATGTTGGCGAGGGTGCAACTCACCCTTGTCTCTCCTTAGAGGAGAAATGCCCCCGACGTTGCAGCTGCCCGCAATCTGGCAGCGCAGCTGTGCAAACCGGCACCAACAGTGTCTTACAAGCCCCACTCACGGGGCCTTTCTTCGGTCATTGCAGCTACCCGCGAGCTGGCGGTGTAGCTGTAAGCATAGGCAGGCACCAACAGTGTGCCTTCCAAGCCCCACTCACCGGGGCTTCTCTTTCTCTCCCAGCCGGCTCGAAGTTGTGGCAGAAATCAGGCACCAACAGTGTGCCTTGCAGGCCCCGCTCAGGGGACCTCTTCTAACCTCATCCGGTCTCCTCGCTGTGACCGGCTATCTTTGGTGACCCGCCTCTCCCTCTACCGGGCGGGGGGAGACGGGAAGTTGCGGAAATGGAGCCCGCGAGGCTCCGGTCCCATTTACCTTGGCAATCTCTGATCGAGGCACCCGCGAGGCGCTGGCCCGGTCTTCCGCCAGGCCCGCCCACAACCAGGCAACCTCTGACTTGGCCTGACTTCCAGTTTTGGTGGTGCACTGCTCCGGCCGTCGCACATAAAAGAAGGGCACTTTCTCCTGGGCACCAAAAATGAGGGGTAGGCTCCCGCCCTCCTTCTGGTGTCACCAGGGAATCCCGGCCAGGGATTCCTAATGGATCTGGTACTTCCTCGCAGCCTGGGGCCACGTAGCAGAGCCTCGGCTGCCTACAACTGGAAAGGCATCAGGGGGCACGGCCGGGAGTGGAAGAACGCTTTCCACGACTTGGCTCTTCCCTCCGTTGCTCCGGCCATAAACAAGAGGAAGGCGCTGCTTCCTGCAGGGCACAAAGCGCTCCTCTCCTCACCTGGCACTCCGGTTTCTGGGGGCTGCAGGGCAGGATCCCCCAAGCCCTGGAGGGATCAGTTCAAGTGCTCACTATGCACTGAGCCCCAAAGTCCAGAGGGGCAGAGCTGGGCACAGGCAGGCCAGCATGTAGGGACCTTCAGGAGACAGCAGCTGGGTCCCACGGCAGTTCCTCCTGATGCCCAGCAGTCCTTCGTCTCCAAGTAAGCACAACAGCTCAACACTTTCATGGGGTCACAGCCCCAGTACTTATACTATGTCAGTCTTTGTTCTCCCCCTGGCACAGGGTTCTGTGCCCGGTCCAAACCAGTTCTGGGGGGCACTTAGGAGCATCCTTTCAGTGCACAAAACACCCTCATTGTTAGTGTAGGCTCTGGCCCCAGAAACACCACAGGTGGGCGGAGCCAGCATTGTGGAAGGCAGGCACAGTCCTATGCAGGCCCAGGTGCTACTCCTCCCACGACTCCAAATGCAGATGGGCCTATTCAGCCTAGCGCTGACTAACCCAGCGCCTCTGGAGCCACTGCACCTCCCCAGCCCCTGTCATCCAGAGCCATACATGCAATACACAACAGGCAGGCACAAAGACACATAGCACACAGAAATGCCCACTTCTAAAAGTGGCATTTCTAAAATAGTGACAATAAATCTGCGCTCACCATTACGCAACATTTATTACCACTATTCCAAACATATCAAACTTGATCACGCTACTCTTCTCAGATCAGGAATTACCACTGAAACACTTATCAGGGAATCCCCAATACATTCTTATGAGAGGGCAGCCTCACAGTAGTGAGAAACCAAAATGGCTGTTTGTCACTACTAGGACATGCCACACAGTTAAGGCACATGTCCTACCTTTTACCTACATTGCACCCTGCCCATAGGGCTAGCTAGGGCCTACCTTAGATGTGACTGATATGTAGTAAAAGGGGAGTCACGGACGTAGCAACCACTTTATGTGCCACGTCACAGCGGCAGTAAACTGCGTGCGCAGGCCCTGCAATGGCAGAGGCCTGAGTCAGGTTTGAAAGGCTACTTTGGTGGGTGGTGCAAGCAGCGCTGCAAGCCCACTTGTAGCATTTAATTTACTGGCCCTGGGTATATGAGATACCACTTTACAAGGGGCTGACAGGTAAACTAAATATGCCAATCAGGTGTAGACCAATCTTACCATAAGTAACACAGAGAGCGCACGCACTTTACACTGGACAGCAGTGCTAAAGTGCCCAGAGTCCTAAAACCACCAACACCATGTCAGAAAAAAAGGCTAGGAGAAAGGAAAAACGTTTAGGGATGACCCTGCAAAAAGGGCCAAGTCCAACACTTACGATAAGTTTGCTTTGAGCACAACCTCGTTGACCTCATGCAAGCCGACAACAGTAGCCATGTGGCTGCCTACGGCCCAGAGAAATTTGAAAAACGCAGAAACATGGTGAGCGAAGGGTTACACTTAAGCGGGTTTAGGCGAATTGGTTTCTTTTTCTTTTCTTTTTTAGCATGATTCACTAGACTTGATTTGGGGTGCCTGTTTCACACGAAGTAGTATTTTACCACTTTACATGGGACTGTTAGGAAAATTAAATACACCAAACAGGTGTAGACCAATCTTACCATGTTTTACCATAGAGAGCACATGCACTTTACACTGGACAGCAGTGATAAAGTGCCCAGAGTCCTAAAACCACCAAAACTAGGTCAGAAGAAATACCAGGAGGAAGGCAAAAAGTTCAGGGATGACCATGCAAAAAGGGCCAAGTCCAACAGTACCCTATGGTGAGTTTCTGCGGGCTTACAGAAACTGCTCAGAAGAAAAAGAATTTCTAACTCAACTAGATCTGATGTATGCCAGATTTCTGAGAAGGGGATACCCCGTAATGGTCTTAGACAATGCGAAATTGAGAGCTAAAGATAGGAAAAGGGATTCCCTGCTATTTCCAAAAATAGGGTTGGTAATGAAGAAAACACCCAAGATGATCTCAGATTCATTAAGCAATTTAACATCTCAAGTGGAGCAATCAGAGACGCCTTACAAAATCATTGGAAAGAACTCAGGAAAGATGAGGATTTGAGGGCCAGTACAATGGAACATCTTAACATCACATACAGAAAAGCACCCTCATTTGGTAACTTACTAACACAGAGCTACTTCCAAAATTATGGGCCAAATGATCAAAGGCTGGATTGGTTAAAAACCAACGGTTTCTATAAATGTCATAAATGTAAAGCTTGCAAGTATGGCCAGAATCGACAAGAATTTGTGACTTTCACTGGTGAGAGGAGAAGGATTAAGGAAAGGATTTTATGTGAAACTATGTGATGGAAGGCCAGTGTGGAAAACAATATATAAATAGTACTGTAAACAAATTGAAGCTGCAAATTTTACAGCACATGAGAGCAATATTGAATAAGGATTTTACATATGTCATATCAAAATACATCTGGAAAGAGCATGATGGAGACGTGAAGAAATTCTCATTTTTTGGTATTGAACATATTCCATGGAGAATCAGAGGAGGGGATCGTGAATTGACTTTGAGAAAAGCAGAATCTAAATGGATCATAACAGTAGGAACTGAGGTTCTGTGGGGTCTAAATACTGATGCTGAGTTACATACTTTTCTGTGAACTATACTTCTTTGGGAATTGTACAATGACTCCAGTGTTCCTGCCATCTTCGATCTGTGATCCTCGATCTTCCATTTCTCTCCCTCTCCTCCTCTGTTCTTCCTCCTTATCTCCCTTTCTCCTTCCCGTCTACTTCTCCTCACCTTTCTCTCTCCCGTGGGCTTCACATGCATTGCTCTGATGGAGAAGAACCCTTTGGATTAATTTGATATTAGAAACTGAATTGATTTTGACTGAAATGATATATAATCAGTGATCAGAGAGGTTCTTGCGATAGTTCTGTTACAATCATGTGATGTTATAAGATATTTTGGGAGTGATCATTAAGATACTTTATCGGGATAATGAATTGCTTCAGAGCCGAACATCTAAAATCTTACTTTGAACTAGCACTTTCGGATATGTGACCTATTGCAGTGAATTTTACTCGTAGAGGGTTGTATCTCTAATTCTTGCATCAACTTCACATATATAGTATTACTTGAAATGTGCACTTTAAGGTTGTGATTGTAGAATCTGGCCCAATGCTGTTGAGGTTGTTGTGGTTTCTACATATACTTTTTAAGGGTATTTTGTATTTGCACTTTATTGTCATTTTTAATACCAGTGTGACAAATTAAATATTTATTCTTAAAGCACTGACACTTTATACTTATCAGAACATTTTAGTTAATTTTGAATGTTATTGACAAGAAGATCATTTATGTCTGGCTTAAGGAAAGAGACACTTCCATGGAAGAAAACAAATATATTATTAGTGCCCAGCAAAAATTTGTTATAGAAGCCAAAAGAGATAAAATAGGTACTTTACCTTATTGAAAATACTCCTCTCCTGATACAACTTATATTGTTAATCATCAATTTCGGCATATATATTTGTAGTGTTCCTTTAAATATTTTTTAATGGGTTAAGGGAGGGACTTGTGTAGTCCCCTTTAAATGACACTGCACTTTAGACTCAATGACCTGGACGAAGGCCTGTGGCCGAAACGCGTAGGTCATTTTGTATTCCCTGTATTCCCTGTTTGCACGAGAACTTGCTATATGAGAAAATACGAATAAAAGAAAAAGAAATCGCTCACATCGGATCGTGTCCTGCTGTTCAGTGCCGTCTTCCTGTGATTGCCCTCCATGGAGTGAAGTGTGGAGGGAAAGAGCGGGCCTACTGTCGGTCGCCAGTAGGTAGTTATAGTTTGGACCTTGTTTCTATTCAAAAAGCATTTTGTTTTGCCAATTTCTTTGGCGCCGTTTGATGAATATTGGCCCGCTCAGGTCAGCTCCTGTCTTAAAAGTTTCGGGGTGATTCATCAAGTGGGGGCTGAGAAAAAAGGGGGGTTCCAAAATGCCTTTTCTCCATGTTAATTGCCATAGGAAACTTTAGCCGCGGCTACAGCCTGAACTGCTGAACGGAATTACACCAAATTTGGCAAAAAGGTAGCTCTTGGTTCAGAAAGCACTCTTTTCATTAAATGGTGTAACTCTGTTCAGTAGTTCGTGAGAAATTCATATTTAAAAATAATATTAGTATCTGGTGACCGCAGTGGATCCGCGAACCCTCCCAAGCACGAGCTTTACTCTGATTGGCTACCAACACTTCAAACCAGGAAGTGTTGGCAGCCATCTTGTGACTCGGTTGAACCGAGTCAGAAGAAAAAAGGTAAAAAAAATATTAAAATCAAGAAAAGGGGGCAGGGTAGAAACACCCTGACCCCCTAGGCCGGCTCAGGGGGTCCCACAGGGACCCCGAGGGCCAAAAAAAGCCTAAAAAAACCCAATTCGGCTGGATTTGTGTACGGTCCGCGAATCCGGCAGAAAACTTTTAGAAAGGAAGCGCGGGCTCCCGCACTTTGTTTG
The DNA here is from genome assembly GCA_963921515.1 of Calotriton arnoldi. Taxonomy (NCBI): domain Eukaryota; kingdom Metazoa; phylum Chordata; class Amphibia; order Caudata; family Salamandridae; genus Calotriton; species Calotriton arnoldi. Next base: position 236,950 of record CAWUFW010010419.1, on the reverse strand, counting down.
TTTTAAGCCCCCAGGTGGGCCAGGTCCCGTGGGAAATGTTTAATTATGCCCGCTGCCCTGGGGACCGCCACCTCCCCGGGGCTATACTCATTTAAATGCAGGGGGGCACATGGCCCCCCACAGCCCTGAGGACCATCACCTCCCCGTGGCTTTCTGCATGGGGGCTCCTGCCCCCCATGCTGCCCCGGGGACTGCCACCTCCCCGGTGCTTTCATATTTAAATGCGGGGGGCCTTGCACCCGCCCGCTGCCCGGGGGGCTGCCACCTCCCCGGGGCTTTTTTAAAATTAATAAAGTGTGTGGGGCTCCTGCCGCCCCCCACACTGCCCCCGGGACTGCCACTGCCCGGGGCTTCAATATTTAATAGCAGGGGGGCCTTGGCCCCCTGCAGCCCCGGGGACCGACACCTCCCAAGGGCTTTAAAAAAAATAAAAGGTGTGGGGGGCTCCTGCCCCCCCACACTACCCCAGGGACCGCCACCTCCCCTGGGCATTGATTATGCAAATATGGGGGACCGTTGCGGACCCCTGGCCCCGGGGACCACCACCTCCCGTGGCTTTAAACATGCAGGGAGGGGGGCGCGTGGCTCCCCTCCAGGAGCCTTCCATGGCCCTGAGGACCGCCACCCCCTAGGGCTGGCTCCAGCAATTTCCCGGGGTGCCCACCCCCGGGACATTGCAGTTTGCTATGGCAGGGCGGGAGCACTGCTCCCGCCCTGCCATAGCAAACATCTGCTTCGCTTCATGGAAGCGAGAGCAGGAAAACTACTCTCGCTTCCATGAAGCAAAGCAGAATTGCTTTTGGGCAAAGGGAGCTGCATGTTTGCAGCTCCCTTTGCCCCAAAGCAATGCCGGCTCATGCAGGAGGCGGGGAGCTGGCAGGTTCCATGGGGGCATTGGGGTTCCCCCGCGGTCCCCAACGTGAGGCCAAGCCCCAGGGGATGGGTTCCCTGGGGCCAAAAATGGCCTGGGAGGGGGGCCACTGGACCCCCCCTTATTTTTCTTTTTCTTTTTTTTTAATGATAAGACCAGGCCCCGGGGATGGGGCCCCTGGGCCCAATATGGCCCAGGGGGGAAGGGCCAAGCGACCCCTCTCGCTGTTTTTTATTTTTAAAAAAGGGCCGAGCCCCGGGGGATGGGGTCCCTGGGGCCGATATTGGTCAATGTAACTGGGGGGCATTAATAATTTTTTTTTTCTTTTGTGATAGGAGTTGCGACCCTATCACGGCTCTCAGCACGGCCTCCCCGTGTAACGTCGCAGTGGATCCGCAGATCCGAATTAAATAAATAATTTAATAGTATATAATTCAGAAGGTAGTGTTGCATTTGTGAACTTTTTTTATAGAGCTAGTGAGATTGAAGTTAATAATCACATCACAATTGATAGAATTAGACATAATGTAAAAAAATAAAAATTAAAAGTTAAACTTGAAGAGTGTATTGTGTTGTTGTGCATTGAACTCGTGCTTTTGTTTTGCGAATTCGCGACGAGTTCGCGAATCCAGGAAAATATTTAGAAAGAGTATGTATGTAAAAAAAAATACGATTCACTGTTGGGTTATAGGGTGGCTCTAAAAAGAACCCTTGTTTTCATTATGACTTTTTTGGAGCTACATGTAAGTGCGGATGCACAGCTTAAGGTTGTTGAGAAATACTCTGTTCCCTTCATCTGTGAAGTGAACTCCATCACTTCTGTAGATGTCACACATATCAAAACATAGATTGTTGTTACAGTTGGAGCCCATCCTATGATCTCTGAGGTAGGCAGAAACAGCTTTATTGACATGTTTCCTAGCTTTCTCAATCTGTGAACAGAATTGATTTGACCACTTCCATTTCTGTCTTAGGCGTATATTAGAGTATACAAAGACAGTTTGAGGCAAAAGCAACATCAATTGTGCAAAGGTATCCTTCATTAGTGTTTCCAGCCCTACCTTAGTCAATGTGCCTAAGTCATTACCACCACAATGTACAATCATGAGGTCAGGAGGTTAGAGATGCAAAAAGTTTTTAACCAAAGGCAGCAATTGGTGCCACCTTAATCCTCTCTGTGCAAACCATTTAATATCCACATTTTGCAAACCTAGGTCTTTGTCAATACCTCTGTGTTCAGCATACCTTTTGCACCAGAAAACATAGCTGTGCCCTACAATCCATACTGTAAGCTTCTTGAAAGGATGTCCGCAAGGAATGAAAAGATGTCTGTAGCTGAGGTAGTCAGTTGGTAGAATGAGAGGTATCTAAAATGGTGGAGAAGATGCTGTTTTTGAAAAAGCTGGTAACTGATTGGCTGTTCATCAACATTGTGCACTCAAAAATAGGATGCATGTTACTTTGTGAAGAAGCATGTTTCTGATTGGTTTTTAAAAAATGTTTGAAAGGTACAGTAGATAGGATAAGGTAATATTTTGCAAAAGTCAACCACACCTGCTGTTTGTATTTGTAAGCTTGTGTGCTGAATTTCAAAACGTGGTGAACTTGTGACCTGCTGGTACAGTTGAATGTTGCAGAAAGTGTTTCTATGGAAACTAGTATTGAACAGAATGGGGAAAGGGTTGAAACTTAACTGTGGTTTTAAAATGTGAAATGGTAACATATATAAGTGATATGTTACTAAATTAAGTTTTTAAAATTAGTAGTAAGTTTAGAAGTGTTGTGTTGTTAAAAAATAATACTAGTATTATTAGAAATAGGTTTTTGTACTCCCGTAAGGGCTCGCGGCTCCATCGCGATTCTACACTGCGGCACCGCGTTGGAGTCACGACTCCAGAAAATTACAGAACCAGTTTGGCCACTTTCACAAGACAGTTCGAAAGGGTTAAAATGTCTAACCAATAGAAATGTGTTTCACAATTTGAAATAATGTAGGAAGCAATTTGATTTGTTACTTACACTTATTTGTGTGTAGAAAGAGAGGGAAAGTTTGCCATTACTGCTTTTACCTTGTTGAGAGTGGTGCATTACATTTATTGTATGCAAAAGAAAATCTTTTATGAGTTTCTGATATTTTATATTCTGCAAAACTATTTGAAAGGTGAGTTACAAATTTGCAAGGTGTGTAATGTACTATGTTGTAGTGCTTCACTCTTTGTAGTGATATTTTTAAATTTGAAAAGCATTATTTTTAAAGTTTTTAAATTATTAGAGAAGTGTGTTTGAAATATGTTATGAAATGTGCAGATGTGTATTGTAGTTTGTTTTATTGATTGAAATATTTTCTGTATACTAATATGTGTACATTGGTAGATGGATTAGTGATTATGGTAGTTTGTATGAGTCTGTGGAAAGGTACATTTGAAGTATGCTACATAATTTTAGGTGTCTCCTTGAATTGGGAAGTGCAGTCTCCCAAGTTTTAAGGTCTGCATGCTCTTGTGACTGAGGTATGTCTCTACTTGCACATCTATTCTCATATGTGTTATGCATCTGAAGATGCTACACGTATAAAACACAAGTATACATCTATTTCCATGTTTCTGTTATATATGATGCCACTAGCAAAAGGTACAGACACATGCATGCATGCTTTCAAGGAATAGGGTGAGATTTACAGCAGACAAATGCGATGGGTTGCTGCTTTATATTTGGTAGATCCAAGACCCTGAGTAGCCGCAGAATAGTGAAGCTGCAGCACAAAAGTGAGGTTTAAGACATATTGGCAGAGGGATTATTGATTAGGCTGCTTTGTATGAGTGTGTGAAAAGGTACACTTGAAGTACGCTGCATAAATCTAGGTGTCTGTATGAAATGTGAAGTGCAGTCTGTCAAGTTTTAAGGTCTGCATGGTCTTGTGACTGAGGTATGTCTCTAGTTGCACATGTATTCTCATATGTGTTATGCATCTGAAGATGCTAGATGTATAAAACACATGTATTCATCTATTTGTATGTTTCTTTTATATATAATGCCACTAGCAAAAGGTGCAGACTCATGCATGTCTGCTTTTAGGAATATGGTGAGAGTTACAACAGACGCATGCAAAGGGTTGCTGCTTTAAATTTGGTAGGCCCAAGACCCTGCATAGTAGTAGAATGGTAAACCTGCAGCACAAAAGTGAGGTTTAAATGTAGATGTCCAGTATTTGTAAAGCATGAACAATTACCCGAAGGTGTCAAGGTGCTGGGGGCCGTCGGGAAGATTAAGCGAGCTATTGCCCAGAGTCACATGGTGCTGGACTGATATGCCGCCGGCACCGGGGATCGAATGGTGAGCCCCCAGGTTCCGGAGTCAGGTTTAAGACATGTTGGGAGAGGGATTAGTGATTAGGCTGGTTTGTAGGAGTCTGTGGAATGGTATAGTTGAGGTACGTCGCATAAATCTAGGTGTCTGTATAAAATGTGAATTGCAGTTTGTCAAGTTTCAACGTCTGCATGATCTTGTTTCTGAGGTATGTCTCTACTTGCACATGTATTCTTATACGTGTTATGCATCTGAAGATGCTAGACGTATAAAACACAGGTATACATCTATTTGTATGTTTCTTTTATATATGAAGTCACTAGTAAAAGGTGCAGACACATGCATTCATGCTTTCAGGAATATGATGAGACTTACAACAGAGACTTGCGAAGGGTTGCTGCTTTATATTTGGTAGACCCAAGACTCTGAGTACTCGCAGAATAGTGAATCTGCAGCACAAAAGTGAGGTTTAAGACATGTTGGCAGAGGGATTAGTAATTAGGCTACCTTGTAAGAGTCTGTGGAAAGGCACACTTGAAATACGTCGCCTAAATCTAGGTGTCTGTATGAAATGTGAAGTGCAGACTGTCAACATTAAGGTCTGCATGCTCTTGTGACTGAGGTATGTCTCTTCTTGCACATGTTTTCTAATATGTGTTATGCATCTGAAGATGCTAGACGTATAAAACACAGATATACATCTATTTGTATGTTTCTTTTATATATAATGCCACTAGCAAAAGGTGCAGACACATGCATGCATGCTTTCAGGAATATGGTGAGACTTACAACAGACACATGCGAAGGGTTGCTGCTTTATATTTGGTAGGCCCAAACCCTGAGTAGTAGCAGAATGGTGAACCTGGAGCACAAAATTGAGGCTTAAAGACATGTTGGCAGAGAGATTAGTGATTAGGCTACTTTGTATGAGTGTGTGGAAAGGTACACTTGTAGTACGCCACATATATTTAGGTGTCTCCATGAAATGTAAAGTGTAGACTGTCAAGTTGAAAGGTCTACATGATATTTTGACTGAGGTATGTCTCTACTTGCACATGTATTGTCATACGTGTTCTGCATCTGAAGATGCTAGACCTATAAAACACAGGTATACATCTATTAGTATGTTTCTTTTATATATGATGCCACTAGCAAAAGGTACAGACACATACATGCCTGCTTTCAGGAATATGGTGAGACTTACATCTATTTGTATGTTTTATGTATGAGGTCACTAGCAAAAGGTGCAGACACATGCATGCATTGTTTTAGGAATATGGTGAGACTTACAACAGAGATATGCGAAGGGTTGCTGCTTTATATTTGGCTAAGCCCAAGACCCTGAGTAGTAGTAGAAAGGTGAACCTGCAGCAGAAAAGTGAGGTTTAAGACATGTTGGCAGAGGGATTATTGAATAGGCTACTTTGTATGAGTGTGTGGAAAAGTACATTTGTAGTACGCCACATATATTTAGGTGTCTGTATGAAATGTGAAGTGTAGTCTGGCAAGTTTTAAGGTTTACAAGATCTTTTGACTTAGGTATGTCTCTACTTGCACATGTATTGTCATACGTGTTATGCATCTGAAGATGCTAGACCTATAAAACAAAGATGTACATCTATTTGTGTGTTTCTTTTATATATGATGCCACCAGCAAAAGGTACAGACACATACATGCATGCTTTCAGGAATATGATGAGACTTTCAACAGACACATGTTGCTGCTTTATATTTGGTACACTGAACACCCTGAGTAGTCACAGAATAGTGAAGCTGCACCACGAAAGTGAGGTTTAGGACATGTTCGCAGAGAGAAGAGTGATTAGGCTACTTTGTATGAGTCTGTGGAAAGGTACACTTGAAGTATGCCGCATAAATCTAGGTGTCTGTATGAAATGTGAAATACAGTCTGTCAAGTTTTAAGGCCTGCATGGTCTTGTGACTGAGGTATGTCTCTACTTGCACATGTATTCTCATACATGTTATGGATCTGAAAATGCTAGACATATAAAACACAGGTATACATCTATTTGGATGTTTCTTTTATGTATGATGCTTCCAGTAAATGGTAGAGTTGTGTGCATGCATGTTTTGAGGAATATGATGCGACTTACAACAGTAACATTGCAAAGATTGCTGTTTTGAATTTCTGGAGTTCTCTTGCTACTTTCTGTAATTCTCTTCTCTCTTTCTGCATCCTTCTTGTCTGTTTCTGCACCTCTGTTGCTTGTTTCTGCACTTTACTTGTTTCTTTCTGCACCTCTTTTGCTTCTTTCTGCGGCCCTCTTTCCCCTTTCTGCCGCTCTCTTGCCTCTTTCGATACCTCTCTTGCGTGTTTCTGCACTTCTTTTCCGTCTTTCTGCACCTTGCTTTCCTTTCTGCACATCTCTTGATTCTTTATGCACTCATCTTGACTCTTTGTGCCTCTTTGTGCACATCTGTTGCTTCTTTCTGCACTGGTCTTGCCTCTTTCTGCATCTCTCTTGGGTCTTTTAGGCAATCTTCTTGCTTCTTTTTGCACCCGTGTTGCCTCTTTCTGCACCCCTCTTCTCTTTTTCTGTATCTCTCTTACCTCTTTGCGCATCTCTCCTACCTCTTTCTGCACCTGTCTTGCTTGTTTTTGCACCCTTCTTGCCTTTTTGTGCATCTGTCTTCTCTATTTTGCACTTCTCTTGCCTCTTTCTGCATCTCTTTTGTCTCTTTGTGCACTTCTCTTGCATGTTTGTGCACCTCTGTTGTTTTTTGTGCTACCCTATTGTCTATTTGTGCACCTGTTTTGCCTCTTTCTGTATTTCTCACATTTTTTAGTAGCTGTCTTTTCAGTGTTTTGGAACCTTTTTTTTCTTTTTGTCCCTTTCTTTCTCTTTCAGCAACTTTTTTCCCCTTTTTGCAGTTCTCTTGCTTGTTTCTACACTTTTGTTTTTTATTTGTAATACAGAGAATAGCAATGTATTTGTAAGTAATTCCTTACTAGTTATGAATATTGATATGTAATTAATTTAAAATTGTTAATTCTTGTAACAAACTATTGAAACTGTTCTTTGTTTTTAGAAAATTATGTTGTTTGGATCACAAATTGAAGATGGCAAGAAAACATGAAAAGAGAAGACAAAAAAAAAAAAACATAGCTACTTAAAGGAACGTAAAGAGATTTCATTAGAAAAGACCAAATGTTACTAAGGAGAAATTCTGTTCTGGTAAGAGCACTAAACAGTTTCTTAAACGAGTTGAAGAGAGATAAAAAAAAAAAGAATAATAATGAAAGGAGAAAGAAAAGTTTTACAACAAAGCACAAGGAGAAGAAGATTTTTAATGGTAAAAAAACATTCATTTTTGGAAAAACAACACATGTTGTAAGAAGACAAAAACAATTTAAAGAGATACGTATATGAATGTTTCAAAGTAGAGTAATTAAAAATGTATTAAAACTTTGTAAAGAGTATAAAAGAAGATCAGCAGCGTATAAGAAGAAGCAACACATTGAAAGTGCGGTAAATACTGCTAATGAAATGAAAATTATTTATATTAATATTGAAGAGAATGAGAACATTGGATAAAACAATGGTGTTTATGAAAGAGAAAAGCAAAAGAAAAAGACTTGTTAATAGAAGTAACTTTTGTACAACTTTTACTGGTGAATGGAAGCACACTTCTAGTACTGAGCCTTTCTTTAATGAAGAAAGTTACTTTCAACAGAACACATTAGCACATGCCGTTGATACTAGAGGTCAAAGCTATGAGATAAAAGATGGTTGTTCCATTTCAAAAGAAAAAATGGTTGTTAGGAGTAATAGCTGAAGAAGTTCAAGGGAAGTGTACACAAGATCCAGTATATAAGTGGGATTGTAGCAGTATTTGCAGTATTCGACAGGAATTTATTGACATATTGTGAATTTTTTTTACGAGACTATACAAAAAAAAGTGTTAAACAGAAGATTAAGATGTTACAAGGACTAGATCCATGTAAAATAAGAAACTATACTATGTTGCAGGGTCATTCTCTGGCTCATCTTTCAAGAAAAGTGTGTAAAAGTACTTTTCATCATTTAAGAATGCTAGCAGTACACCACTTAGGAATGCGGACATTAGTAAGGCAACTCTACTATGTAAAAACTCCTGCATTATGTTTAAGTGAAATGAACACAGCTCTTTTGCACGGTTCAGTATCAGATGTACAAAACGTTTGTGATGATATACAGTTTTGTATTTTTGGTTCACAAGAGGAGTGTGGAGAAAGTGAGAGCTTGATAAGTATAGGTGTTGAAGAACACGGGAAAGACATTAGTATTGATGAGTTTGCAGAAGAAATTACAAAGTTTAAGACAGTTTCAAGTGAAAAACCAAACTATGTTTGTATTTGTTGTCGACGTACTCATTATAGAAGTCAAACTAGGAATGTTGATTTATATTTAAAAAGTGAAAAGGATAATAATGATAAGTGGCAGCAATTTGGTGCTTATTTGTTGGTAGAAGGTCAGTTTGAGTTGGCTGCTGATCAAGTTATTTGTAAATAGTGTTACAGCAAATTAGAAGAGAACAAAATTCCAGCTAGAGCAGTACATAACAACTTAGAGTTGGTACCTATTCCTCAGGAACTGGCAGATTTGAATGCATATGAGTCCATTCTAATTCAATCTATACACCCATTTCAAGCCATAATTCGTATGGAGCCTAAAACAGGTAAGCTGCCACCAACAGATTTACAAAGAGGTCTAAAAGGAAGTATTGTGTACTTACCTTTAGATTGTAAGAAAAATATTGAAACTGTTGGTGAAGACAGGGAGGAGAATGAACCAGAAGTTATTCTAGTAAATGGTGAACCAACAAAGAGTCAAAAAATATGGCAGGAGTTTGTAGATGTTAATAAACTTCAAAAGGCTACATTATATCTGGTATTTATTATAAGAATGTAAATGTTGATGAACAGGTAATATGCTTAGAAGATGAAACAGAAATTTAAGTGGCCAAATAGAAAAAGTGGACAAGTCCAGGAGTGAAGAGATTTATGAACATTATACTATACATCCTCTACATTCAAAAGAAGTGATAGGAAACAGTATTGAATTATTTCAAATGAAGGATTCAAAGGGAACTCCCAAGAGTGTATGGGAAAAAAGTTTAGAAGCTCATTGTTTTCCACAGCTGTTCCCCACTGGAGAAGGTGGACGATTTGATGAGCGAGCTGTACGGATTCCAGGCTCAGAATACCGCTCAAGATTATACTCTGACGATCCAAGATTTCGACAGTGCATTCCATATATATTTCATCTTCTGTTTGAAAGTGATTTGTCTGCACTTTCATATGCAGTGAACCACATATTAAAAACAGGAGTTCATCTTCCTCATGTTTCTGCAAAAGAATTTATGGACAAAGTTCAACAAAGAGATGAAAATTTAGAATCACAGATAATTAATTTGATGGCATGTCAACGTGGTACCAATGAATATTGGTTTCGTCAGTCACGGTGAACTTAAATGTATGTTAAGAAACTTAGGTACACCTACATGGTTTGTAACACTTAGCTGTGCTGAATATGCGTGGGAAAATTTACCTGAAATTCTACGAGAAGCAAATTCAAATGTAAAAAATATTCAATTGAAGACACCTGGAGAACTCTGTTCCTTGGATCCTGTATGATGTCATGTATCTGCAATACAATATTCCTCCTCTTGGAGAAGTTACTTATTTCTTTTGGCGAAAAGAGTACCAAGCCAGAGGTGCTCCTCATATACACATGCTATTATGGATAAAGAATGCTCCAAAATTTGGCACTGATACTGATGAAACTGTTTTGTCTTTCATCGAACAGTATGTTACATGTGCCATTCCAAGAGAAGGAGGAGAAAAGAGCTTGAGACAACAAGTTTTACAGTTTCAAAGTCATCGATGTGGAAAATACTGTCGACGAAAATACAAGTGTAAAGGGAAATTTGATACAAAATGTAATTTTGGATTCCCACGTCCAATAATTTGTGAAGGAAGAGTAAATAGTTTTTTGTCAGCAGTAAGGCATACAATAACTCAGAAATCTGTGAATAATACATACAACTTAAAAAGAACCAAAGATTCAAAGTATATTAATGACTAAAATCCAGTTATTTTGAAAATGTGGAATGCAAACATGGATATTCAATATGTTGCAGATAATTCAATTGCTGTTGCTCGCTATGTTACATCATATATAACCAAATCTGAAAAGACAGAGATGAAAGAAATGTGGGATGAGATTTCACAAGAGAAGAGTCTTAGCAAGAAACTGCACATGCTTTCCCATCAAGAGATTGGATCCTATGAATGTTCGGATCACTTGAGCTCTGCAAGTTTATATCCAAAGTCAAGAGGAATCATATGGGTAAGTTTAGGTCTTGCCTCCACACGAAATAGAGTATTGAAATCTTTACAAGAAATCGAATACTGAGCAGAGAATGAACCAGAAAGTACAGATATTGTTAAAACTAATATGTTGGATACATACTATCCCAAAAGAGGTCCACATCGGGAAAACCTATGTCTGTATGAAATACTTCAACATTACAGCTTTAAAAGAAAAGTTATAGAAAATATAAAAGAAGAAAAATATGCAGTAATTGGATGTGACAGATGTTTAGTAAAACATGCCAAAGGAAATCTTAATAACCACAGAAAACTCAGTTGCTAAAGTCCAGATAAGAAGGAATTTTTCTGTTTAGCACTTCTGCAACTCTTCAAGCCTTGGCGTAGTGAAATGGAATTACTTGGAGATTTCGACTGCTATGAAGATTCTTTTAATGCAAGTAAAGATAGCATTGAATGCACAATTTTCCCGACATATCTACAAATGTTAAATGATGAGATTGAACAAGAAAGTACTATTGCAGCTGAAATAGCTAGAGACAGTTCTCAAGATAGCCAAAGGTCCTGTCCACTGAGTCAAGATCCACTGGGATAACCAATTATTGAAAATGAAGCAGCAATAGCCATGAATGAGGTAGAAATTGCAATGCAACAATCACAACAGGATATTATTCAGTTTGAAAAGTTAGAAGAACAAGTAAATATTGAACAAAAAGACATATATCGACAAGTGACACAATAGATACAACATGGTTTTCTGCATGAAAAAAAGAATGCCAATGTTCATCATTTAAACCTATTCTAATGTACATCATTGGTCAAGCTGGAACAGGAAAATGTTTCTTAATTAAAGTTTTGACCAGTTATCTACACAAAACAACAGACTCACATTTATCTTGTGTTGTAACAGCTCCAACTGGATTAGCAGCACACAACATTAAAGGGATTACTTTACATCGATTACTTATGCTACCTGTTGAACATGATAATAAATTGGAATATCAGAAGCTATCTGAAGAAGCTCGCTATGAAGTGTCAAGAGTACTGAAGAAAATTAAACTTTTAATCATTGATGAGGTGAGCATGGTCTCAAACTTAATGCTTGCCTTTGTACACTTGAGATTGCAACAGATTTTAAAAACAGATTACGATGTTCTGTTTGGAGGAAAACATGTAATTGTATTCAGAGATCTACTACAACTAACTCCTGTAAAAGGACAACCTGTTTTTAAAACACTTGTCCATGCTAACACAAGGAAATCTTTGGGAAGTATTGGAAATGTGAACATTTGGTTACATTTTGAATATAAAGAACGTATTAAGAATATGCGACAAGCAAGTGATAAAAATTATGGAAATATTCTTCAAGATATAAGAATTGGTGTCTTGACGAAACATGGTAAACAAGCTTTAGAAAGTCTGCTACTAAGGAACTTGTTTACAACTGGAAACACAGCAGCTGAAGTAATGTACAACATGCTTGGAGAAAAGAAGTCTATAGTTTGCCTAATGCCTACACTGCAAGAGTGTTCTGCATTTAATCAAGAGCTTTTGAAACTGGAAAAAGAACAAATAGTGGAAATTGAAGCTATTGATAAAATTGTACACCAGGGATTGACTATTCTTCTCTCAGAGAAACTACAGGCTAAAATGCATTCTTTGGAAAATTCTGTATCTAAAACTGCAGGCTTACAAAAGACTTTACATGTATGTAGAAACTGTTGGGTAATTTTACGGCGTAATTTGAATGTAGAAGAAGGTTTAGTAAATGGAGCAATGGGAAAAGTTGTTTATTTTGTAAAATTTCAGAACAGAGATGGGATAGAGTTTTTGATGATAAAATTTGATCAGATTAAAGAGGTAAGACAGATTGGGCGTTGTGCTGTACGTTTTTTGCTTGTGAAAGATTTGTATGTATGCAGAAAACAGTTTCCTCTGTCTTTAGCATATGCTGTAACTATTCATAAATCTCAAGGTTTAAGTATAGACAGTGCTTTTGTAAATATTGGAAATACAGTGTTCAAAGAGGGAATGGCATACGTTGCATTGTCTCGAGTAAGAACATTGTCTGGTTTGTATTTGATGGATTTCGATGAGAAAAAGGTTAGTGCTGATGCAAATTGTGTAAGAGAGTATAATTGTTTAAGAAGACTTTATACACCTGATTTAGGAGAATATCCCATATATGAGAAACGTGTAGTGTGTCCAAAACAGAAATATGTCAAACATTCAACTGAGGTTCAAAAAATGAAAGCAATTGAAGAGAAACTTGAAGGGATAAAGAAAAAGAAAATGGAAACTGTTGATGACATTGTAGGATATCAGTTGGAAAATAGTTCAGGTATCAACTGTTATGCTAATGTGATTCTGAATGTTGTTTTCTATCTACAAGATCGTCATCATGAAATCATGGGAAATCGTGAAAAAAGATTGTTCTTTACTACATCATGTATTTTAACAGTTGGTAACTGACAGAAGTAAAATCCATACTGCTTCTGACATTCGGCATCTTTTGGATATATGTACTGGTTCTTTTACATTTACTCTTAACATACAACAAGATGCACAAGAATTTCTAATGCTTATGCTTGGAGTATTAGAACATGAAGGAATACAGATTGAAAACTTATTTGGACTAAGTTACAGATGGGATCATAAATGCGAAGAGTGTTCATTTACTTCTACCACTGAAATACAAACAGAACAATTCATATACTTGATGATACCAGACTACAAATCAGTACCTTTTAACAAATTGATAAAAAACAGCCAATCATGACATGAGATGTTCGCATTGTAGATCAGAGATGTTGTCTACATTACATATAGAAAGATTTGGAAAATATCTGATTTTATGCTACAACATTGTAGAGCAAATGGAAGAAAATTGGAAACCAAAATTAAAATTTTTAATGCAAGTCAAGTATCTATTTCAGGAAGAACTTTTATAGCAGTGGCTATTATTTTCCATGATAGACCTACTACAACATCTGGACACTATACTTTGTATTTAAAGTGTAATATAGGATGGACACATTGTAATGATGCCCACTTGGAATTCAAACCTAGATTGCCTTATGAATTACCAAATCATATTTGTTATTTTTGAAGCCAAAGTTTTGAGTACATCATTCGGCCTATTGGGAAGATGTGAACAGAAAGTAGACAGGACTGCAAATTATTAGTATTTTTTAATTAGTATTAGGAATATTATTTGCGCTAATTGATATTGCATTCTGAAATTTGTGTTTAAATGGAAATAGTTTATATATTTGTTGTCTATATTGTACCACATGTAAATGAGAGTCTACATTTTGGCAAATGTATTTGAGATAAATAATAGAGTTAATGTAGATGAAGGAAGTAATTAACAAAGTGTAGATAGGAAAACGCATAGCTACACATATTGATGATGATGTTCTATGCTGATTTGTTTTTTTTTTCTACAATCAATTTGATTGTTTTTTTCCCCGCAGTTCAATGATGATACCACATTGAAATCACTGTGTATGGTGATGTTAAGCGGAATCTGAGAACAGCAAAAAAGGGAAACTGAAAATGTAATGTAATTCTAAATTTATGTTGTGTTCTTAAAAATATAATAGTATAAGTTCTGTAATATTTTATCATTAAATAACAGTTTTTCTTCTTCTTTATAGTAGCTACTGTTGAAGTTTGAAAAGAGTTTTAATGCTGATAAGGAAAATACTACTCTAAAATACTTCTACTGAGTAATGTATCTAAATTATTTGAAAGGTAAGAATACATAATATAATATGCATGATAACGTGAAAAAAATGTTTAAAGTATATTTATATGGTATTTGTTCCTAATATAAATAATGTTGATCCTTTACACTATTTGAAAACTATCATCATGTTGCACATGCAATCTGCCAGGCTGTCATCCTTTCACGTAGACACTATTCATGCACTCATCCATTCTCTCAGGCACTACCCATCCATTCCCTCAGGCACTACCCATGCACTCATCCAATGACCCAAGCATTAGTATTCCACTCTACTTTCACTCAGGTACTTCCTATGCACTCATCCAATCACCCAGGCATTACCCTTACACTCAAGCAATCACCCAGACACTACCCATGTGCTCATGCAATCACTCAGACACTACTCTTGCACTCAACCATTCACTCAGGCACTACCCATGCACTCATCCATTCTCTCAGGCACTACCCATACACTCTTCGAATGACCCAGGCATTACTCTTGCAGTCATCCTTTTACTCACACAGTACCCATGCAATGATCTAAGTACCCAGGCATTACTCTTGCACTCATGAAGTCACTCAGGCACTACCTATGCACTCATCCAATCACCCTGGCAGTACCCCTGCACTTTTGCAATCACCCAGGCATTACCCATGCAGTTATGCAATCACCCAGGCACTAGTCTTGCACTCAACCATTCCCTCAGGCACTACCCATGCACTCATCCATTCACTCAGGCACTATCCATGCACTCATACAATCAAAGAGGCACTACCTATAGACACATGCAATCACTCAGGCATTATCCATGCAGTCATTCAATCATCCAGACACTACCCATGCACTCATCCAATCCCCCAGGCACTACCCCTGCACTCATGCAATCCCCCAGGCACTACCCATGCACTCATGCAATCGCTCAGGCACTAGTCTTACAGTCAATCATTCACTCAGGCACTACCTATGCACTCATGCAATCACCCAGGCACCCTCTATGCTCTCACCCAATCACCCAGTAACGATCCATACACTCATTCAATAATCCAGACACTATCCTTGCACTCATTCATACAACACATATAATTTTGTCTATCTTTAACCAAATAGGCAGTTCTAAAAAGAACCATTTTTTTGTTTTCATTTTTACTTTTTTTGTGTTTTTCTAAATCTTTTATTTATTTTTTGGGTGTTTTTTTAAAGAAACGGAGTCCAAAAAACAAGGCAACGAACTGCTGTAAAGCAGTAAAAACACTTTGCAACTAGAACGTTATTGCAAAAACAAACAAAAAATCTAGCATTTATGATTTTTGGCAGCAAGAATAATTGCTCGGATCGATTGCTCTCCAGCAAAAAGAAGCTTCTTACACTTTAAACAGTGTTGCTCTAAACCTGCAAATTCAGATGCAAGCAAGGTTGTGTCATCAGTTAAAGTAGAAGTTTCAGATTTGCTAGGTCCTGCAACATCAGCATCCTCAGATTGTTGTTCCAGTTGTCGCCGGTGCTGTTCACTGGCGAGGTGGTTAGGGTGCATTGTCTGTAGATGTTTCACCACAGATGAAGTTCCACAGGAGTACTTTTTCTCGGAGCCCGAGATAAAACTTTATCACACAAAGTGCAAGTCACCTTGTGTGCGCTTACTTTTTTCTCTCCAGGTTGTATTGAAAAAAAAGTCCAGACAACGCTTTCTTTTCTTTTCTTGACAGGCTCCTCCTCGTTCTCCACATCTTGGATTTCATCTGTGGGTGGATTTCCAGATGCCATTTGTAGTCTTCAGTTGAAACACCCAAAAAATAAATGGAAGACAAAGAGAGAACACAAGAGGCGTACCGGACGCGTAGCTACTGCGCACCGGACGCGAATCCAAAAAATATGTGTAAACAATATTGTATATCTATTTCAGTTAAAAATATAGTAGATTTACAAATATGTAAGCAAATCTATTGGTATAAGGTATGATATAAAATAATATATATAATATATATATATGTTTTTTAGAAGTACATAATTTCCGCTGGAGTCGCAAACCTATCGCGCACCCAGAAACACGTGCGGGAGGGTACGCGGGAGCGTTGCGACTTCCGTAACTTCATGAGACGAAGTCACATATTCAAATTATTTACATTAAAGTCAGTTTTAGAACTCTTTTTATAAAATACATATGATTGATTTCAAAATTATATATTATATATCATGTATTTAAATTTTATGATTGAAAAATTTGGGAACCGCGCACCCATCGTGCACTCTACGCGCACTCTACTCGAACATAAAATGAGTTCGCACACTCATCGCGACCGGTACGTGATCGGAACACGATTTTTGCAGTTTATTTTTTAAAAATATATAAATTACTAAATATATATCTGTATATGAAAAAAGATAAAAAAATGATGATTTTAAATATTTTTACAAGCTTTTTTAAGATGTACTGTAACTTGTACACATTGCAGATCTTCAGAACTAGTTGAACATGCAGCACCATTTCTGTTCCACACTGAAATTTTGACCACTAGTTAAAAAACTTTAGAGGTTCACTGGAAAAACCAAAAGTTTCACAGATGTTATAGTTAGAATTTAGCATTTAAAAAACCTTAGGAATTCACTGAAAAAAAACAGATGTTTCAGGGACGTTATAGTTAGGGATTAACATTTAAAAACCTTAGGAATTCACTGAACAAACCAGAGGTTTCAGGGACGTTATAGTTAGGGATTAGCATTTAAAAAACCCTAGAAATTCATTGAAAAACCCACAGGTTTCAGTGATGTTATAGTTAGGCTGACATTTCACTCGTACAAAACCGAGAAATTTGGACGTGAGCTAACTATAACTCGCACCCCCAGGAATGCACTGCTGATGATGTCACATATTACATCACTCATGACATGGTCAGTGACATCACTGATGACATCTCAAATTATATCACTGATGACATAACTGATGATATCATCCCTTTAATATCTGCTGCACCTCCTCACACCCTAATATAACCTTTCATACACCCACTCTAAAATACAGACTACCATTCTCAAAACCATAGACACACCAATACCAGTTAGTACATGCCCACTCATTGATTCATAGGTCTACACACACATTCACTCACTCACCCATACAGTCATTCATACATACATGCAGTCACTCATCAATTCAGCCACTGATATATACTCATACACCCATACAGATACTCACACACCGCCACTCACCCATAGAGATACTCACACACCTACTCAGTCACCCAAAGAATCACACTATCAGTTGGTGTGAGCAGCTGCATGGGTTGGTGAGTAGCTACATGAGTGTCTATATGGGTTATTAATTGGTTGTATCTGTATGGGTGCCTGAGTGTCTGTGTGGGTGGGTGGGGAATGTGTGACTCTGTGCATAGATGTGTGAGCGGGTGATTCACTGGGTGTATGGGTCCAAGAGTGTATCTGTGAAGGGCTGTATGGGTAGGTGAGTGTGTGTATGGGTGTGTTGGTGAGTGAATGGATGTCTCAGTGGTATATGTGTGAGTAACTACATATGTGGGGAGTGTTAGAGTATATAACTGACTATATGTGAGAGTGAGTGATTGTGAGAGTGGCTGTATGGATGAGTGTGTGCTTGTGTTATTCATTGTATAAGAGAGTAAGTATGTGTTAGTATCTGTATGAATAAGTGAGGTGGTGTGTGTATAACTGTATAGGTGAGTAAATGGTATTGTGATTGATTCTTTGCATGACTGACTAGCTGTGTGAGTAACTCTATGGGTGAGTGGTGCTGTGTAAGTGTCTGTATATGTGTATGAGTGCATATGATAGTGCTGTATTGATGAGTGACTGCATGTATGAGTGACTGTATGGGTGAGTGAGTGGATGTGTGTGTAGACCTAGGAATCAGTGAGTGGGTATGTAGTAACTGGTATTGGTGTGTCTATGGTTTCGAAAATGGTAGTCTGTATTTTAGAGTGGGTGTATCAAAGGTTATATTAGGGTGTGAGGAGGTGTATCAGATTATCACGTGTATGATGTAATCAGTGATGTCATTTGAGATGTCATCAGTGATGTCATCAGTGATGTCACTGACCATGTCATGAGTGATGTAATATGTGACATCATCAGCAGTGCATTGCGGGGGCACGAGTTATAGTTAGCTCAACTAACTAAAACAGCCGAATTTCATTGGTTTTATACGAGTAAAATGTCCAACTAACTATAACGTCCCTGAAACCTATGGTTTTTTCAGTGAATTTCTAAGGTTTTTAAATGCTAATTTCTAACTATCACGTCCCTGAAACCTATGGTTTTTTCAGTGAATTGCAAAGGTTTTTAGATGCTAATTTCTAACTATAACGTCCCTGAAACCTATGGTTTTTCAGTGAATTTCAAAGGTTTTTTAAATGCTAATTTCTAACTATAATGTCCAAAAAATACTTTTTCTTAGTTTTTATTTTTTATAAAAATAATGTAAGATTTTCTCTTTTCTAAAATATAAATATAATTTTTTTTTTTTTTTAAAGTGGATTCGCGTACCGATCGTGTACCAGTCTTGGTGGGCGCGCGAATCCAAGAATTTTGGTATGCGAAGGGTGCGCGGTTCTCAGCCCCGCGTAACGTCACATACGTATTTCTGGGGGTCGCATCAGGTACGCGAATCCACAGCAAATTTTTATGTTTTAAAAGTATATGTATAAACCTTTAATATGTATATTATAGCAAGAGATTATTTAATCTAATTATAAATATATATTTGTAATTGTAATAAAGATATATTATTGTTAAATATATTTTTCGGGAATCGTGTCGGGTGAGCGCTGGTTGCATGCCAGGTGCGCGAATCCCATGTGACTTCAAAAGACACAATTTCATTGGTTAAGAACCTTTTGATTCTAGAACTTGAAGGTCCCCACCCATTTTTTTCAATCCTTCAAGAGCATCTCAGCAGACACACCTGTTGTCTTCTGCTCCTCTTCTTTGCCTCTTTTTGGTGTTTTTTTTCACTCATCTAAAAATGGCAGCTGGCAATGCACCTCAGCAGATTCCACCTGAACAGGAAGAAGACCTGGAGGAACCCATCAAGAAAAGGTACGAAAGTATTGTGTGGGCATTTTTCTCCATACCACCTGGGGAGATAAAGGTGAATGCCCGAAAGGTCACCTGCACCCTTTGTCAGAATGTCCTATCATGAGGTTCCGAAAAGAAGTATTCCTGCGGGACGTAATCGTGTTAAAACATTTGCAGACAATACACCCTCGGCGTCTTGCAAGAGAACAGCTTTGACAGGAACAACAAAAGCAGGCAAGTGAGGAGAACGCTGCTGGACCTAGCACCTCATCTGCTTCTACAACAACTGGCACTCCAAACATCATCCCTGACTTTGCTAGAGTGGAGCAGCGTTGTGTGAAATGTAAGAAAATCTTATGTTTCGGTGAGCAATCACTGGATGCTATCCTGGTTGCTATTAGGAAAAACCATTGTTAATTTTTTTTTGCCTAATGCAATGACTTCCTAATTGCATCATTTTTTGAACATTTTCACTTTGGTTCTGTTTATTTTTTCACTTAAAAAAAAAAAATAAGAAATTCAAAAAAGAATTCAAAAAGCACAAAAAAAATATAAAACAAAAAAAGAAGAAAAAAATGGTTCTTTTCAGAACCGCCTATTTGGTTTAAAATAGATAAATTTGTAAGTGTTGTATGAATTGTGGTAAGTGGAATATATGGAGAAGTGTACGGGTAGTGCATATATTTTTTATTTTTTTATTTATTTGAAAAGTTTTATATAGCGCTGGCTAGACCCGGAGGTATCAGAGCGCTTTACATGAGGACGAGCAATTGTTTCAGATCATAGTTACCAGTTACATAGTTACAAGTTACACAGTTACAGAGCATAGTTACAAGTTTGTGGAGCGTAGTTACAAGTGTTAAAAACATATACGTAAGGGAAAAAGCAGGCAAGGGGAGAGATTCAGGGGAGAGAGGATAGGAGCATGGGAGGTAGACAAAGAATGAAAAGGGGGAAAGAGGTGGGGGTGAAGGAAACGCAACCGGGAGACGAGGAAAAACAGTGTCCAACGTCCGGAGTGCTGTGATCCCAGTGGAAATGGTGTCATTCCCACACCTCCGCTGTGTGTGGCTCCCTTTACGCTGTGGACTCTCTCAGAGGGGTCTCTGAGACTCCAGGGCATAAATACTGGATCCTTCCCCAACAAGGGGAGAGGGAGTGCTTTGGCAAGGGGCGCCATTCCCACACCACCGCTGTGTGTGGCTCCCTTGACGCTGTGGACTCTCTCAGGGGGGTCTCTGAGACTCCAGGGAATAAATGCTGGATCCCTCCCCAACAAGGGGAGAAAGGAGTGCTTTGGTAAAGGGCACACACCATGGTGGTAACTTTAGGGATAATGGGGTATTGCATGGTAAAACAGTTTTAGAATGGAGGGGACAGTTCCAAAGTCTGCAGAATTGTGGGGCAACCCCTCATTCCTGCCATCAGCCCTCTTGGCGGGAGTGAATCTGAAAAGGAGTCCGAGGATAGTCGCCATCTTAAGGTCAGGCAGGTTAGACATAGTGGATTAAGGCATTGGGCGTCTTTTTGGTGGCCATTTTGAAGTCAGGCTGTTCCCTAGTAAAACTAATGAATCATAAGAAATAAAAAAATACCTGAAGGGTTCCGTAAAATCAACAACCCCCAGTATAGTCAGGATTCACACAGAAGGTACCGCCACCACCTGGTACTTAGGTCTCACCGCTGCTGTAAGCGGAGTCTAGACAGCAGACAGCATGCAGTAGTCCAGTGCCTAGATAGCTGGAATGACTCATCTCAGGCCACAACTGCCCACCGATCGTCAGGGTCTGTGTACAGCAGGGTCTCAACTTGTTGATCCGTCGCCGCTGCTGCACCTCCTGTGCTCACTGGATGCCCTCAGGTCTCGGGCAGTGGAGGGCCGAACCATCGTCAGGGAGCCCGGGTCCGCTTTACCTCAGCCATTATAAGGTCAGGCAAAGATTGCGTTATTCTTAAGGGGCTCACTCAGAGCTGCCAAAGTCCGTCACCCACCCCCCCTGTTCGCCACCAGAAAAGTGTTCTCCTTACTTGTTGCAGGGTTCCGGGCACTCTTCGGGGATCAGCTACAAGAAGGTCCCAGCCATCACGAGGACGGCCGCCATTTTGAGGTCAGGCATCGTCATGCCAGGCGCTCCAGGAGGAATATCGCGTCCGGCCGGTTATTTGGAGACCGAGGTGCTGCTAAACTCCCGCTTTACCCGTCCACTCACTGTTGACACAGGCCGCCTCTTCCTCACTATCAGGTATGGGTTATGGCGCTCGGGAGCCTCCGGGATCTCGTCAGCCACGGGGATCAAGGGTATTAAAGCGCCGTTGTTCTGCACATTGGTCCGCTCTACAGGTTTTCCATGGCGGTTGCAAGGGGGGGTTAGGAGCTCAAGGACATCTCAGTTCTCCCCGGTGAATTCTGGAGTCTGCATCTCCGCGACCCCGGTCCGTTCGTGGATGTCGCCATTTTGCAAGGCTCCGACGTCGATCCTCCGGGGCCGATCCGGAGACTAAAACCTCAGCTTCTGCCACTGAGAGGGGCTCAAGCGTGCCATCTCCGAGTTCGCGGCCACTTAATCTGCATCAGGGAGATTTTGGGCGATCTCTGAAGCCGGGAAGAAAGTCCCTATCCAGGGAGCTCCTGTCCATGTGCATGTGTAGTGCCTGGGTAATTGCAGATGTTCATGTGTACTACCTGAGTGATTGCATGAGTACATGGGTAATGCCTAGGTGATTGTAAGAGTGCATGGGTAATGTCTAGGTGCATCAACAAGTGCATCAGAAGTACCTGTGTGATTGCATAAGTGCATAGGTAATGCCTGGGTGATTGCATAAGTGCATAGGTAGTGCCTGGGTGATTGGAGCAGTGCATGGGTACTGCCTAAGTGATTAAAGGAGTGCATGGGTAATGCCTGGGTTATTGCAAGAGTGCAGGGGTAATGTCTGGGTGATTGGAGCAGTGCATGGGCACTGCCTCAGTGATTAAAGGAGTGCCTGGGTACTGCCTGAGTGATTGAAGTAGTGCATGGGTAATACCTGGGTGATTCCATGGGTCAGGAGTAATGTCTGAGTTATTGGAGGAGTCCATGGGTACTGCCTGAGTGATTGGAGAAGTGCATGTGTACTGCCTGAGTGATTGAAGAAGTGCATGGGTAGTGCCTGCGTGATTGCATGAGTGCAGGGGTAATGTCTGGGTGATTGGAGGAGTGCATGGGTACTGCCTAAGTGATTGAAGGAGTGCATGGGTAAGGACTGGGTGATTGCATAAATGCATGGGTAGTGCATGGATGATTGCAGGAGTGCATGGGTAGTGCCTGGGTGATTGCAAGAGTGCAGGGGTAATGTATGAGTGATTGGAGGAGTCCATGGGTACTGCCTGCATGATTGGAGGAGTGCATGGGTACTGCCTGAGTAATTGAAGAAGTGCATGGGTAGTGCCTGCGTGATTGCATGAGTGCAGGGGTAATGTCTGGGTGATTGGAGGAGTGCATGGGTACTGTCTAAGTGATTGAAGGAGTGCCTGGGTAATGCCTGGGTGATTGCATGAGTGCAGAGATAATGTCTGTGTGATTGGAGGAGTGCATGGGTAATGCCTGGGTGATTGCATGAGTGCATGGGCAATGCCTTGGTGATTGCATAAGTGCATGGGTGGTATCTGGGTGATTGGAGGAGTGCATGGGTACTGCCTGAGTGATTGAAGGAGTGCATGGGTAATGCCTGGGTGATTGCATGAGTGCAGGGGTAATGTCTGGGTGATTGGAGCAGTGCATGGGTACTGTCTGAGTGATTGAAGAAGCGCATGGGTAATGCCTGGGTGATTGCATGAGTGCATGGGTAGTGCCTGGGTGATTGGAGGAGTGCATGGGTACTGCCTGAGTGCATGAAGAAGTGCATGGGTAGAACCTGCGTGATTGCATGAGTGCAGGGATAATGTCTGGGTGATTGGAGGAGTGCATGGGTACTGCCTAAATGATTGAAGGAGTGCATGGGTAATGCCTGGGGGATTCCATGAGTGCAGGGGTAATGTCTGGGTGATTGGAAAAGTGCTTGGGTACTGCCTGAGTGATTGAAGGAGTGCTTAGATAATGCTTAGGTGATTGCATAAGTGCATGGGTAGTACCTGGGTGATTGGAGGAATGCATGGGTAGTGCCTGAGTCATTGAAGGAGTGTATGGGTAATGCCTGGGTGATTGAAGGAGTGGAGGAGTAATGTCTGGGTGATTGGAGCAGTGCATGGGTACTGCCTGAGTGATTGAAGGACTGCATGGGTAATGCCCGGGTTATTGCATGAGTGCATGGGTAGTGCTTGGGTGATTGGAGGGGTGCATGGGTACTGCCTGATTGATTGAAGAAGTGCATGGGTAGTGCCTGGGTGATTGCCTTAGTGCAGGGGTAATGTCTCGGTGATTGGAGGAGTGCATAGGTACTGCCTGAGTGATTGCATAAGTGCATGGGTAGTGCCTGGGTGATTGGAGCAGCGCATGGGTACTGCCTAAGTGATTAAAGGAGTGCATGGGTAATGCCTAGGTTATTGCAAGAGTGCAGGGGTAATGTCTGGGTGATTGGAGCAGTGCAGGGCACTGCCTGAGTGATTAAAGGAGTGCATGGGTACTGCCTGAGTGATTGAAGTAGTGCATGGGTAATACCTGGGTGATTCCATGGGTCAGGAGTAATGTCTGAGTGATTGGAGGAGTGCATGGGTACTGCCTGAGTGATTGGAGGAGTGCATGGGTACTGCCTGAGTGATTGGAGAAGTGCATGGGTACTGCCTGAGTGATTGGAGGAGTGCATGGGTACTGCCTGAGTGATTGGAGAAGTGTATGTGTACTGCCTGAGTGATTTAAGAAGTGCATGGTTAGTGCCTGCGTGATTGCATGAGTGCAGGGGTAATGTCTGGGTGATTGGAATAGTGCATGGGTACTGCCTAAGTGATTGAAGGAGTGCATGGGTAAGGACCGGGTGATTGCATAAATGCATGGGTAGTGCCTGGGTGATTGCAAGAGTGCAGGGGTAATGTATGAGTCATTGGAGGAGTCCATGGGTACTGCCTGCATGATTGGAGGAGTGCATGGGTACTGCCTGAGTGATTGAAGAAGTGCATGGGTAGTGCCTGCGTGATTGCATGAGTGCAGGGGTAATGTCTGGGTGATTGGAGGAGCGCATGGGTACTGTCTAAGTGATTGAAGGAGTGCATGGGTAATGCCTGGGTGATTGCATGAGTGCAGAGATAATGTCTGGGTGATTGGAGGAGTGCATGGGTAATGCCTGGGTGATTGCATGAGTGCATGGGCAATGCTTGGGTGATTGCATAAGTGCATGGGTGGTATCTGGGTGATTGGAGGAGTGCATGGGTACTGCCTGAGTGATTGAAGGAGTGCATGGGTAGTACCTGCGTGATTGCATGAGTGCAGGGATAATGTCTGGGTGATTGGAGGAGTGCATGGGTACTGCCTAAGTGATTGAAGGAGTGCATGGGTAATGCCTGGGGGATTCCATGAGTGCAGGGGTAATGTCTGGGTGATTGGAAAAGTACTTGGGTACTGCCTGAGTGATTGAAGGAGTGCATAGATAATGCTTAGGTGATTGCATAAGTGCATGGGTAGTACCTGGGTGATTGGAGGAATGCATGGGTAGTGCCTGAGTCATTGAAGGAGTGTATGGGTAATGCCTGGGTGATTGAAGGAGTGGAGGAGTAATGTCTGGGTGATTGGAGAAGTGCATGGGTACTGCCTGAGTGATTGAAGGACTGCATGGGTAATGCCCGGGTTATTGCATGAGTGCATGGGTAGTGCTTGGGTGATTGGAGGGGTGCATGGGTACTGCCTGAGTGATTGAAGAAGTGCATGGGTAGTGCCTGGGTGATTGCCTGAGTGCAGGGGTAATGTCTCGGTGATTGGAGGAGTGCATAGGTACTGCCTGAATGATTCAATGCGTGCATGGGTAATGCCTGGATTATTGCATGAGTGCATGAGTAGTGCCTGGGTAATTGGAGGAGTGCATGGGTACTGCCTGAGTGATTGAAGGAGTGCATGGGTAATACCTGGGTGATTGCATGAGTGCAGGGATAATGTGTAAGTGTTTAGAGGAGTGCATGAGTAATGTCTATGTGATTGCATGACTGAAGGGGTAATGTCTGAGTGATTGCATGAGTGCAAGCGTAATGTCTGAGGATTAGAGGAATGCATAGGTAATGCTTGGGTAATTGTATGAGTGTAGGGGTAATGTCTAGGGGATTGGAGAAGTATATAGGTAATACCTGGGTTATTGTAAGAGTGTACAGATAATGTCTAGCTGATTGCATGAGTGTACACATAGTGCCTGGGTGATTGGAGGAGTACATAGGTAGTGTCTGGGTGATATTATAAGTGCATGGGTACTGGCTACGTGATTGCAGAAGTGCATAGATAGTGCATGGGTGATAGGAGGAGTGTGGGAATAGTGCCTAACTCTATAGATGAGTGCATGGGTAGTAAAAGCGACTGTAAACATTAGTTCATATTATCATGCTTATTACATTATTTGTTCTTACCTTTTTTTACTAATGTAGATACAAAACTCAGTGGAACTATTTTACAGTAGTTTTGTTGAAAACTGAATTTAAAATCTTTTCAAACTTTAGTATTATCTTCTGTAAAAAAAGAAGAAAAACTGTTATTGCAGATAATATTATAGTTTTAAGAACACAACATAATTTTAGAATTACATAACATATTCAGTTTCCCTTTTTTGCTGTTCTCAGATTCTACTGAATTTCACCATACACAGTAAATTCAATGTAGATCATCATACAACAGCGGGGAAAAAATACAATCAATGAGATCTGCGTTGAAAATATTTACAACAAGTTCAACTATCAGTTTACCTATCCACAGTTTCTAAATTACATTCTTTAACTACATTAAATCATTTATTTCTCTGAAGTACATTTATTAAAATATACACTCTCCTTTACATTGCGTATAATATAAAGATCAAATATATAAACTAGTTCTTTCAATCACAATTTTCCAAATGCAATATTAATTAGCACAAACAATAATCCAAACACTAATTGTTCACATCTTCCCAATAGGCCGAATAATGTTTCCAAATCCATTTGCATTGAAAATATCCAAAATAAACTCGTTAATTCATGTTCACATCTTCCCAATAGGCCGAATGATGTTTTCAAAACTTTGGCATCACAAATATGAGAAATGAATTTGGTAATTCATAAGGCAGCCTACATTTGTATTCCAAATGAGCATCACTGCAGTGTGTCCATCCTTTATTGCACTTTAAATACACAGTATAGTGTCCAGATGTTGTTTTTTGTTTGAAGAGTTTTATATAGCGCTGGCTAGATCTGGAGGTATCAGAGCGCTTTACATGAGGTAGAACAAGTTTTACATGATTACATCAGTTGCTGGAGCATAGAATAACAAAGAAAAAAATCCTCTGGGGCAAAGAAGGTAGTGGGGGAGAGTAAAGGGGTTGGCATGCAGATCGGGTCAGGCAGACTGGCACGGGGGAACGAACTTCAGGGGACACAGAAAGTCAAAGTGAACGAGTCAACAAACCGGTTTGGGGGAGGCGTCGTGGGAAGCCAAGCAACCAAGGTCGAGACCCGTAAGGCAGGTGAGGCGAGCAACAGTGCCCGAGTCTGGAGGGTAGGTGACGGCCGAGGGGGAGATCCACAGCCAATCTCCTCTACAGCTGCTTAGGCATCTCCACCGGGCAATGGCCATGCTGCTGGGGCTCCGCTGTCTGAAAAATCTAGTAATAACAGCAGTAACACAGATGCAGGAAACGGATAACAAAAAGGGTAGTGGGGGATGGGACATTGAGCCTGTAGTAGGAATAAATCAAGAAATCCCGCGTACCTGCTATAAGAAGAGGTTAATAACAGGGGTCTCATTAAAGTAATGGATGCAGATCCTTAGTCCGGATGGGGTCACACCAATGTGGCACCAGGGGCCGGCTTCACTCACCAGGCTGGAGTGGTCTGGAAGCAGAGAGGGCCAGTAGAAGGCACACACACAAAATGGCTGTCCAGAAATGAGCCCTTCAACGAAAAGATGTCGGCGAGGCTCCCAATGGCAGAGACCGCTCGGAGGCTCAAAAACCAGGCTGCCGGACAAAAAAACAAGGCCGGATGTGGCGAAGTCCCACACAAGAAAAAAAGCCACCACCGAGAAGGAGGACTCCGGTCCCGCAGAACTACACCATCGAATGGAGGTCCGAAGATCATGCAGACCCCAGAAGAAACCAGGGGTGGAAGCCAGACTAACTCATGGGGGGAGAGGAACGGACCACAGGCATTCATCGCTCTCGTCCGCCAAGCCAGGGAACCAATCTGGGACACACGGGCGGCAGTAGATTCGGAAAGTCTCTCTCCACCTGGACTGCGGGACGCGCCCCAGGCGCCAAGGCAGCTGCACCAGGAAGCGCAGAGAGAGGCAGTCGCAGCGGGAAGCGGAGCAACCGAGGCCTAGCCTGGAAGGTAGATGACGGCCGTGGACTACACCGGAGGGGAGAGTCCCAAACTGATCTCCTCTCAGCTGCTATTAGCAGCTCCACCGAGCCTTCAGCCATCTAGTTTGGTTTTCACTGGGGATCGTATCACCCGATGTTGATAGTTGCTGGAGCCGGTATTATCAAAATCGGCAACGGTAGCTAGCGGCACTGGAGAATAGCGGTGTCGCAGCCCAACAATTCCCAGGGGTGGAGGAGTCCAGAAAAGGCCTTAATCTGGGGTATTTCGCCCAAAAGTCGAGCCCTAGCCAGGGAGCTCCCGGCCGGAGCTTCTTACCCGTCGCCCATACCCGTCGACCTGTTGTAGTAGGTCCATCATGGAAAACAATAGCCACTGCTTTAAAAGTTCTTCCTGAAATTGATACTTGACTTGCAACAACATTTTTAATTTTGGTTTCCAATTTTCTTCCATCTGCTCTACAACGTTGTAGCATTAAAATGACATATGCTCCAAATCTTTCTATAAATAATGTTGACAACATTTCTGATTTACAATGAGAACATTTCATATCTTGATTAGCTGTTTTTACTAATTTGTTAAAGGACACTGTTTTGCAATCTGGTATTGTCAAATATATGAATCGTTCAGTGTCTATTTCAGTGGTAGAAGAAAATTAACACTCTTCACATATATGATCCCATCTATAACTTAGTCCAAACAAATTTTCAATTTCTATTCCTTCACCTTCCAATACTGCAAGCATAAAACATAAGAAATTCTTGTGCATCTTGTTGTACATTAAGTGTAAATTGCGAAGAACCAGTACATATATCAAAAAGATGCTGTATGCCAGAAGCAGTATGGATTTTAGTTCTATCAGTTACCAACTTTTGAAAAATATAATGTAATAAAGAACAGAATCTTTTTCTCGATTTCCATAATTTCATGAACAAGATCTTCTAGATAAAACACAACATTCACAATTACATTAGCATAGCAGTTGATACCTGAGCTATTTTCTATCTGGTATCCTACAATATCATCAACAGTGTCCATTTTCATTTTCTTTGCAGCTCCATCATTCTCTTGAATTGTTTTCTTTTTTGAATCTCACTAGAATGTTTGTCATATTTTCGTTTTGGACACACTACACGTTTCTCATATAAGGGATATTCACCTAAGTAAGGAGCTTACAGTCTTCTTAACCGATTATACACTCTTACACAATTTGCATAAGCACTAATCTTTTTCTCATCAAAATCAATCAA
Organism: Calotriton arnoldi; assembly: GCA_963921515.1. Lineage (NCBI taxonomy): Eukaryota > Metazoa > Chordata > Amphibia > Caudata > Salamandridae > Calotriton > Calotriton arnoldi. The sequence continues at coordinate 207,954 of CAWUFW010010419.1, read as the reverse complement.
ATACAAACCAGATAATAGTCTTACTCGAGACAAAGCAATGTATGCCATGCCCTCTTTAAACACTGTACTTCCAATATTTAACAAAGCACTGTCTACACTTAAACCTTGAGATTTATGAATGGTTACTGCATATGCTAAAGAAAGAGGAAACTGTTTTCTACGAACATACAAGTCTTTTACAAGCAAAAATCGAACAGCACAACGTCCAATCTGTTTTACCTCTTCAATCTGATCAAATGTAATCTTCAAAATTTCAATTCCATCTCTGTTCTGAAAATTTACAAAATCAAAAACTTTTCCCATTGCTCCATTTACTAAACCTTCTTCCACATTCAAATTACGCCGTAAAATTACCCGACAATTTACACATACATATAAATGTCTTTTCTAAACCTGCAGTCTTAGACATCGACTTTCCCAAAGAATCCAATTTTGACTGTAATTTCTCTGAGAGAAGAATAGTAACTCCTTCGTGTTTCAATTGATCAATAGCTTCCATTTTCACTATTGGTTTGGCATGTTTTACCAAACATCCATCACATCCAATTACTGCATATTTGTCTTCATTTATATTTTCTGTAACATTTCTCTTAAAACTATAATGTTGCAGTACTTCATAGAGACATCTGTTTTCCAGATGTGGACTCCTTTTGGGATAGTACGTATCCAACATATTTGTTTTAACAATATCTGTACTTTCCGGTACATTCAATGCTAAGTATTAAATTTCTGGTAGAGATTTCAAAACTCGATTTCGTGTTGCAGCAAGACCTAGACTTACCCAAATGATTCCTCTTGACTTTGAATATAAACTTGCAGAGGTCAACCGATCCGAACATTCGTAGGATCCAATCTCTCGATGGGAAAAAATCTTCAAACTAAAGCTAAACAATTTATTACTAAGAGTCTTCTCTTGTGAAATTTCTTCCCACATTTCTTTCCACTCCGTCTTTTCAGATTTGGTTGTATATGATGTAACATAACGAGCAACAGCAATCGAATTATCTGCAACATACTGGATATCCGTGTTTGCATTCCACATTGTCAAAATCACTGGATTGTAGTCATTAATATACTTTGAATCTTCACTTCTTTTTATGTTGTAAGTATTCTTCGGAGATTTTTTAGTTATAGTATGTCTTACTGCTCACATGAAACTGTTTACTCTTCCTTTTGAAATTACTGGACGTGGGAATCCAAAACGACATTTTGTATAAAATTTTCCCTTTGACGTGTATTTCCGTCGACAATATTTTCCACATCGATGACTTTGAAACTGTAAAACTTGTTGTCTTAAGCTGTTTTCTCCTCCTTTTTTTGGAATGGTACAGGTAACATAGTCTTTAATGAAAGACAAAACAGTTTCATCAGAATCGGTTCCAAATTTAGGTGCATACTTGATCCATAATAACATGTGTATATGAGGAGCACCTCTGGCTTGGTACTCCTTTCTCCAAAAGAAATCAATAACTTCTCTAAGAGGTGGAGTATTTTTATAGCAGATAAAAGACATCATAGCTTGACACCTATGATTAAAATATCTGCACACATTTACAGGATCCAACAAACACAGTTCTCCACCTGTCTTCAATTCAATGCTTTTCACATTTGAATTTGCTTCTCGTAGAAATTCAAGTAAATCGTCCCATGCGTATTCAGCACAGCTAAGCGTAACAAACCATGTAGGGGTTCCTAAGTTTCTTAACATACATTTAAGTTCTCCAGTGACGATGATACCAATACTCATTGGTACCACGTTGACACGCCATCAAATTAATTTACTGAGATTCTAAATGATCGTCTCTTTGTTGAACTTTGTCTAAAAATTCTTCTGCAGAAACATGTGTAAGATGAACTCCTGTTTTTAATATGTGGTTCACTGCATATGAAAGTCCAGACAAGTCACTTTCAAACAGAAGATGAAATAAATATGGAATACACTGTCGAAATCTTGGATCTTCTCAGTACAATGTTGTTGTACGATATTCTGAAGCTGGAATCTGTACTGGTCATTCATCATATCGTCCACCTTTTCCAGTGTGGAACAGCTGCGGAAAACAACGAGCTTCTAAACTTTTTTCCCAAACACTTATGGGAGTTTCCTTCGTTTTCTTAATTTGGAATAATTCAATAGTGTTTCCTATCACTTCTTTTGAATGTAGAGGATGTATACTGTAATGTTCATAAATTTCTTCACTCTTGGAGTTGCCCACTTTTTCTATTTGGCCAGTTGAAATTTCTCTATCATCTTCTAAAGATATTTCTTGTTCTTCCACATATACATTTTTATAATAAATATCATTTTGTATAAGATATAATGTAGCCTTTTGATGTTTGGTGACAGCTACTAACTCTTGCCATATTTTCTGACTCTTTGTTGGTACACCATTAACTAGAATAACTACAGGTTCACTTTCCTCTTTCTCTACACCAACAGTTTCAATATTTTTCTTAAAATCTAAAGGTAAATACACAACTCTTCCTTTTAAACCTCTTTGTAAATCTGTTGGAGGCAGCTTACCTGTTTTAGGCTCCGTATGAGCTATAGCCTGAAACGGGTGCACAGATTGAATAAGAATGGACTCATACGTATTTAAATCTACCAGTTCCGGAGGAATAGCTACCAACTCTAGGTTATTATTTACAGCTCTATCTGGCATTTTGTTCTCTTCTAATTTGTTGTAACAATATTTACAAATACATTGATCACTACCGAACTCAAAACGACCTCCCACCAACAAATAAGCACCAAATTGCTCCCACTGATCATTGTTTTCCTTTTCACTTTTTAAATACACATTAACATTCCTAGTTTGACTTCTATAGTGAGTATGTCGACAACAAATACAAACATAGTTTGGTTTTTCACAAGAAACTACCTTAAACTTTGTAATTTCTTCTGCAAACTTCTCAGTAGTACTATCTTCCACCTCTTCTTCAACACCTACACTTATGAAACTCTCACTTTCTCTACACTCCTCTTGAGGACCAAAGAATCGAAACTGTATATCATCAGAAACTTTTTTTACATCCAATACTGAACCATGCAAAAGAGCTGTGTTTATTTCACTTAAAGATAATGCAGGACTTTTTACATAGTACAATCTTCTTGCTAACTTCCGCATTTCTGAATGATGTACTGCTAACATTCTTAAATGATGAAAAGTACTTTGACACACTTTTCTAGAAAGACAAGCCAGAGAATGACCCTGCAAATTAGTATATTTTCTCACTTTACAAGGATCTAGTCCTTGCAATATCTTAATCTTCTGTTTAACACTTTTATTACCATAATCTCGTAAGAAATTTCGTAAAATATCAATTGATTCCTGTTGTATACTACAAATACTAGTACAATCCCACTTATACACTGGAGCTTGTGTTCGTCTCCCTTGAACTTCTTCAGCTATTACTTCTTCCACATTTCTAGGAACCATCTTTTCTTTTTCAATTGGACAACCGTTTTTAACCTCATAACAACGACCACTGGTATCAACTGCATGAACTAATGTATTTTGTTGAAAATAGCTTTCTTCATTAAAAAAGGTTCAGTACTCGAAGTGTGCTTCCATTCACCCGAATTTTTTTTGCAAAAGTTAGTTCTATTAACCAGTCTTTTTCTTTTACTTTTCTCCTTCATAAAGTGTATTGTTTTATTCAATGTTTTCATTCTCTTCAATACTAATATAAACAATCTTCTTTTCAATTGAAAAGCCTTTTCGACTACACTTTCAATCTGTTGTTTTTCTTGTAAAATGCTGATTTTCTTTTATATTTTTTGCAATCTTTCAATAAATTTTGTAGTATTCTACTTTTATACATTCTCTTTCTAATGTCTTTATATTCTTTCATCCTTCTTTCAACATAGATTGTTTTCCCATAACCTGATTTTTCATTAATATGTCCTTTTTCGTTACCTTCTGAATGGTTGTACTACTTTTCTTTTTCTTTTCCCCATTTTGAAAATTCATTACGTTGTTTGAAAGTCTTTTAACAAATTCTTTAGTTCTCTTACCAGAAGTCTTTTTCTTCAATGTCACATGTTGTACTTCATCTAATTTCTCCTTTTCTCTTTCCTTTAAATAGTACTGTTTTTTTTTCTTTTCTTTTCTTTTGATCTTTTCTTGCCATACTCAATCTTTATTACTCATAATGGTGAATATCTGAAAACACAGAGAAGTTTAAATACTTTCGTTAAATAATGTAATATTATTAAAATAATTATATACAAATATTCTCATGTATAAATAAAGAACTATTTTTAATTGCATTGCAAAGCTATGTCAGACACTGCACAATTCCTACAATTAGAAGACATCACAAGTGTAAAGGTAGTGCCTGGGTGATTTTACAACTGCATGGGTACTGGCAAAGTGATTGGAGGAGTGCATAGATCCTGACACAGTCATTGGAGGAGTGCAAAGGTAGTACTTGGGTCATTGAACTAGTGTATAGCTAATGCATTGGTGATTGTATGAGTGCAGAGGTAATGTCTGGGTGATTAGAAGATTACATAGGTAATGTGTGGGTGATTGCATAAGTTGAGGGGTAATATCTGGGAGATTACAGGAGTACATAGGAACTGCCTGGGTGATTTTATAAGTGCATGGGTACTGCCTAAATGATTGGAGGAGTGCATAGATCCTGACAGGGTGATTGGAGGAGTGCGAGGATAGTGCCTGGATGATTGAATCAGTGTATAGCTAAGGCATTAGAGATTGCATGAGTGCGGGGGTAATGTCTGGGGGATTAGAGGAATACATAGGTAATGCCTGGGTGATTGCATGAGTTCAGGGGTAATATCTGGGGGACTACAGGAGTACATAGAAAGTGCCTCTGTGATTTTATAAGTGCATCGCTACTGCCTAGGTGATTAGAGTAGTATTGTGGTAGTGCCTCAGTGATTGGAGGAGTGTAAAGAAAGTGCCTGGGTGATTTTATAACTGCATGAGTACTGGCAAAGTGATTGGAGGAGTGCATAGATCCTGACACGGTCATTAGAGGAGTGCAAGAGTAGTGCCTGGGTGATTGAACTAGTGTATAGCTAATGCATTGGTGATTGCATAAGTGCAGAGGTAATGTCTGCGTGATTAGAGAACTACATAAGTTATGTCTGGGTGATTGCATGAGTTGAGGGGTAATATCTGGGGGATTACAGGAGTACATAGGAACTGCCTGGGTGATTTTATAAGTGCATGGGTACTGCCTAAGTGATTGGAGGAGTGCATAGATCCTGACAGGGTGATTGGAGGAGTGCAAGGATAGTGCTTGGGTGATTGATTCAGTGTATAGCTAAAGCATTAGTGATTGCATGAGTGCAGAGGTAATGTCTGGAGGATTACAGAAGTACATAGGAAGTGCCTAGGTGATTTCATAACTGCATGGGTACTGCCTGGGTGATTGGAGTAGTACTGTGGTAGTGTCTGAGTGATTGGAGGATTGTAAACGTAGTGCCTGGGTGATTTTAAAACTGCATGGGCACTGGCTGAGTGGTTAAATAATTACAGAGACAGTGCCAGCATGATTGGAAGAGTGCAACGGTAGTACCTGGATGATTATATAAGTGCATGGGTAGTGGCTGGGTGATTGAAGGAGTGCAGGGGTAGTGCCTGGGTGATTGCATGAGAACAAAGGTACTGCCTCGGTGATTGGAGGAGTACTAGGGTAGTGCCTAGGTGATTGCATAAGTGCATAGGTAGTGCCTGAGTAATTTTATAAATGCATGGGTAGTGGGTAAGTGATTGGAGGAGTGGATACATCCTGATAGGGTGATTGGAGGACTGCAAGAGTAGTGCCTTGGTGATTGAACCAGTGTATAGCTAATGCATTGGTGATTGCATGAGTGCAAAGGTAATGTCTGGGGGATTAGAGGAGTACATAGGTAATGCCTGGGTGATTGCATGAGTTCAGGGGTAATATCTGGGTGACTAAAGGAGTACATAGAAAGTGCCTCAGTGGTTTTATAAGTGCATCGCTACTGCCTAGGTGATTAGAGTAGTATTGTGGTAGTGCCTCAGTGATTGGAGGAGTGTAAACATAGTGCCTGGATGATTCTATAACTGCATGGGTACTGGCAAAGTGATTGAAGGAGTGCATAGATCCTGACACAGTCATTGGAGGAGTAGTGCTTGGGTGATTGAACTACTGTATAGCTAATGCATTGGTGATTGCATGAGTGCAGAGGTAATGTCAGGATGATTAGAGGAGTACATAGGTAATGTCTGGGTGATTGCATGAGTTGAGGGGTAATATCTGGGGGATTACAGGAGTACATAGGAACTGCCTGGGGGATTTTATAAGTGCATGGGTACTGCTTAAGTGATTGGAGGAGTGTATAGATCCTGACAGTGTGATTGGAGGAGTGCAAGGATAGTGCCTGGGTGATTGAATCAGTGTATAGCTAAAGCATTAGTGATTGCATGAGTGCAGAGGTAATGTCTGGGGGATTACACAAGTACATAGGAAGTGCCTGGGTGATTTTATAACTACATGGGTACTGCCTGGGTGATTGGAGTAGTACTGTGGTAGTGTCTCTGAGTGATTGGAGGATTGTAAAGGTAGTGCCTGGGTGATTTTACAACTGCATGGGCACGGGCTGAGTGGTTACATAATTACAAGGATAGTGCCAGCATAATTGGAAGAGTGCAAAGGTAGTACCTGGATGATTATATAAGTGCATGGGTAGTGACTGGGTGATCGAAGGACTGTAGGGGTAGTGGCTGGATGATTGAAGGAGTGCAGGGGTAGTGCCTGGGTGATTGCATGAGAACAAAGGTATTGCCTGGGTGATTGAAGGAGTACTAGGGTTGTGCCTGGGTCATTGCATAGGTAGTGCCTGAGTGATTTTATAAGTGCATTGTAGGAGAGTAGGATCTGCTTCTCATGGGTACCCCCACTTTTTGCTGATGCTTCACTGTTTTTCGACTTTAGTCTGGCTGGGGCCCTGCTAATCAGAACCCCAGCCTAGCTGCTTCCTCTCTAAAATGGTTTCCATGTGCCTTAGGCACATCTCTGATTGGAATCTGGAGTGCCCTTATAAGTCCCTAGTATATGGTATACTATGTACCCAGGGCATAGGTACCTCAGAGGCCTACCTGGGGCTGCAGCATGTATTGTGCCACCCCTGGAAGGCCATCCAAAATGACACCACAGGTCTGCTACTGCAGCCTGGGTAAGGTGGTGCATGCACCCCTTACAGTGGTATAGGCTACCTATATCACTACCATTGCACACACATATAAACCTATAAGTCACTCCTATGGCAGGCCTTACCAATCCTGAAGGCAGAGTGCTTGGTTTTTATGTGAGAGGGTGCCCCTGCATGAGCAGAGCCCCTCTACAGCGTTCGGAGTCCCTCCTCTGATGCTGTTTGTGGTACAGCCTTAAGTGCATTATATCCTCGCAGTACAATGCTAACTTTGGACTGGCTGCACCAAAACATGTCGTGTTTGGTGTCAAACATCTTGGAATACTATCCCCCCGCCAGTCCTGGTGGTGGGGGTAGCATTCCACCCTTCTAGAGGGAGAGACATGTACACACACCGGGCTACCCGGTAACTACTTTCCAGAGCCCTGGCATCACAAAATGGATGCCGCTGCCACAGACACAGGTCTGGCCTCCTGCTGCTGACTGAAACTCCGGCAGGGGAGGCCTGGACAATAGGTTTCCTGTCGCAGGGAGGTGTAACCACCTCCCCAGACAGGATAGTGTGTATTGGGGCTGGGCGGGAGCACCCTCTGGTGCTTGGAAGTCCTGCACTGGGGGCACATTTGGTGTCCCTGTGCATATGCCAGTTCAAACCGGTTGCAGGGGCTACCTGCCCCTGCTCTGGCACGAAACTGGACAAAGGGAATGGGTGTAACCACCCCTCTTCCCTGACCCTCCCATAGGTGGGTCCACAGAGTATGTCCAACCCCCTAACTTTGTATAAGTATGGGACCCCAGTCCTTAGGACTTTAGATTAACCTGGTCGAAACTCTTACACTGAATCCTGGACCTTCGACGCTCTACTTAAAGACTAGAGGACTGAAGAATCTCCCTTGGGGTCAAGGAGTGACTCCCCTGCTTGGCAGGCACCTAAGAAGCAATTGTCCGGTCTGCATCGCTGAAGCTCCCGCCAGATGCCGAAGTCTTTGCATCACCAGAGGTAGATTTCCAGACTTCCCCGAGGCTGCCCTGAGTCCCCAGAAAAGCTGAGGCCCGTAGCTGTCATGGGTAACGTGGAACCATGACCCCTGGACACTGAACACATTTGCAAGTGCATCCTCTTCCTGGTGTCCCACGAAGTTGTGCTTTGGGCTCTAAATATCCCCCGCCTCCAGCACCAACTGCACTGAAGATCACTGGCCTCCACTCCACGAGTGTCCTGTGAGCCAGCTCCAAGTGCGTCCACTCAAGGCTCCTTTGTGGTTGCTAGTCCGTTGGCTAGTGGGCCCTCCCGAAGGCAAGTCTTCTTCTGCTTGGGCTTCCCTGGTTGCTTTGGACATGCCCTGACTTATCCTTGCTGGGTGAGTCCTTGCTGCCGTCCTTCTTCTATTTCCACGAGACTTGCCGCTGCCAAGGCTTGTTGGGTCTAATCCGGTCGCCAATACCGCAGCAATCGACAAACGTTGTGGGACAGCTCGAATCCAGCTCCTGGTTGTCGTTGACGCCTCCTGGACCTCGTGGCTGAAGAGTCAAGACGACTGTCAACCTACCTGAAGCACCCGACATTGGTGGGCATCTGCTTATCGCCTTCCTGGTCACTGGCTAGTGACCCAGACTCTGTCCCCTCTGCTTTCAGGTTCTTCAGATCTTCGATCCACCTTTGGATCCACCCGAACACTTTCGACTTGGTCGCCAGCAGCACTTTGCAGCAGATCGCCATTGAAAACGACGACGAAACCCGAACCCGAAAGACACCTATGCACCCGGCTCACCTGGGTGAGGTAACTCGAGTACTCCGGTGCTCCCGTGGGTATAGACTCTAGAACAGCCTAGTTCTAAAGGGGTTTGCTCCAAGTCCTCCTCTAAGTGTCCTTTTTCTTTAAAACTCCAACCGCGACATTCCCCATAGAAGTCAACGGTGGCTCGCGGCTGTGTTCTCACACTGCACGCGTCCCCGTGGGTCCCCTGTGTCACTACCTTGGGTGGTTCCTTGAGGGCCAAGCACTTCTACAGGCTCTAGGCCTTGTGTCTAGTTCAGTCGTGGTTCTTATACCACTTTATTAGTATATGGTTTGGTACGCCCCTAGGGCTCAAACGTGTATTTGTGCTATTACTGTTGATAACTGACTTGTAACTTATGTACTTCGAACTCTAGCCTCATAAAGAGACTAGAGGGGTGTGTTTAAGACTAAATACATATATTTTAAATATATACCTGGTGTGGTCCTCTTTCATTTGGTCACTCAAGAGATTATAGACTGGTAAAACAAGCTGCTTTACATTCCTTCAAGACTTAGCCTGAAGGCTGCTCTCCATAGCTACCACTAGGATAGCTTTCAATAAAGGTTGTCTTTAACCTATCTCCAATAAGGGGTTGTTTGGACTGGTGCAAGGTGCCCACTATAATTAGTGGACAGCATATACCAGGCCAACTTCTCACATTGGTGTGCAGCGTGTGGGATTCCAGCTTGCTATTGTTTTACCAGATAATCTCAATTGAATTGATCAACTGAAAACCACTAAGGGTACCTTAGGTACATATAAAACAAGCTTAGGATACAGTAAGTTCTACTGAACTTAGAGTTGTGTGTTAAGGGATAGCACACCCTTTCTACAACTCAAGAGAGTTTAGTAGGCCACACTAGAGTAGGTAGTGCATACACCACACCACACTAGTAATGTCTTCAGGGCCAGGAACCAGTGGGTCCCAGCCAGAAGCCAATGGGCTTCTTCCCTCCAAGTATGATAATCTCCCATTCTTGGAATTGAGAGCATTAAGCACTGCTAGGAAACTGAAGACAGGCAAAAGTGCCAACACCCAACGCCTCATAGAGGTACTCCTGCTGGATGATCTCAGAAGACTACCAGGGTCCGAAGGGGTAGGCAGACAGGGTGGGGCAGAAGATGAGGAAGGGGCCAGGGATGAAAATAACCAGGACCCAACCTCTGAAACTGGCCAGGAAGGTGACAATGGCCTTGACCTGGATAATCCAGCTACTCTTGAGGAGGAGGAGGAGGATCAGAATGACCTCCCCTATGTCCCCCCAGGAAGAGTTGAGAGTGTGCCAAGAAGGGTTAGATCTCCGTCTCAGGAGTCTAACCACTCTGACACCTCAGTAGGGACCTCTGTTTCCTCTCATAGGAGGGAATCCTCCAGTGAGAGGAAAGAGAGACTGCTCAAATATGGAGAGGCTCAGCTGAGACTCAGAAGAGAGCAGTTGGCTATACACAGGGAGTCCCTAGAGCTTGAAAGGCAAAAAAAAAAGTTGGGACTAGAGTCCCATGGTGGCAGCAATTTCCCCAGAGATAGGGAAAGGTCTTATGACCATAGAAACCTGAGCAAGATTGTCCCTCCCTACCAGAGTGGGGATGACATCCACAAATGGATTTCTGCACTGGAGAGGGCCTGTAAAGTACAGAGGGTCCCTCAGGAGCAGTGGGCAGCAATCTTGTGGCTCTCCTTTGCAGACAAAGGTAGAGATAAGCTACTCTCTGTTAGAGAAGAGGAGGCTGACAATTACAAAGTCTTGAAGAGTGCATTAATTGATGGGTTTGGCCTAACCACTGAACAATACAGGTTAAAGTTCAGAGATACCCAAAAGCACAGACTCAAGACTGGGTGGACTTTGTTGATTGTTCTGCTAAGGCTCTGGAAGGTTGGTTGATGGGCAGTAAGGTATGTGACTTCACAGGATTGTACAATCATCATGAGGGAGCAGATTCTTAATAAGCGTCAAAATCAGCTGTTGCATCAGTACCTGGTGGACTCTGATCTGACCTCTCCCCAAGAATTGGGAAAGAAGGCAGACAAATGGGTCAGAACCAGGGTGAGGCAGAAAGTACAGAACCAAGGTGGTGACCCTAAGAAGCAAGATTCTAAAAACTCTGATAAGGGTGGGGAGAAGGGTAAAGACCAGAAGTCTTCACAAGGCCCCCAAAAATATTCTTCAGGTGGGGATTCACAGTCTAACAAGGGGAAAGGCCAAAAGAAACCATGGTGCAGAGTCTGTAAGCAAAAGACACACTGGACCAGTGATTGCACCAAGTCCAAAGACTCTATTCCAGCCCCCACCAATGCCCCTAAGGCACCTGTTCCCCCTAGTGCAGTTACAATTGGTGGTGGGAGTACGCAAACCAAGGGTTTAGTAGGGTTGACCCTGGGTAATGAGATGAGCTCTGGCCTAGTCAGAGAACTCACTGAGGCTGTCCTAGTCTGTGATGGAGGCATGGATGTGACCTCCTCTGTGAGTCCCAGTAATCTGGGCAAGTACAGGCAACAGCCATTGATCAATGGAAAAGAGGCTTTGGCATTCAGGGACACAGGGGCAAGTGTCACCATGGTGACACAAGACCTTGTGGATCCTGGGCAGATTATACTTGGTGAGATGTACCAAGTGACCAATGCTAGCAATGTCAGAACAGACCATAATCTGGCAGTTGTTAACTTCTCCTGGGGAGGGGTAACTGGCCTTAAGAAGGTTGTGGTAAGTGCAGACCTACCAGTTGAATGCTTGCTTGGCAATGATCTTGAAACTTCAGCTTGGGCAGAAGTGGAGCTCAGGACCCATGCAGAAATGCTGGGGATCCCTGCAGATGTGTTTGCTGTGACCAGGTCACAGAGCAAAATGTCTAACACTGAACAGGCCTTGGATCCTAGAAAAATGGACCAAGTGCCATCCAAGAGGAGGAGTAGTAGGGTTAAGGCAGTGCCTTCCCCCTTGGCTCAGAAGGAAGATCAGTCTCTTGAGGGGGATGATCTCAGTCCTGAGGAAGGAACTGTCCCAGAGGAGCTTGAGCCTGACCAGGTTGAGTTCTTGGGGACAGGGGGCCCTTCCAGGTCAGATCTGAGCCAGGAGCAGCAGAGCTGCCCCTCTCTTGAACCCCTCAGACAGCAAGCTGCTGCTGAGGCTGCTGGGAATGCTAGTGGTCCCCATAAAGTGTATTGGGATGATGGACTCTTGTACTCAGAGTGTAGAGACCCCAAGCCTGGTGTCACCAGGAGGTTGGTTATACCTCTGAAGTTCAGGGGCTTCCTATTGACCCTAGCCCATGACATTCCTTTAGCAGGTCACCTGGGCCAGAACAAGACTTGGGACAGAATTGTCCCTCACTTTCACTGGCCCCACATGTCTGAAGACACCAAGGAGTTTTGTCGCTCCTGTGTAACCTGCCAGGCCAGTGGCAAGGCAGGTGGCACTACAAAGGCCCCCTGATACCACTACCTGTGGTGGGGGTTCCCTTTGAAAGGGTGGGGATTGACATTGTTGGTCCCATGGATCCCCAAACAGCATCTGGGCACAGGTTTATCCTGGTGGTAGTGGATCATGCCACCAGGTACCCAGAGGCTATTCCCCTTAGGACCACTACAGCACCTGTAGTGGCAAGGGCCCTCCTGGGAATTTTCTCAAGGGTGGGCTTCCCTAAGGAGGTTGTATCAGACAGGGGGGCAAACTTTATGTCTGGATACTTGAAAGCAATGTGGAAGGAGTGTGGAGTGACTTACAAGTTCACCACACCCTATCACCCACAATGCAATGGTTTAGTTGAGAGATTCAACAAAACCTTGAAGGGCATGATTAAAGGGCTCCAAGAGAAGCTTAGGCGAAGATGGGACATACTCTTGCCCTGCCTTTTATTTGCATACAGGGAGGTGCCTCAAAGGGGGTTGGCTACAGCCCTTTTGAACTTTTGTTTGGTCACCCTGTCAGGGGTCCATTGTGCTTGGTGAAGGAAGGATGGGAGTTACCTCTCAAGCCCCCAAAGCAAGACATAGTGGACTACGTACTTGGTCTCCGCTCCCGGATGGCTGAGTACATGAAAAAGGCAACTAAAAACCTTGAGGCTAGCCAGGAACTGCAAAAAGCCTGGCATGACCAAAAGGCTGTACTGACTGTTTACCAGCCAGGACAGAAGGTGTGGGTGCTGGAGCCAGTGGCCCCAGCAGCTCTCCAAGACAAGTGGAGTGGACCCCATACCATTGTTGAACAGAAGGGTGAGGTCACCTATTTAGTAGACCTAGGAACACCCAGGAGTCCCCATAGGGTTCTCCATGTCAACAGATTGAAACCATATGTGGACAGGGCAGACATGGGCTTGCTCATGGCTACTGATGAGGGACAGGAGGAAGAGAGTGACCCACTCCCTGACCTGCTCTCACAGAACCCTGATGATGGGTCAGTGGATGGTGTAGCCTTGGCAGGCAGCCTCACTGCTCAGCAGCAAACTGATTGCAGACAAGTACTCAATCAGTACAGACATATGTTCTCTCTGACTCCAAGTCAGACCACCTGGTGCACTCATGAAGTGGACACTGGGGACAGTCTGCCTATTAAAAATAAGATTTATAGGCAACCTGACCATGTCAGGGACTGCATCAGGACAGAAGTCCAGAAAATGTTGGATTTGGGAGTTATTGAACCCTCAGATAGCCCTTGGGCTAGTCCAGTGGTCCTTGTGCCAAAACCTCACACCAGTGGTGGGAAAAGAGAGATGAGGTTTTGTGTGGATTACAGGGGTCTCAATGCAGTCACTAGGACTGATGCCCATCCAATACCAAGGGCAGATGAGCTAATAGACACTTTGGCCTCAGCCAAGTATCTAAGCACATTTGACCTGACAGCTGGCTACTGGCAGATCAGGCTAGCTGATGATGCAAAGCCAAAAACAGTATTCTCAACCCCTAGTGGACATTATCAATTTGTGGTAATGCCCTTTGGTCTGAAGAATGCACCTGCCACTTTTCAGAGGTTGGTGAATACAGTCCTTACAGGTCTGGAGGCCTATAGTGCAGCATATCTAGATGATATTGCTGTCTTTAGCTCCACCTGGGAGGATCACCTGGTCCACCTCAGAAATGTTTTGGAGGCCCTGCAAAAGGCAGGCCTCACTATCAAGGCCACTAAGTGCCAGATAGGGCAGAGTCAGGTTGTGTACCTGGGCCACCTTGTGGGTGGAGGCCAGGTTCAACCACTGCAGAGCAAAATCCAGACCATCATGGACTGGGTTGCTCCAACCACCCAAACTCAGGTGAGAGCCTTCTTAGGCCTGACTGGGTACTATAGGAGATTTGTCAAGGGGTATGGATCAATAGTGACACCCCTGAATGACTTAACTTCCAAGAAAATTCCCAAGAAAGTTCAGTGGACAGCTAGCTGTCAAAAGGCATTTGATGACCTAAAGCAGGCCATGTGCACTGCTCCCATTCTCCAGAGTCCTGATTACTCCAAGAAGTTCATTGTCCAAACAGATGCATCTGAATTGGGGGTAGGGGCTGTACTGTCACAATTGAATGATGAAGGTCAGGATCAGCCAGTAGCTTTTATTAGCAGAAGGCTGACCCCTAGAGAGTAACGTTGGTCAGCCATTGAGAGGGAGGCCTTTGCTGTGGTCTGGGCTCTGAAGAAGTTGAGGCCATACTTGTTTGGTACTCACTTCCTTGTTCAAACAGACCACAAGCCCCTCTTATGGCTAAAACAAATGAAGGGTGAAAACCCCAAACTGCTGAGGTGGTCCATTTCCCTACAGGGGATGGACTTTACAGTGGAACATAGACCTGGGAGTAACCATGCCAATGCAGATGGACTCTCTAGGTATTTCCACTTAGAACATGAAGACTCAACTGGTCAAGGTTAGTTTAATGTCCCTGCGTTTGGGGTGGGGGGTTGTGTAGGAGAGTAGGATCTGCTTCTCATGGGTACCCCCACTTTTTGCTGATGCTTCACTGTTTTTTGACTTTAGTCTGGCTGGGGCCCTGCTAATAGGAACCCCAGCCTAGCTGCTTCCTCTCTAAAATGGTTTCCATGTGCCTTAGGCACATCTCTCATTGGAATCTGGAGTGCCCTTATAAGTCCCTAGTATATGGTATACTATGTACCCAGGGCATAGGTACCTCAGAGGCCTACCAGGGGCTGCAGCATGTATTGTGCCACCCCTGGAAGTTCCATCCAAAATGACACCACAGGTCTGCTACTGCAGCCTGGGTAAGGTGGTGCATGCACCCCTTACAGTGGTATAGGCTACCTATATCACTACCATTGCACACACATATAAACCTATAAGTCACTCCTATGGCAGGCCTTACCAATCCTGAAGGCAGAGTGCTTGGTTTTTATGTGAGAGGGTGCCCCTGCATGAGCAGAGCCCCTCTACAGCGTTCGGAGTCCCTCCTTTGATGCTGTTTGTGGTACAGCCTGACCATATACTCTTAAGTGCATTATATCCTCGCGGTACAATGCTAACTTTGGACTGGCTGCACCAAAACATGTCGTGTTTGGTGTCAACCATCTTGGAATACTACCCCCCCGCCAGTCCTGGCGGCGGGGGTAGCATTCCACCCTTCTAGAGGGAGAGACATGTACACACCGGGCTACCCGGTAACTTCTTTCCAGAGCCCTGGCATCACAAAATGGATGCCGCTGCCACAGACACGGGTCTGGCCTCCTGCTGCTGACTGAAACTCTGGCAGGGGAGGCCTGTACAATAGGTTTCCTGTTGCAGGGAGGTGTAACCACCTCCCCAGACAGGATAGTGTGTATTGGGGCTGGGCGGGAGCACCCTCTGGTGCTTTGAAGTCCTGCACTGGGGGCACATTTGGTGTCCCTGTGCATATGCCAGTTCAAACCGGTTGGAGGGGCTACCTGCCCCTGCTCTGGTGCGAAACTGGACAAAGGGAATGGGTGTAACCACCCCTCTTCCCTGACCCTCCCATAGGTGGGTCCCCAGAGTATGTCCAACCCCCTAACTTTGTATAAGTATGGGACCCCAGTCCTTAGGACTTTAGATTAACCTGGACGAAACTCTGACACTGAATCCTGGACCTTCGACGCTCTACTTAAAGACTAGAGGACTGAAGAATCTCCCTTGGGGTCAAGGAGTGACTCCCCTGCTTGGCAGGCACCTAAGAAGCAATTGTCCGGTCTGCATCGCTGAAGCTCCCGCTGGACGCCGAAGTCTTTGCATCACCAGAGGTGGATTTCCAGACTTCCCCGAGGCTGCCCTGAGTCCCCAGCAAAGCTGAGGCCCGTAGCTGTCGTGGGTAACGTGGAACCGTGACCCCTGGACACTGAGCACATTTGCAAGTGCATCCTTTTCCTGGTCTCCCACAAAGTTGTGCTTTGGGCTCCGAGTAGCCCCCGCCTCCAGCACCGACTGCACCGAAGATCACTGGCCTCCACTCTACGAGTGTCCTGTGAGCCAGCTCCAAGTGCATCCACTTGAGGCTCCTTCGCGGTCGCTAGTCCATTGGCTAGTGGGCCCGCCCGAAGGGAACTCTTCTTCTGCTTGGGCTTCCCTGGTTGCTCCAGACGTGCCCTGACTTACCCTTGCTGGGTGAGTCCCTCAGACCTTGCTGGTCTGTACCACCGTCCTTCTTCTATTTCCACGAGACTTGCCGTTGCCAAGGCTTGTTGGGTCCAATCCGGTCGCCGACACCACAGCAATCGACAGACGTTGTGGGACAGCTCGAATCCAGCGCCTGGTTGTCGTCGACACCTCCTAGACCTGGCTGAAGAGTCAAGACGACCGTCAACCTACCTGAAGCACCCAACATCGGTGGGCATCTGCTCATCGCTTTCCTGGTCACTGGCTAGTGACTCAGACTCTGTCCCCCCTGCTTTCAGGTTCTTCAGATTTTCGATCCACCTTTGGATCCACCCGAACACTTTCGACTTGGTCGCCAGCAGCACTTTGCAGCAGATCGCCATTGAAAACGACGACGAAACCCGACCCCGAAAGACACCTATGCACCCGGCTCCCCTGGGTGAGTTAACTCGAGTACTCCGGTGCTCCCGTGGGTATAGACTCTAGAACAGCCTAGTTCTAAAGGGGTTTGCTCCAAGTCCTCCTCTAAGTGTCCTTTTTCTTTAAAACTCCAACCGCAACATTCCCCATAGAAGTCAACGGTGGCTCGCGGCTGTGTTCTCACTTCACGCGTCCCCCGCGGGTCCCCTGTGTCACTACCTTGGGTGGTTCCTTGAGGGCCAAGCACTTCTACAGGCTCTAGGCCTTGTGTCTAGTTCAGTCGTGGTTCTTATACCACTTTATTGGTATATGGTTTGGTACGCCCCTAGGGCTCAAACGTGTATTTGTGCTATTACTGTTGATAACTGACTTGTAACTTATGTACTTCGAACTCTAGCCTCATAAAGAGACTAGAGGGGTGTGTTTAAGACTAAATACATATATTTTAAATATATACCTGGTGTGGTCCTCTTTCATTTGGTCACTCAAGAGATTATAGACTGGTAAAACAAGCTGCTTTACATTCCTTCAAGACTTAGCCTGAAGGCTGCTCTCCATAGCTACCACTAGGATAGCTTTCAATAAAGGTTGTCTTTAACCTATCTCCAATAAGGGGTTGTTTGGACTGGTGAACCTATCTCCAATAAGGGGTTGTTTGGACAGGTGCAAGGTGCCCACTATAATTAGTGGACAGCATATACCAGGCCAACTTCTCACATGCATGGGTACTGGCTAAGTGATTGCAGGAGTGCATAGATCCAGACACCGTTATTGGAGGAGTGCAAGGGTAGTGCCTGGTTGATTGAACTAGTGTATAGCTAATGCAATGGTGATTGCATGAGTTCAGAGGTAATGTCTGAGTGATTAGAGGATTACATAGGTTATGGGGATTACAGGAGGACATAGGAACTGCCTGGGTGATTTTACAACTGCATGGGTACTGGCAAAGTGATTGGAGGAGTGCATAGATCCTGACACAGTCGTTGGAGGAGTGCAAAGGTAGTACTTGGGTCATTGAACTAGTGTATAGCTAATCCATTGGTGATTGCATGAGCGCAAAGGTAATGTCTGGGGGAATAGAGCAGTACATAGGTAATCCCTGGGTGATTGCATGAGTTCAGGGGTAATATCTGGGGGACTACAGGAGTACATAGAAAGTGCCTCAGTGATTTTATAAGTGCATCGCTACTGCCTAGGTGATAAGAGTAGTATTGTGGTAGTGCCTCAGTGATTGAAGGACTGTAAAGCTAGTGCCTGGGTGATTTTATAACTGCATGAGTACTGGCAAAGTGATTGGAGGAGTGCATAGATCCTGACACGGTCATTAGAGGAGTGCAAGAGTAGTGCCTGGGTGATTGCATAAGTGCATAGGTAGATCCTGAGTGATTGCAGTAGTACTGTGGTAGTGCCTGAGTGATTGGAGGAGTGCAACATCCTGAGTAGTAGCAGAACACTGAAATTACAGCACAAAACGAGGTCTATGACATGGTGTACACTTTTGTACTGCAGCTTCACAATTCTGTAACTACTCAGGGTGTTGGGCAAACCAAAAATAAAGCATCAAACCTACACATGAGTCTGTTATAAATCTCACCATATTCCTGAAACCATACATGCATATATGTCTACCTTTTGAAATTATCATCATATATAAAAGAAATAAACAAATAGACTGAACTTTACATTTGAAAGACACACCTACATTCCTGCAGTGTATTTCAAGTGTACCTTTCCCCAGACTCATAGAAAATACCCTAATCACTAATTCCTCTGCCACATGTTTTAAAAAACAGTTTTGAGCTGCAGCTTCACCATTCTGCAAATACTTATGCTATTGGACCTACACAAATATAAACTAGCAACCCTTCGCAAGTCTCTTCTGTAAGTCTCACCATATTATTTAAAGCATGCATACATATGTCTGTACCTTTCGCTACCAGCATCATATATAAAAGTAATATAAAGCATTGGGGCTCCCCCCACGGTCGCCAACGCTGAGGCCAGGCCCCTGGGGATGTGGTCCCCGGGGCCAGAATTGGCCCGGGAGGGGGACCACATGGCCTCCCTCCCAAAAAAATAAAATAAATAAAGTCTGGCCAGGCCCCGGGGGATGGGGTCCCAGGGGCCAATAGTGGCCCAGGGAAGGGGGGCCACGCGGCCCCCCCTTTTATACATATTCTTTTTTAAGTCTGACCAGGCCTCGGGGGATGGGGTCCTGGGGCAAATACCGAATAATGGAAGTGGGGCGTATTTTTTTCTTTCTATTTTGGAGTCGCAACTCCAACGCGGATCTCAGCGCCGCCCCGTGTAATGTCACGTTGGATTCGCGAATTCACCTCAAATAAATAATTTACTAGTATATAATTTAGAAGGTAGTGTTGTATTTGTGAAGTTTTTTTAAAGAGGTACTGTGATTGAAGTTAATGACAAGATTACAATTGATAGAGTTGTTAAAAATATATAAAATTAAAAATTAATAGTTAAACTTGAAAAGAGTGTTGTGTTGTAGTACATTGAATTCATGCTTTTGCAGATTCGCGACGGATTCGTGAATCCTTAAAAATGTAAAGAAAAGTATGTATGTTTAAATAAGATTGTGTTATAGGGTGGCTCTAAAAAGAGCCCTTGTGTTCATTATGAGTTTGTTGTAGCTACATGTAAGTGCGGATGCACAGCTTTAGGTTGTTGAGAAAGACTCTGTTTCCTTGATGAAGTGTACTCCATCACTTCTGTAGATGTCATCCATATCAAAACGTATATTATTGTTATAGATGGAGCCCATCCTATGGTCTCTGAGGTAAGCAGAAACAGCTTTATTGACATTCTTCCTAGCTTTCTCAATCTGTGGACAGAATTGATTTGCCCACTTCGATTTCTGTCTTTGCCATATATTAGGGTATACAAAGACAGTTTGAGGGAAAAGCAACATCAATTGTGCAAAGGTATCCTTCATGAGCATTTGCAGTCCTACCCCAGTCAATGTGCCTATGTCATTGCCACCACAGTGCACAATCATGAGGTCAGGGGTTGGAGATGCAAAAGGTTTTAACCAAAGGCATTAATTGGTGCCACTTTAATCCTCTCTGTGCAATCCATTTAATATCCACATTTTGCAAAGCTAGGTCTTTGTCAATACCTCTGCGTTCAGCATACCTTTTGCACCAGAAAACGTAGCTGTGCCCAACAATCCATACTGTAAGCATCTTGAAGGGGTGTCTGGAAGTAATGAAAAGATGTCTGTAGCTGAGGTAGTCAGTTGGTAGAATGAGAGGTATCTAAAATGGTGGACAAGATGCTGTTTTAAAACAAGTAGAGAATTGATTGGCTGATTAAGAACATTATACACTCAAAAATAGGGTGCATGTTACTTTCTTTAAAACGCATGTTTTTTATTGGTTAGTAAAAAATGTTTGAAAGGTACAGTAGATAGGATAAGGTCATATTTTGCAAACGTCAACCACACCTGCTGTTTGCATTTGCAACCTTGTGTGCTGAACTTGAAAATATGGTGAACTTGTGACCTGTTAGTTCAGTTGAATGTTCCATGAACTGCTACTATGGAAACTGGCATTAAGCAGGATGGGGGAAGGGTTGAATGTTATCTGTCGTTTTAAAATATGGAATTGTAATTTATATATAAGTGATATGTTATTAAAGTAAGATTTCCCAAGTCAGTACTACTTTTGAAGTGGTGTGTTCTTAAAAAATAGTGGTATTTTTATTTTTAATATATTTTTGAACTCCTGTATGGATTTGCGGCTCCATCGCGTTGGTGCACGGTTGGAGTCGCGACTCCAAAAAATTCCAGAACCTGTTTGGGCACTTTTAGAAGTCAGTTGGTTAGGGTTAATATGTCTAACCAATAGAAATGTGTTTTTCAATTTGAAATTATGTAGGAAGCAATGTGATTTGTTACTTACATTTATATGTGTGGAGAAAGAGAGGGAAAGTTTTACCTTGTTGAGAGCAGTGCATTACATTGATTGTGTGCATAAGAAAATCTTTTATGAGTTTCTGATATTTCATATTCTACAAATCAATTTTTAAAGTGAGTTATAAATTTGTGAGGTGTATTATGTATTAGCTTTATTTTTAAACCTAAAAAATTATTCAAGAACTGTGATGTTTGAAATATATTATTAAATGTAGAGATGCGTATTGTAGTTTGTTTTATTGTACTTAAATGTTGTTTGAAAAAGATTCTGTATAGTAATATATCTATATTGGAAGATGGATTAGTGATTATGGTAGTTTGTTTTAGTGTGTGGATATGTACATTTGTAGTATACCGCATCATTTTAGGTGTTGCTTTCAAATTGGATGTGCAGTCTGTCAAGTTTTAAGGTGTGCATGGACTTGTGTCTGAAGTATGTCTCTACTTGTATATGTATTTTCATATGTCTTATACATTTGAAGGTGCATGATGTATAACAAAGATGTGTTGTTGCTTTTTATGTGGTAGGCTCTAGATTGTGAGTAGTAGTAGAATGGTGAAGATGCATCACAAAGGTGTGGTTTAGAAGATGTTGAGATAAGGTATTAGTGATTAGACTACTTTTTATAAGTCTCTAGAGAGGTACAGTTGAAATATGCCACATAATGTTTAGTGTTTGCTTGAAATTGAGGTGTGCATAGTGTTATGGTACAGACTTATGCATCCATGTTTTCAGGAATATGATGAGACTTATACCAGAGACATGTGAAGGGTTCCTGCTCTGTATTTGGCTAGGTGTAACATTATAAGTAGTTGTAGAATGGTAAAGCAGCAGCACAAACGTGAGGTTTGAGATATGTTTGTAGAAATATTATTTATTAGAGTAATTTGTATGAGTTTGTGGAAAGGTAAATTTCAATTATACCGCATAATTTTCACTGTCTGTTTGAAATTTGAAGTGTAGTCTGTGAAGTTTTAAGCTGTGGATGCTGTTGTGAGTGAGGCATGTCTCTACTTACATATGTATTATGGTACGTGTTATGTGTCTGAAGATGATAGATGTAGAAAACATAGGTATACATCTATCTGTATATTACTTTTATATATGATGCTGCTAGCAAAGGGTACAGACATATGCATGTATGCTTTTAGGAATATGGTGAGACTTACAGTAAAGACATCTCCTCCAATCACCCGGTCAGGATCTATGCACTCTTCCAATCACTTAGCTAGTACTGATGTACTTATAAAATCTCTCAGGCACTACCTATGCACTTATGCAATCACTCAGACACTACCCTACTACTCCTCCAATCATCCAGGCACTACACTTGTTCTCATGCAGTCACCCAGGCACTACCCCTGCACTCCTTCAATCACCCACCCACTACCCCTGAAGTCCTTTGATCACCCAGCCACTACCTATGCACTTATAAAATCACCCAGGCACTACCTTTGCACTCCTTGAATCACTCAGGCACTACAATAGTACTACTCTAATCACCAAGGCAGTATCCATGCACTTATAAAATCACCTAGTCACTTCCTATGTCCTCCTGAAATCCCCCAGACATTACCTGTGCACTCATGCAATCACCAGGCATTACCTATGTGTTCCTCTAATCCCCCAGACATTACTTCTGCAATCATGCAATCATGAATGCATTAGCTATACACTGGTTTAATCACCTAGGCACTACCCTTGCACTGTTCCAATCACCCTGTGAGGATCTATGCACTCTTCCAATCACATAGACAGTGCCTATGCACTTATAAAATCACCCAGGCACTACTTTTAGACTTCTCCAATCACTGAGGCACTACCACAGTACTTCTCCAATCACCCAGGCAGTACCAATGCACTTACAAAATCACCCAGGCACTTCCTATGTACTCTTGTAATCCCCTAGATATTACCCCCTAACTCATGCAATCACCCAGGCCTTACCCCTGCAGTCATGCAATCACCAATGCATTAGCTATATAGTGGTTCAATCACCCAGGTACTATCCTTCCACTCCTCCAATCATCCTGTCAGGATCTATGCACTCCTCCAATCACTTAGCCAGTACCCATGCACTTATAAAATCACTCAGTTACTACCTATACACTTATGCAATCACCCAGGCACTACCATAGTACTCCTCCAATCACACAGGTACTACCCTTGTTCTCATACAATCACCAGGGCACTACCCCTACATTCCTTCAATCACCCAGCCAGTCTCTACTTGTATATGTATTTTCATATGTCCTATACATTTGAAGGTGTATGATATATAACAAATAGGTGTTGTTGCTTTGTATGTGGTAGGGTCAAGACTGTGAGTAGTAGTAGAATGGTGAAGATGCAGCATAAAAGTGTGCTTTAAAAGATGTTGAGATAAGGTATTAGTGTCTACGCTATTTTTTCTAAGTCTCTAGAGAGGTGCAGTTGAAATATGCCACATAATCTTTGGTGTTTGCTTCAAATTCGAAGTTTGTTCTGTGAATTTTTGAGGTGTGCATACTGTTGTGATACAGACATATGCAAGCATGCTTTCAGGATGTTGTACTTTTTCACTCACTCAGGCACTACCACAGTACTACTCCAATCACCCAAGCAGTACCCATGCACTTATAAAATCACCCAGGCAATTCCTATGTACTCTTGTAATCCCCCAGATATTACCCCTCAACTCATGCAATCACAAAGACATTATCTATGTACTCCTTAATCCCCCAGACATTATCTTTGCACTCATGAAATCACCAATGCATTAGCTATACACTGATGCAATCACCCAGGTACTACCCTTGCACTCCTCCAATCACCCTGTCAGGATCTATGCACTCTTCCAATCACTTGGCCAGTACCCATGCACTTATAAAATCACTCAGGCACTACATATGCACTTATGTAATCACCCAGGCACTTCCCTAGTACTCCTCCAATCATCCAGGCACTACCTGTGTTCTCATGCAATCACCCAGCCACTACCCCTGAAGTCCTTCGATCACCCAGCCACTACCCATGCACTTATAAAATCACCCAGGCACTACTTTTGCACTCCTTGAATCACTCAGGCTCTACAATAGTACAACTCCAATCACAAAGGCAGTATCCATGCACTTATAAAATCACCTAGTCACTTCCTATGTCCTCCTGAAATCCCCCAGACATTACCTGTGCACTCATGCAATCACCAGGCATTAACTATGTGTTCCTCTAATCCCCCAGACATTACTTCTGCAATCATGCAATCATGAATGCATTGGCTATACACTGGTTTAATCACCTAGGCACTACCCTTGCACTCTTCCAATCACCCTGTGAGGATCTATGTACTCCTCCAAACACTTAGCCACTGCCCATGCACTTATAAAATCTCCCAGGCACTACCTTTACACTTCTCCAATCACTGAGGCACTACCAGAGTACTTCTCCAATCACCGAGGCAGTACCGATGCACTTATAAAATCACCCAGGCACTGCCTATGTACTCCTTTAATTCCCCAGATATTACCCCTTAACTCATGCAATAACCCAGGCATTACCTATGTACTCTTTAATCCCCCAGACATTACCCCTGCACTCATGCAATCACCAATGCATTAGCTATACAGTAGTTCAATCACTTAGGCAGTACCCATGGACTTTTAAAATCACCCAGGCACTGCTTATGCACTCCTCTAATCACCTAGGCAGTACCTCTGCACTCATTCAATCACCCAGGCACTACGTGTGCACTCATGCAATAACCCAGGCCCTACCCTTGCAGTCTTGCAATCACTTGGACACTATCACATGTCTCAGCTGGAGGTCTTACCACATTCCTGCAATAATGTATACATATGTTTGTTCCTTTTCCTAGCAAATTCATATATGAAAGTAATATACAAATAGATGTATAGCTGTGTTTTATATGTCTATCAACTTAATATGCATGATATGTATCAAAATATCTATGTAAGTAGAGATATACCTCAGTCACAAGAGTATAAAGGTTTTAAAACTTGACAGATTGCACTTTACATTTGAAACACACACCTATATTTATGTGTCATACTTGAAGTGTAAGTCTCACCATATTCCAAAAACCATATATGTGTCTGTTTGTACCTTTTAAATTGGAAGGTATTTCTTTAGTAATAGATGAGAATATTTGTATATAATTATTTTAATAATATGAAATAATTTTTACAATGGTTTTAATTTTTTTTTCAGATAATCTCCATTATTATTAAGAAAGATTCAGTATGCCTAGAAAAGTTGAAAAGAAAAAACAGCAAAGAAAACAGTACTATTTAAATCAGAGAAAAAAGCAGAAATTAGATGAAGTACAATATGTGACATTGAAGAAAAAGACTTCTGGTAAGAGAACTAAAGAATTTGTAAAAGACTTTTAAAGAATGTAATGATTTTTCAAAATGGTGAAAAGAGAAAGAAAAGTAGTACAACGAATAAGAAGGAAACGAAAAAAGGACAAATTAATGGAAAATCAGGTTATGGGAAAACAATCTATGTTGAAAGAAGGATGAAACAATTTAAAGACATTAGAAAGAGAATGTATAAAAGAAGAGTACTACAAAATGTATCGAAAGATTGCAAATAATATAAAAAATCAGCATTTTACAAGAAAAAACAACAGATTGAAAGTGTAGTTGAAAAGGCTTTTGCATTGAAAAGAAAATTGGTTATATTAGTATTGAAGAGAATGAAAACATTGAATAAAATAATGCACTTTATGAAGGAGAAAAGTAAAAGAAAAAGACTGGTTAATAGAACTAACTTTTGCAAAATCTTTTCTGGTGAATGGAAGCACACTTCTTGTACTGAACCTTTTTTTAATGAAGAAAGCTATTTTCAACATAATACATTAGTTCATGCAGTTGATACCAGTGGTCGTTGTTATGAGGTTAAAAACGGTTGTCCAATTGAAAAAGAAAAGATAGTTCCTAGAAATGTGGAAGAAGTAATAGCTGAAGAAGTTCAAGGGAGATGTACACAAGCTCCAGTGTATAAGTGGGATTGTAGTAGTATTAATAATATACGACAGGAATCTATTGATGTATTACGACATTTTTTACGAGATTATGGTAAAAAAAGTGTTAAACAGAAGATTAAGATGTTGCAAGGACTAGATCCTTGTAAAGTGAGAAAATATACTAACTTGCAGGGTCATTCTCTTGCTTGTCTTTCTAGAAAAGTGTGTCGAAGTACTTTTCATCATTTAAGAATGTTAGCAGTACATCACTCAGAAATGCGGAAGTTAGTAAGAAGATTGTACTACGTAAAAAGTCCTGCATTATCTCTAAATGAAATAAACACAGCTCTTTTGCATGGTTCAGTTTTGGATGTAAAACAAGTTTCTGATGATATACAGTTTCGTTTCTTTGGTCCTCAAGAGGAGTGTAGAGAAAGTGAGAGTTTGATAAGTGTAAGTGTTGAAGAAGAGGTGGAAGATAGTACTGCTGTGAAAGTTTGCAGAAGAAATTACAAAGTTTATGGTAGTTTCTTGTGAAAAACCAACCTATGTTTGTATTTGTTGTCGACGTACTCACTATAGAAGTCAAACTAGGAATCTGTATTTAATAAGTGAAAAGGAAAACAATGATAAATGGGAGGAATTTGGTGCTTATTTGTTGGTGGAAGGTCATTTTGAATTGGATAGTGATCAACGTATTTGTAAATATTGTTACAACAAATTAGAAGAGAACAAAATGCCAGCTAGAGCTGAACATAATAACCTAGAGTTGGTAGCTATTCCTCCGGAACTGGTAGATTTAAATACATATGAGTCTATTCTTATTCAATCTGTGCACCCTTTTCAGGCTATAGTTCGTATGGAGCCTAAAACAGGTAAGCTGCCTCCAACAGATTTACAAAGAGGTTTAAAAGGAAGAGTTGTGTTTTTACCTTTAGATTTTAAGAAAAATATTGAAACTGTTAGTGTAGAGAGAGAGGAAAGTGTACCTGTAGTTATTCTAGTTAATGGTATAGCAACAAAGAGTCAGAAAACTTCAAAAGGCTACATTATATATTGTACAAAACAATATTCATTATAAAAATGTATATGTGGAAGAAGAAAAAATATCTTTAGAAGATGAAAGAGACATTTCAACTGGCCAAATATAAAAAGTGGACAACTCGAGGACTGAAGAAATTTATGAACATTATAGTATACATCCTCTACATTCAAAAGAAGTGATAGGAAACACTATTGAGTTATTCCAAATGAAGAAAGCGAAGGGAACTCCCATGAGTGTATGGGAAAAAAGTTTGGAAGCTCGTTGTTTTCCACAGCTGTTCCCCACTGGAAAAGGTGGATGATATGATGAACGACGAGTACAGATTCCTGCTTCAGAATATCGTACAACAAGATTGTACTCAGAAGATTCAAGATTTCGACAGTGTATTCCATATTTATTTCATCTTCTGTTAGAAAGTGACTTGTCTGGACTTTCATATGCAGTGAACCACATATTAAAAACAGGAGTTCATCTTACACATCTTTCTGCAAAGGAATTTTTGGACAAAGTTCAACAAAGAGACGATCATTTAGAGTCTCAGTTAATTAATTAGATGGCGTGTCAACGTGGTACTAATGAGTATTGGTATCGTCATCACGGAGAACTTAAATGTATGTTAAGGAACTTAGGAACCCCTACGTGGTTTGTTACGCTTAGCTGTGCTGAGTACTCATGGGACGATTTACTTGAATTTCTACGACAAGCAAATTCAAATGTAAAAAACATTGAATTGAAGACAGCTGGAGAATTGTGTTCCTTGGATCCTGTAAATGGGTGCAGACATTTTAATCATAGGTTTCAAGCTATGATGCCTTTTATCTGCAATAAAAATAATCCACCTCTTGGAGAAGTTATTGATTTCTTTTGGAGAAAGGAGTACCAAGCCAGAGGTGCACCTCATATACACATGCTGTTATGGATCAAGAATGCACCAAAATTTGGAACTGATACTTATGAAAGTGTTTTGTCTTTCATTGAAGAGTATGGTACCTGTGCCATTCCAAAAGAAGGAGGAGAAAACAACTTTAGACAACAAGTTTTACGGTTTCAAAGTCATCGATGTGAAAAATATTGTTGACGGAAATACTAGTCAAAGGGAAAGTTTTATACAAAATGTCGTTTTGGATTCCCACGTCCAGTAATTTCATAAGGAAGAGTCAACAGTTTCATGTCAGCAGTAAGGCATACTATAACTCGAACATCTCTGAAGAATACTTACAACACAAAAAGAACTGAAGAATCAAAGGTTATTAATGACTACAATCCAGTGATTTTGACAATGTGGAATGCAAATATGGATATCCAGTATGTTGCAGATAATTCGATTGCTGTTGCTCGCTATGTTACGTCATATATAACCAAATCTGAAAAGACGGAGTTGAAAGAAATGTGGGAAGAAATTTCACAAGAGAAGACTCTTAGTAACAAATTGTATAGCTTTAGTTTGAAAACGCTTTCCCATCGAGAGATTGGATCCTACGAATGTTCGGATCGGTTGACCTCTGCAAGTTTATATTCAAAGTCAAGAGAAATCATTTGGGTAAGTCTAGGTCTTGCTGCAACACGAAATCGAGTATTGAAATCTGTACAAGAAATTGAATACTTAGCATTGAATGAACCAGAAAGTACAGATATTGTTGAAACAAATATGTTGGATACGTACTATCCTAAAAGAAGTCCACATCTGGAAAACATATGCCTCAATGAAGTGCTGCAACATTACAGCTTTAAGAGAACTGTTACAGAAAATATAAATGAAGAAAAATATGCAGTAATTGGATGTGAAGGATGTTTGGTTTGGTAATCGTATTAACCACAGGAAACTCAGTTGCGAAACTCCAGATAAAAGGGAATTTTTCTATTTAGCACTTCTGCAACTTTTCAAGCCTTGGCGTAGTGAAATGGAATTACTTGGAGATTTTGACTGCTATGAAGATTCTTTTAATGCATGTAAAGATAGTATTCAATGCACAATTTTTCCAAATTATTTACAAATGTTAAATGAAGAGATTGAACAATAAACTACTATTACAGCTGAAATAGCTAGAGACAGTTCTCAAGATAGTAAAAGTTCTGCTCCACTAAGTCAAGATCCATTAGGACAACCAATTCTTGAAATTGAAGCAGCAATAGCCATGAATGTAGTAGAAACGGCAATGCAACAAGCACAACAGGACATTATTGAGTTTGGGAACTTGGAAGAAGAACTAAGGGGCTCATTACGATGGCGGAACGATCGCCACCGCCGGGCCGGCGGTGGCGATCATTCCGCCATCACAATGCGATTTACCCACCACCATATTAGGATGGCAGTGGGTATCGCGGCCAGACGCAAAGTCCGTCCGTCGCTTTTCTGCCGGTGGCAATCGCACCTATTGCCTGGCGGGCAGAGCAGGGCCACTAATATGGTGGCGGTGCCTAGCAGGCACTGTCTGCCATATTAGGATGCGTCTTTGGAGAGGCCTTTCCATGGCGGCTGGTGGGGATTGGGGGCCCGTTGCGGGCCCCCCTTGGGGGGGTGTCGCTGCACTGGGGGGTACCCATGGTACCCCCCTGCATTTCCATGCACCAAGTGGCAGGCACCGCGTGGTGCCTGCCACGTGGTGCAGGGACATGATGTGCAAGCACCTTTAACATTAAGGACGGTGCTGCAGCCAGCAGCACCGCCCGCAATGTTAAAGGCCCAGGATGCGCCCCCCAGTATGGCGGGCGCATCCTAATCGCAGTGGTGGGACCACCGCATGTCTGGCGGGCGGTCCCAATCACCGCTACGGTGGCGGGAGGACCAAGTCCGCCCGCCATCGTAATCAGCCCCTAAATATTGAACAAAAATAAATATATCACCAAGTGACACAACAGATACAGCATGGTTTACTGCGTGAAAATTAAGAATGCAAATGCACATCATTTAATCCTATTCGAATGTATATCAATGGTCAAGCTGGAACAGGAAAAAGTTTCTTAATTAAAGTTTTGACCAGTTATCTACAGAAAACCACTGAATCACATTTATCTTGTGTTGTAACCGCTCCAACTGAGTTAGCAGCACACAACATTACAGGGATTACATTACATCGATTACTCATGCTACCAGTTGAACATGAAAATAAGTTGGAATATCACAAGCTATCTGGAGAAGCTTGTTATGAAGTCTCAAGAGTACTAAAGAAAATGAAACTTCTGATCATTGATGAGGTGAGCATGGTCTCAAACGTAATGCTTGCCTTTGTACATTTAAGAATGCACCAGATTTAAAAAAAAGATTATTATGTTTTATTTGGAGGAAACCATGTAATTGTATTCGGTGATCTACTACAACTTACTCCTGTGAAAGGACAACCAGTTTTTAAAACACTTGTCCATGAAGACACTAGGAAATCTTTGGGAAGTATTGGAAATGTAAACATTTGGTCTCATTTTGAATATAGAGAACTTATTAAGAATATGCGACAAGCAAGTGATGAACATTATGGAAACATTCTTCAAGATATAAGAATTGGTGTTTTGACAAAACATGGTAAAGGAGCTTTACAAAGTCGAGCTACTAACGAACTTGTTTACAAATGAAAACATTGCACCTGAAATAATGTACAAAAAAATTGGAGAAAAGAAGTCTATAGTTTGCCTAATGACAACACTGCAGAGTGTTCTACATTCAATCAAGAACTTTTGAAACTGGAAAACAACCAATAGTGAAAATGGAAGCCATTGATAAAATGGAACACAAAGGAGTTACTATTCTTCTCTCAGAGAAATTACAGTCAAAATTGGATTCTTTGGAGAAGTCTGTATCTAAGACTGCTGGTTTAGAAAAGACTTTATATGTATGTGAAAACTGTCGGGTAATTTTACGGCGTAATTTGGATGTAGAAAAAGGTTTAGTAAATGGAGCAATGGGAAAAGTTGTTGATTTTGTTAATTATCAGATTAGAGATGGAATTGAATTTTTGAAGATTAAATTTGATCAGATTGAAGAGGTAAAACAGATTGGACGTTGTGCTGTTCGTTTTTTGCTTGTAAAGGACTTGTATGTTCGTAGAAAACAGTTTCCTCTCTCTTTAGCATATGTGGTGACCATTCATAAATCTCAATGTTTAAGTGTAGACAGTGCTTTGGTAAATATTGGAAGTACAGTGTTTAAAGAGGGCATGGCATACGTTGCATTATCTTGAGTAAGAACATTATCTGGTTTGTATTTGATTGATTTTGATGAGAAAAAGATCAGTGCTGATGCAAATTGTGTAAGAGAGTATAATCGGTTAAGAAGACTTTATGCTCCTAACTTAGGTGAGTATCCCATTTATGAGAAACGTGTATGTCCAAAGCGGAAATATGACAAAAATTCTAGTGAGATTCAAAAAATTAAAACAATTCAAGATAATGATGAGGCTGCAAAGAAAATGAAAATGGATACTGTTGATGATATTGTAGGATACCAGTTAGAAAATAGTTCAGGTATCAACTGCTATGCTAATGTAATTGTGAATGTTGTCTTTTATCTAGAAGATCTTCATCATGAAATTATGGAAAATCGAGAAAAAGATTTTGTTCTTTATTACATTATATTTTTCAAAAGTTGGTAACTGATAGAACTAAAATCCATACTACTTCTGGCATTCGGCATCTTTTGGATATATACTGGTTCTTCACAATTTACACTCAATATACAACAAGATGCACAAGAATTTCTTATGTTTATTCTTGCAGTATTGGAAGATGAAGGAATAGAAATTGAAAATTTGTTTGGTCTAAGTTACAGATGGGATCATAAATGTGAAGAGTGTTCATTTTCTTCTACCACTGAAATAGACACTGCACGATTCATATATTTGACAATACCAGATTGCAAATCAGTGTCTTTTAACAAATTAGTAAAAACAGCTAATCAAGATATGAAATGCTGTCATTGTAAATCAGAAATGTTGTCAACGTTATATATAGAAAAATTTGGAAAATATGTCATTTTAATGCTACAACGTTGTAGAGAAAATGGAAGAAAATTGGAAACCAAAATTAAACCTTTTGTGGCAAGTCAAGTATCAATTTCAGGAAGAACTTTTAAAGCAGTGGCTATTATTTTCCATGATGGACCTACGACAACATCTGGACACTATACTGTGTATTTATAGTGCAATAAAGGATAGACACATTGCAATGATGCCCATTTGGAATTCAAATGTAGGTTGCCTTACGAATTTCCAAATTCATATCTGATATTTTTGACGCCAAAGTTTTGAAAACATCACTCGGCCAATTGGGAAGATATGAACACGAATTAACGAGTTTATTTTGGATATTTTCAATGCAAATGGATTTGGAAACATTATTCGGCCTATTGGGAAGATGTAAAGAATTACTGTTTGGATTATTGTTTGTGCTAATTGTTATTGCATTTGCAAAATTGTGTTTGAAAGAAAGAAATAGTTTAGATATTTGATCTTTATATTATACGCGATGTAAATGAGTGTATATTTCAGAAAATGTACTTCAGATAAATAAATGATTTAATGTAGTTGAAGAATGTAATTTAGAAACTGTAGATAGGTAAACAGATAGTAGAACTTGTTGTAAATATTTTCAACGCAGGTTTCTTTTTTTTTTTTTTACACAATCCCATTGATTGTATTTTTTTCCCCGCTGTTATATGATGATCTACATTGAAATCACTGTGTATGGTGAAATTCAGTAGAATCTGAAAACAGCAAAAAGGGAAACTGAATATGCTATGTAATTCTAAAATTATGTTGTGTTCTTAAAACTATAATATTATATGTAATAACAGTTTTTCTTCTTTTTTATTACAGAAAGTAATACTAAAGCTTGAAAAGATTTTAAATTCAGTTCACAACAAAACTACTGTAAAATAGTTTCACTGAGTTTGGTATCTACTTTAATAAAGAAGGTAAGATGAAATAATGTAATAAGCATAATAATATGAAGTAATGTTTACAGTCACTTTTATTGCACTCATCCATTTTTTCAAACACTACCCATGCACTGATCTATACAATTAGGCACTATTCCCACACTCCTGCCATCACCCATGCACTATCCATGCATTTCTCCAATCACCTAGCATGTCTCCATACAGTTGTAATATCACCCAGACACTACCTATGTACTCTTCCAATCGCCCAGGTACTATCTGTACACTCAGGCAATCAGCTAGACATTATTCATACACTCTTCCAATCACCTAGGTAGTACCTATACACTTCTCCAATCCCCTAAACATTATCCCTGCACTGATGCAATCACCCAGACACTACCCTTGCACTCTTTCAATCATCCAGGCAGTATCTATACAATGCTCTATTCATTCAGGCAGTACACATACACTTATAAAATCACCCAAGCTCTATTTATACAGTCCTCCAATCACCCATGTACTACTCCTGTATTCCTCCAATCACCTAGCCAGACCCCTTCAAGTTTTAAAATCACTCAGGCACTACCTATGCACTCCTCCAATCACCCAGGCTGTACCCCTACACTCTTGCAAACAGCAAGACATTACCCCTACACTCATGCAATTACTGAGATTTTAACTATGCATTCCTCCAATCCCCAGACATTACACCTGCACTCATACAATCACTTAGGTATTAGCCATGCAACCTGCAATGCCACAGACATTACCCCTGCAATCATGCAATCACTTAGGCATTACACATGCACTCCTCCAAAGACCCTGACATTACCCCTGCACACATGCAATCACACAGGCATTACCCATGCACTCCTTCGATCACTCAGCCACTACCCCTGCAGTCATGCAATCGCCCAGGCACTACCTATGCACTCATGGAATAACCCAGCACTACCGTTGCACTCCTTTAGTCATCCAGGCACAATTCATGCACTCCTCCAATCACCCAGCCACTATCCATGCACTTAAAAAGTCACCCAGGCACTACCTATGCACTCATCTAATCACTCAGGCACTACCCATGCACTCCTCCATTCAGCCAGACATTACCTCTGCATTCATGCAATCACCCAGGCACTACCCATGCACTCCTTCAATCACTCAGGCAGTGCCCATGCAGTCATACATGCACTCAGGCACTTCTGCAGCACTCATGCAATCACCAACGCACTACCCATGCAGTCTTCCAATCATCCAGGCACTACTCCTGCACTCATGCAATCACCATGGTACTACTCATGCACTCCTCCAATCACCCAAGAACTACCCATGCAGTCCTACATGCACCCAGGCACTACCCATGCACTATTCCATGCACCAAGACATTACCCATGCACTCCTTCAATCACCCAGACATTACCCCTGCACTCACGCAATCACACAGGCATTACCCATGCACTCCTTCAATCACTCAGGCACTACCCCTGCAGTCATACAATCACCCAGGCACTACCTTTGCACTCATGGAATAACCCAGGCACTACCCTTGCACTCCTCCTGTCATCCAGGCATTATCCATGCACTCCTCCAATCACCCAGCCACTACCCATGCACTTATAAAATCACCCAGGCACTACCTATGCACTCGTCTAATCACTCAGGCACTACCCATGCACTCCTCCATTCATCCAGACATTACCCCTGCATTCATGCAATCACCCAGGCATTACCCATGCACTCCTTCAATCACTCAGGCAGTGCCCATGCAGTCATATATGCACTCACGACCTTCTGCAGCACTCATGCAATCACCCAAGCACTACCCATGTAGTCTTCCAATGATCCAGGCACTACTCCTGCACTCATGCAATCACCATGGTACTACTCATGCACTCCTCGAATCACCCAGGAACTACCCATGCAGTCCTACATGCACACAGGCACTACCCATGCACTCTTGCATGCACCCAGGCATTACCCATGCACTCCTTCAATCACCCAGACATTACCCCTGCACTCATGCAGTCACACAGACATTACATATGCACTCCTTCAATCACCCAGGCACTACTCTTGCAGTCATGCAATCACCCAGACACTATATATGCACTCATGGA
The DNA here is from genome assembly GCA_963921515.1 of Calotriton arnoldi. NCBI lineage: Eukaryota > Metazoa > Chordata > Amphibia > Caudata > Salamandridae > Calotriton > Calotriton arnoldi. The sequence continues at coordinate 173,137 of CAWUFW010010419.1, read as the reverse complement.
ATAACCCAGGCACTACCCTTGCACTCCTTCAGTCATCCAGGCACTATCCATGCACTCATGCAATAAGCCAGGCACTACCCATGCACTTATGCATTCACTCAGGGACTACTGCTGCACTCATTCATTCCCTCAAACACTATCCATGCACTCATCCAATGACTCCGGCAAAACTGCTGTACTCATTCATTCACTGAGACAGTACTTATTCACTCATACAATGACCCAGACATTACCCTTGCAGTCAGTCAGTCAGTCAATAAAACTTTATTCGGTTTTTTACAACCATAAAAGTATACACTAGCAGCATAACATTCCATAAAATAAGCAAGTCAGAATCATACAATATACAATACATTTCTGTAACCTATAATTCACAACCATAAAAATACAAGATAAAAATCATTTTAAAATTAATAAAATCAACGATTCCATTATTGAGGCACACAGACCTTCTAGTAGGTCTCACACAATGCTTCTATCCATTAATAACCCATTCTCCCTGTAGCTTAAAGGATCTAAATTTCATCAGTGCTCTTTACATTTAAGAAACTCTTTCACTTTGATTATATATTTCCCAATAGCACAGGCTATATCTAGGTTCTTCATTTCCACTAAAAGGTTTACAGCTTGCAACCTATTTTTAATTTCATATTTTTTAAAAATCGGGCCTAAAATCTCTCTTCGTATATCTAAAATCTTAAAACAGTCTAATAATATATGTAAAATATCGCAGGTAGTACCTAAAGTGAAGGTGCATTTTCCATTGCTATTTATCATTAAGATTTTTACCCCATTGTTCGCATAACAGGGATTTAGCCCAATTCTCAATCTTAACACTTCGCGCCTTAACAGGCAGCTAGGTAACCTGTCAATATAGGGGTAATGTAAATCATTTTTCCATGCTGAGGCCATAAAAGCAACTGAACTTTTCCGTAAGAGGTATTCTTGATCATGGGTTCGGGATGCTTCTATTCCCAATGACCTAAGTTCTTTCTTGTCTATCTTTAGGTCTAAGTACTGAGGGCACAACTTTAGCTTTAAAACACCATATGCTTGAATAATTGAGGCTCTGGTCTCTCTTGCCCAGGTCAACTCACTATTGGCAATTTCATTTTTACACCACTGTGAGATTTTTGGTCCTCACCTGATCCTAATCGCTGCCAGAAACGCAATAAAGCCATGCAAGCGGTTATACCCCATGAGGTGATTCCCAATTCTAATCTTACTGCTTGTACCATGGACGATCTAGGCAGCAAGAACAAACATTTAAGGATATTTCCCTCTTCTTTGTCCCATCCCTTTTTTCCACTTAAATAGAGTACCTCTGCACCATACAAAAATTGTGGGGGGACCATTGCTAAATAGGCCTTTAATACCGGTCTATCAGACATTTCTCCAAAAACACTATTAAATCTTTTTAGCCCCTTTACAGAGGCCGATGCCCTTATTTTTAATGCATCAAGATGGGTATACCACTGCAGGCTATTCATGAACCACATTCCCAAATATCTATATTCTGTTACTTTTTCCAGCATTTCCATGCCCAGATACCAGGAAAGCTTTGTTTTTCTTCTTCCAAAACATAGGATTTTGGTCTTCTCCATGTTTACCACCAATTTTTTAGTTTGGTAGTATTCTGTAAACATGTTTAATTTCCTTTGTAGCCCAATCTCCGTCTGGTCCATGATTACCAGATCATCTGCATATAATAAACAGGAGATATAGTTTCCTCCTAATTTCGGGCTAGCCCCTCTAACCTCTCTAAGTTTTCGGGGCAGATCAGCTATAAATAGGGAAGAAAGCAATTGGGCAAGTACGAACCCCTGTCTCAACCCATTACCGATCTGGATCCTCCGGGACAATCCTCCGTTCTCATCCAAGATTATCTGGGCCCAGTCATTCAGAGAACACATACAAGTTTGTCTATTTTTAACCAATTAGGCGGTTCTAAAAAGAACCAATTTTTTTCTTCTTTTTTTGTTTATTTTGTTTGTATTTTTTGAACTCTTTAAAAAAAAAAAAAAATTTTAAAAGAAAAAATAAACAGAACCAACAGTGAACATGTTCACAAAATTATGCAATTATGAACTCATTGCATAGAATAAAAAAAAAAATTAACACTGGTGGTTCCTAATAGCAACCAGGATGGCATCCATTGATTGCTCACCAAAACATTAGGATTTTTTTACATTTGAAACAATGCTGCTCCACTCTAGCGAAGTCAGGGATGATGTTGGGTGTGCCAGATGATGTTGAAGCAGATGACGTGCTAGGGCCAGCATCGTTGTTGTCAGTTGCCTGCCTTTCTTGTTCCCGTCGAAGCTGTTCTCTAGCAAGACGTCGAGGGTGTATTGTCTGAAGATGTTTCAACATCGATGACGTCCCGCAGGAATATTTCTTTTCCGAACCTCGTGAGAGGACTTTCTCACAAATGGTGCAGGTGACTTTTCGGGCATTCACCTTTTTCTCCCCAGGTAGAATTGAGAAAAATGCCCACACGATACTTTAATATCTTTTCTTGACGGGTTCCTCCAGGTCTTCTTCCTCTTCAGATGGAATCTGCTGAGGTGCATCGCCAGCTGCCATTTTTACATGTTAAAAAAAACCACCAAAAAAAGGCAAACAAGAGGAGCAGAAGACAACAGGTGTGTCTGCTGAGATGCTCTTGAAGGAATGAAAAAAATGGGTGGGGTCCTTCAAGTTTTAGAATCAAAAGCTTCTTAACCAATGAAATGCTTTCTTTTGAAGTCACATGGAATTCGCGTATGTGGCGCGCAACCGGCACACAACGGACGTGAATTCCGACAAATATATTTAACTATAATATATATTTATTCCAGTTACAAATATATGATATTTACAATTATGTAAAATAATCTCTTGGTATAATATACATATAAAAGTTATATACATATACTTTTAAAACTTAAAGATTTGCGATGGATTCGCGCACCCGGAGCGACCCCCGGAAATACGTACATAACGTTACGCGGGGCCAAGAACCGCACACCCTTCACATACCATACGTGCATCATACACGACTTAACCAATATGGCAGCAAAATTATTAGATTCGCGCACCCACAGAGATTGGTACACGATCGGTACGCGAATCCAGTTAAAAAAAAAAATAATAATAATAAAAATGTAAATTCATATTTTAGAAAAGAGAAAACATCACATTAGTTTTATAAAAATTTAAAAATTAAGAAAAAGTATTTTTGGGACATTATAGTTAGAAATTAGCATTTAAAAAACCTTTGAAATTCACTGAAAAAACCATAGATTTCAGGGACGTTATAGTTAGAAATTAGCATTTAAAAACCTTAGAAATCCACTGAAAAAACCACAGGTTTCAGGGATGTTATAGTTAGTTGGACATTTCACTCGTACAAAACCAGAGAAATTCGGCCGTTATAGTTAGTTGAGCTAACTATAACTCGCGCCCTACAATGCACTGCTGATGACGTCACATATTACATCATTCATGACATGGTCAGTGACATCACTGATGACATCACTGATGACATCACTGATGACATCACTGATGACATCATCCACGTGTAGTTATTGGTGTTGGAGTGTCTATGGTTTTGAGAATGGCAGTCTGTAATTTAGAGTGGGTGTATCAAAGGTTATATTAGGGTGTGAGAAGATGCATCAAATTATCACATGGATGATGTCATCAGTGATGTCATCAGTGATGTCATTTGAGATGTCATCAGTGATGTCATCAGTGATGTCACTGACCATGTCATGAGTGATGTAATATGTGACGTCATCAGCAGTGCATTGCGGGGCGCAAGTAATACTTAGCTGAACTAACTATAACGGGGGAATTTCTCTGGTTTTGTACGAGTGAAATGTCCAACTAACTATAACTTTCCCTAAAACCTATGGTTTTTTCAGCGAATTTGTAAGGTTTTTTAAATGCTAATTTCTAACTATAACGTGCCTGAAACCTATGGTTTTTTCAGTGAATTTCAAAGGTTTTTTAAATGCTAATTTCTAACTATAACGTGCCTGAAACCTATGGTTTTTAAGTGAATTTCAAAAGGTTTTTTAAATGCTAGTTTCTAACTATGCCTACAGAGGTAGGACATGTGAAGAAAGAAGAAAAAACGCACAGAAAGAAGCAAAAGAAATGCAGAAAGAAGCAACAGAAGTCCACAAAGACGAAAAAAAGAGCAGGAAGAAGCAAGACATGTGCAGAAAGAACCAACAGAGGAGCAGAAAGAGGCCTTGTTGCAAAATCATCCTGTGCCCACAACTTTTTCAGACGGGTACTGGTGGTAAGTGACTCTGACTAACCAGGACCAGAGCCAGTGCTATGCTAAAAGACACTTAGAATACAGTGAAAACACCTACATACACTAGGGAACACTATGCATTGGGGTACCCCTGTGATAAGCATGACCTCCTCTGTAAGGCCCTAGTACATAATAGGGCAGGGGGATTAAAACTACCTCTAAGTCAGAGGTGCAGAAACATGCTACTTTAACTAGTAGTCGCGTTTGCAGAGTGGTGGAGAAAGGGTGCTGGGCGTCAAACCAACGCTCAGGAATTTCGCTGCGTAGGACTTACAGGAGGTACCAGGAGGGATTCTTGGCCCCCAAACTCCCTCAGGACTAAATTGGACTTCATCCCCCATCCTGTAGTCTGCCACGAGGCACGTTTGCAGAGTGGTAGAGAAAGGGGGCCATGGCCTCCGAAGACGTCTTAGCAATCCCACTGTGTGGGACTTACTGGAGGTAACAAGAGGGGTAGTTGGCCCCCGAGGACATCCTTGGGGGCCAACTTCCCAAACTATTACCTCCAGTCAGTCCCACACAGCAGCATTGGTAAGTTCTCGCACCAGGCCATGCCCACTTTGCCCACCACTCTACAAACGCGCTCCCTGGCACGCTCTTGGATGGTGATTGAAGTCCCCTTCACTGCTGGGGGTCCTTTAGGGGCCAACTAGCCTACCTTTTACCTCCAGTAAGCCCCACGCAGTGGATTGGTGAGAGGTAGACAAAGGCCATGCCCCCTTTCTCCACCACTCTGCAAACGCGCCCCCTGGCGCGTTGTAAGTTAGGGGATTTAGTCCCCTTGAATCATGAGGGTCCCTGGGGTCCAACTAGCCCACCAGGTACCTCCAGTAAGCGCCACAGAGCTGCATTGCAGAGAGGTGTAAAAAGAGGCGTGGTCTGGACCACCTCTCTGCAAAGCGCCACAGAGCTGCGTTGCAGAGAGGTGTAAAAAGGGGCTTGGCCTGGACCACCTCTCTGCAATGCAGTGCAATGGCGCTTACTGGAGGTACCTGGTGGGCTAGTTGGCCCCCAGGGACCCTCAGGATTGAAGAGGAATTAATTCCCCAACTTAAAACGCACCACAGGGCGTGTTTGCACAAATGTCACCTCAGGTCCCGCCCCCTCCCTTCACCACTGTGCAAACACGCCCTGTGGCATGTTTTAAGTTGGGTGGATAAAGTCCCCTTGAATCCTGAGGGTCCCTGGGGTCCAACTAGCCCACGAGGTACCTCCAGTAAGCGCCACAGAGCTGCGTTGCAGAGAGGTGTAAAAAGGGGCGTGGCCGGGACCACCTCTCTGCAACGCAGGCCTGTGGCACTTACTGGAGGTACCTGGTGGGCTAGTTGGCCCCCAGGGACCCCCAGTATTGAAGGGGAATTAATTCCCCAACTTAAAATGCGGCACAGGGCGCGTTTGCAGAGTGTTGCTGGGAGGGGGCGGGCCTCCGGCACGATCGCGTGTTTTTTAAAATTATTTTTTGGGGAAGGGGGGCTATGTGGCCCCCCTTCTTTTTACTTTTTTTGGGCATTGGAGACCCCATCCCCCAGGGCCTGACCCCTATTAAAAAAAAATATATATATATATTAACGGGAAGGGGGCCGCATGGGCCCCCCTCCAGTGGCCAATTCCGGCCCCGGGGACCCCATCCCCCGGGGCATGGCCAAATATTTTTTTTATTATTATGGAGGGGGGCTGCGTGGCCCCCCTCCTCAGGCCAATTATGGCCCCAGGGACCCCATCCCCCGGGGCCGGCCTTTGCATGATTTATTATTATTTTTTTTAAATTATTATTGGGGAGGGGGGCCGCGTGGCCCCTCTCCCGGGCCACTCCTTGCCCCGGGGACCCCATCCCCCAGGGCCTGGCCTCTCGTTGGGGACCGTGGGGGGAGCCCCAATGCCCCCACGGTCCCAGCCGGCTCCCTACCTCCTGCGGGAGCCAGCATTGCTTTCCACACGGGGAGCTGCTAACATGCAGCTCCCCGTGTGGAAAGCAATCTGGTTTGGATTTTGGAAGAGAGAGCAGGTTTCCTGCTCTCTTCCAAAATCCAAACCACAGTTTGCTATGGCAGGCGGGAGCCGCGAGGCTCCCGCCCTGCCATAGCAAACAGCAGTGACCCGGGGGTGGGCACCCCGGGACACTGCAGGAGCCGGCCCTGGGGGGTGGCGGTTCCCAGGACCATCACTGGCTCCCGGAGGGGGGCCGCGCGGCCCCCCTCCCATCCAAAGCACAGCCCCGGGGAGGTGGTGGTCCCCGGAGCTCGGGGGGTCTGTAACGGACCCCCAAATTTGCATTTTAGTGCCCCGGGGAGGTGGCGGTCCCCGGGGCGTGTGGGGGGGCTTGAGCCCCCCCACACAGGTTTAATTATTTATTTTAAAAACCCCAGGGGGTGGCGGTCCCTGGGGCAGTGGGGGCCATGTGCCCCCGCAAATAATTAATAAAAGCCCCGGGGGTGGCGGTCCCCGGGGCTTGGGGCCTTTGAGGCCCCCCACACATTTAAAATTAGCCCCGGGGTGGCGGTCCTCGGGGCTGGGGGGCTGCGTGCCCCCCGCAACTATGTAATCAAGCCCCGGGGGTGGCGGTCCCCGGGGCAGTGTGGGGAGATTGGGGCCCCCCCACACATTTTGTTCACTGCCCCCGGGACCTGGCCCACCCGGGGGCTTCATTACAACGAAGCGCGGAAGTCCGCGCTTCGTTTTTTTTTTTTTTCCGGCCGGATTCGCGCACCCAGCGCAAATTCGGCCGATTTTGTTTTTAAAAAAATGCTTTTTTGGGCCCTGGGGGCCTTGTGGGACCCCCTGAGCAGGCCTAGGGGGTCAGGGTGTTTCTACCCTGCCCCCTTTTCTTGTTTTACGCAATTGTTTTTCTGTTTTCTTGTGAGTCGGTTCTACCGAGGCACAAGATGGCTGCCAACACTTCCTGGTTTGGAGTGTTGACAGCCAATTAGAATGAAGCTCGTGATCGGGAGGGTGCGCGGATCCACCGTGCCTCTAAATATTGAAACTTTTATTTTTGATTTTCTCAGCAACTACAGAACGGATTTACACCATTTAAGAAAAAGAGTTCTTTCTGAAACAAGGGCTACCTTTGTGCCAAATTTGGTGTAATTCCGTTCAGCAGTTCCAACTGTAGCCGTGTCTAAAGTTTCCTATGGGAATTAACATGGAGAAAACACGTTTTGGGACCCCCCTTTTTTCTCGACCCCCGCTTGCTGAATCACCCCGAAACGTTCAAAACAGGAGCTGACCAGAGCGCCCCACTAGTTTTGAAAATTTCGCAATGATTTGTCAACCGGCGCCAAAGTTATTGGGAAAAGAAAAACCGCTTTTTGAATAGAAACAAGGTCCTAACTAAAACTACCTACTGGCGACCGCCAGTAGGTAATATATATATATATATATATATATATATATATATATATATTCACTGAAAAAACCATAGGTTTCAGGGGCGTTATAGTTAGTTGGACATTTCACTCGTACAAAACCATAGAAATTCCCCCGTTATAGTTAGTTCAGCTAACTATAACTCGCGCGCCCGCAATGCACTGCTGATGACGTCACATATTACATCACTCATGACATGGTCAGTGACATCACTCATGACATCACTCATGACATCTCAAATGACATCACTGATGACATCACTGATGACATCACTGATGACATCATCCTTGTGATAGAGTGGCAGACCTCCTCTCACCCTAATATAACCTTTGATACACACACTCAAAAATACAAACTAACATTTTCAAAACAATGGACATACCAATACCAGTTACAACACACCTATTCAGTAATTCCAAGATCTACACACACATCCACTCATTCACCAACAGACCCTATACAGTCACTCATAGATGTACTCACTCATCATATGTACTCATACACCTATACATCCTGTTACACACCGCCACTCATCCATAGAGTTACTCACACACATAGTCACACATGCAAACAAAGTATCAAACATCCATTTACTTGCATATACAGTTATACACACACTACCACACTTACTTCTACAGAAACTTACACATACTTACTCTCTTAAACAATCACTTATAGAAACACCTACTTATTTGTACAGGAACTCTTCCAATCTCTCACTCTCACATATACTCACTTATATACACCAATACTCACATATACTAGTTTAAAACATATGTAGTTACTCATAAAGACACTATTGAGACAGTCATTCACTCACTAACACACCCATACACATACTCATCCACCTATACAGTCCTGCACACATGCTGTCTTCAACACATACAAACAGTGAGTCACTCATTCATGCATCTATGCACTAAGTAATACCCCCACCGAACCATACAGACACTCATACTGATACTCAAAAAACCAACTAATAACCCATATAGACACTCATGTAGCTACTCACCAACCCATGCAGCCACTTATACACAAAGTGAGAGACTGATACAGATATTTTCATATTTAAACATTACTCACTAACCCATGTATTCACTAAGATACACTTAGTCAGTTATACAATCAATTTTACAAAACAAAATCATCCATTTAGACACTTATATACCCATTTATTCTTCCATCGACCTTGAGATATACATATATAAAACATATTTAATTTTCAGAAAAACACACATTCACTGGATGATGTCATCAGTGATGTCATCAGTGATGTCATTTGAGATGTCATCAGTGATGTCATGAGTGATGTCACTGACCATGTCATGAGTGATGTAATATGTGACGTCATCAGCAGTGCATTGCGGGCGCGCGAGTTATAGTTAGCTGAACTAACTATAACGGGGGAATTTCTATGGTTTTGTACGAGTGAAATGTCCAACTAACTATAACGCCCCTGAAACCTATGGTTTTTTCAGTGAATTTCTAAGGTTTTTTTAAATGCTAATTTCTAACTATAACGTGCCTGAAACCTATGGTTTTTTCAGTGAATTTCTAAGGTTTTTAAATGCTAATTTCTAACTATAACGTGCCTGAAACCTATGGTTTTTTCAGTGAATATATATATATTTATTATACTATGTATACATGTGAAAATGTCTCGGTCCCCTGTTTGCCTCGGTGGCACGGAAAAAATGGGTGGAACTGACGTCAGCACGCCGACGAGGTTCTCTTATGGCTCCGATGATGTCATACGGTGTCGCGAGCGGAGCCGTGCTATTATGACGTCCTCGTTGACGTGGGAGAGCTAGGAAAGAATTTCTGTGGAATGCTGGTGCAGGGGATATTCACCTAAGTGTTCAGGCTAGTCCTTTGGGAGCAACTGTTTATGTTGCCACTCCAGAAACCGAAACCAGTGATCCGAGGGCAGAGGCCCTGCAGATTGCACACGAGGTGGGGTGCCCAGTCGTGTGCACCGGCGGGGCAGCGAAGTGACAAGCACCACAACCCACAAAAAAGGTAACGAGGGCACTGAATAACACAGGATCTTCTCTTTGTATCTGGCAGGAACAACGAAGTTAAAATGCCCTAGTACCAAAATGTAGAATTAGTGCTACAACGGTCTTCAAGAGGACCTGCGATGCCGCTTCTGCCTCCCGTACCCTGGAGGTGGCGCATGGGTCACGCGGTACGGTCATACTGCGGTGGGACGCACACTCGTTGACCTCTCATGGCACTGCTCCACACTTCAGGGAGGACGCTTTCCATTAGCTATGTTTTCTGATGACATGTCGCGCCGGCCCCGTCCAACAACAGAACTCCTTTAGATCCAAACAGACTCTTCCACTCTCTCACCGGAAGTGAAACCAGGCCACGCGGACACTTTCACAATACAACAGCCGGGAATGCACTTTTCGGTAAAAAAAACACATTCCTCCCTCCTAATTAATCAAATAAACGTCTCACTGAAGAACAGGGGCCAGCTTCGATCGGTAAACAGCCGTTACAACGACTTTTTACTTTGCGATACCATTACAACGCATGCATTACCACGCATGCGTTGTACATCACGAAGTCATTACTACGCATTTTTTAGAACGCATGGTCATTTACCACGCATGCCTTTACAACGAATTTTGTTGTAAAGGTATGTATGGTAAATGACCATGCGTTCTAAAAACATGTAGACGATCCATGTCGTTGTAAGGAAACAGAGGCTGTTCCGTTTCCTCACAACGACGTGCACCGCCCCTCAGAGACGACGTGAAGCAGGAACCACGAGGAGAGAGGAACCACGAGGAGTGAGAGGTAAGGGGGATTGGGCATGGGGGTTTCTTTTCTAGGGTTTAGGGTAGTGCAGTGGTGTTTGGGTGGTGTAGGGGGTCGTGCTGGGGGTAGTGTTTTAGGGTTTAGGGTAGTGCAGTGGTGTTTGGGTAGTGTAGGGGGTCGTGCTGGGGGTAGTGTTTTAGGGTTTAGCGTAGTGCAGTAGTGTAGGGGGTCATGCTGGGGGTAGTGTTTTAGGCTTTAGGGTAGTGCAGTGGTGTATGGGTAGTGTAGGGGGTCGTGCTGGGTTAGTGTTTTAGGGTTTAGGGTAGTGCAGTGGTGTTTGAGTAGTGTAGGGGGTCATGCTGGTGGTAGTGTTTTAGGGTTTAGGGTAGTGCAGTGGTGTTTGTGTAGTGTAGGGGGTCATGCTGGGCATAGTGTTTTATGGTTTAGGGTAGTGCAGTGGTGTTTGGGTAGTGTAGGGGGTCGTGCTGGGGGTAGATTTAGGGTTTAGGGTAGTGCAGTGGTGTTTGGGTAGTGTAGGGAGTCGTGCTGGGGGTAGTGTTTTAGGGTTTAGGGTAGTGCAGTGGTGTTTGTGTAGTGTAGGGGGTTGTGCTGGGGGTAGTGTTTTAGGGTTTATGTTAGTGCAGTGGTGTTTGGGTAGTGTAGGGGTAGTGCTGGGGTAGTGTTTTAGGATTTAGGGTAGTGCAGTGGTGTTTGTGTAGTGTAGGGGGTAGTGCTGGGGGTAGAGTTTTAAGGTTTAGGGTAGTGCAGTGGTGTTTGGGTAGTGTAGGGGTTCATGCTGGGTGTAGTGTTTTAGGGTTTAGGGTATGGCAGTGGTGTTTGGGTAGTGTAGGGGGTCATGCTGGGGGTCGATTTAGGGTTTAGGGTAGTGCAGTGGTGTTTGTGTTGTGAGGGGGTCGTGCTGGGGGTAGTGTTTTAGGGTTTAGAGTAATGCAGTGGTGTTTGTATAGTGTAGGGGGGTTTAGGGTAGTGCAGTGGTGTTTGTGTAGTGTAGGGGGTCATGCTGGGGGTTGTGTTTTAGGATTTAGGGTAGGGCAGTGGTGTTTGTGTAGTGTGGGGGTAGTGTTTTAGGGTTTAGGGTAGTGCAGTGGTGTTTGTGTAGTGTAGGGGGTCATGCTGTGGGTAGTGTTTTAGGGTTTAGGGTAGTGCAGTTGTGTTTATGTAGTGTACGGGGTCGTGTTTTAGGGTATAGGGTAGTGCAGTGGTGTTTGGGTAGTGTAGGGGGTCATGCTGGGGTTAGTGTTTTAGGGTTTAGGGTAGTGCAGTGGTGTTTGGGTAGTGTAGGGGGTCGTGCTGGGGGTAGTGTTTTAGGGTTTAGGGTAGTGCAGTGGTGTTTGTGTAGTGTGGGAGGTCATGCTGGGGGTAGATTTAGGGTTTAGTGTAGTGCAGTGGTGTTTAGGTAGTGTAGGGAGTCGTGCTGGGGGTAGTGTTTTAGGGTTTAGGGTAGTCCAGTGGTGTTTGTGTAGTGTAGGGGGTCATGCTGGGGGTAGTGTTTTAGGGTTTAGGGTAGTGCAATGGTGTTTGTGTAGTGTAGGGGGTAGTGTTTTAGGTTTTAGGGTAGTGCAGTGGTGTTTGTGTACTGTAGGGAGTCGTGCTGGGTTCTAGTGTTTTAGGGTTTAGGGTAGTGCAGTGGTATTTGTGTAGTGTAGGGGGTAGATTTAGGGTTTAGGGTAGTGCAGTGGTGTTTGGGTAGTGTAGGGGGTCATGCTGGGGGTAGTGTTTTTGAGTTTAGGGTAGTGCAGTTGTGTTTGGGTAGTGAAGGGGGTCGTGCTGGGGGTAGTGTTTTAGGGTTTAGGGTAGTGCAGTGAAGTTTGGGTAGTGTAGGGGTCAACCAACATGAATTTGTCCTTGTGTGATGTAACCAATGCTCAGGTAAAGCACTCCAATACCTGACCAGTCTGCACTATATAAAACTGCAAAAAAACAAAAAATAAAAAGTGTTTTGCACACTTCTGTCATTGGGCTATACGTGGGCTACCTCTGGGTGCTATTTGTGCTACATTTGGGCTCTTTTTTCTCTGGTGGCCATCTTGGGAGACTTATTTGTTATGAAGTTTCCTAATTTCCTCATTTACTACAGTCTCCTCAGTAGGAAATGCTTTCAGTTTTTACTTTGATTCCATCAAGAAGGCATTCAGATGTGTCACACATTTGCCATAAATTCAGAATGTTAGCACTCTAGTTGTTCATTAGATCACTGTAGTAAAGCTACTGCTCACCAAGGAGTTAACTGGAAGTCTACTCCTGGTATTGAAAGTGATTGTTTCAGTCTGCATGTCAGAATTTTCTAATGAAATAGAAGAGGATTTGAGATCTCACTTAAAACATGCCTTAAATTTTCTTTTGCAGCACTAACCATAATTTCTATGGCAAAATGAACCCCCTCATTTTGTTCCTTTTTAAATTAAATGTTTTAAGTGTTACCAGTTTATTCCAATCAAGATGGCTTCAGGTGTGCCATACTTTTGTCATAAGTAAGGCTGTTAGCACTCTAGTTGTTCTTTAGAACACTCTGGGAAGCTGCAGTAGAACACAAAGGCATCAACTGACAGGCTGCTCCTGTTGAAATATAACAGGAAGATATTTGAGATCTCACTTAAAACATGTCCTAATTTTTCTTTCTACAGCACTAACCATAATTTCTATGGCAAAATGAACCCCCTCATTTTGTTCCTTTTTAAATTAAATGTTTTAAGTGTTACCAGTTTATTCCAATCAAGATGGCTTCAGGTGTGCCATACTTTTGTCATAAGTAAGACTGTTAGCGCTCTAGTTGTTCTTTAGAACACTCTGGGAAGCTGCAGTAGAACACAAAGGCATCAACTGACAGGCTGCTCCTGTTGAAATATAACAGGAAGATATTTGAGATCACACTTGAAACATGTCCTAATTTTTCTTTCTACAGCACTAACCATAATTTCTATGACAAAATGAACCCCATCATTTTGTTCCTTTTTAAATTAAATGTTTTAAGTGTTACCAGTTTATTCCAATCAAGATGGCTTCAGGTGTGCCATACTTTTGTCATAAGTAAGGCTGTTAGCACTCTAGTTGTTCTTTAGAACACTCTGGGAAGCTGCAGTAGAACACAAAGGAATCAACTGACAGTCTCTGCCATTGTTGGATGTACATGTTTTACTGAGAATGTCAGACTTCATTCTCACATGACTGAGAAAGATAATGTGAATTTACAGAAAATATGCTCTCATTTTAGCTTCTGGAGCACCTTCCAAAACTGTATGGGACAAGCATGTGAAAATAGTTTTCTCTCAAACATGATTCATGATATCCCAGCAGAAGGTTTTTCACAGGGTAAAATCACCTTAGAACACACCACAATTCCTGAAATTAGTATGGTACCATCAACAAATGAATTCCAATGTAACTAAAGTCTGTTATCACCCTTTATAGTTCTCCTTTTGGTAACCCTCAAAATCTTCGATTCACTACAATGCATTTCAATGGGGTACTATCATTTATATTGGTCCCAAGATGGCTGCCAGCAATTCCAGGATGAAGTGCTGACAGCCAATCAGATCTCACGATGACATGTGTGGTTAGGCTCCGCCCAGATATATATGTGTTTTTACTTTTGATTTTCTCAGCAACTACTGAACGGATTTACACCATTTAACAAAAGGGTTCTTTCTGAACCAAGAACTACCTCTTTGCCAAATTTGGTGTAATTCCGTTCAGCAGTTCGGGCTGTAGCCTTGCATAAAGTTTCCTATGGGAAATTGATTTTTTGACTCTTATTTTTTAATTTCTCCGCAACTACTGAACGGATTTACACCATTTAACAAAAGGGTTCTTTCTGAACCAAGAACTACCTCTTTGCCAAATTTTGTGTAATTCCGTTCAGCAGTTCGGGCTGTAGCCGTGGCTAAAGTTTCCTATGGGAAAATGAAGGGGGAAAACACGTTTTGGGACCCCCCTTTTTTCTCGGCCCCCGCTTGACGAATCACCCCAAAACTTTCAGGGTAGGAGCGGACCGGAGCGGGCCATAAAGTTTGAAAATTTCGCGAAGATTCGTCAACCGACGCAAGAGTTATTTCAAATAGAATGTTGCGGATTTCCTATGGAAAATAGGTCCTAACTATAACTATCTACTGGCGACCGCCAGTAGATAATATATATATATATATATATATTCACTGAAAAAACCATAGGTTTCAGGGACGTTATAGGTACAAATTAGCATTTAAAAAACCTTTGAAATTCACTGAAAAAACCATAGGTTTTAGGGACAGTTATAGTTAGTTGGACATTGCACTCGTACAAAACCCGTGAAATTCCCCGTTATAGTTAGTCCAGCTAACTATAACTCGCGCCCCGCAATGCACTGCTGATGACGTCACATATTACATCACTCATGACATGGTCAGTGACATCACTGATGACATCACTGATGACATCTCAAATGACATCACTGATGACATCACTGATGACATCATCCAGTGACTGTGTGTTTCTCTAAAGTTTAAATATTTTTAATATATATATGAAAAGACGTATTGAAGAATGAGTGGGTGTGTAAGTGTCTGTATGGATGATTTAGTAGGTGCGTGACTGACTGTATAAGTGAGTGATTTAACGTATCTTACTGAATGCATGGGTTAGTGACTAAACTGGGTGAATGTCTGTATCCGTCTGTCTGTTGCTGTGTAAGTGGCTGCATGTGTTTGTGAATAGCTACATGAGTGTCTATTTGAGTTATTGAATGCTTGTGTGAGTATCTGTATGGGTGCCTGAGTGTTTGTGTGGGAGGGGTGTGTGCGACTCTGTGCATAGATGTGTGAGTGGGTGATTCACTGGGTGGATGGTTTCAAGAGTGCATCTGTGATAGACTGTATGGGTGGGTAAGTGTGTGTAAGAGTGTGTTAGTGAGTGAATGTATGTCCCAGTGGTACATGTGTGAGTAACTACATATGTGAAAGGCAGTATATATGTGTGTTGGAGTATATAAATAGCTATAAGCGAGAGTGACTGATTGTGATAGTGGCTGTATGGATGAGTGTGTGCTTGTATCAGTGATTGTATAAGAGCGTAAGAATGTGCTAGTATTTGTATGAGTAAGTGAGCTGGTGTGTGTATAACTGTATAGGTGAGTAAATGGTAGTGTGTTTAATTATTTGCATGACTGACTAGGTGTGTGAGTACCTCTATGGATGAGTGGCGGTGTTTGAGTGTCTATATAGGAGTATGAGTGCATATGATAGTCCTGTACTGAGTGACCGTAAGTATGAGTGACTGTACGGGTGAGTGAGTGGATGTGTGCGTAGACCTAAGAATCAGTGTGTGGGTATGTAGTTATTGGTGTTGGAGTGTCTATGGTTTTGCGAATGGCATTCTGTAATTTAGATTGGGTGTATCAAAGGTTATATTAGGGTGTGAGAAGATGCATGAAATTATCACACGGATGATGTCATCAGTGATGTCATCAGTGATGTCATTTGAGATGTCATCAGTGATGTCATCAGTGATGTCACTGACCATGTCATGAGTGATGTAATATGTGACGTCATCAGCAGTCCATTGCGGGGGCGCGAGTTATAGTTAGCTGGACTAACTATAACGGGGGAATTTCACGGGTTTTGTACGAGTGCAATGTCCAACTAACTATAACTGTCCCTAAAATCTATGGTTTTTTCAGTGAATTTCAAAGGTTTTTTAAATGCTAATTTGTAACTATAACGTCCCTGAAACCTATGGTTTTTTCAGTGAATTTCAAAGGTTTTTTAAATGCTAATTTGTAACTATAACATGTCTGAAACCTACGGTTTTTTCAGTGAATTTCAAAGGTTTTGTAAATGACAATTTTTAAATGTATTAATTGTAATATAAATTTTTTTAATACTGATTTACTACATTTTTAGAAACAATTTTATATAACATATTTTATTTTTTAAATTACATTGTAATTACATTATACATTACATTACAAAAAATACTTCCTCAGAATGAATTACTTTAGTTTAAATACTTTGCACATAGGCAATAGACTTTTAAGTACAGTAGTTACAGTTGTTGCAATGGGCAACACATTTTCAAACACAATGCAACATTCAGCTCAATGTGAATTTCTAGTTAAATGCAATTAGTTACTTTATGGATTACTTTTCTAACCACAGGACTGGATCCTAGATTCAGTCCTGGCACATCTCCTGTAAACAGTTGAGTAAAAGCGTTTTGGTTACACTCGTGATTTTTAAGGAATATTATTGTATTTTAAAAGTTGACACTTAGAAACTTTTTCTCATAGAATGACCAATGTTATCCTATGGAAGGAAATTCACTTAGGAGGTAAAAACTGTTATCGTTACTTTTTGTTACTCAGTGTTGGATCCTGGTTCCAGCACTGGTGCATCTCCTGTAAACAGTTGAAAGAATGCGTTTAAGTCATACAGGCGATTTTTAAGGAATATTTGTAGTTTGTGAAAATCGACACTTTGAAACTTTTCTGCTGAAAACCAGACAATGGATTCCTATGGAAGAAAATATAAGTTACTGGTAAGTACGGTTAAAATTACTTTTCAGGACCAGTACTGGGCTGAAAGATGCAGCACTGAGGTCTCTCCTGATAACAGGTGAGTAAATCGGAATTCGTATTTCGGCTGATTTTAGAGGAATATTTTAAAGTTCCAAAACTCCACACTTAGAAGAATTTCCAAGTGAAACCAGTCAATGTTAGCCTATGGAAGGAAATTCAAGTTACTGGTAAGTACGGTTAAAATTACTTTTCAGGACCAGTACTGGGCTAAAAGATACAGCACTGAGGTCTCTCCTTATAACAGGTGAGTAAATCGGAATTCGTATTTCGGCTGATTTTAGAGGAATATTTGTATGTTTCAAAAATCAACACTTAGAAACTTTTTCAGCAAAAAGAAGGCAATGATATCCTATGGAAGGAAATTCAAGTTACTGGTAAGTACGGTTAAAATTACTTTTCAGGACCAGTACTGGGCTGAAAGATGCAGCACTGAGGTCTCTCCTTATAACAGGTGAGTAAATCGGAATTCGTATTTCGGATGATTTTAGAAGAATATTTGCACAATGGTGAAGGGAGGGGGCGGGGCCTGAGGTGACATCTGTGCAAACGCGCCCCGTGGCGCGTTTTAAGTTGGGGGATTAAGTCCCCCTGAATCCTGAGGGTCCCTAGGGGCCAACTAGCCCACCAGGAACCTCCAATATGCGCCAGGGGGCTGCGTTGCAGAGACGTGTAGAGAGGCCACACCCCTTTTACACCTCTCTGCAACGCAGCTCTGTGGCGCTTTCTGGATGTACCTGTTGGGCTAGTTGGCCCCAGGGACACTCAGGATTGAAGGGGATTTAATTCCCCATCTTAAAACGCGCCACGGGGCCTGTTTGCACACATGTCACCTGAAGCCCCGCCCCTCCCTTCACCACTGTGCAAACGCGCCCGTGGCGCGTTTTAAGTTGGGGGATTAAGTCCCCTTGAATCCTGAGGGTCCCCGGAGTCCAACTAGCCCACCATATACCTCCAAAAGCGCCACAGAGCTGCGTTGCAGAGAGGTGTAAAAGGGGCGTGGCCTCTGTACACCTCTCTGCAAGGCAGCCCCTGGCGCATACTGGAGGTTCCTGGTGGGCTAGTTGGCCCCAGGGACCCCAGTATTCAAGGGGAATTCGTTCCCCCTCTGCAAATGCACCAGGGGGCGCGTTTGCAGAGTGGTGAAGGAAAAGGGCGGGGCCTGCAAGCCCGATCGTTTAAAAAAAAAAAGATTTTTGGGTGGCCCCCCTTCCTTTTTTCTCTTTTTGGGCCCTGGGGACCCCATCCCCCAGGGCCTTACCCCTTTTTTTAAATTACAAAAAAAAACGGGAAGGGGGCCGCGTGGCCCCCTTCCCTGGGCCTGTATTGGCCCCGGGGACCCCATCCCCCGGGGCATGGCCTCTATATTTATTATTTTGAGGGGGCAGCGTGGCCCCCTCCTCTGGCCATTTTAAGGCCCCGGGGACCCCATCCCCGGGGCCGGCCTTTGATTTAAAAAAAAATTCTCTTTTTTGGGGAGGGGGCCACATGGCCCCCCTCCCGAGCCACTACTTGCCCCGGGGACCCCATCCCCCGGGGCTGGCCCTCTCCATTGGGGACTGTGGGGGTCACCAATCCCCCACAGTCCCGCCGGCTCCCGCGTCCCTTGGGAGCCGGCATTGCTTTCCACATGGGGAGCTGCTAAGATGCAGCTCCCCATGTGGAAAGCAATCTGCTTTGGATATTGGAAGAGAGAGCAGGTTTCCTGCTCTCTTCCAATATCCAAGCAGTTTGCTATGGCAGGACGGGAGCCGCGAGGCTCCCGTCCTGCCATAGCAAACTACAGTGTCCCGGGGGTAGGCACCCCGGGACACTGCAGGAGCCGGCCCTGGGGGTTGGTGGTCCCCAGGGCCATCAAGGGCTCCAGGAGTGGGGCCGCGCGGCCCCCTCCCATTCAGTACACAGCCCCGGGGAGGTGGTGGTCCCCGGGGCTCTGGGGTCCGTAACGGACCCCCATATTAAATGTTTAGTGCCCCGGGAGGTGGCGGTCCCCGGGCGAGTGGGGGCTGGAGCCCCTCCACACAGGTTTTATAATGTATAAAAAAAGCCCCGGGGAGGTGGTGGTCCTCGGGGCTGCGGGAGGGCTCAGAGCCCTCCCGCACCATTTTTAAAAAAGCCCCGGGGGTGGCGGTCCCCGGGGCTTGAGGGCCCTTGAGGCCCCCACACATTAAATTATCCCCCCCACCATGCCCCCGGGACTTGGCCCACCCGGGGCCAATGACATCGAGCGCGGGAGCCCGCGCTCGATTTTCCGGCAGGATTCGCGCACCCTGAGCGCATCCTGCCGATTTAAAATTTTTTTTTTTTTTTTTGCCCAGGGGGTCCTTGTGGGACCCCCTGAGCAAACCTAGGGGTCAGGGTGTTTCTACCCTGCCCCCTTTGTGCGCTTTGCGCACTTGTTTCTGTCCCTCGGAGGGACAAAATGGCTGCCAACATTTCCTGAATCGGAATGTTGACAGCCAATTAACATGCAGCTCGTGATCGGGACGGTGCGCTCAGGGTGCGCCTAGGGTACGCGGACCCTACTCGGCCATAGATATCACTAACTTTTTACTTTTCATTTTCTCAGCAACTACTGAACGGATTTACACCATTTAACAAAAGGGTTCTTTCTGAACCAAGAACTACCTGTTTGCCAAATTTGGTGTAATTCCGTTCAGCAGTTCGGGCTGTAGCCGTGTCTAAAGTTTCCTATGGAAAAATGCATGGGGAAAACGCGTTTTGGGACCCCCTTTTTCTCGGCCCCCGCTTGACGAATCCCCCGAGACTTTCAGGGTAGGAGCGGACCGGAGCGGGCCACAAAGTTTGAAAATTTTGCGAAGATACGTCAACCGGCAAGAGAGTTATTTCAAATAGAATGTCGCGGATTTCCTATGGATAATAGGTTGTAACTATAACTATCTACTGGCGACCGCCAGTAGATAATATATATATATATATATATATATATATATATATATATATATATATATATATAACATTCTTAAACTTTTAAGAAAAACTCAGTCACTGGATGATGTAATCAGTGATGTCATCAGTGATGTCATTTGAGATGTCATCAGTGATGTCACTGACTATGTCATTAGTGATGTAACGTGTGACATCATCAGCAGTGCATTGTGGGGGCGCGAGTTATAGTTAGCTCAGCTAACTATAACGGCCAAATTTCTCTGTGTTTGTACGAGTGAAATGTCAACCTAACTATAACATCCCTGAAACCTGTGTTTTTTCAATGAATATATATATATATATCTATATATATATATATATATATCCAAACTCCAATCCTTTAATACGTGTACTTCAAAAAACGAAGCAGGCACGGACTCCACCAAGGTGCGAAAGTTGATTTATTTGATATTACCCTTTCACATAAAGAGGCCACTGCCTCGTCCATGATGCGTTTGGACCACCAACACGCGGTCTTGATCACATAAACGCGCTGCATTAACTATTAGCCTTTCAAAACTCCATGTGTGCCCCCTATTGATGGACATAGTCGACAGACTATACTAAATTGTGAATGCAACGTAATCACAATATACAAATTCATAAATAATTTAAATAAAGATAAATACATCAAGCACATTCATATTCCTGATTAAATTCATTATCACTGGACATGAGCATGTTGTTAAATTGAACTTCTATTTGACTTAAGAAATTGATTTGTTGGTTATAACATATTGTTGAGTATTCTACCATCGTGTCGCCATATTGTTATCTCATATTTGTCATAACATATATCACCTTCGATTTTTAGCTCTATAATCACATCCATTTAATGTTGCATATAACAGTACATCATTATTACATGCATAAATGGTGTGATTTGTGGCCATCGGTTATGGTGGATCACATATTGTTATAGTAGAATACCTCTAATAAGATTTACATCCTGAATATATACATTAACCAAAATATGTTATTGCTCATTATTTGTGCTCTTGCAACCAAGCTTTTGACAGAACATGTTTACATAGATATTCAATGTATGTGAACATATTGCATATATAGGGGCCGATTCCGATCTCGGTCGGAGGCGCACCCAACACCATTCGGTCGGGAAAAAAGCCATGCGAAAGCATGTTTCCCGACCGATCCGTACAGCACACCGAACGAGTAAGTACGATGCGCACAACAGCAAAGAATCCGGCCGAGCCGTACTCACCCAAACCAGGTCCTGTTCCCCGACCGAGGCGAATCCGGAAACGCTGAATCGAGTCGCACGGAAGGGAAAATGCAACTCCGTCCGGCCGAACGAGTACGATGCGCATTCCGTACGCGCCGAACCCGTCGCTACGCACAGCACGTCAAAGCATCCGGGAGAGGCGCACATAAGCTCCGATTCGCGCCACAACACGATCCACGGCTCCGAGACGAACACGCCAGCGACGAGGACGACGCGAAGCGACGAGGACGAGGCGAAGCGACGAGGACGACGCGCAGCAACGAGAAGGACGAACGACACGAACCAACCATGAATCCCTTCGTCCCGATCATACCAATATTCTACATTTACTACCGGAACAGGCACGGACGCGTACGGCGCAGAAGGTAAGCCAGACACCAACCACAAAACACATACAACACGCACACGACACATCACACACACACAGAGGGATGCAGAATATACTGACACCAGCAACAGCAGCACCATAGGGGCGGGATGCCCATCACCAATGCCACATATGCACACAGGGGCCTGAATGCGCACCACCACCCCTACCCAGGGGGGGCTGGATGCCTACCACTACTACCACCCTCACCCAGGGGGGGCTGGATGCCTACCACCACCCTTAGCCAGGGGGGGCAGGATGCCTACCACTACTACCACCCTTACCCAGGGTGGGCAGGATGCCTACCACTA
Source organism: Calotriton arnoldi (assembly GCA_963921515.1). NCBI lineage: Eukaryota > Metazoa > Chordata > Amphibia > Caudata > Salamandridae > Calotriton > Calotriton arnoldi. The sequence goes on along the minus strand of CAWUFW010010419.1, from coordinate 151,258 downwards.
CTACCACCCTTACCCAGGGGGGGCAGGATGCCTACCACTACTACCACCCTTACCCAGGGGGGGCAGGATGCCTACCACTACTACCACCCTTACCCAGGTGGGGCAGGATGCCTACCACTACTACCACCCTTAGCCAGGGGGGGCTGGATGCCTACCACTACTACCACCCTTACCCAGGGGGGGCAGGATGCCTACCACTACGACCACCCTTAGCCAGGGGGGGGCAGGATGCCTACCACTACTACCACCCTTAGCCAGGGGGGGCTGGATGCCTACCACTACTACCACCCTCACCCAGGGGGGGCTGGATGCCTACCACTACCCTTAGCCAAGTGGGGCAGGATGCCTACCACTACTACCACCCTTACCCAGGGGGGCTGGATGCCTACCACTACTACCACCCTCACCCAGGGGGGCTGGATGCCTACCACCACCCTTAGCCAGGGGGCAGGATGCCTACCACTACTACCACCCTTACCCAGGGGGGCAGGATGCCTACCACTACTACCACCCTTACCCAGGGGGGCAGGATGCCTACCACTACTACCACCCTTAGCCAGGGGGCTGGATGCCTACCACTACTACCACCCTTACCCAGGGGGCAGGATGCCTACCACTACTACCACCCTTAGCCAGGGGGGGGCAGGATGCCTACCACTACTACCACCCTTAGCCAGGGGGGGCAGGATGCCTACCACTACTACCACCCTTACCCAGGGGGGGCAGGATGCCTACTACTACTACCACCCTTACCCAGGGGGGCAGGATGCCTACCACTACTACCACCCTTAGCCAGTGGGGGCTGGATGCCTACCACTACTACCACCCTTACCCAGGGGGGGCAGGATGCCTACCACTACTACCACCCTTAGCCAGGGGGGCCAGGATGCCTACCACCACCCTTAGCCAGGGGGGGCTGGATGCCTACCACTACTACCACCCTTAGCCAGGGGGGCAGGATGCCTACCACCACCCTTACCCAGGGGGGCAGGATGCCTACCACTACTACCACCCTTAGCCAGGGGGCTGGATGCCTACCACTACTACCACCCTTAGCCAGGGGGGCAGGATGCCTACCACTACTACCACCCTTAGCCAGGGGGGCAGGATGCCTACCACTACTACCACCCTTACCCAGGGGGGCAGGATGCCTACCACTACTACCACCCTTACCCAGGGGGGCAGGATGCCTACCACTACTACCACCCTTAGCCAGGGGGGCTGGATGCCTACCACTACTACCACCCTTACCCAGGGGGGCAGGATGCCTACCACTACTACCACCCTTAGCCAGGGGGCAGGATGCCCTACCACCACCCTTACCCAGGGGGTAGGATGCCTACCACTACTACCACCCTTAGCCGGGGGGCTGGATGCCTACCACTACTACCACCCTTAGCCAGGGGGGCAGGATGCCTACCACCCTTAGCCAGGGGGGCAGGATGCCTACCACTACTACCACCCTTATTTAGGGGGGCAGGATGCCTACCACTACTACCACCCTTACCCAGGGGGGCAGGATGCCTACCACTACTACCACCCTTAGCCAGGGGGGCTGGATGCCTACCACTACTACCACCCTCACCCAGGGGGGCAGGATGCCTACCACTACTACCACCCTCACCCAGGGGGCTGGATGCCTACCACCACCCTTAGCCAGGGGGGCTGGATGCCTACCACCACTACCACCCTCACCCAGGGGGGCAGGATGCCTACCACTACTACCACCCTTAGCCAGGGGGGCTGGATGCCTACCACTACTACCACCCTCACCCAGGGGGGCTGGATGCCTACCACCACCCTTAGCCAGGGGGGCTGGATGCCTACTACTACTACCACCCTCACCCAGGGGGGCTGGATGCCTACCACTACTACCACCCTCACCCAGGGGGGGCTGGATGCCTACCACTACTACCACCCTTAGCCAGGGGGGGCTGGATGCCTACCACTACTACCACCCCCCTCATAGGATGGACAATGCATGACACAACCAGCACACCACAACCTAGGGAATGCAAGAAGAAGACATCCCCTAACACCATGACAAGCGTGTGTAGACTGTGTCAAATGCCTACAACACCGAACATGACTTTGAACATACAATGTGACCCCCTAGCACATGTGCCACACATATATGTGTGTGGCACCCACAATGCAAGCAGGCCATGACCATTGTGGCAATGGGGTCCAAACCCCCATCATCACAGTGACCAAAATGTAAGTGTGGGGTCCATAGCTGAAGCACACTTTGAACATTGTGGCAATGGGGTCCAAACCCCCATCATCACAGTGACCAAAAGGTAAGTGTGGGGTCCATAGCTGAAGCACACTTTGAGCATTGTGGCAATGGGTTCCAAACCCCCATCATCACAGTGACCAAAATGTAAGTGTGGGGTCCATAGCTGAAGCACACTTTGAACAATGTGGCAATGGGGTCCAAACCCCCATCATCACAGTGACCAAAAGGTAAGTGTGGGGTCCATAGCTGAAGCACATTTTGAACATTGTGGCAATGGGGTCCAAACCCCCATCATCACAGTGACCAAAATGTAAGTGTGGGGTCCATAGCTGAAGCACATTTCGAACATTGTGGCAATGGGGTCCAAACCCCCATCATCACAGTGACCAAAATGTAAGTGTGGGGTCCATAGCTGAAGCACATTTCGAACATTGTGGCAATGGGGTCCTAACCCCCATCATCACAGTGACCAAAATGTAAGTGTGGGGTCCATAGCTGAAGCACATTTCGAACATTGTGGCAATGGGGTCCAAACCCCCATCATCACAGTGACCAAAATGTAAGTGTGGGGTCCATAGCTGAAGCACATTTCGAACATTGTGGCAATGGGGTCCAAACCCCCATCATCACAGTGACCAAAAGGTAAGTGTTGACAAAGAAAGAGGTGCAACTGCCAAACTGCATGGATGATTCCTGGTCACAGAACAACAAACACATCAGTGGCAAAGTAGTGTATGTGTCCCATTGCAACATAAATTGGGGGAGCCAAATCCTGCAGTGCAAATAAGACATACCTTTGGCCATGTGCAGACAAACAACACCCATGGGGGCTGACACCGTCAACAATCATCAATGACACAATGACAGAAGTGACCATCAGAATGCAGACCCACATATTTGCACCAATGGGCACACACATGCAGATACCCTGTGGAGACTGCAGATGTGAGGTGAACAGATACCATACCATGGCAGCAATGGGACACACAAACCATGATCATTGTGCTGAACGATGACCTAGGAGTCCCAGGGACAGCAGGGGAAACCCACCAAACTACATACAGCCAATGGCACACCCAAGATATGCCAATGCAGTGGTGCAGATGCACAAACACAAACAGGCAGACCCACACTGCACATCATACACAAGAGGGGGGGGTGCCAGTGTCCCCAGGCAACCACACAACACATGAGGAGACCTGAATACCAATCATACAGATGTGCATACAGTGCCACACAAAGGTAACTCATGGATCCAAATCCCCTATGTGGGCAAGCAGGCATTGTCAGATGAGAGGGAGCACAAATCACACATGTCACACAGGCACGTAGGGACAGCAACTGACACAGCAAGACACAGACACACCACAGTACCACCCCCAGGGCCCCCACAATGTGGTGACCCTGGGCTGCATTACAATCCCACTGTGATGACAAAGCTAAATGTGGTTCACACTGTGAACCACAGTCATGTGTACTGAGCAACTAACTACCATCACACCTACACAAGCACAAATCAAACAGCATGGCCAGTAAGCCAAGGTCAACATGGAGGCAGGGGCCTAGCCGGGCAACAACTCTCATCTGCACACACTCAACACCACACCCCTCGACCTCCAACAATGTGCAGCAGTGAAGCACACATGCACTGGTGACATTGCACATGCACCCATGACTATTCCAGGATGGTGGGTGGGAACCAAGGTGCAGAAACACATCACACATGGACACTCAACAAGACTCCTGAATGTCTGACACACTGCACACTACGCTGTACATGGACATGACGGCAATACCACACCAACCAATGGGATCCCAGCCACAGTCACACACCAATGAAGAAGCCAAGGTCACCCACAAAGAACACACATAGACAACAACCAACATTGCAGCCCGGACCCTGAGGAGTGCCAGCAGTCACACACACAACGTGTCACAATCACTGAAAGATAACACAAACTGGAAATCACATGACAGGGGCAAACAACAAGTGCCAAGGGGAAACCTGACTGTGACCCATCTGCGTCTGCACACAAACTCAGCCCTGACAGCAAACACACCTATGGGTGACACCCTGATGACCAGTAATGTGCCATGCACCCACATCACAGAGAACCCAGGGAGAAGACTTTGGGGGAACATAGCTCAACTCAGCTAGCATCACAAACAGGTACAACACTAGGGATCACAGCATGCACAGCTAAACGGAAGTGAACACACAGACATGCACATACAACACACACCTTGGGCGCAGGCAATGTCACAGGAGTACACACTGCCATGAGGGGACTCCACTCCTGTGTGAGGAAAGCTGTGTCATATGTTGCCTCAGTAGGGCCCCATCATGTCAGCTGAGCACTTGGTCACACAATCAACAATTAGCACCAAATGAGGGCTCCCGTCACATCAGCCTGGTCATGGAAGTGCCAACGGAATCATCAGCACAGATCCAACACACTTGTATAGCAATGTTGCACTGACAACACAGATGAGTCCTTCCCCATTGATGCCCAAACCTGCATGTCCACTGGAGATGGCCACACGGTCAGGGAAGTAGACGAATTGAACAATGGCAGGCACAACAGATGTGCAGGGGTGGAAGCCACAGATGTGAAATTGCCAATCTAAGTAGGAAATCCCATTGCCAAATACTGAACACATGACACCCTCAGATGCTGCTATGGATGACATGGATACACCACAGAATAGGACACATTCCCCCTGGACCACATGGGTTCCTGCACAGTAACACTTCATTATCATGAGACCAAATATCACCATCACTGCAGCAAGGGCATGGTTAGCATCATCAACATCATGTACATCAGAAGCAAAAGCACTAGAGAACAGAAAGTTGCTTTATTCAGCATATGTGGCATTAAAAGTAGAGGTCCGGTAGAACATAAACAAAGGCCAATGGCCAGTCCATCAACAAAGTCACAAGTGGGTGACAGTGGCAGATGCCACCCTACACATGCCTGCACAAAACCTGGGACAATCCACTAGGAGGGGCAACCGGGGGTAGGCCAGGCACCGCAGGGACAGGATCAGGGCTCACCAGGAGGAAGCAGGGAAGGGGTGGTGGGTGCTGGAGAGCCACTGACAACTGCAGTGGAGGTGTCTGACATGGTGTGTGCCGGCACAACTGGGGGCATGGCTCAGATGTTGTGGGTGCCGGCACGACTGCAGTGGACCCTGCAGATGGAGTGGACAGGTCCGCCACTGCAGTGCCCAAGTCAGACAGGGTGGTAGTGGACTCCACTGCAGTGCCTACCACCAGGGGAGGAGAATGGGGAACAGGCAAGGTGGGCTGGACAGAGGGGAGGACACCCTCACCACATCAGTGGCACAGACAAGCGCAGCGGGGGGTGTGGTGCCGGGAGAGCAAGTGGCAGGGGGAGAAGGCCGGAGCCTCTTGGGGATGGTATATCTGTGGGTGGGGGAACCTGGGGCAGGGTGTGGTGGGGGCACCTGTGGAGTGGGGGCCTGAGGGATGGAGGAAGGAGACCTGGTGCTTGAGCTGCAGGGCGGCGGCGGGGTCTTGCTCTTACCACTCCGGGGGACTTGTGGGTGGGGGCCTCAGTCTGTCTGCGCCTGGGGGAGGGTGTCCGGGGGCGAGAGGCACTCTGCTCCGTGTGGGGGGGCTTCCTCTTCACCCTGGATGCTGGAGCAGCTGGATCGGAGGGGAAGAGGCCGAGGTCACTGAGGAAGAGGTGCTGGGTCTTTGGGGTTGCAGGTGAGGCAAGGGAGGGTGCTTTGGAGGGAGAGGCAACTGAGGACTGCGCAGTGCCCGTGGATGCGTGTGTGTGTACCAGGGCCCCATCCCCTGTGAGTCTGGTTTCAGTCCCCTGACTGTGCGTGCATGTGCGTTTTGTTTGTGGCGTGTGTGTCTGTGTGCTGGACGTGTGTGTGCTGGTGTGTGCCTGTGCCGGTGTGTGTGTGCTTGGGACGGGTAAGGTGCTGGGGAGTGTGGATGGAGCAGAGGCAGGAGGGGTGAGGGACTGTCTGAGGAGGGACACTGCTGCCGTCAGGGAGGAGTCCATGGACCTATTGCCCCTCTGTAGGTCAGACATGCCCGATGAGATGCCCTCCATGAACGACACCAGCTGAGTCAACAGTGCGGTGTGCGCATGGAGGACACTCAGCATGGCTGTCTGCCCTACATGGAGCTGGCGAAGGAGGTACACAGACTCCTCACTCAGGGCAGCAGGGGACACAGGGGCAGGGGGTGCAGTGCCTGGCCCAAAGGAGACACGCTCCCGAACATGGGAGCCTCCACGGACCTGGGGAATGGGAGCCGATGGGAGGGCGGTGGTGGTGCTGGTGGTGGCAGGGACAGCAACACTAGCTGGGGTGTGGTGGCTGCTGACACCCGCCTCCACAAGGGAGTCATCCTCCGAGTTGCTCTGGTCCTCAGCTGAGGTGGATGGTGCTGAGGACTCCTCGGTGTGGCTCCCCTCGCCCTCCGTGCCACTGGGTCCCTCTGACCACTCCTCGGCTGCTGACCCAGTCTGGCTCTCTGGCTCCTCCTGGTCCGTGGAGCTGTCCCCTTCCGTGGCCGTGGATGTATCTGCAAACAATGGGGAAACAGACAGACATCAGTCACCTGCACCAAACGCACACACCACTGTGAGCACAGCACATTACAGAGCAAGCCCTGGCATCATTAGTTGTACATTGCTAAAAGTGCCCTAACTGAACAGGAGAAGCCAATTGTCAGTCTGATGCCAAGCATGGCACTCACATCCCACATGGCCTTGCACCCATCTGTCTGGTGTCTGTTGGATTGCAACACCCCAGTGTGGACACATGCACCAAGTACACAGTAGTTGGACAGTGCAGAGGACACGGTGTGGCATGTGGACATGCACACATCACAGCTCTTGCCACTGAGTCAGTACAGGTTTCCGGATGAAAGGGATGCCCAGAGTCAAATAGGAAATGCATGTGATGCATACCAGCGACAGACACCATGATGCACCCATGTCCTGATAGCCATCGCCACAATGGTGTGCATGTAGCACATGTCACTCCCCTGCAGGACCACCAATAAGTTGACACATGCCATGGCAGAGGCATGACTGCTAAGTCATACATCACTGTGATGTATGACTTGGCAGCCAGACAACAACACTATGCACTGTGTCACAATAGTAGGTCATGGGGAATGCAAGTCCTGGAGCTGCACAAGTGCACATGTACATCCCCCACACAACATCTTAACCCTCATCTGTCCAGGCCATACCTATTGGACATATTGGACATATGGGAGACCTGTGACACTACCCTCTGAACCTGAGCCCCTCACAATTTGCTGTGAATGGGGAACAGCTGCCTGAACTTCACATTCGCATACCCCAGTCTGCACGGGCAGCTGATCAAACACCTATGTGACACACAAGTATCGTCTCCTATGGTCACATCTCCAGGGGCATGCTGAGCCCCTACCAAGAAACACCCCAGCAGTCCTGGCAACTAATCCACAGCACACTGACACAGAGGCAGACACCTGAGGGGTCAAATCACTGTGCACAATGTGTCAGCTGATACACGGGAGTGGGAGTACAGAGTGCATTGCATGGCCTGGAGTAGGCATGACTGTCCTGCTCCACATGAATGAGGGATGTGCCCTGGACAGTGGATAGCTGGCTATGTATGTGTGACACACGTAATCTGCACACTCCTGGGGCCCAAACATTGTTCCCACCCGCTGCATGGGCGTGTGCCACATACCCCAGGCACATGTGGTGGCTCAGCTCAGCAAGTGGACCGCATATCAAAGCAACACGTAGATCACATGTCCGAACACAGGCGTTGTGTGAACAATGGACCCACCCATGATGCCCACAACAGAGTTAGGGAAACAGATGCTGTCCCCCACCTTTAGTGAAGCAAACTGCAAGGACACAGTCCCAAGTGACACAATTCCCTGAATGTAAGGGTCACACCTGGGTATCAGATGAGCAGTGGGCAGTGCACAATAGAGGGACATGGCTCCTGGACAACATGACTGCTGCACTGTGGCAGTTGAACCAGGCCAGAGGAGGGCACAAAGCATGTAATACAGAGTTCACAGTGCAGTCTTTGACTCACCCCCTCCTTGCTGCTGTCTGGCCTTCAGCTGCCCATCCAGGTCTGGAAACACCACCGCCAGGATCTGGAGCATGTGGGGGTTCAGGGTCCGTGTTCCGCCCCTCCTGCGAGGAGGCGACAGCTTCAGCTGGACCCGTGCAATCCTCCGGGTCCAGCCCCGAAGGTCCTGCCACCTCTTCTGGCAGTTGCGGATCCGGCGCTTGTAGACCCCCACGGACCGGACGGCCCGGACGATGTCCTTCCAGATCTGTCAGGATGACAAAGTGAAAAGGCCATTACTACACATGCAACATATCCGTGCATGACACAGTTGTATATACATGTCTCAATCACAGGGGCACATGATGTACACAGGCAGTGCAAAGCTGCCCATGGACAGTTTGCCAGACGTCACTACATGGTATCATTGCATGGGAAGTAAAACCTTGTTCAAATGCACTGTCACTGCACCATACCTGTCCAGTGCATGTCACTACACACTATGGGGGGTGACAACTACTCAGTGAGCCTGCTAGCCAGTGGCGTGCAGACTTCCAGCCTTGCTAGTCAGACAAAATGCACATTCAGAAAGGCAGTGCACAGAACACTCACCTGCTCCCCTGGTGTCCCATACAGCTTGCTGTACTGTGGAAGTAGGCTGTCCAGCAGGGCCTGGTTCTCTTCAAGGCTGAAGGCTGGGGCTCTCTCCACAGTACGTGCCATTGCAGGGTCCAGAGGGGCAGAGACAGCAGCAGTGCAGTGGCAGATGTCATCCTGGAGCATGTAGTGCAGGCAAGTGAGCTCTCAGGGGAACAGCCAGCAATATATATGTGCTGGAGAGGCAGATACTGTCCCTTGTGTCCAAAGTGATAGGTCCAAGTCGTTTGCATCTTCTGAATCTGGCCAATCCATGGAATAGCAGCACCAAAACACGCCCACAGCATCCTTCAAATCTTCAACTTCATGACATACATGATTTTGCAACATTGTTGTGGGTGACCAACTGATTTTCCAGCAACCGACTCGTTCGAAATTCGAAAACGCGTCCGTTGCCAGGCAAGCCCATTGTCAATGGGTGCGCACCGATCGGTCCATTGCGGTACAACGCGTACAGGGGTACAACGCGTACCCCACACATTGAATGCAATGGGCCGGCCGGAGGCACCGATCGGTCCATTGCAGTACAACGCGTACAGGGTACAACGCGTACCCGCACACATTGAATGCAATGGGCCGGCTGGGGGCACCGATCGGTCCATTGCAGTACAACGCGTACAGGGGTACAACGCGTACAGGGGTACAACGCGTACCGCGACACATTGAATGCAATGGGCCGGCCGGAGGCACCGATCGGTCCATTGCAGTACAACGCGTACAGGGGTACAACGCGTACAGGGTACAACGCGTACCCGCACATTGAATGCAATGGGCCGGCCGGGGCACCGATCGGTCCATTGCATTTCAACGCGTACAGGGGTACAATGCGTACCGCGCACATTGAATGCAATGGGCCGGCCGGAGGCACCGATCGGTCCATTGCAGTACAACGCGTACAGGGGTACAACGCGTACAGGGTACAACGCGTACCCGCACACATTGAATGCAATGGGCCGGCCGGAGGCACCGATCGGTCCATTGCAGTTCAACGCGTACAGGGGTACAACGCGTACCCGCACACATTGAATGCAATGGGCCGGCCGGAGGCACCGATCGGTCCATTGCAGTACAACGCGCTACAGGGGTACAACGCGTACAGGGGTACAACGTGTACCCGCACACATTGAATGCAATGGGCCGGCCAGAGGCACCGATCGGTCCATTGCAGTACAACGCGTACAGGGGTACAACGCGTACAGGGGTACAACGCGTACCCGCACACATTGAATGCAATGGGCCGGCCAGAGGCACCGATCGGTCCATTGCAGTACAACGCGTACAGGGGTACAACGCGTACAAGGGTACAACGCGTACCCGCACACATTGAATGCAATGGGCCGGCCGGGGCACCGATCGGTCCATTGCAGTTCAACGCGTACAGAGGTACAACGCGTACCCGCACACATTGAATGCAATGGGCCGGCCGGGGGCACCGATCGGTCTATTGCAGTACAACGCATCACTGTACATGTGACTGGCATATGTCAGCATGCCTGTCTCAGATGGACATATGCCAGCCACAGATAGCTCCCAGGGAGTGAGGGGCACACCTACATCACGACAGCCTGTCCAAACTTTATCATAAGGCATGTAAGGCTGCATTTCCTATTGTGTGTATGTTGGTGTACATGTTGTCCTGTGGGTGTCACCTGTGGGCAGCCACCCCCAGGCTGTGCACGTGTTCATGGGGACAGGATCCTGGGTGTTACGTGTACATGACCACTGTGATGTGCAACTGTTCATATCTGTGCATGTGCCATGGTCACATTTCACGGTGGTGTATGTGTATGTCATGTCACATACCCCGTGAGTCCCATGTGGGACGGTATGTTTAAGCCAGGGTGTCCCAGTGGCACAATAGTGATGGTCCTCCACAGTCTTTGTGCAAGTAGTGTTTACAATGTCTCTGATTTCATGTGCACAATGGGAGACAGTCTCCACATCCAGGTTGTGTTTGCATGGACTTTGATGTTGTGCGTGTGTGTGTCACAGACGTCCATGTCTGTCCTGCCGTGGCAAGTGGGGCAACTACCTGTGGGGGTCATGGTTGTTTTGCTGTGGTGTATACATGATACTCCATGTAATGCCAGTGTCCATGTGGCAATACAGGGTCCCTGGGAATGTACCTGTCGTTGAGCTGTGGTGCCTGGGGCACATCTGTCCTCACATGTCACTGTGGGGGGTTATTGTGACACTGCAGCAGGAGATGGGAACTGTGACACGGCCTCATGATATCCAATGGGCCAACCTGGGACTAATTGATGCCACCTGTTGGACCGTGTTGACAGATGTTGGCCATGTATGTACCATACATGTCCTTCCGGAACTGCACACTTCATGTAGTTGTGCCTCATAATGATGTATGTTGGGATCTTGAGTGTGTTCAATGCCGCATATGTGGGGTGACTGACAATCTTGCTTACTTCTCCTCTGCACTGCAGGGCTCCTGCTGTCCATCGACCATTCCCAGACCTGGCAACGATGGTGGAACGGGACAGCATCCGACGGTACCGCTTCACCTTGCAGCTGATTGAGGATTTGGCAGTGCAGTTGTCCCCACATTTGCAGCCTGGCCGGCCGTATCCTACAGCGCTGACCCCCAAGGTGAAGGTGATGGCAGCCCTACACTTCTTTGCCACCGGTACCTTCCAACATACTGTGGCGACTGCTGGTGGGATGTCACAGACCATGTTGAGCCGTGTGCTCCGCGATGTTTTGGCGGCAATGTTGCTATTCCTGAACCGGTACATCTATTTCCCTAGACTGCGACGACTCACTGACATGAAGAGTGACTTTTATGCCCTGGGGAGGATGCCGCATGTCATTGGCTCCATTGATGGGACACATGTGGCTTTGGTACCACCACAGGCCCAGGAGCAGGCCTACAGGAACCGCAAGCACTACCACTCGGTCAATGCACTGGTGGTGTGTCTTGCAGACATGACCATCACACACGTGTGTGCCCGTTTCCCTGGTTCAGCACACGATGCCTTTGTGATGAGGAGTAGTCGCATCCCCAAGATGATGGCACAGATGCAGAACCAGCGTGCCTGGCTTGTCGGTGTGTACTGACTTTGTGCCATTGTGTGTGATCTGATCTGTAGTATTCCGCCCACTTTTCCAAGTCAGCTAATGTGCACTTGTCTGTCCGTAGGTGACTCGGGATACCCCAACATGCCGTGGTTGCTGACACCCCTCAGGAACCCTGTGACACCAGCACAGATGCGCTACAATGAGGCACATGGTCGGACCAGGAGAGTGATTGAGCGGACATTTGGTCTCCTGAAGAGCCGCTTCCGCTGCCTGGACAAGACCGGAGGGTCCCTCCCATATGCCCCTGCGAAAGTGTGCAAGATTATCATCGTCTGCTGCATGCTCCACAACCCGGCAGTGCGGAAGGAGTTGCCTCTCATCCAGGATGACAATGACCAACATCCGCCACCTGTGGAGGATCCTGGCCTGGACCACGATGCCAGTGACGATGATGATGATGATGATGATGGTGATGTCCGCACACAGCTCATCACCAACTTCTTTAGCTGAATGTGAGTATCCTGAGGTGTCATGTCAATGATGTGAGTTGGCATGATGTGTGGGTGGTGCTCTGGTGCTGTTGGAGTGTGTCCATGGGCTACTTGACTGGATGTGTGTTGCGATGTGTGCTAACAGGTGGGCTGTACTCCCCAACAGTGTTGACATGCTAACTTGGTTCTGGGTGGGTATCTTGTAACATGTATTGTGCATGAGTTTTGCTGTTCTGTCCTGTACTCCATTGCTTTTGACTGTGTGTCATTTCTGTCCTTCACAGGGTACTTTCAGATTCGTTTGGTCAACTGTGTCCACCGACGACGTGATTGCACTTCCAGGCTGGTAGCTGTTGTGTCCCTACAGGTGATGTGCGCCACACCCATGGACTTCCTTCCGTCTACAGTTGTTGACTGTGTGCCTGCTGCCAGGTGGGATTACCTTGCATCTGTAGTGGTTACGACATGTTGCAACTGTGTAATAAACCTGTGCTTCACTTTGTGATGTGCGTTGTCTGTGGTCACACATTTGAGTGCCATTTGCTTACTGCACCTGTGGGCTACTTGACTACAACTGGGAATGGGTGTGGTGTCTGTGCATAGCACCGTCTTCCCTGGCAACATCAGTGTAGGCAATGAGTCAGATGGCCTAGGTGTGTATGTGTTGTGTAGCCCTGGTGGTGTGTCTCCCTCATATGTGTCACGTTGCCTTTACTCACATGCCTGTGTTGTCCTTGCTGTTGCAGTTCGCATACACAGTGTAATTTTGCAGTTCATCATCCCCATAACAACACCCACGTTGGAATCACGACAGAGGCAAGTATGGTGTATTAGTGTGTTTATTGTGATACATTTGGGTTAATAGTGCATAGGATGGGTAGTGCTGTACATAAATCTTGCAATCCGAAGTTCCTAGGTGAATTGAAAGTCCTGGTAGACAGGATCCCCAGTATCGGGCCACAGTTGTCTGACACATTGGTCCAACTTGTACTCCCCATGCAATGTGTGGGAGTAGTGTTGCCGTCAACAGGGTGAACAGTCTGTGCACAAAGGCGAACATCCAGAACAGGTTCAGGCTTCCTGGGAGTTGCGCTTGGCCATCGGCCTCTCACTTTCCCCTCCTCGGACGACCCCTCTTCTTGGGGGGGGGGGCCCTCAAGTACAGGCTGCTGCGGTCCTCCCTCCCTGTGGCAGTTGCAGTTTGTTCGGCACCAGATGTTGTTGGCACACAGGGAGGTGTGGACTGGTTGCTGTTCATCTGGCAGAGGCATTGTAAAATGTCCCTGTGCACCGCCGTCATCTCATGCAGTGCATCCCACTTGGACTCCACGCGGGACATGTGTGAGTCCACGCGGGACATGTGTGACTCCACGTGGGACATGTGGGAGTCCAAGCGGGCATGATGGGCAGCCTGCTGCTGTTTCATGTCTCTGAGGAGCCCCACTACCTGGCTGAGGTCTCCGGTGCTGGACTGGTACGCATCAGCTATGCGTACCAGTTGTGGGTCATCATGCACACCAGCAACGTCTGCAAGCAGCGACCTCTGTCTCCCACCCCTCCCACCACCCCTGCTGACATGTGCAGTGTGTGCAGTGGCATGCACAGATAACCCTAGTCCACCTTGGGGGTTGGTGGTGGTGGTGGTGTCCATGGCCCCAGGTTGGTCCAGGGTCCCTGTGCTGGTGTTGCTCCTTGTTCTGTCCATGTCGGCAGGGATGGTATTTGTGGTGACAGTCGTTGGAGGGGTGGGTGCAGGGGTGCAGCTGGTGGTCCTGCTGGTGCTGCAGCTGGTGGTCCTGCTGGTGCTGCATGTTGACTTGCACCGGATGTGCCAGGTTGGTCTTCATCGTCCGAGGAGGACAGAGGCTGTACGACGCCAGTGAGCTCCGCATCCTCTTGAGCCTGGGACTGGGACTCCTCAGCGTCTGCTGCTGTGTCCCCATCATCACCTGTTTTTGGGAGACACAAACAATGTATGTTATGTTTCTGCAGGCATCAATGGTTGACACACATGACAGTTGTGACTGTGCCTCTGGGTGCGGGCCCGTACATTGCATTGTCCTAAGTCGTCACAGTCAGGGGTTGATATTGGTGTGGCACATTGTCCTGCATTATTTGGGCATTTCTATGTATTTTTTGGGGTGTGAACATGGTCTGCATTGGTTGTGTTTGGTTGACAGCCGGCCCTCCTTCCCACCCACCCAGCCAGTCAGTTATCCCACCATGGAACGTGCTTGCGTTGCAGGGAGTGTAAGTTGTCTCTCAGGATGTCAGTCAGTGGTGTCCTGCTGTTTGTTGGTGCACAGTTGCCAGCAGGGCCTTGTGCTCCCCACAGCAGTAGCCAGTGTCAGCCATCTTGTCAGTCCTTATCCACTCCCTGTGATGTGAGCATGGTTCAGGGTGGTGTTGATGGGACAGTTGTGGGGGTGACCAATATCAGTGGCTACGACTCCCATCATGCTATTGCCTCCACCCCCCTTCCCAGTATGCCCATGCTTCCTTCCTTTTGACTCTGCTTCCCTGTGGGGTGGGCTGGCTGTGCTGACAGGATGGCTGGGAGTGTTGTCCTGGCAGTTGTTTGGCTAAAAGTCCCAAGAGTGGCCCTGTGCTTCACACAACATAACCCAGGGTGGTGGTTCTTTGTGGGATCTTGTGTTAGGATGGGGGGCATTGCATTCTACCAGGTGGGTTCTGTGGAGTTTGTGTTGGGGTGTGTGTGAGGGAGGTGCTTGTGACTATGGTCAGTGCTGCAAGTCCTCCTTCCCACCCAGCTAGCCAGATATCCCACCATGGAACGTGCTTGCATTGCAGGGAGTGGAAGTTGTCTCTCAGGATGTCAGTCAGTGGTGTCCTGCTGTTTGTTGGTGCACAGTTGGCAGCAGGGCCTTGTGCTCCCCACAGCAGTAGCCAGTGTCAGCCATCTTGTGAGTCCTTCTCCACTCCCTGTGATGTGAGCATGGTTCAGGGTGGTGTTGATGGGACAGTTGTGGGGGTGAGCTATGTCTGTGACTACGACTCCCATCATGCTATTGCCTCCACCCCACTTCCCAGCATTCCCATACTTACTTGCTTCTGTGGGGAGTTCAGTGTGTGTGGGTGTGAGAGCAAAGGCAAGATGGCTGACAGTGGTGTCCTGCTGTTGGTTGGTGTGCAGTACCCAGCATGCCCTTGTGCTCCCCACGACACAGCAACAGTGTCAGACATCTTTGATGGGCCTTTCCACTCTCTGTGGGATGTGCATGTGTGAGTGTGAGCTTGCTGGGCCATGTGGTGGGGGATGTAGAGCTGTGACTATGACTCCCATCATGCTATTGCCTCCTCCCCCTTCCCAGCATGCCCATGCTTCCTTCCTTTTGACTCTGCTTCCCTGTGGGGTGGGCTGGCTGTGCTGACAGGATGGCTGGGAGTGTTGTCCTGGCAGTTGTTTGGCTAGAAGTCCCAAGAGTGGCCCTGTGCTTCACACAACATAACCCAGGGTGGTGGTTCTTTGTGGGATCTTGAGTTAGGATGGGGGGCATTGCATTCTACCAGGTGGGTTCTGTGGAGTTTGTGTTGGGGTGTGTGTGAGGGGAGGTGCTTGTGACTATGGTCAGTGCTGCAAGTCCTCCTTCCCACCCAGCTAGCCAGATATCCCACCATGGAACGTGCTTGCATTGCAGGGAGTGGAAGTTGTCTCTCAGGATGTCAGTCAGTGGTGTCCTGCTGTTTGTTGGTGCACAGTTGGCAGCAGGGCCTTGTGCTCCCCACAGCAGTAGCCAGTGTCAGCCATCTTGTGAGTCCTTCTCCACTCCCTGTGATGTGAGCATGGTTCAGGGTGGTGTTGATGGGACAGTTGTGGGGGTGAGCTATGTCTGTGACTACGACTCCCATCATGCTATTGCCTCCACCCCACTTCCCAGCATTCCCATACTTACTTGCTTTTGTGGGGAGTTCAGTGTGTGTGGGTGTGAGAGCAATGGCAAGATGGCTGACAGTGGTGTCCTGCTGTTGGTTGGTGTGGAGTACCCAGCATGCCCTTGTGCTCCCCACGACACAGCAACAGTGTCAGACATCTTTGATGGGCCTTTCCACTCTCTGTGGGATGTGCATGTGTGAGTGTGAGCTTGCTGGGCCATGTGGTGGGGGATGTAGAGCTGTGACTATGACTCCCATCATGCTATTGCCTCCTCCCCCTTCCCAGCATGCCCATGCTTCCTTCCTTTTGACTCTGCTTCCCTGTGGGGTGGGCTGGCTGTGCTGACAGGATGGCTGGGAGTGTTGTCCTGGCAGTTGTTTGGCTAGAAGTCCCAAGAGTGGCCCTGTGCTTCACACAACATAACCCAGGGTGGTGGTTCTTTGTGGGATCTTGTGTTAGGATGGGGGGCATTGCTTTCTACAAGGTGGGTTCTGTGGAGTTTGTGTTGGGGTGTGTGTGAGGGGAGGTGCTTGTGACTATGGTCAGTGCTGCAAGTCCTCCTTCCCACCCAGCTAGCCAGATATCCCACCATGGAACGTGCTTGCATTGCAGGGAGTGGAAGTTGTCTCTCAGGATGTCAGTCAGTGGTGTCCTGCTGTTTGTTGGTGCACAGTTGGCAGCAGGGCCTTGTGCTCCCCACAGCAGTAGCCAGTGTCAGCCATCTTGTGAGTCCTTCTCCACTCCCTGTGATGTGAGCATGGTTCAGGGTGGTGTTGATGGGACAGTTGTGGGGGTGAGCTATGTCTGTGACTACGACTCCCATTATGCTATTGCCTCCACCCCACTTCCCAGCATTCCCATACTTACTTGCTTTTGTGGGGAGTTCAGTGTGTGTGGGTGTGAGAGCAATGGCAAGATGGCTGACAGTGGTGTCCTGCTGTTGGTTGGTGTGCAGTACCCAGCATGCCCTTGTGCTCCCCACGACACAGCAACAGTGTCAGACATCTTTGATGGGCCTTTCCACTCTCTGTGGGATGTGCATGCATGAGTGTGAGCTTGCTGGGCTATGTGGTGGGGGATGTAGAGCTGTGACTACGACTCCCATCATGCTCTTGCCTCCTCCCCCCTTCCCAGCATGCCCATGCTTCCTTCCTTTTGACTCTGCTTCCCTGTGGGGTGGGCTGGCTGTGCTGACAGGATGGCTGGGAGTGTTGTCCTGGCAGTTGTTTGGCTAAAAGTCCCAAGAGTGGCCCTCTGCTTCACACAACATAACCCAGGGTGGTGGTCCTTTTTGTGGGATCTTGTGTTAGGATGGGGGCATTGCATTCTACCAGGTGGGTTCTGTGGAGTTTGTGTTGGGGTGTGTGTGAGGGGAGGTGCTTGTGACTATGGTCAGTGCTGCAAGTCCTCCTTCCCACCCAGCTAGCCAGATATCCCACCATGGAACGTGCTTGCATTGCAGGGAGTGGAAGTTGTCTCTCAGGATGTCAGTCAGTGGTGTCCTGCTGTTTGTTGGTGCACAGTTGCCAGCAGGGCCTTGTGCTCACCACAGCAGTTGCCAGTGTCAGCCATCTTGTGAGTCCTTCTCCACTCCCTGTGATGTGCGCATGGTTCATGGTGGTGTTGATGGGACAGTTGTGGGGCGGGCAATATGTGTGACTGCGACTCCCATGATGCTATTGGCTACACTGACTTGGCCAGCATACACAGAATTCCTTCCTTTGAGTGGTCTTCACTGTGTGTTGGTGTTGTTGTGGTGGCTACATGTCTGGATGTGTTTGTTAGTTATATTTGTGCCACTGCCTAGCTGTAGTTGTAGTTGTGTTTGTACATGTGTTGGCACAGTTGGATGTGACTTTTTTGATGGCATGTGTTGTGTTTATCTGACTGACATACACATTTTGGGATGATTCTGTTCTGGTTGCTGTGTAATTGCTATGAGTGCATGGTTTGACTCTCCCCTTGACAGTGATGTGTGTGTTTTGTGGCAGTATATTGTGTACATTTGTTGTGTACTCACCAGGCTCTGGGATGTCCTCTAGTCCATATACGCTCACTGGCGGAAGGATGGCCCGCACCTTCTCCTCCCAGGGCCTGAGGTATATTGGCTTGGCAGGAGGGCCACTGCCGGTGTATTGGCTGTTGATGTAGTCTTTCTTCAGCAGGTCCCGTACCCTCCTGCGCACGTCATACCACCTGTTCTGGATGTCGCTCTTTGTGCGCCGACATGGTGATTGTGCGTTCACCCTGTTGATGATCCTCTCCCACATCTTGGTTTTCTGGGAGATGGGGGTCTGTTGGACCAGTGTGCCAAACAGCTGTGGCTCTACCCTGAGGATCTCGTCTACCATGACTTCCAATTCACAATCTAGGAACTTGGGATTCTTCTTGGGGGCATGGTGATGGGTGGTGATGGTGAGTGATGTGTGTGTTGGTGTGCAGGTGAGGGTGTGTGAGTGTGTGTTTTGCTGGGTGTATGTGAGGTAGGTATTTGTTGGTGTGCTGATGGTGTGTGGCTTGTGTGAGGGATGAGCTGTGGGTGTGTGGTTGCTTTCTCTTGGGTGCTGGCAGTGGAATGGCATTTGCAAAGGCTCATGGTTGTGATTTGTGTCCTTTATATGGGTGGAGTTGTGGGTGTGTCTTTGTTCTCTGTCCCCACCCCCCAGTATTTATTGGCTTGGTAATTGCTTGTTTGGCCTTTTTTTGGGTGATTTTTCCTTTGTACTGTCTGTGTATGTTGGAAACGTTCTTGTGACCGAGTCGGACCCTGCATTTGTCTCGTACGGTCTTCTCCGTTTCGTTCACGCTGTGTTTGTGCAGTTTTCTATGCTGCGTACGCGTCGGTCGCGGTGTTTTGTGTTGCTTCGGCTCGGTTTTGTATGCGTGTCGGTCGTGCGGCTTGTCCTCCGTCCGACTCGCTCGTGGTTTTCGCGCCTTGCATCGTACTTTGCGGTTTGGAGTTTGCGTGTACGTTTCGGTCGGATTTGTTCCGGGTGCGTGTCGGTCGGTTGGATTCGCGTGTTTTTCCGGCCGGATTGCTGTTTTCCGTGCGGCTCGGTCGGTCGACTTGGGTTCGGTACGTGTCGGTCGGATTTTTCACGCCTTGCATCGTACTTGGCGTGTCGGGCGCCACAGGTACGTGTCGGTCGGTATTATTTCCGGATCCGAGTCGGTCGGTGCTTTTTCCGGCCCGAATCGGAATCGACCCCTCAGTATGTCCCGAAGCCTAATGTCCTAAATTAAAATTTTATAAAGTGCAAAGTGCTAACAAAGTGCAAACAGTGTATTAAAGTGCTCAAAATAGAGAAACCTGATACCAGTACAGCTTAATATTGATTCATATTATTGTGCAAATACAATTATCCCTCTAATTGGATATAATGAAATGCTGGTTTCCTTGTGTAAAAAGAACAATACCCATAAGGACACCATTTGTTATCCTTGATTGTCAGTTTTTGTATGTTCCACAACGCTGCTAAGATCATCTATTCAAATCTATAAATTTGATTTAAAAAGTGCTGATATTCAAGTGAGGTAGGGAGATTAATAAATAATTAGATAAAGTGCCTAGTGCCTTTTTATATCTGAAAACTGAAGCTGATGAACTTCTTCTGACCTCATTTGATTATATATATCTTCAGCGCAATGTTGTAGTTTGTCACCATGTGGCCTAAATCAGTTACTGCAATTGCCTCATATATTGACATATACAATTAAGGTCATAACAAATTATGGAGATCCTCACTCGTGTTGAGCCCATTTGGTATTTTTGAATCCAGCTCAAAAATAAATTTGGATTCCAGTTGTCTCAAAAGTTTCTCTCTGTTGCCCCCTCTTAAAACAGGCACTGCCCCTATTACAAAATATTTAATATTGGTTAAGTTGTTATTGTGAACCATTTTAAAATGTCGGGTAACAGTATAAGATGGATCAGAGTTTACTATGGCTCTTAAGTGCTGTAAAATTCTGTTGTGGACTTGCAACTTTGTGCTTCCCACGTATTTTAAACCACACGAGCACTCAAGCACATAAACAGCGTACTCAGTTCTGCATGTATAGTGACCTCTGATGTTAACGGGTTTTTCCATAAACGCTGGTGTATATCTAGTCATATTGATACCAAATTTACATGCTCTACACGAGCTGCATTTGTAAAATCCATTTCTAGGGGACAACCAATTTGAACTTGAACTCACTTCAGGGCTGCTGCTGCTGACCAAAGAATTATGCATGGAAGAGCTTGTCTAAAAGTAAGTATGGGTTTATCAGGGAGGATTTGGCCCAATGTAATATCTGTCAAAACATTGTTTATTGATGATGGATCTTTTTGCCTCTCTTGTTGGCAAAACGTTGTAATAAGCCTAGTGCCATCTGGTTTGTCAGATTTTATACTCTCCCTTTCACGACTATGTTTGCTGTTATTAGAAGCCTTGAATAGAATAGACTCCCTAGTTTTGGCATTGGCTTTCATCTTAGATAAATGCAAACTATTTGAATCATAGCCTCGTTCTAAAAATCTGTCAGTAACTTCCTTTTGGCATATTGCCAAATAAACTTCTGAGCTGCAGATTTTCCTAATTCTGAGGTATTCTACATATGGGATACTGCGGATGAGATGTCTAGGGTGTGAACTCGTAGCATGGAGAATTGAGTTCCCTGCCGTTGTCTTTCTGTGAAGCTTAGATTCCACTCGGCCTTCACTGAGATATATTTGCACATCCAAAAACTCAGTTTCTTGGCTACTGATTTGAGCTGTAAATTCTAGATTCAATGTATTTGAATTAATTTGTTCCACAAATAATGCAGCACTCTCCTCAGATCCACTCTAAACAATAAAAGCATCATCAATAAACCTCAACCAATTGATCATATGGTTGTTCCATTCATGATTGTGTTTCATCTTGAGAACCTGTTCCTCCCACCAGCCCATATGTAAACATGCGTAACTGGGGGAGAAGCAGGCTCCCATGGCGACCCCCCTCAATTGTTGGAAGATTTCCTTGTCAAACATAAAATAGGTATTGGTTAAACATAAGTTAATCATTTTTAGCAGCATTTAATTGTGGTTATAAAAACAAATTTGTCTCCTATCCAAAAAATGCTAAACCGCATTCAATCCATCTTCTTGTTTTATGCTTGTATATAACAAGGAAATAAATGTCCATAGTAATCAAAATGTAGTCATCTCTCCAGGTCAGTTGGTATAATTTCTTGAGAAAATCTCCTGCGTCTTTTATGTATGATGGTAAATTGATGATTAAACCCAGATCAGTTGACTGGGGGTGAGTGTTTGATTGGCTCAAACGTTCCGTCCATCATCCCCTTTTGTATCGCTTTGTTCGCCCTAAGTTGGCGGGGTATGCCCAGACGTGGGTCCCTTGCTCACTTTGCCACTGGATTCAAGCAAGCCTGGCTGATGACGACTGGAATGCCAGAAACCGGTCCTAGGATGCTTGTTTCCGGTCCAGGGAAGACATGGCTTGGCAGTTCGGGCTGGACTGTTCCCATGAGGCACAGGGTCAGACTGATTTGCATATGGCCATGTCTGAACTGGGGTGGTGGAGTGAGCTAAAGAATGATGATGGATTAAACCCAGATCAGTTGACTGGGGGTGAGTGTTTGATTGGCTCAAACGTTCCGTCCATCATCCCCTTTGTATCGCTTTGTTCGCCCTAAGTTGGCGGGGTATGCCCAGACGTGGGTCCCTTGCTCACTTTGCCACTGGATTCAAGCAAGCCTGGCTGATGACGGCTGGAATGCCAGAAACCGGTCCTAGGATGCTTGTTTCCGGTCCAGGGAAGACATGGCTTGGCAGTTCGGGCTGGACTGTTCCCATGAGGCACAGGGTCAGACTGATTTGCATATGGCCATGTCTGAACTGGGGTGGTGGAGTGAGCTAAAGAATGATGATGGATTAAACCCAGATCAGTTGACTGGGGGTGAGTGTTTGATTGGCTCAAACGTTCCGTCCATCATCCCCTTTGTATCGCTTTGTTCGCCCTAAGTTGGCGGGGTATGCCCAGACGTGGGTCCCTTGCTCACTTTGCCACTGGATTCAAGCAAGCCTGGCTGATGACGGCTGGAATGCCAGAAACCGGTCCTAGGATGCTTGTTTCCGGTCCAGGGAAGACATGGCTTGGCAGTTCGGGCTGGACTGTTCCCATGAGGCACAGGGTCACACTGATTTGCATATGGCCATGTCTGAACTGGGGTGGTGGAGTGAGCTAAAGAATGATGATGGATTAAACCCAGATCAGTTGACTGGGGGTGAGTGTTTGATTGGCTCGAACGTTCCGTCCATCATCCCCTTTGTATCGCTTTGTTCGCCCTAAGTTGGCGGGGTATGCCCAGACGTGGGTCCCTTGCTCACTTTGCCACTGGATTCAAGCAAGCCTGGCTGATGACGGCTGGAATGCCAGAAACCGGTCCTAGGATGCTTGTTTCCGGTCCAGGGAAGACATGGCTTGGCAGTTCGGGCTGGACTGTTCCCATGAGGCACAGGGTCAGACTGATTTGCATATGGCCATGTCTGAACTGGGGTGGTGGAGTGAGCTAAAGAATGATGATGGATTAAACCCAGATCAGTTGACTGGGGGTGAGTGTTTGATTGGCTCAAACGTTCCGTCCATCATCCCCTTTTGTATCGCTTTGTTCGCCCTAAGTTGGCGGGGTATGCCCAGACATGGGTCCCTTGCTCACTTTGCCACTGGATTCAAGCAAGCCTGGCTGATGACGGCTGGAATGCCAGAAACCAGTCCTAGGATGCTTGTTTCCGGTCCAGGGAAGACATGGCTTGGCAGTTCGGGCTGGACTGTTCCCATGAGGCACAGGGTCAGACTGATTTGCATATGGCCATGTCTGAACTGGGGTGGTGGAGTGAGCTAAAGAATGATGATGGATTAAACCCAGATCAGTTGACTGGGGGTGAGTGTTTGATTGGCTCAAACGTTCCGTCCATCATCCCCTTTGTATCGCTTTGTTCGCCCCTAAGTTGGCGGGGTATGCCCAGACGTGGGTCCCTTGCTCACTTTGCCACTGGATTCAAGCAAGCCTGGCTGATGACGGCTGGAATGCCAGAAACCGGTCCTAGGATGCTTGTTTCCGGTCCAGGGAAGACATGGCTTGGCAGTTCGGGCTGGACTGTTCCCATGAGGCACAGGGTCAGACTGATTTGCATATGGCCATGTCTGAACTGGGGTGGTGGAGTGAGCTAAAGAATGATGATGGATTAAACCCAGATCAGTTGACTGGGGGTGAGTGTTTGATTGGCTCAAACGTTCCGTCCATCATCCCCTTTTGTATCGCTTTGTTCGCCCTAAGTTGGCGGGGTATGCCCAGACGTGGGTCCCTTGCTCACTTTGCCACTGGATTCAAGCAAGCCTGGCTGATGACGGCTGGAATGCCAGAAACCGGTCCTAGGATGCTTGTTTCCCGGTCCAGGGAAGACATGGCTTGGCAGTTCGGGCTGGACTGTTCCCATGAGGCACAGGGTCAGACTGATTTGCATATGGCCATGTCTGAACTGGGGTGGTGGAGTGAGCTAAAGAATGATGATGGATTAAACCCAGATCAGTTGACTGGGGGTGAGTGTTTGATTGGCTCAAACGCTCCGTCCATCATCCCCTTTTGTATCGCTTTGTTCGCCCTAAGTTGGCGGGGTATGCCCAGACGTGGGTCCCTTGCTCACTTTGCCACTGGATTCAAGCAAGCCTGGCTGATGACGGCTGAAATGCCAGAAACCGGTCCTAGGATGCTTGTTTCCTGTCCAGGGAAGACATGGCTTGGCAGTTCGGGCTGGACTGTTCCCATGAGGCACAGGGTCAGACTGATTTGCATATGGCCATGTCTGAACTGGGGTGGTGGAGTGAGCTAAAGAATGATGATGGATTAAACCCAGATCAGTTGACTGGGGGTGAGTGTTTGATTGGCTCAAACGTTCCGTCCATCATCCCCTTTTGTATCGCTTTGTTCGCCCTAAGTTGGCGGGGTATGCCCAGACGTGGGTCCCTTGCTCACTTTGCCACTGGATTCAAGCAAGCCTGGCTGATGACGGCTGGAATGCCAGAAACCGGTCCTAGGATGCTTGTTTCCGGTCCAGGGAAGACATGGCTTGGCAGTTCGGGCTGGACTGTTCCCATGAGGCACAGGGTCAGACTGATTTGCATATGGCCATGTCTGAACTGGGGTGGTGGAGTGAGCTAAAGAATGATGATGGATTAAACCCAGATCAGTTGACTGGGGGTGAGTGTTTGATTGGCTCAAACGTTCCGTCCATCATCCCCTTTTGTATCGCTTTGTTCGCCCTAAGTTGGCGGGGTATGCCCAGACGTGGGTCCCTTGCTCACTTTGCCACTGGATTCAAGCAAGCCTGGCTGATGACGGCTGGAATACCAGAAACCGGTCCTAGGATGCTTGTTTCCGGTCCAGGGAAGACATGGCTTGGCAGTTCGGGCTGGACTGTTCCCATGAGGCACCGGGTCAGACTGATTTGCATATGGCCATGTCTGAACTGGGGTGGTGGAGTGAGCTAAAGAATGATGATGGATTAAACCCAGATCAGTTGACTGGGGTGAGTGTTTGATTAGCTCAAACGTTCCGTCCATCATCCCCTTTTGTATCGCTTTGTTCGCCCTAAGTTGGCGGGGTATGCCCAGACGTGGGTCCCTTGCTCACTTTGCCACTGGATTCAAGCAAGCCTGGCTGATGACGGCTGGAATGCCAGAAACCGGTCCTAGGATGCTTGTTTCCGGTCCAGGGAAGACATGGCTTGGCAGTTCGGGCTGGACTGTTCCCATGAGGCACAGGGTCACACTGATTTGCATATGGCCATGTCTGAACTGGGGTGGTGGAGTGAGCTAAAGAATGATGATGGATTAAACCCAGATCAGTTGACTGGGGGTGAGTGTTTGATTGGCTCAAACGTTCCGTCCATCATCCCCTTTTGTATCGCTTTGATGGTAAATTAGTAACAATATCCTGCAAAAATAAATCCACATACTGGGAGATTTTCTCAAAAAGACCCCTTTTCGCCAAAATAATCGGTCGCCCAGATATTGGGGAAGTCCCTTTATGTGCTTTAGGGATAAAGTATACTACTGGACTCACCGGGAATTCATTATTTAAAAATGACAATTGATCCTTCGAGATCAATCCTTCTCATTTCCATTGAGTCAAATCGTTTTTGACTGAAGATTTAACAGCCCTTACTTCCTGCGGTTTGATCTTTTGTAACATGTTGTGTCATCTAACTGCCTATAGGCTTCCTTAGGATATTCTGCTCTAGGCCATAATACCACGTTACCACCCTTGTCCGATTTGTTCACAATAATTTCATTGTTGTTACTCAACTTTTTCATTAAATTAAAATATTGTTTTTCCCAATGTTTCCATTTACTTTTAACTGTGTTGTTCTTCCGATTCAACTTCTTGAATTCTTATATCACTCGATCACTGAATACATCAACTGCAGCCCTGGGCATCATTAGAATAAAAGTTGATGCTGACTTAAATGGACTTTCAGATGTTTCCAAAATATTAACACCTGCTCTATTCATTACTTGCTGTGTGGACAAAGTCATATTCTGTGTTCGTTCCTCAGCCTCGAATGCTTGTAATGCCTTCAGTGCTTCCACATCTGAGGCCTGTAATGTGTTCTGTTGGATATCACACATTTTGCTTACTTTAGATGGCGGTTCCGTTGCATTTTTAAGCTTGAAGAATTTCATCAGTTTCAGCTTTCATACAAATTTGAAGACATCAATTCTGGTCTGATCGTAATTAAAATTACTTTTGGGACAGAAGGTAACAATAATTGTATTTCTGCTTTTGTTAGTTGTGTGTCCGTAAATTGATGACTGTCTTATCATTGATTTTTACTTTCTCCTCCACTTTTTGGCCTGCAGTTTTTATGTTGACGTTGACTCCTGGATTTCCTCCTCCCCGTCTTCTTTGATTCCTTTGCCGCCTTATTTGTACTGAGGATTCCGTGGACGTAATGTTTGTCTGCGATCCTGCCTTAAAAAATCAAGCTCCTCCGCCAGCGTGAAATTGAAGTTTTCTATACTTTTCTTATTTGTAGCCGGATCATTGCCATCTTCCGAGTCAGTTGCACTCTGTATAGAGCTTAAATCAGAAGCTGATGTTTCTTCAATCAACTGTGTGCTGCTGGTAACATTCTGACTCACAGCAATGGAGCTAGTTAAATGTTGTTGTTTGACAGTGTCAAATTTCCTTGAAAAAGTAAAAATTTGTTCTTATCTCTTGCAAATTTGAATGCTTTTCTGGTCTTAATATCATCCTCATGTTTTTTCAAATGTTCCATTATTTCTTTGCGGCTTTTGGCAATTAACTCCTTTTGTTCCAATCCTTCTAATAGACCATTAATTCTTTCAATTTCCTTCAATGTCGTGGCACGATCTATATCCGCATATTTAATTAGAATGAGCACCAATTTCATTGACGCCTCCAAATTACACTCAGCCCATTCCTTGAGCACTAATGGGTTAGGATTTTAGCTTGGCGCCACCATAAGGCGTAGCCCTCGAGGTACTATCCCTGCTTCACGATATCTATCCAGGGATTTCATCTCCCACTACTTGGTAAGCTCAGTTCTCATGTTTTTTTCAAGTAATTTCAAGAGTGTCCTGACATCCTTTATTTCTGTAGTGTCACCGGGTATTCTATTTCCTTTATCACTGGTCACTTCCGGTAAATTCAGAAACAAAGCTTCTGCTGTGGCCTCCCTGTCTCACAGCACATCTTCTACAGATATCTTTACAAATATATGGGTAACTCTATCTTAAATTAGTGCCGTTGTGAATGTCCAGCACTTAATTATCGCACACCCTCCCAACTGTCAATTCGTAAATTTTACATCTGTCTTACCGTTGGTCTTCGCTATGCTTCGGTGGTCCTCCGACATTCGAAGCGTCACTGGCACCTGCATCTGAGTGGAGAGGTGTGGTGCAGCGGCCAGGGCAGCTGACTTCGGAGCACAGGGCTCACAGTTCAATCCCCGGCTCCGGCGGCAGCTCAGCTCAGCACCATGTGACTCTGGGCAATAGCTCACTTAATTTCCACGACGGCCCCCAGCGCCTTGAGACCCGTAAGGGTGAGTAGTTTGTGCTTTACAAATACGGATTTTATTTTACATTTACTTTCCTCTCCAACAGGGGGTTACCGCAGCTATTCTTCTTCCGGATCAAGTTACAAAAGCATCCTGTCAGCTGTATGCCACACGACCTTCTCCAGGGAGGGGGTCGTGATACAGAAATATATATATATACACACACACACAAAAAGCCACGTGGCTTTGACAAAGACTGTTCCGGTCGAAACCCATCAGCCTTTGCAATAAACTATTACAGATTACGATACTTCAAAGTGCGAGCTTTCTTCAGTGTTTGTACTGTGCTATTTGTACATTAAGTGGGTCCTGCTCCCACTGCTCTGCACCGACCT
The DNA here is from genome assembly GCA_963921515.1 of Calotriton arnoldi. Classification (NCBI taxonomy): domain Eukaryota; kingdom Metazoa; phylum Chordata; class Amphibia; order Caudata; family Salamandridae; genus Calotriton; species Calotriton arnoldi. The sequence goes on along the minus strand of CAWUFW010010419.1, from coordinate 123,411 downwards.
CAACAGGTGGATGCGATCAAGAGACTGCAGGACAGCAGCTGATATATATATATATATATATATATATATATATATAAATCACACACCCACTCACGCACCCACAGAGCTACTCACATACCTACTTATACACCCACACAGCCACTCCCACTCACACCCTTATACAACCACTCACACAACCACAAAACCACTCACACACTCACTCACATACCCATACAACCACTCAGAGGCCCACTCATACACCCATACAACCACTCCCTCCCCTACAGACCTAGTCAGAAATCCATTCCCTCACCCATACAGTCACTCATGCATGCACTCACACAACCATACAGCCACTCACACACCTACTCACAGACAGATACAGACAGTCACACACCCACTCAGATCACACATGTTAGAGATAGTATCTCTCATTAGTAGTGCAACGAGTATACTAATCTAACTTTTGTAGTAGGATAGTATATATGTTTAGCACACATAAACTCTTATAACACTTACACTCACTTGATGATTTCATCAGTGTATTGAGGGGCGTAAGTTATAGTTAGCTCAGGTAACTATAACTGCTGAATTTCACTGGTTTTGTACGACAGAAATCTGAGTCTAACTATAACGTCCCTGTAACCATTGTTTTTTCCAGTGGATTTCTAAGGTTTTTTAAATTCTATTTCCTAACTATAAAGTCCTTTTAAACTTTGTTTTTTTAAGTGAATTTCTATGGTTTTTTAACTATTAGTCGCTTTTGCAGAATGGTGGAGAAAGGGGGCGGGACCTCCAACCAGCTCTCAGGAATCCTGCTGTGTGGGACTTACTGGAGGTAACAGGAGGGGTTCTTGGCCCCCAAAGACACTGAGCATCTAAGGGGACTTCATCCCCCAACCAGTAGTGCACCAGGAAGTGTGTTTGCATAGTGGTGGTGAAAGGAGGCGGGCCTCCAATGACCTCTCAGCAATCCCCTTGTGCGGAACTTACCTGAGGTAACAGGAGGGCTTGTTGGCCCCAAGGACTCTCAGCATGCAAGGGGACTTCATCCCCCAACTAATAGTGTCCCAGGTAGTGAAAGGGGGCAAGGCCTCTGGTGACCTGGTTGGCTTTAAAAAATGGTTTTTGTTTATTAGGGAAGGGTGCGGCACGGCCCCGGGGGATCCCATCCCCCGGGGCCAGGCCTTTTTGGAATGGAAAGGGGGACAGGAGGCCCCCCTCCCCTGGCTGATTTCAGCCCCAGGGACCCCATCCACCAGGGACCGGCCATTTTACTTTTTATTTTTAAAAGTAGGGGCGGGCCCGGCCTCTATTCTCGGTGCCCTGGTCTGACCCAGGGCACCCAGTGAGTTATGTTAGGGACCACGGGTGAGCCTGAATGCCCCTGCGGTCCCTGCCTGCTCTCCATCCCCTGTGGGAATCGGCATTGCTTTTAGACATAGGGAGCTGCTAAAAATGAAGGTCCCTCTGTCTAAAATCAATTTTGCTCTGCTTCCAGCAAGCGAGGGCATTTTTAATGCTCTCACTTGTTGGAAGCGGCGCATTTGCTGTGGTTTAGCAGGAGCGGTAAAGCTCCCGCCAAGCCACAGCAAACAGCTATGTCCAGGGTTGGGCAACGGGGTACATAGCAGGAGCCGGCCCTGAAGGGTTGCGATCCCCAGGGCCATCTATAGCTCCAGGAGAGGGGGCAGCATGGCCCCCTTTCTAATTTGTAGGGCCTGCCCCAGGGAGGTGGGGGGCCCCAGGGCTGAGAACAGGCCGGTAGGGGCACCATGCGGCCCCCTCCCAATTTTTAAAAAGAATATGGCCCAAGGAGGTGGTGGTCCCCGGGGCGGTCTCAGATGCCCCCAATACAAATTGATCATGCCCCCCCTCCTTTATTTGAAAATTGCCCTCAGGACCTGGCCCACCCGGGGGCAATTATTAACGAAAAAAGTTTCGCCAGAAACCTCCGATCCAATGTGACTCTAGCCGAAATGTTGTTTTTAAAAAAAGCTTTTTTGGCCCTGCGAGGTCACTGTGGGCCCCCCAAGAGGCCTAGGGGGTCAGGGTATTTCTACCCCTGCACCCTTTTCTTTTTTCTTAATGTTTTTTCAGGAACTCAGCTCAAGCTGAGTCCCAAGATGGCTGCCAACACTTCCTGGTTTGAAGTGTTGGCAGCCGATCAGATTTGAGCATGGGGACTGTCGGATCCTCGGAGGATCCGTGTCCCTATATATACAAAACTGATGAATGGATTTACGCCACTTTACAAAAAGGGGGCTTTCTGGACCAGCAGATACCTTTCTGCCAAATTTGGTGTAATTCCAGTTTGGGCTGTAGCCATGTTGAAAGTTCCTATGGGAATTAACATGGGAAATGCATGTTTTTTGACCCCCCCCCATTTTTCTCGGCTCCCACTTGATGGATCACCTCGAAACTTTCCATGCAAAACAAGAATCACTGGGGCACTTTGTTTGGAAACTTTTGTGAAGATTCATTAAACGACGCCAAGATATCGGCAAGTCAAAAAATGCTTTTCCTATGTAAACTACATCCTAACTATAACTACCTACTGATATATTATCTACTGGCGGTCGCCAGTAGATAGTTATAGTTAGGACCTATTTTCCATAGGAAATCCGCAACATTCTATTTGAAATAACTCTTGCGTCGGTTGACGAATCTTCGCGAAATTTTCAAACTTTGTGGCCCGCTCCGGTCCGCTCCTATCCTGAAAGTCTTGGAGAGATTCGTCAAGCGGGGGCCGAGAAAAAAGGGGGGTCCCAAAACGTGTTTTCCCCATTCATTTTCCCATAGGAAACTTTAGCCACGGCTACAGCCTGAACTGCTGACGGAATTACACCAAATTTGGCAAAGAGGTAGTCCTTGGTTCAGAAAGAACCCTTTTGTTAAATGGTGTAAATCCGTTAAGTAGTTGCTGAGAAAATCAAAAGTAAAAACACATATATATCTATGACCGCGGAGGGTCCGCGCACCCTCCCGATGACCAGCTGTATGCTAATTGGCTGTCAACACTCCAAACCAAGAAGTGTTGGCAGCCATCTTGTGACTCAGTAGAACCGAGTCACAAGAAAACAGTAAAAACAATTGCGCAAAACGCAAAAAGGGGGCAGGGTAGAAACACCCTGACCCCCTAGGCCTGCTCAGGGGGTCCTACAAGGACCCCCAGGGCCCAAAATTATGATTATTATTTTTTTTAAAAATCGTCAAAAACGCGTTGGGTGCGCGGATCCTGCCGATAAAAAAACGAAGCGCGGGCTCCCGTGCTTCGTTGTTAATTGGCCCCCAGGTGGGCCAAGTCCCGGGGGCATGCGTGGTTTTCAATTTTATGTATGGGGGGGCCTTAGAGGCCCCCCCAAGCCCTGGGGACCGCCACCCCCGGGGCTTTGAAATTATAATGCTGGCGGGGGGCTCACGGCCCCCCGCAGCCCCGGGACCGCCACCCCGGGGCTTCTTTTTTTAATAAAAATACCTGTGTGGGGGGCTCCAGCCCCCACATGCCCCGGGACCGCCACCTCCCGGGCACTAATTAAAGAAATGTGGGGTCCGTTTCAGACCCCCAAAGCCCCGGGACCACCACCTCCCCGGGGCTTTGTAGATGGTGGGAAGGGGGCCGCGCGGCCCCCTCCTGGAGCCTGTGGTGGCCCTGGGGACCGCCACCCCCAGGGTCGGCTCCTGCAGTGTCCCGGGTGCCCACCCCGGGACACTGTAGTTTGCAATGACAGGGTGGGAGCCTCGGGCTCCCGTCCTGTGATTGCAAACTCAGCTTGCTTCATTGAAGCGAGAGCAGGAAACCTGCTCTCGCTTCAATGAAGCAAGCAGAATTGCTTTCCATAAGGGGAGCTGCATGTCAGCAGCTCCCTTATGGAAAGCAATGCTGGCTCCCGCAGGACGCGGGAGCTGGCGGGACCGTGCGGGGATTGGGGACCCCCACAGTCCCCAACGAGTGGCCAGGCCCGGGGTATGGGGTCCCCGGGGCCAAAGTGGCCGAGGGAAGGGGGCCACGCAGCCCCCTCCCATACAAAAAAGACCGGCATCGTGCCGGAGGCCCCGCCCCTCCCTGCAGCAGTCTGCAAACGCGCTCCCTGGCGCGTTTTAAGAAGGGGAAGTAATTCCCCTTGAATACTGGGGGTCCCTGAGGGCCAACTAGCCCACCAGGAACCTCCAGTATGCGCCAGGGGCTGCGTTGCAGAGAGGTGTATAGAGGCCACGCCCCTTTTACACCTCTCTGCAACGCAGCTCTGGGGCGCTTTTGGAGGTACATGGTGGGCTAGTTGGACTCCAGGGACCCTCAGGATTCAAGGGGACTTAATCCCCAACTTAAAACGCGCCACGGGGCGCGTTTGCACAGTGCTGAAGGGAGGGGGCGGGGCTTGAGGTGACATGTGTGCAAACAGGCCCCGTGGCGTGTTTGAAGTTGGGGGATTAAGTCCCCTTCAATCTTGAGGGTCTCTGGAGTCCAACTAGCCCACCAGGTACCTTCAGTAAGCACAACAGAGCTGCGTTGCAGAGAGGTGCAAAAAGGGGCGTGGCCTCTGAACACCTCTCTGCAACGCAGCTCTCTGGCGCATACTGGAGGTATCTGGTGGGCTAGTTGGCCCCTAAGAACCCTCGGGATTGAGGAGGAATTAATTCTCCAACTTAAAACGCGCCACAGGGCGTGTTTGCAGACATGTCACCTCAGGCCCCACCCCCTTCCTTCACCATTGTGCAAATTTTTCTCTAAAATCAGCCGAACTACGAATTCCGATTTACTCACCTGTTATCAGGAGAGACCTCAGTGCTGCATGTTTGGGCCCAGTACTGATCCTGAACAGTAATTTTAACCGTACTTACCAGTAACTTGAATTTCCTTCCATAGGCTAACATTGACTGGTTTCACTTGGAAATTCTTCTAAGTGTGGAGTTTTGGAACTTTATAATATTCCTCTAAAATCAGCCGAACTACGAATTCCGATTTACTCACCTGTTATCAGGAGAGACCTCAGTGCTGCATCTTTGAGCCCAGTACTGATCCTGAAAAGTAATTCTAACCGTACTTACCAGTAACTTGAATTTCCTTCCATAGGCTAACATTGACTGGTTTCACTTGGAAATTCTTCTAAGTGTGGAGTTTTGTAACTTTACAATATTCCTCTAAAATCAGCCGAACTACGAATTCCGATTTACTCACCTGTTATCAGGAGAGAACCCAGTGCTGCATCTTTTAGCCCAGCACTGACCCTGAAAAGTAATTCTAACCGTACTTACCAGTAACTTGTATTTCCTTCCATAGGAATCCATTGTCTGGTTTTCAGCAGAAAAGTTTCAGTGTCGAGTTTCACAAACTACAAATATTCCTAAAAATCGCCTGTATGACTTAAACGCATTCTTTCAACTGTTTACAGGAGATGCACCAGTGCTGGATCCAGGATCCACCACTGAGTAAGAAAAAGTAACGATAACACTACTTACCTGCTAAGTGAATTTCCTCCCATAGGATAACATTGGTGATTCTATGTGAAAAAGTTTCTAAGTGTCAACTTTTAAAATACAATAATATTCCTTAAAAATCACTACTGTAACCAAAACGCTTTTACTCAACTGTTTACAGGAGATGTCCCAGGACGGAATCTAGGATCCAGTCCTGTGGTTAGAAAAGTAATCCATAAGGTAACTAATTGCATTTAACTAGAAATTCACATTGAGCTCAATGTTGCATTGTGTTTGAAATTGTGTTGCCCATTGCAACAACTGTAACTACTGTACTTAAAAGTCTATTGCCTATTTGCAAAGTATTTAAACTAAAGTAATTCATTCTGAGAAAGTATATTTTGTAATGTAATGTATAATGTAATTACAATGTAATTTAAAAAATAAAATATCTAAAAATAAATAGTTTAAAAAAATGTAGTAAATCAGTATCAAAAAAATAAATATAACAATTAATACATTTAAAAATTGTCATTTACAAAACCTTTGAAATTCACTGAAAAAAACCATAGGTTTCAGACATGTTATAGTTAGGAATTAGCATTTAAAAACCTTTGAAATTCACTGAAAAAACCATAGGTTTCAGGCACGTTATAGTTAGAAATTAGCATTTAAAAAACCTTACAAATTCACTGAAAAAACATAGGTTTTAGGGACAGTTATAGTTAGTTGGACATTGCACTCGTACAAAACCCGTGAAATTCCCCGTTATAGTTAGTTCAGCTAACTATAACTCGCGCCCCGCAATGCACTGCTGATGACGTCACATATTACATCACTCATGACATGGTCAGTGACATCACTGATGACATCACTGATGACATCTCAAATGACATCACTGATGACATCACTGATGACATCATCCACGTGATAATCTGATGCACCTCCTCACACCCTAATATAACCTTTGATACACCCACTCTAAATTACAGACTGCCATTCGCAAAACCATAGACACTCCAACACCAATAACTACATACCCACTCACTGATTCTTAGGTCTACACACACACATCCACTCACTCACCCGTACAGTCACTCATACTTACGGTCACTCAGTACAGGACTATCATATGCACTCATACTCCTATATAGACACTCAAACACCGCCACTCATCCATAGAGGTACTCACACACCTAGTCAGTCATGCAAATAATTAAACACACTGCCATTTACTCACCTATACAGTTATACACACACCAGCTCACTTACTCATACAAATACTAGCACATTCTTACGCTCTTATACAATCACTGATACAAGCACACACTCATCCATACAGCCACTCTCACAATCACACACTCTCGCTTATAGCTATTTATATACTCCAACACACATATATACTGCCTTTCACATATGTAGTTACTCACACATGTACCACTGGGACATACATTCACTCACTAACACACCCATACACACACTCACCCACCCATACAGTCCATCACAGATGCACTCTTGAAACCATGCACCCAGTGAATCACCCACTCACACATCTATGCACAGAGTCACACACACCCCACCCACACAAACACTCAGGCACCCATACAGATACTCAGACAACCAATCAATAACTCATATAGACACTCATGTAGCTATTCACAAACCCATGCAGCCGCTTACACAGCAACAGACAGACGGATACAGACATTCACACAGTTTAGTCACTAACCCATGCATTCAGTAAGATACGTTTAATCACTCACTTATAGAGTTAGTCACGCACCTAGTAAATCATCCATTCAGACACTTATACACCCACTCATTCTTCAATACGCCTTTCCCTATATATATTAAACATATTTAAACTTTACAGAAACACACAGTCACTGGATGATGTCATCAGTGATGTCATCAGTGATGCCACTGACCAGGTCATGAGTGATGTAATATGTGACGTCATCAGCAGTGCATTACGGGGGCGCGAGTTATAGTTAACTGAACTAACTATAACGGGGGAATTTCACGGGTTTTGTACGAGTGCAATGTCCAACTGACTATAACTGTCCCTAAAACCTATGGTTTTTTCAGTGAATATATATATATGTATATATATATATATATGTATATGTATATATATATATATATATATATATATCTATATATGTATGTATATGTGCAGCGATTGTGGTTAGGCAACAATCCATGGGCTTCTTTCCATGTAACTTCTGCAATGCCTCTAGACGTAGCCCAAATAAAACATCTTATGTTGCCCCGTTTCTGAAAAAACCTTATGAGATTAGGAAGTTTATCTCCTGTAAAACAGACCATGTCATATTCTGTACAGAGTGACCTTGTCCCAAAAGATACATTGGCAGTACAATCTTTCAGGCAAAAAAGTGCATCTTAGAACATATGAGGGCCAATACGAATAATGATGTAAAGTATCCAGTGGCACAACACTTCCAAGTAAAACATAAGGGAGATTGGTTACTCATGAAATACTGTGGTCTGGATAAGGTTAAGAAACATCAACTAGAGGGTGATCAGTGCTTAAGGTTACGCAGATTGGAATCTGAGTATATTATCAATCTGGAAACGGTAATACCAGGAGGTCTAAATGTGATTGAAGAATTGGCAGTAGACTTGGATGTGTGATGAGACCGAATTTAGAATTTTAATAGGTGCTCCCTTTCTGATGAACCCCTAGATACTGATGATGAGAGATGTGGTCTTTTTTTAAAGGAAAATCTTTTTTTACCCCTTTTTCTATCAGTTTGAAATACTTTTCAATATTTCCTAGTATGTCTTCCCTTCGCTCTTTCTTTTCCCTCATCTAGATGACAAGGTTCCCCATGTTTAATAGCATGCGACCGACACAAAGGTATCTTCCTATTCCCACTTGAGCTCTAACAATGAGATAAATGACAGATATATTGAGTTTGTTTGTGCTAAAAACATTGTACCGTTTGGAAATTTGGGATATTATAGGGTACAAGATACACTATCTTTTCTTCAATGTGTATACATAATTTTTGAAAATTACTAAATGTGTGAGTTAAGACACATGCCGGTACCATCCCAGTGTGATATTGGTAAAAAAGAAAAAATGAGCAATACGTTTTTATAATTAATGTATTGAATTGGTATTGGCAATTATGTTATGATATTAAGGGGGTAACTTTTTTTGAGGAGGAAACATAAGAAACAAACTATATTCAGGAAACTGTATAGTATTTCTTCTCTTTTAATGTAACAAGTGTGCACTTCTCTTTAAAACCTTTTTCTTTTGTGACCACACCCATCCATGGACAAGACTTGAGGTTTCGGGCCGAAATTCATTGGGTACGTAATTTGCCTTAATTGAAAAAATAAAAACACTTCATTGAACACCAGTACTCGCCTGCAGTGTCCAATTCCTCATTGGAAGGAGTGAGTGTTTCAAAAATATTGCGGGTGTCTGTTTCCTGCATGCCGCGGCAGCGCTGTGAGGGATGGTGACATCCTAATATATAGGATTATTTAGCCAAATATATACATATATATATATATATATATATATATATATATATATATATATATACACATATGCATGCATACTTACACACACATATATGATATTGGAGCATATGAGGGCAATCGCGCATTAGGTCAAAAGTTGCCCTGTTGCTAGAGACTTTGCAGTAGCCCATGACAAATCTAGTAATCTCTTCAGGTTTTTCGCAATAGACAGCATCGAACCTCAGATAATGGGAGGCGATAGGGAAACTGCACTCAAGAGGCTGGAATCAAGGTACATCATTGCGTTGAATACTAAGATAGTGATAGGTCTTAATACAGATGAGGAATTGAGTGTTCATTTGGGATAACCCAAGCATCATGATGATTTGGAACATTTAAGACTCTTGTTGTATGAAATATTAGATAAGATCATGTATAGAGTGTAAATTATCTGCTGCTTGACGATTTTATATGGTGTTTAACTTATGGGTGTGTTATTTTCCTTTTTCCTTTTCTTCTTTTTTCTTTTTTTCTTCAGGCTCTCTTTCTCTTATGCACTTATGTTTCTTTCTTATAGCTATGAGTATTCTCATCACTATTATCACTTTCTTCCCCTTATATATTTTTTCCTTCTTTTTGTCTTTATTCTTGGTTTATGCACTAAAGTACTAACCTCGTCGTGGATGAACTAGGAGTGAGGCAGTGAGCTTCTGAGACAGTTGCAGAATTGGGCATAGTTATAATCATCTGAAAACAGATATTTGTGTCCTACAATGACTAACAGTATGAAATTTGAATTTATTTAAAATTAATTGTACAGTGGTTTGGTTAGATGGTAATATAAATGGGTAAATGAAAAGTAGGTCCACTGGGGCGGAATTGTAGCATAGATTTATTGTATTAGACAATATTATTTAAGATTTTTGATTTATTTGTATATTTGACAATAGAATGTGATGGGTAATTTATGAAGACGGATAACCTTGCCCTGTAATTAAGAAATGATTTGCCCACTGGAGCACAAATTAAGAGTAGCTGCCTCTTCTGTACCAGCTCGTATATAATTTTGAGACATCATGAGGGCCTTCATATTTTATGTGGAAGTGTTTAACTCAATTTTGATTGTGGCAATAATCAGTTGACATGTATAAGAACACTGTACTAATTTTAGGTAACATGTATTTTATAATTGCCATTGGCAGAATTACACATTCTAAGAGGAAGGGATCAAAAGTGTTGGTTCTGCCGGAATGTATGTCCTTTGTCTATTTCTATTTTTCTACCAAGATGATGTAAGAATGGTATTATTTTTAACCAATGGTATGAGGGAGATCACCCACCCGTGACCAAGGCGACTTGTTCCCTGAAACGCCTTGGCTTGTTTTTCATCCACTTACACTAATAAATCTTGGAATATACTTGAAAGAAAGCAATTTGGAGTGCATGGTTTCTTTTCGTCGCCAGGAAAGGAGGAACATATTGTGAAGCGGTAAGACGTGAGCGGCAACTGAACGCAGCAGGGAGGGAGGAAAGCAGTATTAATCTGCATAGCGGGGCGCTATAATCCAAAGTGTTTGTTTGTTCAGCTACAAGACATTCAGCATGGAGTGGCTGAAGGAAAGGGAAAGCGCGGCAGACCAACTGTTCAGCGATGCTGAAATTACTGATGAACAGGCAGGTGCTACAAAGGAAGGAACGTCTGGCAATGTAAATGATGTCAAAGGGATTTTACATGTATTAGAGAAACTGATCAAGAGGGAAACCTCCAAATGGTGGGAAAGCAAGTCCCTGACACGCTATTTGGAAGTGGGGCGGGTCCCGAGGGGCCTACGCATTTTAATTGCGCCCACGTACGAAAATCCGAATCCGGACATGCTGTGGGAATGGGCCCAGAATAATGCAGATTCGTCTAAAAGGATGCTGGCTATTTTAATTAAATATGCCGACATAGACAGGGAGAACATTCTTAAAGAAATTGATGTGCTTTCTGAGCAATTAAGCAAGTTACCAGACCAGGACAATGTAAAAAAACTACAAGGTGAAATGCAGGAAAGGATTAAAAAATACGAACAAACCATCAAAGACCGGAAAGCGATAAAGTTTAGAAGGGACAAGTTAGACTACCAGAGGGGTCAGATTTTCACATTTTCTAAGAGATTTGATAACATCAGACAGCAGAAGATTGCATCTAGTACCACAAGCAATGGCAAGCAACGAATGGTGGAATCTGAATCAGACCTCAGTTCTGAGGCGGAAGTTGAAAGTGAAGAAACAGGGCAGCCGAGTACTGTACCCACTGTGGAAGACGAGTTGCGTTTTTTGCGGTGGGACAGAAGCACAAATTTGAGGCCCTTACGGGGGCAAGGAAAATCCTTCCGAGGGGGAGGAAGAGGAAGAGGAAAGCACGCAGGTAATGGAGAAGAAGGAGATCAGGCGGCAAAGAAGTCGACTGAAAAGAAGAAAAGATAATGGACAATAATATCAGTATCAGCAATCTTTCCAATTTAACATTAAATGCAGAAGAAACTTCAATTTTGTCTCGTGGCCTGTCTTATTGTGCCCCGGAGGATATGAATTATGTGCAAACTCGCATAGACTGCTTCAAATTCATACGTAAGCTTAGATTGGCTAAATATTACGCGGTAGGCAGGCCGGGCCAACAGCAAGTAGAGAGAGAAGAGGCTGCCTCCATGGTGCTACAGATTTCCGACTTGGACACTTTGAGGGACATGGACAATTTGGAGAGGGGGGGAGACCAAGTAAGGACAGATGATGTCATACTAAGGAAACAGGGTCTTAATGCTTGGAGCAAACCTATTACACCTTTCAAACCCCACTACGTTTTCATGCCTATGGTTCCAAAAGATGCAATCGATGTTTTTAATGAGTTGGTTGTTCTTGATCTTAAAAAGTTGCTTACTGATCAGCAGGCTAAGAGCACAGTAATAGTGAAGGATATTGGTTATGATAAATTGATTAAAAAACTGCAAGCACGTCAGGACATAGTTGTCAGACAGGCCGATAAGGGCGGCAACATTGTTCTATGGCCTCTTACTATGTACCAAGAGGAGGCTAAATTGCAACTTAGTGACAAACATTGCTATATAAGGGTTGACGAAAAAGCATTATCAACCACGATTTCTACTTATTATTGCCAGTGGACAAGTGGAGATCGGCTGATCTCATTTCACAGGCAGAATACAAATTCTTAAAAAAGGACTCACCAATAACACCGGTATTATATTTAATACCCAAAGTGCCTAAGAATCTAACCAAACCCCCAGGAAGACCTATAATTTCTGCAATAGGAAGTGTTTTCGAGAACACTTCTAGGTTCTTGGATCACTTCCTGCAGGAATATGTGAGGAATTTGTCATCTTATGTGAAAGATACTGGTGACTTCCTGAAGAGAGTGTATGACATCATTTGGGAGGATGACTTTATTATGATAACTTTAGATGTCTCCTCCCTGTACACCAGTATTGTTCATGAACAGGGAGTCAGGGCTGTGCGTTATTATTTACAAACGCGCCCCCTCACATTATATCGGCACACAGAGATGCTCATTGAGATGTTACAGTGGTGTCTCAAAAATAAAAAAATTTTGTTTGGAAAGGACCTATTCCAACAACTGCCAGGGATGGCAATGGGCACCTGCTTCGCCCCCAGCTATGCTAATTTGCATATGGGCTGGTGGGAGGCGCAGGTGCTGACTGTGAGATATGCCGAGGAATTATCAGATAACGTGGTCCTTTGGACCCGTTATATTGATGACCTTTTTATTATCTGGCGAGGTGATGTGGCTTCTGCTGAGGCATTCATCAGAAGCATTAATAATAATGATTTAAATCTAAAATTCACATCACACATAAGCAAGGAGGAGGTCCAATTTTTAGATTTGACATTGTACATTGAGGGTGGTGAGATCAACACTAAGACATTTAGGAAAGAGACAGCAGGGAATACCATTCTCCATGCTCAAAGTTTCCACCCTCCAAGATTGGTGAACAGCATACCTTATGCTGAAAATTTAAAAATGTAAGAATGAAGCGTAACTGTAGCTGCCCCAAACAACTATATCAGGCACAGGAAGAGTTAGATTCAAGATTCAAACATGGAGGATACAGTTCTACAGTGCTTAAAGCAGCAAGAGTTAAGGCAGACGCTAAGCCCAGAGAAGAACTGTTATTTGGGAAATCTGATGTCAGAGGTGTAACCACAGATGTAAAACCAGCATTGCGATTTATCACAGGGTACAATAGACAACACAAGAATATACGGTGTATCATGCAGAAACATTGGCATGTGCTACGGGGTGATGCTATTTTGGGTAAGAAATTAGGTAACAGGCCCCTTATTTCTTTCCGCAAAGCAAGATCATTGCGACAGGCCTTGGTTACCAACACCACAGGCGCAATCCCCCCAAAAACTTGACTTGGAGAAAGCAGAGGCTTCAGGAGGTGCCAGAAATGCAAGGCTTGTAAGTATGGAGAGAATACTACGGAAGTGCCTTTGCCTTTTGCTAAGAATAAAAAATGGCAGATCATGAAGCCTCTTACCTGCAAAAGCCAATTTGTGGTGTATATCCTGAGTTGTAGTTGCTCTAAAATGTACATTGGAAGTACAATTCTGCCGGTACACCAACGGATTTTACAGCATATCCGGGCAATCAATAATAAAGATCAGGCATACCCTATGGCCAGACACTTCCATGAATTTCATAACGGCAAGTTGGAAGGTCTTAAATATTTTGTGATTGATCAAGTCCATTAAAGATTACGAGGGGGCAATAGAGAAAAATGCCTGAGGCAACTTGAATCGCGTTATATTCTAAGATTCAACAGTAAGAGTCCATTTGGTCACAATACAGAAGAAGACTTACATGTACATTTGTGATTAAGATAGGGCCCCTAAGAGAGATAGTGTACCCGTGTTATTCCTACTAGCATTATGCTGATATATTGCTCCTTTGCTTTGCAGACCTTTTAAGATTATGATGGGATTTTATCAAGATTATCAAGATTGTTTTTAACATTGTTATTGAGTTCCAGCTTAATTATCCCAATTACGCTTTATCCTGTAATATCTGTAGCATTTGGGTTCGAATTGAACCATGAATTGGTGTCACTCCAAGCTGATTTTTAATCACACAGTCGCACTTAGGCACAAAAGCACAAGCACTTTTAGTAATTATGTAAAAGGGCCTTATCAATATTTGTGAGTATAAGGGCACTTGCCCGGTATTACCCAGAGGGGAGTCGGTGATATTGGCTTTTAATTGAGTATCTATATTTATATAGTATGCGTAATGGATTTATACATTAGCATAATTCTCATAAAGCACTTTATATTTTTCTCCTAGACTGGGAAAGTTGTGAGGCAAAATTAATGGCAGATGATTAGTACACATGTTATGACGTACAAATACTTTTGGTGATATTGTACTGTCATGTAATTAGCATTTCTAAGTGTTTTAGCTGTAATTGATGCGTAAACTTGATGATATTTGATCATTGGTTTTAAATACTTAAGTTTTTACAATGCCATATTAAGAACGTGAATATTGCTGTTTTTTAACATGTTAACACATTTGCCAAAACTGGAGATAATGGTTTTGCACTGACACTTTGTTTTATATCAAATTGGTATAGCCTGTTGTTTGAATGTTCGAATATTTGCACTGTCACTTTAAACTTTTTCACCAATATATAAGAGAGAAAAAATGGCGGCGACTCTAGGTTTGAAAAAGACAGCGGAGGCTGTTGAAACGCGTCACCTACCAGATTTGTAGCGTCAAATAAAACACTTATTGCAGTATCCCCGAGCGTGCTGGAGTCTGTATTAAATTTTACAGCAGACGACGTGACGAATATATATATATATATATATATATATCTCAAAACCATACCCTTTCAGGCATAGAGTGATGATTAAATAATGCAAAAAGAGGCAGAGAACTCTGGGTAGTTCTCAAGTTTCGGTGGAAAGCAGCACCAGTATAGAGCACTCTCAACACCAGCGACACTCTAAATTTGCTCACCTCAAATATCTGCTTTTCTATCAAAGTCTTTAAGTGTAGGATTAGCACAAATCCATCCACACCAACACAGAAAGGGACAAAGTCTTTAAGCATAGGATTAGCACAGTGCTATCCATGCAGAGCTGTTAAATGGCCAAAGCCTTTTACTACTCCAGGCACAGTATTACAGCTTTGGATTGGTAAAATACCATCCAAGCCAACCTGAAATGAATAAAAGCAACCCCTGACACGTGTTTCACTCTCATTAGAGTTCTTCAGAGAGGCATAGCTTTGTCCAGACACAAGGGAGCACCCAGTATAAGTCAAAACAATAGACTTTCAGGCATAGAGTGAAGAATAAATTATGCAAAAAGAAGCAGAGAACCCTGGGTAGTTCTCAAGTTTAGGTGGAAAGCAGCTCCAGTATAGAGCACTCTCAACACCAGCGACACTCTAAATTTGCTCACCTCAAATATCTGCTTTTCTATCAAAGTCTTTAAGTGTAGGATTAGCACAAATCCATCCACACCAACACAGAAAGGGACAAAGTCTTTAAGCATAGGATTAGCACAGTGCTATCCATGCAGAGCTGTTAAATGGCCAAAGCCTTTTACTACTCCAGGCACAGTATTACAGCTTTGGATTGGTAAAATACCATCCAAGCCAACCTGAAATGAATAAAAGCAACCCCTGACACGTGTTTCACTCTCATTAGAGTTCTTCAGAGAGGCATAGCTTTGTCCAGACACAAGGGAGCACCCAGTATAAGTCAAAACAATAGACTTTCAGGCATAGAGTGAAGAATAAATTATGCAAAAAGAAGCAGAGAACCCTGGGTAGTTCTCAAGTTTAGGTGGAAAGCAGCTCCAGTATAGAGCACTCTCAACACCAGCGACACTCTAAATTTGCTCACCTCAAATATCTGCTTTTCTATCAAAGTCTTTAAGTGTAGGATTAGCACAAATCCATCCACACCAACACAGAAAGGGACAAAGTCTTTAAGCATAGGATTAGCACAGTGCTATCCATGCAGAGCTGTTAAATGGCCAAAGCCTTTTACTACTCCAGGCACAGTATTACAGCTTTGGATTGGTAAAATACCATCCAAGCCAACCTGAAATGAATAAAAGCAACCCCTGACACGTGTTTCACTCTCATTAGAGTTCTTCAGAGAGGCATAGCTTTGTCCAGACACAAGGGAGCACCCAGTATAAGTCAAAACAATAGACTTTCAGGCATAGAGTGAAGAATAAATTATGCAAAAAGAAGCAGAGAACCCTGGGTAGTTCTCAAGTTTAGGTGGAAAGCAGCTCCAGTATAGAGCACTCTCAACACCAGCGACACTCTAAATTTTCTCACCTCAAATGTCTGCTTTTCTATCAAAGTATTTAAGGGTCGGATTAGCACAGTGCCATCCACGCCGAGATAGAAAGGGACAAAGTCTTTTGCCAATTCTACAGCATTAGCACAGTGCTATCCATGCCGAGCTGTTAAATGGCCAAAGCCTCTTACCACTCCAGGCACGGTATTACAGTTTTGGATTGATAAAATACCATCCAAGCCAACCTGAAATGAATAAAAGCAAACCCTGACACGTGTTCGCATATTGGGGAAACAGTTACACTCAAGGCTACAATATCTGACTGTGTTTTTGATATCTTTGATTAATCCTGGCATCTTTCTAGCTCTAAGCTGTGGATTATTTGGCACTTCAGAGGGTGCCTTAAAGATTCTTCATGTAATACTGTGTGGTGAATGATCCTTAACTACTGCTGTGTAAAGATGACTCATGAGTTTTTTTTTGTGTTTCGATATGGAGAGGTTTATGGGCAATCAAGATACTTTGTTGCTGCTGGCAGAACTTCCAATTAAACACAGAAAGTAGACGTAGGCCCTAATTATGGACCGCCGTCCCCGTGTCGGCGGTCTGATAACAGCCGCACTGCGGACCGCCCATAGTATTACGAATACGGTGGTTGGACTGCCAGGAGACCGCCAGCATCACCGGGATCAAGGATCCCACTGGGCCGGTGGTCTTTAAACGGCAGTAATATGCTGCCAGTGCCGCAGCCAGCACCGCTGAGCATATTACAAGTTGCCATTTCACCACCCTTTTCATGGCGGTGAAACCCGCCATCAAAAGGGTGGCAGAATGGCAATACCTGCCAGATTTTGGCCTGGGGGTGCATGCAGGGGGAACATCTAGTGAACTCCTGGATTTGCACCTCCCTTCCTGCATGGTGTTGCATGTATGCCACACCATGCAGAAATGTGCAGCCAGAGCTCTGTGAGCAGCGGTCTGCCAGTTATGCTCTTTTATGTGCCTAACAGACCACCGCTCTCAGACCGCTGCAGGACCGCTTGCCAAACCAGGAAAAAAGTCCTGATCTGGAGGGCGGTTGAACCAATGGTTTGCACCATCCGCTGTGGGACTGCTAAACTCGTAATTAGGCCATAGTGGTAATCTGAAGGCAATGATAGGAATTGAGAGATAACATAATATAGTGACAATGTACCAAAGATATTCATCTTGTCTTTTGATAGCTACTATAACCAGTAGACGTCATTCCCCGGCAGAGTGATAAATCAGAGTAACAATATCCAGTGTCTCTGTTCTCTCCCTGATTCCATTGCCATTTCCCCAGGTTTTCTGCTAACTAATATATTGGCATTGTGTGCAGTTGGCAATTGATACAGAGATACGCAGAAACATTATTGAAAAACATTAGAGCCATAATTCAAGGTTAATGCATTCTTACCATATTCTGTGTGATTAATCTGAATCTAGTGGTGAATGAGTTTCGGTATTCTGTTATTGCACTTTGTTAGACTAGCATCCTTGGATTTATTTTCCCCTAACCTTTTGCCTTCAGACCTCCTGTTTTTGCTGACTTCATTTTTGTTGGCCTTAGGACTCTGCACACTTTCCCACTGCTACCAGTGCTAAAGTGCGTGTGCTCTTTCCCAATAACATGGTAACATTGGCTTATACCCAACTAGCATATTTAATTTATTTCTAAGCCCCTAGTAAAGTGGCACTACATATGCCCAAGGCCTCTAAATTAACAGTGGCCCTGCAGCACTGATTGTGTCACCACCTTAAGTAGCCCTTCAAAACATGTCTCTGACCTGCCATTGCAGAGCCTGTATGTGCAGTTTTAAACTGCTATTTGAACCTGTCAAAATAAACATTTTGCTAGGCCCAAACGTTTCTTTTTAATACACATAAGTCACCCCTAGGAAAGTCCCTGGACAGCGCATGGGCAGGGTGCCGTGTATTTAAAAAGTTGGACATGTACGTTTATGTTTTACATGTCCTGGTAGTGAAAAACTCTTACAGTCGTTTTTCACTACTGCATGGCCTATCTCTCTGATAGGATAACATTGGAGTCACCTTATTACATTTTTATAAGTGTAATTTTCAAATGGGAAGCGATAACCAGTTCATTTTTGGTGTCTCTGGAATCACAGTTTAAAATCCTAACTTATGGTGAAATTGGATTTTAAATTGTGATTCTGAAAATGCCACTTTTAGAAAGTAGTCAGTTTCTTGCCTTAGCCATTTGGTGCCTGCAGCCTGTCTCTGACCATATGACTGGGTATAGTTGGCAGCTGGGCTTTGTGTATTCTTTCTAGACAATCATACGCAATGGGAGCTTAGGTGTAACTGGATGGGGAGTCACTGCACGATGGGAAGGAGGAGCTGGGCCCAGCCTCACTTACACCTGAGTAGGCTGTGTCCTGTTTCCACACAAAGGGATGCATACCCCTGTAGTGAGTCTGGCACCAGGGCCTGGATGGCAGGGCATCTGTGCACCTCAAATGCATGCCTCTAGAAGCTTCTCCCCAACTTCAAAGGCACAACTGTGTATAAAAGAAGGACCTCAGACACCAACTCTTCAATACACTTCTGGACCTGGTGATACTCTGCCAGGAAGAAGGACTGCTGTGCTGTTGACAGGCTGCCACTCTGCTGTACTGAATTCTGCTGGACTCCTGCTTTGCTGTGCTGACTTGCTGCCTGCTGCCCTCTTGCCTGGGTGAGAAGGACTGGACCTGCATCTCTTGAATCCAAAACCCTGAGTGACTCCAAGGACTCGGGGACACAACACGCTTTCAACAACCTTGCAACTGTACTTGCACCTGGAACCTGGACTCTGCCATCTGTGAGTCCACCCTGTCAAGTGGTGCCTCCCCAGTCCTAGACCCTTGGAAGTGAGCTTAAGGTGCTTTACCAGCCTCTGTGGATTCAGTGGTATCGATGCATCTCCTCTGCTGTGCCACGCAGACCCGAGCAGAACCGACGCATCTTGCAATTGCGCAGATTGGACTCGTCGCAAAGTCCCGCATCGCTGCCGCGACCTGCAATGCCTTTGGAACTGACACTGTGTAACGCATGCAGCACAGGCAGCCTCGGCAACAGCACAGGACTCCACATCGCAGCCTCACAGCTGTTCAGAAACCAACACATTGCCCCGACTGCCCACCGCATCCTTGACTCTGGATTCGCACCACAAGCCCCACCGACGGGATCCTCGACAACGACGCAGGCCCTCACATCGCACCCTCACCTCATCTCTGAACCGCCGCATCACTACGGCTGCATGATGCATCTTATACATGGATCCTCACAGCACTCTGTAAACTAGGATTTAAAGTACTTTGTTCAGCTGACCTAACTGCATCCCTGTAGCTGTCCCATGCTCTATCATGGTCAGCCTGAACTTTGTTGCCTTGCCCTATGTGTGAATACAATACATGCTATCCTTTAGCTTTCCTTGCAGTGTATGGGAATTGTTTATAGGGGAGTCACCCACTAATTCTGATGTGAGTGTGGTCATTGGGAGTTAGAGATGGTTATAATCTACTGCTTACTGTTCTATCCACACTAAGCTTTACAAGGGAATTCAAGCCTTAAAATATCTTCTCACCTGCTCATGTCAAGAAGATTTATGGAAGATCAACCTGGCTTGATATCCTTACTCAATTCAAGCATTGAGTAAATTAATTTCCCAGTGAACACATCCACTGAACTTGTAGAAATGCTGCAGGCATGGAATCTTTGAGAGTCTTCTGTCTATGACCTGGCTCTGACTTCTTCTCTGTGTGTATTTTTCCTGTGTTTCTGGAGTAAGGAAATTACTTCTTGGAGGAAAGAGCTTAGAATGGAATGTTTACGTTTGTGTATAATTTAATAATCCTTGCCTTTATATAGGCAACACACCTCACTTGTGTTGCTAATAAAATAATTTGAATGTTATTGATGTATTTTATTGCAAAGCTGGCAGGTCTGGTTCATATTCAGACACATGTAAGAACAATGGATGAATTAGTAGTAGCATGGGGCAAAGTCTGCCACACGTCAGTTTCACATCTGAAAGGCCTGCTTGACAGAATCATTCATGTATCAGTCTTGCTTCTGAGAGAGTGATCGAGAGAGGATTAGTTAATTCAAAATATTTAACTGGTAAAAGCACAAATATCGACAACACAACTATTGTTGTTAAACATATTAATTTTAATGTATATTGAATACAGAAATATCAGAAATAAAAATATCATTGCCTTTAAATAGATGTACATTATGTCCAAAATATCAATTCACACAATATTGACTACAATATTATTACCAAATTATTTAAATAATCATTAAAAAATATTTTAAAAACACATGAATAATTATTGGAAATAAACCTAAAATATTTATACACATTATAAAATTAAATATAAATAGATTATATCAACAAAATTGTTACCATTCAATTCAATTAATGATATACCTTAGATCATTCTAGTACAATTGAAAAAAAAATTACCATTAATTACAAACATTTAAAAAACACCCCAAATATTAATAAATACATAGATAAATAAATTCATTTTCAAAACTATAAAACTACATATCATACATAAAAAAAACTAAATTAGCGTTTGCCATAGAAGGACATAACTGATAAAAATTCAAACTCAAACTAAACCAATAAACAAAATAAAAGTATAAACAATTTTAACCAATAAATTCAGACAAACAATTAAATCAAAAATATAAAATGAACACTAATTTAAACAACTAGATACTTCAAAATCTACAAACGCTTCAAAATGAGGAAACTCTGCCAAATTCTCTCACCAAACCATTAAATGTAAAATATATACATCTCAGCAAACTACCTTACCAAGCAAGTAAAACTTAAATTTAGCCTAAAATGTACTTGTTAATAAATTTAAAAATATAAAATAATAATTAATTAATAAAATACTCTCAAACTTCTATCTCTTTACATAGACTACCCACAAGAGAAAATTACAGCTTGAAAAATCGATAAACTGCCAGAAAAAAATGACTACCACAAACCAACAAAAGGACAAAATAACATAAGTATACCTAAATGATTGTAAAATTGTAAACTCATGCAAATAGCACGTAAAAATCAACCTTATGACCTGAACCTCTACAAACTACCACCAAATTAACATTTAAAATGAAACTAAAGTTTTTTTTCCATCCAACAGAAAAGAAAACACCTGCTCCACATTAGAACACCCTCAACGGAAAATCTGCAAAATCGTGTGAAACATTAACAGAACATACATGTAAGTAAAAGAATAGAAGTGATTGCATAATTTTACATGTATATAACAAACGTACAAACTTTAAATGATTGTATATATTTATACTATTACACTATTTTCAGATTTAAGGACTGAGGCCAAGAAAGTGCATCAACAAAAAATATAAAATAGAAATGTGCAAAATATTATTCTAATGCTTGCTATGGAAGGGCAACTACAAAAGATGTTGTTGTAACTCATGTATGAGATCACAACCACCCTCCAAATCTGATAGATACAGAAGTAGAGGAGATATTACAAGACATAAGGGAGGCAAGCACTAAATCCCAGGAACCTACAACCAAAATCTTTAAAGTTATACTGCCTAAAGTCCCTGGACATATCACAGACCAACTACAATCTATTCACAATTTAAAATGTTAAATTGCACGAACTAGAAAAGCCACCAGCGATACTCCTCATGCCCCCAGAAGATATCAAGACATAGAAATACCTGAACTGTTAACAATGACACATAATGAAGAACCTTTCCTCTTACATGACAACTTAAATAATAAGAAAAGATTCCTAATGTTCTCCACATACGAAAACAACTTACTAAAACTTAGCCAGTGTCAAACGTGGATGATGGATGGGACCTTCAAAATGTGTCCCAAACCATTCACCCAAATATATACCATACAAGGTGAATATCAAAATACAAATATACCTTTTATATATGCCCTACTACCAAATAAACAAACCAGCACTAACTGCGACCTCTTAAACTACACTAAACCAAAAACAAATAACTAGAACCCCCAAAAAATAATCATAGACTTTGAACAAGCCTTGATTCAAACCAAATGTAAAATGTACCCCCACACAGTCATACAAGACGGTTACAATCATTTCAATCAACGCATATGGAGACACCTTCAAAAATCTGCACTTAGGGGGCGACTAAGATGTCGGGCGGACTTGCGTCCCCCCGACACCGTCTTGGAAACCAGACCGACCGACCTCCAGTCGGCGGTCCCGCCTGCCTCATTAGGATGGGATCGAACACTGTTCGGTCGCATTCTGACATTTCCCAATGGGAGTATGCATTATGGCCATAAACCGGCCGTAATACATGCTCCCATAGGGTTATGGAAGGTGTTGTTCATCCCTGCACCCCGTGGCAGGTACCTCTAGGTGCCAGCCATGGGGTGCAGGGATCAACAGGAAGACACCATAGGTGTCCCTTCGGCCCCCAACCGAAGGCCGCACACACAAGGGGTCCTGCTGGAAGCCCCCAAACACGCTTTCCGACATGGTTTTTATGTCAGACAGGCCGGCATGGCAACCATGCCGGAAACTGTGCATCATAATCCCAAGGGCGGAAAGGCCCGCCCTATGGGATTGCGAGCTGGTTCCGATTGGCAGAATGGCTTCTTGAGCCCGTTGGAAGCCAGCTGAAATGACCGGCCGATTTCAATTACGACCGGCTGATACATATGTAAAAAAAAATGTAAGTCCGTTTTTATATAGCGCAGCTACTCACCCTTACAAGTCTCAAGGCGCTGGGGGCCGTAGTGGAAATTAAGTGAGCTATTGCCCAGAGTCACATGGTGCTGAGCTGCCGCCGGAGCCGGGGATCGAACCGTGAACCCTGTGCTCCGAAGTCAGCTGCCCTGGCTGCTGCACCACACCTCTCCACCTCTACATAATCAGCTGGTCAGAATTGAAACCGACGATGGGGGTCGGAAAGCCTCCGACTGAATGTCGTAATAGGCCCCTAAGTGTAGAATATTGTACAAACAGCCAATTGGAATTTGAAATGCAAAACAATGATAGCACTAGCCTATGTCCCTGTCACAGAGGTAGCCAACCACTACATTTACTAATACAAAGCCCTCTCTACCAACAAAATGAAGACAAACTAAGCCCCCTAGTGGATTATTTTGAAGACACTTGGGTTGGCAGACTGCATTGCTCCGGACACAGACGCCAACCCAAACTCCAAATACTTTGGTGGAATGTCTATGACAGAACCATAGCACAGGAAGCCAAAACAACACAGTGGAAGGTTGGCACAATATTTTTCAATTCACACTAGCAGAACCGAACCTACACTCTATAAATTTATAAAAGCATTACAAAAAGAGCAAAGCTACAAATAACTATGAACGGAGCAATCTATTAGCCAAATTGCCCCTAAACTTAGTAAACAAACCAAATGGATGTATGACATGCTATAATGTAAAGTCAAAATCTTCATAAATAATGCAGGAGTAGATAATTTAGAAGTAATAGCCAAAAGCATATTATAATATAAATAATAACCAGCTAAAGTCCTAAAAATATTATGACAAAATGTAAACCAAGATAAAAAAATCATGTTTTTTATAAATAATAAATACAATAATTTTATTACATTAATCAAAAATTAAATATCATTTCAGAATTAATGGAAACTAATAATATATTTGATACATTATTCTTTAAAAAATGTAAATACCACCAACCAAGAAACTAAAAACAAACTCAATCCATCACATAATTTAACTACAATACATAAAACACACAATTACATAATATTTACGCAAACAATATAATATCACATTTTCGACCCAAGAGAAATATAAGAAAAAAAGTTACTATTCTTTAGCTGCAGATCTTTCTCTGTAGCCACTTAGTAAAAAATAGTAATCCACCAAAAACAGAAAAATATTGTCCAAAAGGCCCCAAAATGCAAAAATCAAGAAAATTAAATACAAATTCCTCAAAACAATCCAAAGAATGTTAGAATCATAAAAAACCCGAAAAAGTGTTTAAAAAAAATAAACGCTCCAGGAAACCCGGAAAAAAGGAAATCAAAGTAGAAAGCAATGGTTAATTATAAACCAATATAAATATTCTTTAAAAAAAAAAATTGAAACTCCCAATGCCCTAAGGACACGTTCATAGAGAAAAACATGTAAAGTACAAAAACCCACTCGCAAAGCAAATGACATTCCCCAAAACAAGTATACATCACTCTTAATCAACAAAATATATATATAACATAACACCATTAAACATAACATAACAATACATTATTAAAATAGCGTACAAAAACCCAAAACTACTAACTAGTGAAAAACAATACTATTAATACATTTAAAAATACCAAAACCCTGCAAACAAAAATATAACTAACATGTAGACCTCCCCTAAACCTTGCTACACTAGTCAAAACCCTTTCAAAATCCTTAAAAGAGCTAACCTGTTCTGGTGAACAGCAGTACGTTACCGCGACCTGGTTCCGGTAAAATAGACTAAAAATATCAAAAATAAATTACAAAATAGAAACTAGTAGTAAAAAAAATGGCAGCTAAATTAACAAACAAAAAATACTATCTACCCAATAGAAATTAATAGAAAATAATGTAAAAATGCTGAATAAATGTATTAAAAAATATCAAATATGTAAAATATGTCAAAAAAATGAGGTTTAAAAATGTTACAAATCTCCTCAATGTGGATTCTGTCAAGACTATGGGGCCGATTCCGATCTCGGCCGGTAGGGCTCCGAATCGGATTCGGCTTTACCGGATCCGATTCGGAGCCCTGTTTCCCGACCGAACCGTACGCGGGTCCGGCCGAGCGAGTACGATGCGAAATCGCCGACCGACTCGTCCGGGCATCCCGACCGCTCCGACCGACTCGCTCCCGGCTCGAACCGCTCTGACCGACTCGCTCGGACTCGACTCGCACCGCGCAATGGAGACGCTTTCCCGGCCGGGTAAGTACGATGCGCGCCGCGAGCAGTCCGACCAAGCCGCGCCGTCCGGCTCTGTAAGAGCTGTCGGAGCCGTACTTTGGGGGTCCGTGTCGGACTCCCTGTACGCAGTAGCCGCGCGAAGTCGCACACAGGGGGACCCATGGGTCCCCCTACCTGTGCGTGTACGGCGCGAATCGCCGCAGTACCCGCTGTAGGGGGCGCCTTGTCCGACTTCGCACCCATTGAGTCAATGGGAGCCCGCGTACGCGTTGTACGACCGGCTCCCATTGACTTCAATGGGAGTCCGACCGACTCGAGTCCGATAACATACGGACGCATCGTACTCGTTCGGTCGGACTGCACGGGTCCGATTCGGTCGGAAATCTCTCCGGGTCCGGCTCGGTCGGAGATATTTCCGGCCCGAATCGGAATCGACCCCTATGTGACTATGCATAGCCTCGCAAAGTGTATTACAGTGCTTAATTTCCCAAACAAAATATGTGACAGGGCACTCGTCAAAAGGCCACTGCAGTTTGCAATACCCGTGCTCCTGCCAGCGCTGCCAATCACAGTACCAACATAACTAATAACCATCGCACTTGCTTGGGTATCAGGTAGTAGTCATTTTTAATGTATATTGAATTAATAAACGACTGTCGTTGTGCTCATCCCTAAATTAGACAGACAGCGCCGCCATGTGGCAGACTGTCATAAGTGCAAGTGCTGAAAATTAAGTGCCGGTGCGGAACTCTGGAAATCACCAGCTCAAATTGAGAACTGGGGCAGCATGACAAAGATTCTTTACATACCATGGAAATATGGTTTCTGGTATGGCACTTATTCTTTATATTTGTGGTAAGTCTCATGGCAGAGGTGTTTTACTTACAGGGCAGTGTTGAAACTGCCATAACAATGTGTTGTTTTCCTATTGGGCAATTTATAAAGGGGCATCATAGTATGTAACCTAATGGACAAACCTTACATTTGAGGCATGAGATTTTACCATAAGTAACCTCCTCTAGCCTGAGCACCCTGCTCAACAGCCCTGGAACCCTGGGCAGCGCCTTCACACATCAAGGTGTCTCCTGTGATAGTCAAGAGCACTAACTTTGTTGAGCATCATTGATTATCACCATGGCAAGCTGACTTTTTGAGAAGTACTCTGGCATATTTGTGGAAGCACCAGCAGGTTTCTATATTTGTCATCAAACTATCAGCAGCAAAGAAAGATTTGATAGGCCCCTAACTGGTGCATGAACTGATGGACATTATACTTGGACACATACATTAAAAATGTTTTTATTTCTCTGGGCATGAGAATTTGTACTGCCATTTGTCTAGTGAGACACATTGTATCGGGTAGGCACAACATTCCCTGTGGTAGAAATATTTGGCGGCTCTGGCTATAGTTTTTTTCCGCACCTGGCACAGTGGCGTAGCTATCACTAATTTAGCCGGTGAGGTAGAACCGGAGCCCAGAGAGCTGGAGAACCAAGCCTCACCTGCATTACTTACTTAACAGTCCGCCCAGACAGATTATTTTTTTCCAGTGCCTGGCTCTGTCTTTAATCTATGGAAGAGGGAGGTGAGATAGGATGGGTGAGGAGCTATGCACGGACACAGGGATAAGTAAATAGAGGATACAGAGATAAAGGGCAGAAAAGAGGTACAAAGGAAAAAATAAAGAGACAATGGGCAGAAAAGAGCGATACAAGGGGAGTAGACAGACAATGAAAGGGTGAGAAGATGCAGTGCATAGGGTAAATAGGAGGAGGGAGGTATAGAAGGATGTAGAGATGTTGGTGTTAATAGATTAATTGGGATAAAATAGAGACATACAGGTGGGTAGGAAGATGTACAATAGAGAACTGGGAAAGAATTAAGGGAGTGGGGAGATACAGGGATGAAAGGAAAGGACCCAATAATATAGAGGTTGAGGAGAGAGTAGAGAGACACCCGACAGAATAGAGAAATAGAGGGAAATGCAAATGAAAGTTTGGAGGAATACAGATAGTAACGAAAAGAGAGGAGGGTACAGAGATACAAGGCAGAATGGAAAGGTACAAGGGAGGGACTGAGAGAGGAGAGACCATTTTTCTACCCAGTCCTGCCCAGGAAGGTTGTGACAGCATCACTCTGTGTGCCTCTAACCTCTTACACCTTATCTGAGCCAGGACTCTTAACTACCTAAAATACAACTGACAAAGTGAGCCACTGTCAAATTACTGTGATTACATATTCCACTGAAGGCCACCTCTTTTGTTTTTACTCCCCGTTGAATGTCCAGTCTGGCAGTAAGTTTATATTGGAAACAAAGGGAACATCTGCCCCCTTGATTATGTCCCCAGAATTGCCCTTTTTCAAGATATCACTTTTTAAGCCTACCAGACCGCGACCTCAGGGTCCCTATCTGACTCAAAGCCGACATCCAGTAGGCTAATACCTGAGAGCTGCTGTGTGTAATCTATAGGTCATCATATATTTGACTTCTGGCAGTGCTGACTCCACCTATAAATGAAGTCTCATTTAACTGAATAATATCAACACCTAATATGTAAGTGCCAAGAATCACATGAGGTTGTCTAAGTGTGTGGTACACATTTCAACTTTAACACAAATTGCCAACAAAAGTGATAATCCCTTTCCAGCATTGTTTTGCAAATATTTTATTTAACATTTTTGAGATTTCACAAAAGAGCATTATTACAGTAGAATATCTCAAGATATTTACAAATATTGCAAGAGACAATTTATAAAAAAAGGGCATTTAAAAAATTCACAAAGTGTTTTAAAGTCTAATGGAAAACTAGGATAAAAATACCTTTATGACATAAAGATGACTCATCTGTGTAAGGAGGTGTGTTACCTTTTCACAGTTGCTGCCCCTCCCTTTCATGTGCCAGCTGATAATCCGGGAGATCCTCCTTATCACGTCCAGTCTCCATAAGTGCAGCTAAGAGCTCTGGGGCGAGTAACTCAATAAATATACATCATGTTGAGAGAACTTAAAGCCTTCATTAGAAATGTGATTACAGCTTTTACGAAGCAGTCAGAATTCTACTTACCAATTCTAACACCCTTTAATCTTCTTGATGCTCAGCATTAAATGAGCACATTGACTGCGGGTTGTTCTTTTTCAATAATGCGTAGAAAACATTTTACTTATGAAAGCAAAACACACTGTGGTAGAAAGAAGAAAGCAATCTTTCCCGTTTTAATCACAAATTGCCTCTCAATGGATAATTCCTTTTTAAAAAAATATCTTTGTTTGTACCGTGCATCCATCACTTTATTACCTAAAACGTAAATTTGCATTTTCTATACTCTCTCTAAGAAATTCACTGAGGTGTCTTTGTTTAAGATATAATATACTTCTAGGTCTTTTACAGTTCATGTGTCCTTGCATTAAAGCAGATGTATTAAAATCAGAAATATATATGCTGGGCTTACATAAATTGTAACCATCCAAAAGGCTAGGCAAGACTCGAATATGCTGTATGGTATGCAGGCAAGAGAGAAAATGAAAAGTAGGTTACTGCTTTTTAGCAGTTAAAATTGTGAACTTCAGCCAGACTCTGGAATCCATCTGCGAAAGTTGTACCATGGTCGGCTGATCATGAATGCTTCTCATTGCCAGTGATCTTTACAGTGTGTATATTGCCTAGGGAGATTGAAGATAAAAAAAAGTTGAACATAGCTGTTGGGAAATGTGTTATTAGTTAGGAAGGATATGAGTAATTTCTAATATTAGAGGAAAATGTAATGAGGAAAATGACTCCAAAACAAGGTAGGATACCTCAAGCAGGTCTTCCCTGTCAAAGATTTTACCTTCTGACTTAGGGCCTCATTACGATGTCGGTCGGAGTTGCCTCCGTCTGACACTGTCCCGGTCTCGGGGCTGACCGACCTCCGGTCGGCGGTCCCCACACCGCAATTACAATGCGACCGCACATGGTGCAGTCGCAAACTCCCATTTGTCTATGGGAGCTTGTGCTGCACCGTAAACCGGCCATTGCACAAGCTCCCATAGAGAAATTGGAGTATCTGTTCATCCCTGCATCGTGTAGCAGGCACTTCAGGGTGCCTGCCACATGGTGCAGGGATTAACAGAGGGGCACCATAGGTGCCCCCTTGGCCCCCAACTAGAGGCCACTGGGTGAAGGGGGCCCTGCTAGGGGCCCACAATGTCACTTTCCGACAGGCTTTCCGTGTCGGAAAGCCCGACATGGAAAGCCTGTCGGAAACCGACATCGTAATCCCTACAGCGGAAATGCCGTCCATAGGGATTACGTGCCGGTCTCCGACTGGCAGATGGGCTCCTTGAGCCCATCAGAATTCAGCCGGAATGACCGACCGGTCTCACTTGCGACCGCCTAGATTGTAATTAGGCGGTCAGAAGTGAAACTGTAGATGTCGGACGGAAAGCCTCCGGCCGACAACGAAATCGGCCCCTTAGTCTCTGAATTAGAAGTTGATATTCTTCAGTGGGACAAGGCTGCAGGCTGTATCTGGAGGAGTCCTCTCGAAATAGGATAGTCATTGGATAAGGTTCAGCTGAAGCTGCTGGTTTTGGCTGGAAAAGCTCTGAGTTGAAAAATTTACATTTTGTGTGTGCCAAAGTCCCTTTGTCATTAAGTACTTTTTGTACCTTTGTACCCTCCCACCTATATTGAGTGTAGGATGTGCATGATGTTTTCCAGTCTTTCCATTGCGGAATGACATATGTCCCAAATGACTGGTGTTTTCCAATGTGCCCATCATATTTGCAAATACCTATGCCTTTTAGCTATCACAAATAGTCATATTGACCATGATATTTAATTAATTTGCATTGTATTGGCATGGACATAACCTTCACCTAACACTTGTGGAAGCCAAATGCATTGGTGGAACCCAATGTGCAGATCATCGATCCTCATAGTTTGTGTTGTATGGATGCAAACTGAATATATTTTAGCGACTCACGTAGCTCCTCCACACCTCTGGTTTCAATCCCCTTTGTACTGGACAGGCTGATGTTGCTATGTACAATCTCCTCTCATGTGTTGAGATCCTCCCCAGCATTAAGGTTTTCACACCAATGTTTTGACAGTAGGTCCCTCACAAGATATTTGAGGTCCTGGAGTTTCTTTCTCTTTTTTTTACAGTCCAAATATCTTTACCTTTAGGGTCATTTTTCTGCCCTATTTTTGTTCGGATCTAGGAACTGCCCTCCTCTTCAATAACCTTGTCATTATGAATGTGCAGTTCTCTTTTGCTGAACTTTACTATTCTGAGCCTCTGCAGCCACAATGGTCAGAAAAAAATGAGCTGGTGCCGGATTGTTTTCATATGAAGAGAATGGCAGTGGATTGTCATTGCCTATATGGCTAACATTGAAAGTCAGCTTCTAAAACTAAGGACCTAACAACGTTGGCATATGCCAGGTTGGCGGAGTCAGACAGGTCAGATGTTAGCAGGTGACTATGCACAGATGCTGTACCTGTTGCCCTAAAATTACTCAATTTCTATAGATCCAATGCTATTTTAAGGTTTTATAGCCAAACCAAGTTGCGTGCTATTACCCCAGCTGTAGAAGTTTACCGAGCAACAGCCCAGGGAGCTGCTCTTTATGGGGCGGAGATATGGGGTCATGGTAATTTACACTCGTTAACTATTGTCAAGAACAGTTTTTTTAGAAGGTTATTAGGTTTACCATCCAGTTCTCCACTAATCCCCATGGACCTCGATGTCGGGATAAAAAGAGTTGCTAACCTGGCTATCCTTAAAACTTTAGTATATTGGATCCGACTTTGGTCTGCACCTGAACTTGTAGTTTTTAAAGACTCGCTGGTAGAGGTACTGAATCTTCAAGGAGCCAGTGAAATCCCTTGGGTTAAATCCGTCTCTGGATGGTTTTATAAACTCAGAATGCAGAACCTGTGGGATGAGCCCAACACTATTTCGAAATCTGATAATAAATTACTAAAAATCCGGTATTGGGCTTATATAAATGACCAATATGCCATGAATACCCACAATGGCTCTGTAACCATTACGTTCCTGGCCCATAAGCATACTCCATTATTTGAAGAATTCCTAGATTTAATTTTTCCATCCTCAACTAGGAACCTGTACATAAGATTTCGTTATGGAATTCTACCACTGAGGACCGTTACAAGTAAATGGTCCGCAAATCAAGAAACTAAAATCGGCCCCATTTGTGATCTGGCTATTGAAGATGAGAAGCATGTATTGTTTTTCTGTAAGGAGTATTATTATATACGCCGCAAATGGCTAGTTCCTATCTGTCATAGCATGGCGACAGGCAGTCACCTAGAAGCCTTTAGGATCCTAAAAGTGATACATCACAAAAAATAGTATTTGCTGTAAGTAAATTTCTAGAAGCAATGTGGTACAAGAGATCAAAAGTTTTAAAGGCTTTAGAATGATGTGCCTCACTGGTTGACTTTTCCCATTATGTATTGTAGTTTAATTTTATATTGCATTATGCACTATGCACGGACGCTTTCTTGCACTTTTTGCACAGCCCCCACAGTATAGGTGAGGACAGAATCTGCATATGTATAGGAGGCAAATTGCTGTTGTTTTTATAAATAATCAAAAAAGTGAACCTTGAGGCCCTAGTTATTTGATATCTGAAGCAATACATATTTTAGCTTGTTTTTATGAGATGTTTTTACTGTGTTTTTCTGTGTATTTTAACTGCCTGGAGGGAAATGATGGAATTATGAATACTTATTGATATTATGAATGTTTTAATGAATTGACTGAAACATTTTATGGCAATTGTGATGATGCTGTATTGGGTGTATGCAGGTCCCAGTCTCTTTTTTTTTTTTTTTCCCCGTGAATTGATTGTTTGTTCTTTTGCTTTTATTTGTTGTGTGTACTTTGATGGTTATTCAACCGAATAAAGTTATACTACTACTACTACTCAATTCCTATTTAATACAGGTAATTACTGATTGTACTACTGAATATCGGCCCCCAGAATAAGTCGGTGGAAAAATATTGTGGGACAAAATATAGAAAGATAAGTGCATCTAAGAAAGTATAGATTTACTATTCCTAACTCCACATCTACGTACCTTGAATAAATATGTGCCATGTATGTACATACATGTGGAGTTGGGTATAGAAAATCAAGACTTACTTACCTGTCAATATTTTTTTCCAGTTTTTGACCTCAATATTGTGACTGATTGATATTCGTCATTTTCTGCTGTTGCATGTTTTTCCATGCATATGTGATATCACTGTCCACTAACACTGGCCACCATTATTGTGGCTGGTACTTTTGAGTGCATTTATACCGACTTGGCAGTTCCGATAACATGGGGCACAGAAAAAACCGTATAATTCTGCATCCTACAACTGGATTTACCTAGAAGTATCATGAGTACCATGGGTGGTATTACTATACACAGATAACAGCTAACTTGTAATGAGAGTTATAGTGTGAACCTAGCAATGGAGAAACAGTAAGCTATAACAACATCAGCTATAACAATATCATTGAAAAGTACAATATAAAAGTCTATCATATAACAGATGGCCAGTCCCACTCTCCTATCATATGGAAAAAAGGATGTCATGAAACGCGGACAACGCAAAACGATTATGCTTTAAGACCAGTGGTTCTTAACCTTTTGACTTTTGTGAACCTGGGGACCCCCACAGAGTCATTACTAGAAGCTGGGGATCAGGTATAAGCATTTTCGATGATTTGAACCACAAAACAATAGGCAGAAAATACAGAAACAAGCATTTATCAAACAAATACACAAATGATGAAATATTTTATTTAATTCATAAACTAATGCAAAAAAATCAAAATGTACATTTTAATGGAATGGCTGGAGCTTTTACCTAAATTAAATTGAGGCCACTCATTATTCATACTATACCCTGTTTGATGCCTTTGCACTGCTCCCACTAATCAATCTGAGGATACTAACCCAATTTTGAGCCTCTCATTTCAACTTCCTTCACATTGACAGAAAGTGTAAACATTTTACATTTTCAATTTTGCTTCTTTATTTATATACACATATATATATATATATATATATATACACACACATTAATTAATCTGTTAATGTTATTTAATTTTCTAAGCAGTCGTGGACCCCCTGGGTAGGCTGCAGGTGTCCCTGGACCACAGGTTAAGAACCACTATTTTAGACATTTTCAAATATATTTATCCTAGCTAACCTTTTGAATGCTTCCATGTGTATCCTTTTATTGGCAAGAAACAATCAGTGGTACTGTAAACTTTAATTGCCATGGGGACTGGATGCACCTTGCACAGACCTGCAGCGCGCGGCTCCCTGGACAAGCAAAGGCATGAGCGTTATTGAACAACTGTCAGAGCCCCTGTTTCTAGAGCAACACATTTAAAGGTTTACTGTTGACTACAATTCTTCATGCATATGTTTTCGTAAATGCAATTGAAAGAGATCGTGTCGTGCCCTTAAAGTGCAAAGACCACACGGTATGTGCATTTAAAAACGTGTTCCAATATCGGTTTCTTTTCCAAGCAGAAGGAGGTCTATCGAGCTCTGAAGCTTGTATCGGTATCCATTTCAATATCTTCTATTTAGAGTATAAACAGGGCCTTCACGGTTAACTATGCCAAGAGATACCGGCAAAAAGGGGATGATTAAAGTTGAAAAATAAGCTGTTCGACCCACACTTTCTCTTTTGAAAATCTATTTTTTTACCCTATGGAGATCGTCCATAAAATGAGGTGCTACCTGCCTCCTGCATTGCGGTTTATGCTTAGTAATACAATCAGATAGCTAAAAGAAAAAGTAGCTGCCATTTACAAGACAAGCTGGATAGTTCCTTGCAAGGTTCGGGAGACTGCATGCATTTATGCTTGCTTCACCCAATGGTTGCGGTAATATCAGGAAATGAACAGTAAAAACCGACCCAGCAGACCCTAAAACAGGCCCACAAACAGCCAAAAAACTGTCCACTCTCTGACCTGTCAGACCAGCTCTTCTGGCACTGACAGATTGCCCTATAGGCCAGTCCGACCCCGCCCCCTCCCCCATTGCATCAGCCCTGTTATCATCACCTCTGTTTCAGTAAAGCTGCTGCTGTTGATCTTTTCATATCCTTGGTATACTAAAGTATTCTTAAATATGTCTTTGTGAAGCACTCTGAATCCCTAAAAAGTCTGGTCTGTACTAAAAAAAACATTTTCAAATTCAATAAATATAATAAAATGTGGAAGATGAAAGCTTGAGACCAGGGGCTGGAAACAGGGGAGGGACATCTGCAAAGAGTGAGTGAGGGGAGCTCTGCACTGTTCCTTCTAGCACAGAGTAAGCCCTGGTGGCTTTTATTATCGAAAGAAGATTATGGGAGGTGTGATGGGATCTCAGTCAGTAGAGTGATGGTTAAGTAAGCAGGTTAAATGTGTTCTATAAGTGGGTGGAACCTTTGTTTGGCATCGCTGGATAATGGCTAGGAGTTTAAAGGTAGCTTTGGATATCAAGCAAAGCCTATAAAGTTGAAGGTTGATGTTATTAAGTTTACTGTTACTGGTTAGGTGTCCTGCTCTTTGATGAATTGACTAAATGGGAGTTGTTAGACCTAGCACCATTGGCGTGGGTTTCCCCTGCATTTTTCTGCCTTTGCCTCCTGTGTTTTTGCTTTGTGTTGGACTTCGTTTTGCTGGTCTAGATGCTTTGGGCACTTTGCCACTGCTGTTCAGTGCCAATGTGCAAGTGCTCCCTTTGTAAATTGTTGTTATGGATTGGTGTTTCCTTAATTGGCTATTTGATCTACTAGTCAGTCCCTAGTACAGTGCACTGTGTGTGCCCAGGGCCTGTAAATCAAATGCTACTAGTGGGCTTGCAGCACTGATTGTGCCACCCACATAAGCAGCCTGTAAATGTAACTCAGGCCTGTCATACAGTGCCCGTGTGCAGTCTAGTACTACCATGTCGACGTGGCAAGTGCACTCACTTGCCAGGCCCTAACCTTCTCTTGTCTTACATGTTAGTCACCCCTAAGGTTGGCCCAAGGTACCCCTGTGGGCAGGTTTGCAGTGTATGTGAAAGGTAGGACATTCCCTGATGTGTGTGGCATGTCCTGATAGTGAAATACAGCCAATTTTGTTTTTCACAATTACAAGGCTATCTGTTACCATAGGATAGAATGGGGAGTTTGCTTATAACATCTTATAAGCACTACCCCTGGGAACAAGATAGGAAAATAAAGTTTGATATGCCTCAACTCAGAATGTTAAAATGCATCTTTTAGTGAGGGTGATTTTTACATTCTGTGTTTGAAAACACCACTTTTAGAAAGTAGGTATTTTCTTGCTTAGCCATCCAGTGTGCCTCTGTTTTGATGTGTATTGACTGTCTGGCTTTGGAGTGACAGGAGCTGGGGAGGTGCAGTGGCTCCAGAGAGTCTGGATGAGTCAGGGCTGGGCTGAATAGACCTGGGCTGCATTTAGAGTAGGGGGAGGAGATTTCCTTTTGCCTGAATGGGCCTGGTCTGCCTTCCACAATGTTGTCTCCACCTCCTGCCAGGAAGCTGCATCAGAGAGGACAGAACTGGTTTTGACTGAGCACAGGGCTTCTCTGCCACAGGAGAACAATGGATTTTGCTGTATAAATTTTGGGCCTAGACACCAGAACTTTAGATCACGTCTGGGAATCAAGAGGAACCTTTGCCAAGGAGAAGAGCCGGAGAAGCTGAGGAGGAATACTGCCCCTGTGCTGTTTGCTGTCTGGGTTTGGCCTGCAGTGGCTACTTGCTGCCAAGGAAAGGAGAAAGGACTTTGCTGTTTGCTATGTCCCCTGCTTGAGGAAGATTTCCAAGGGCTTGAAGAAGAGCTTGCCTCCTGTTCTTAAGTCTCAGCGACACAAAGACTTCACCCCCGGCTCCCCTGAACTTCCTTGCTGGGAGTTCTGACCTGCCAAGAGGTGCATGTAGCTGTTCTCTGGAGGTTGTTCTGACTGTTGGGAGCCGGAAAAGCAACACAACCATACCTGTTTCCGACACATCGCCGAAGAAACCGTTGCAGCGCCTGCCAGCAGCTTGAGAAATCGCTGCACGCTGCATCAAGTGCACCGGTCTCCGAAGTCCGAGATCACCACACCGATTCCGACGCAGGCCCTGCTGTGCGGCTGCAAGAACCCACGCATCATCCTGGATCGTCGCATCACATCGAGGCCCCAAGTCTGTGGCATCGCTGCGGGACGCAGTAAGAAACCAACGCATCACCTCCCCACGCAGTAAGAAACCAACGCATTAGCTCCTCTCCGGTAAAGAACCGACACATCACCTCCCCTGCGCAGCAATAAGGAACTGACGAATTACCTCCCCCGGAGCAAGGAACCGACGCATCACCTTCCCTGAGTGTAAGGAACCGACACATCACCTTCCCTGCGACCCTTTTTGTTTGTGTGTGCGACGCATCCAAGGTACTTTGTGTGAAAAGTGTCGCATCTGCAATTTTCTTTGAACGGAACTATTTCTATATCGCGCTGGGCAGGTAAAACGGGACACTATGAGTTTGGTTGCCTTGGCTATTTATTGTTGTAGGTTAAACAAAATTGTCAAATAACACTGTCCAGGCGACGTCTTCCTCAGGGGGATCAAGACTTCTCCTCCTTGGCGTCTCCCCGGAGTGTAGGTCGTCGGGGCAATCAGGGACGAAGGGAGAAAACAAAAAGATGCACTGCCATTAGTGCTGCGCTCTGTCTTTGGTAGGGGGAGGAAGGTGCGAGGGAAGAATACACCCAGTCGGTTCTTGGGACTGTGCAGGGAAAGGGGCCGTCACCAAAAGGAACAGGGATTTACGCAGCGCTTTTCCCTCCTGTTTCTCCAGCGGAAACTTGCGCTATCTGCTTCCCCCACCTCCCGGAGGTATTGATTCAGCCCTCCCGGTTCCCCGAAAGCACCTGTTCTAGCCACGTCCCTCCTGGAACGTGGCTGGGCGCTGCATGTTGCTGTTGGCCTCCTGGCCGCTCCTCGGCTGCTTCCTCGTTGGTGCTTCGGGCTCCTGCTGCTCTTGCTGGTCTCTCACTCTGCACCGCTCTCTCCGTCTCCTGCACTCGGCCGTCTTCCTCCTTCCGGTCTCTGACAACCTCCTCATAGGCTCCTGGGGTCTTCTCCGCTGGCGACACTCCGTAGTCCCACCTCCAAGGGGCGGGGGCGGCATCCTCCTCATCCACGATGTTAAAGGGCCAGCTATGCGGGGTGTATGGAACCTCGCATTCAGGAAGACACACATCCGAGTCCGGCAGCTGGAAGGAAGAGAAAGGGGTGGTTCCATGAGGTAGGCAGGGCCGTCCAGGGTTCGTGGGGACAGGAACCCGACATTCTACCATTTGAAAGTCATGTTTTTATTACTGTATTGTGGATTTTTGTCATTTTGGTCTTGTTTGGTTTAGATAAAGATTACTTATTTTTCTAAACTGGTGTGGTGTCCATTTGTAGTGTTTTCACTGTGTTACTGTATGTGTTCACAAATGCTTTACACACTGCCTCTGAGATAAGCCTGTCTGCTTGTGCCAAGCTACCAAGGGGGTGAGCAGGGGTTATTTTAGAAGTGTATCCCCCTTACCCTGACTAGATGCAAGGGTCCCTATTTGGACCATGGTACCTACTCTGCAAACTAGGGACCCCAATTTCTAACAGGAGTATAGTATTAGTCCATTGTAGATGATGCTATAGAGTTTGAATATCCTTATTCTAATAATGGATTTCAAGAAGTACAGCAGAGATTTGCTGGAGCACCATAATGCATAACATTTACGTAGGTAGACTTTGCAAAAAGTGGAAAGTCCACATCTGTAAAAGTCACAAATATGCATAAACGCAAATAACTTTTTTTCTTAGTGGGGAAATGTTTTTTCATTCAAGGAAATGCCTTCATGTTGGACCTGGCCCTCTCTACAGAGTCACCCCCAAACCTTTTGCTTTGTCTCCTACTTTTGATGAATTTGTTTTTGTTGGCCTTAGGACTCTGTGCTTTAACCACTGCTAACCATTGCGGAAGTGCTTATCCTCTCTGCCTAAAACATGGTAACATTGGCTTATACCCAATTGGCATATTTAATTTACTTATAAGTCCCTAGTAAAGTGCACAACATGTGCCCAGGGCCTGTAAATGTAATGCTATTAGTGAGCCTGCAGCACTGATTGTGCCACCCACTTAAGTATCCCATTAAACATGTCTCATGTCTGCCATTGCAGATCCTGTGTGTGCAGTTTTCACCTGCCATGTTGACCTGGCAAAATAAACCTTTTGCCAGGTCCAAAACTTCCTTTTCAATACATATAAGTCGCCCCTAATGTAAGCGCTGAACAGCCTAGAGGGCAGGGTGCAATACATTTAAAAAGTGGGACATGTACTTTTAAGTTTTCCATGTTCTGGGAGTGAAAAACACTCAAATGTGTTTTTCACTACTGCAAGGCCTATCTCTCCTAAAGGATAGCATTGGAGTTGCCCTATTACATTTTATAGGTGTAATTTTCAAATGGGAAGAGATGACCAGGTCATGTTTGGTGTCTCTGGAACCCTAATTTGAAATCCTAACTTATGGTGAAGTAGGGTTTTGCCTGCAGCCTGTCTCTGGTCACATGACTGGGTGTAGTTGCAGTTGTGCTTTGTGTATTCCTCCTAGACAGCCACACTTAATGGGGAGGTTAGTTGTGACTGAAAGGACCATCACTGGCAGGATGGGAGGGAGGAGTAGGACCCAGCCCCACTTACACTTGAATAGGCTGTGTCCTATCTCCACAGAAAGGGCTGCATACTCCCTGTAGGTAGTCTCCAGACAGGGCAGGGAAGGTAGGGAATCAGTGTACTTCAAAGGCAAACCTCCAGAAGAGTCTCCCTACTTCATATGCACAATTGTGTATAAAATAAGGACATCAGACATCACCATTTCAGTAGACTTCTGGACCTGTGGATACTCTGCTAGGAAGAAGGACTGCTGGAAGGATTGCCACTCTGCTGGACTGCTGCTCTGAAGGAACTGCTGTCCTGCTGTGCTGCCCCTGCTGTCCTCTTACCTGGGTGAGAAGGACTGGATCTGTATATCTTAAAACCAGATGCCAGAGTGATTCCAAGGACTGGTTGGCTGGCCTACTGATCTTAAGCCTTAGGGACATAACAGGCTTCCAACAACCTTGCACCTGCACCTGGACTCTGCCATCTATGAGTCTACCCCGCCAAGTGGTGCCACCCCAGTAATGGACCCCTGGAAGGTGCTTGCTAGCCTCTGTGGATTCAGCGGAACCGACGCATCTCCTCTGCTGAGCATTCCAGAGCAGAACCAAAGCACTGCTGCCGCTGCATGGACCCATCCGTCACCAAGACCCACATCACCGCCACAGTCCTTGGACTGACGCATCGCTTTGGTTGCACGACGCATCTTCAACTCAGATCCTCGCAATGCTCCACAACCCGGATTTAAGGTACTTTGTTCAGCTGGTCTAATTGGGTCCTTGTATCTGGCCCGTGCTACATCGCGGTCCGTCTGAACTTGTGACTTTGTCCTGGTCCGGCACAACCAGATAACCACAGCTGGAGTTTTGTGCTTCTTGATGCTATTTTCACTGAAATCTTTAACATTGAATATCTCTGGTTCTACAAATTGGATTTGTATTGTTTTGGTCTTGTTTCATTTATTAAAGTAAACTCTATTTGTTCTACCTTGGTGTGGGATCCTTTTTGTGTGGTGTTTTCACTTTATTATTGTTTGAAGTGTTGCACAAATACTTTACACATTGCCTCTAAGATGACTGCTCTGTGCCAAGCTACCAGGAGATTGAGCATAGGTTAATTGGGGGGTTGCGTGTGTCTTACCCTGACTGGGATTATGGTTGTTGCTTGACCAGGACTCAGACCCCAGTCAACCAGCAACCCAATATCTAAACTTCCCCTGTACCCCAACATTTAAACACATTTATTCCTGCCCATAGCATGCAGCTGTTTGCATACATTTCTTGGTGCAGTGGTGAATAACCACAGACAAAAGGTTTCCGTGTATCCAACAAAAAAACACCCACAAATGAGCCAAGCATAGGCATGGGCATGCTGGGTGACCACTTGAAGTGCATGGGCATGTAGTGAGCATCTGAAGCTGCAGCAAAAATAATATCTTTCAGATACCAACCCCCTTGTCTACAGCAACAACCACCCTTTATCCAATCCTCTTTGAAGTTCTTTCTCTTCCCAAGACCCACTATCACATCCATTATGGTCTGCTAGGGCTGTCAAGGTTAGGGTGGATAGAAAACATTAGCTCTGTGGCATCAGTGGCCTAGAGGGGTAATATCTTGTGCTGAACTCAATTGAATAATTAATTGGGCTGCCATGCAATTGTATTTTTTATTCTGTTGCTGTGTCTTGATAAGTGTATGTGCATACAGGGGTTGAGAATGAAGGAATGAAACAGGATTTAGCAGTCACTCAAGCTAATATTTGTGTCATTAACACAGAATGAGCAATCTGTATATCAATGCCCAAAGCTCAGCATCTCTAAGTTGGCTGGTAAACTGTTGCGTGGCTAGAACCAATGAATGGACAAGATGTGGTGGAAACAGGAGAGACTCTGAGGGAAAGAAAAGGTGAATGTGTTGGATGAATGAGAAGGAATGAGTGATCCTTTGTGGAAATTTCAGGGAAGAATTACAAATGGTTACTGATGGATCCAGTTGCTGGCACATGTTT
Source organism: Calotriton arnoldi (assembly GCA_963921515.1). Classification (NCBI taxonomy): domain Eukaryota; kingdom Metazoa; phylum Chordata; class Amphibia; order Caudata; family Salamandridae; genus Calotriton; species Calotriton arnoldi. The sequence continues at coordinate 82,485 of CAWUFW010010419.1, read as the reverse complement.
TTGACAGATAATGAATTGTCATGGAGAAATTACATTTTTCCAGTTGCAACTTAAAACATAGGGCCCGATTCACAAAAGTAATCTGAGACAAAATCCTAAACTTACTACTTTTGGTATTCACAGAAGGCATTCAATAGTAGTAAAGTTAGGATTCCTAACTTTACTACTACTAAACTGAGACAAAATCCTAACTTTACGACTTTCGGTATTCACAAAAGGCATTTAGTAGTAGTAAAGTTAAGAATCCTAACTTTACTACTACTAAATCCCTTTTGGGAATACCGAAACTCGTAAAGTCTCAGTTTAGTAGTAGTAAGTTAGGAATCCTAACTTTACTACTACTAAATGCCTTCTGTGAATACCAAAAGTAGTAAGTTTAGGATTTTGTCTCAGATTAGTTCTGTGAATCGGCCCCTAAGTTATTAGTGTCTAATGGGGCCAGTTTTTCTCTGATGTGCAGCAACCTAGCAAAGAAAAAATGGACAAAGTCTAAGCAAAGTATTGGCAAACATAGTTGTTAGCAAATAAATTACAGTCTTTAGATGTGGCATATCCAACTTGGCATAGGCCACTAGCTGTTGTCACCAGTTCTGAGCAAATTAGCAGCAGAACACTAGGGAAAACATATAGCAATGGCGATAATGCTACAGATACGGCTTTTAGCACTTGACAATACTCCAAATGATGCCACTGAAAGCAGACACAAAACTTCAAATATGGTCCGACTACCAGATACAACGTACCAAAGGTGGCCATCTGAATTTACCCCCCTCCAGTACTAAATGCAATAGCTCAGAAAATTATCCCCAGATTGATGCCAGCAAAGGCTACAAATCTAATGGTAATACAATAGGTGAGGATTAAATGGCCAGACACAACACTACGGACAGATGTTCAAGCACTCTATATACTATCTCAATGAGCCCTCTTCCACATAGAAACCACCCTTTGATTGACTCAATTCTCCAGAAGGGGGGCCTCAGACAGGTGACAATATGTAAGCTTTGCCTTCAGGAAAAGATAAAACGCCATAGATGTGGGCACCAGCTTGAGACACAGTAGACTAGATATTCACCATGCAGGCCTGTTTTTCTTTTAAGTAAAATGGCAGGAAGAAAGAAGGATGCTGTTGTACGATCGAGGGAGAGAGGGTGCATGCACGGGGTTCCATGTAATTTCCTCTGATATAAAATTGGTTATGGATGGACCACCATCAGTTTAGACCACCAGGGGTTTATAGCAGGAAGTCAAGGGAGTCCCAGGCCATAACAAAGAACACAAAGTGGTAGAAAGTGGGAAAAACATTAAGTGTGCTTAGAGGCCAACTCTGTGCCCATGACATGGAAGACAGAAGCATTGATTAAAGTACACCAAATGGTCAAGATCCCTTCAACCCCCAAATCTAATGTGTCAGAGAGAGGGGACGAACTCTGGGTGCAGCGAGTATCCCAACATCACTATAAATACAAAGACAGGAATGAAGCAGGAGCCATGTCGGGAGGAGGAGGATCATAGGGACACATCCGGAGCACAGAAAGAGAGGCACCATAGGGTCTATGAGACCATGCAAAGGGAGAAGTGGGAAGGAGCTGTAACAGCCTCCATAGTGGGAGAGAAGGTTACTAGACTGGGTAGAACTGCCAATGGAGGGAGAAAGAAGTTGGGTTACAAGATATCATCAGAGAGGCCATGCTGGGTTGGGCAGCACCAGTCCAAAGATGACTGAGAAGGTTAAGGAGCTCCAGAGGTCTTTCTGGGTGGCCATCATTCACCAAGCAGTGGTACCTGGAAGATGGAAAGCAGCAAGTGGCAATTTTCATGCTCTTAATAATTATGATATAGCCAAATCGCCATTGGCTATTCACAGGATGGCACGAAATCAAAATCAATTTGGAGCTGACTAAGTAGCCACGAGAAAAGATCCTCTCGACTGTGAACCATGTTAGAGGAGATGACACCATCTGAGGAGGCTGCAAGAGTACTGAAAGACCTGCTGGCCCATGCCATTCAACAGAGTTGCACATTACAGGACAGCTGAAGCAAGTGGGATACCACAGTTGGTCTCCAAAACCAAACTGACCACCGCTGATGGCACTTCCAGGGACAAGAGAAAGACAGTTAGAAAACACTATCCACCATTACTCATGAAGGAGCAGCCCATGATGCAGGTATGAGGTACAAATGTGTCAGACCTTACTAAAGGTGAGCTCAATATCTTAGCCAATGAATTATGGCCCTATAACACACGACTATATCATTCAGGAAAAAGACATAAAGCCCTAGATAAGGAAAGCTGGAGGGTGAATCTTCTAAAGATTCTGTGTGAAAGCACAACTCAGTATAATGGTGATACAGCACAAGTTCGCATTTCAATAAATGTTACTTCTGGAGGAGCAGTGAGTCGTAAGAAGGTAGGGACAGAGGAGGATCCCTAGAACAGCACAACAGACATCCATGAACGAATGCAATAAATGTTGGAAACAGGCAGGGACACACAAATCAAGCACAACTACAAGATATGGAAGATATGTTCTGTGTGATACTATGGGCCTACTTGCTAATGGGAGCTGAAAGTGTGCTAAATACAGCTTCTTTGCAAGGCAATGCTCTCTATGGTAGGCATAAATCACAATACTTTGTGGAAGTGCAATAATAGGAATTGACACAGTGGAGTCAACAATGTCATGGCATGTAAAATAGCAGTGCACAATATCCGCATTATGCAGCTTAGCAGGGAAAAGGCACTGTACTGACCTCAAAGCAATGTGTTCATTATGAGGACCTTGGAGTCAGTACAAATGTGTTCATCATGGGGACCTTGGAGTCAACTTTTACCACACAGAGGAAGGAGAGGGACAGTGCAAACTTACAACTGTTCTACTTATGCTGTGTATACAATGTCATGTTTGTGCACTCTGACATCATTTGCACATCACTACAACTTAGTACACGGCCCAAATAACAAAGACCATTGTCTTTCGCACAGAACCTGCACATTAAACATTGTTTCTTCTGCTTGCAGAGAGATCGTCCCTAATCAGGGTAACAGAACAGAATGTTTCCTGCCACCTCTTCCGGGGGTTGGACTACAGCAGAAAAAGGTAGGTGTGTATCATGTCACTTGACCAGTCATTCCACATTGTGCATGGCATGTGTCCAGACATGAAGGCTTAGAAACACAACACACCTCTAAACCATTAGAACAACAAATATAATTACAGTTTGCGATGACAGTTACAGTAATTATGACAGTATCGAAAGTAGCTCAACAATCCAATCCTTCTTTATTTCGGTCCATGGACCAAAAAAGAACATTCAAAACACATACAGTATATAAAAACAGATTAAAAAGCTAAAACCTAGATAAAACAAGCTAAAATTGTTACAGTAACCGTTAAAAATCAGTCAGCATTAAATACATTGTTGTTTCCTAGAAGAGCCTTCCGCGCCCACCACTTAGAACTTAAGAAACGGGATACGGCATAAACGATTGGCATTTGTGTGTTATGTTTTAGGAGCCTAAATGCTTCTTCACAGCGTCATCTACCTAGGTTCCTGCACAATTGTACCAACCATCTTTGTCTGATTTTTTGATATCCAGGACAGAAAAAGAATACATGGAGTTCAGTCTCCTATCCCCTACTGTTTGCAGGGCACCCCAGAGCAAAACTGCTGGACCATTTGTTAGTAAATGCACGCAGAGGGAGAGAGCCGTGCCTAAATTGTACATACAATTTCCTAGCTAGGGCCGGTTGTAATTCATCTAAGCATGGCTCCAGATTGTATGTATCCTTTATTGCCAAAAAATTAGCTGTAAGAGAGCCAGGGGCAGAGTTTTCATGGAGTTGGGCGAGTTTTCCCCCCTTGTAACTGCTAACTAGTTGTTTGTGCGAAATTGCAGCACAAGCTATCTCCGGGTTGCTCCATAGAGGAATATATGATGCTACTTAGCATGCTATTACTACGCATGCTTTTTGTGCAATCTTTTTACATCGCAACTACCATTACTACGCATATTTTTAATGCGCAAACCATTACTACGCAAAACCATTTAAAATATAAGAATCTGCTTTTAGTGCGATGTTAATTACTTCGCATACCACTACTACGCAACGATAAAGCATTTTTAATATTTTTATTAAAAAGTTACCTAAACCCTGGGACGAGATTGCAGTGAAATAGGGGTTTTGGGTGGGGAGTAAACTAAAATATATTTGGAAAATTAATACTCGTGTATGTAATTTAATTCACCGCATAGTTTTTCTTCGCTTTTTTTCTTTTAATTTACACCCAAACACTTTGAAAGGTATTAATTTTTTTTAATACATTTAAAAAATAAATAAACTCTCCAACACTACGCAAAATACTAATTGCAAATACACTACCCTACACACCATAAAGTTCTCAACACTACTCTAATCCCTTCAAAACTACCTTTACCACGACGCTACCCTGTGCCAGAGTCCTACCCCTACACTCAAACACTTCCCTACACGTCACCCTCAAACTACCCTAAACCCTAAAACACTACCCTACACTACACAAACACTTCAACACTACCCTAAACCCTAAAACACTAACCCCATCACAACCCTACCCCTACTCCCAGTCCGTCCCCTGCGCTTAAACACTACCCTACACGACCCAATGACACTACCCTAAATCCTAAAACACTACCCTACACTACACAAACACTACAACACTACCCTAAATCCTAAAACACTACCCCCATTCTGAGCCTACACCTACCCCCAGTCCGTCCCCTACACTGAAACACTACCCTACACGACCCCCTGACACTACCCTAAACCCTAAAACACTACCCAACACTACACAAACACTACAACACTACCCTAAACGCCAAAAACTACCCCCAGCACAACCCTACCCCTACTACCAGTCCGTCCCCTACACTGAAACACTACCCTGCACAACCCTCCAACACTACCCTAAACCCTAAAACGCTACCCTACACTACACAAACACTACAACACTACCCTAAACCCTAAATCACTAACCCCAGCATGTCCCTACCCCTACTACGAGTCCGTCCCCTACACTGTAACACTACCCTGCACAAACCACCGACACTACCCTAAAACACTACCCTACACTACACAAACACTACAACACTACCCTAAACCCTAAAACACTACCCCCTGCACGACCCTACCCCCAATCCGTCCCCTACACTTAAACACTACCCTACATGACCCCCCGACACTACGCTAAACCCTAAAACACTACCCTACACTACACAAACACTACCCTAAACCCTCAAACACTACACCCTGCACTACCCTAAAACTTAAAAAACTACTCATCAAACACCAACCCTTAAAAAATACACAGTCCCTCTTACCTCTCTCTCCTCTTTGCATGTCCCGTCTCATCGTAACTCCCACAGCTCGTTGTAAAGTAATGCGTAGTAAAAGCATTTGCTAAGTAAAAGCATGCTATGTAGCAGCATGCATAGTAATGGTTAACGCGCACTAAAAAATGCGGAGAAAAAGCACATCGTAGTAATGCCCGCGTAGTAACGGTGCATTACCTCCATAGAGTGGCTCTACTTATAATATGGAGACCTTCCTTGATGTGTGCGAACCAAGCCAGTTTACCTATACCGGGAAAACCTGGTATTCTTGTAGCTCAGACCTGTATTCGGCCAGTTCCGGGGTCACCCATAGACGCCGCCAAAATAATAGGGGTCTACAACCAATTTCCTCTGCAATGGGTCTCACCCCTAGATCCAAACGTAGTGGAACTAGTGGGGAACTCACCGGTAGACCGGACAGCTGTCTCAGGAAACTGTTCTCGGTTTTGATGATGGTCTTGGGAAGACGATGCCCCCAGAGTTCAGCCCCATACAAAGCGGCACTCCTAAGTTGGGTTTTATAAATCTCTATAACCGGTCCTACAGGCTGATGAAGAGTTTCTATATATCTTGGCAAGGCCACCAATGGTCTGGGCCAGCTTAAATCTTGATTTATCCATTTTTGGCCCCCAATCCATTTTTTCTGTTAGGATGAGACCTAAGTAGTCAAAAACAGATACCCGCTCCAGTTGGATACCATTCATGTGCGGGTTGGGGCGGGTTGAGTGGGCGGGGTTGATGACCATATATTTTGTCTTTTGTATGTTGATCTCCAGCCCCCTAGTTCTACAGAACTCGCAGAACCCATCAAGGATTCTCTGGATGAGCATCGGAGATTTAGAAAGCAGGAGCGTGTCATCTGCAAACATCATTGTTTTTGGTTTAGCATGTGTGCTAGCTTGGGGGCATCTATGTCTTTCAATCCACTCAGCACATCTACCAGTCCATTGATGTAAATAAAGAACAAGGTAGGGGCGAGCACACAACCCTGTCTAACGCCTCTATTAATTGGAATAGGTGGAGTGAGTGCCCCATGCTTCCCATACCTAATTTGGGCATAGTTGCCGTTATGCAGTCTTCTGAACATGTTCAAGAGATAGTAGGGAATTCCAAGGTCGCTCAGTACCACCCAGAGGGCATCTCTAGGGACCAGATCAAAGGCACTTTTAAGGTCCACAAAGACCAAATAAAGGCTACCACCTTCCAGATACACTGACTTCCTGTAGAGTAGTTGGAGCCTAAAAATTTGGTCGATTGTGGATGTTTTTTCCCTGAAGCAAGATTGTAGGGGGCTCATAACCTTGTGTTCCTCCAACCAGGTCTGTGGACGATCCAGTAGGATCCTGGCAAAAACTTTTTGCAATACATCGATCAAACTGATCGGTCTGTAGTTGATGGGTAATAAGGGAGACCCTTTTTTGTATACTGGAAAAATCTCAGCTCCAGGCCAGGTTGCGAGGAGTGCCATCCCTTTTAAAATAGCATTGAAAAGCACCCACAAATAGGGACCCCAGATGCTAGGCTCATCGCGAAAAAGACCCCCTGGTATCTTGTCCAATTCTGGGGCTTTGCCAAGAGCTATTCTTCTTACAGCTCTGGTAACGTCTACCAGGGTTAACTCAGGGGTCTCTACACTGAAATTCTGTAATGACTGGGTTGCTTAGAACTGAGTACTAGCCTCAGCCTCCAGTGGAGCGTAAAGGCCCTGTAAATACTCTTTCCAACTATCGGCTGCTATGTTAGGCTGTAGAGCTGCCTTCCTGTTGCTGCTACCTGTTGTTACGATAGTCCAGAATACTTTAATGTCCTTGATCGCTAAGGCCTGTCCATTGGTCCATTTCCCAGGATTTTTTTGTGAGTGCAATGGTGTCTTTATAGTAGACCCTTGCTGTTTTTATTTGGGTTCCCCTCTTGGATTTTATAGCCACTATCAAGGCCCTCTTTGCCTCCAGACAGCTACCACTGAACCAGGACTGCTTTAATTTTTTCCTTCCCCCCCTGGGTGCCCACTGGCCAAAATATATCCGCCAGTTTGGCGGTCATGGCCTCATGGATCTTAGCAACATCTGTTAAAGATGCGATGGTGCCATCTGCTGTTGAGAGCTTTACTAGTTCCAAAAGAATGGGTATGATAGACTCAAATAAAAGGGCCATTCTTTTGGGCGACTGTTCAATCCACGCCCTCCTTACTTTTCGCCTACCATTGGTGAGTGTTAGTCCAATATCTGTCGTTTGGGGTGAATCAGGATTTCCCCCAGTGACTGGGAACAGCAGCTCCAGAGTTAGGGCATTATGATCGCTTTCATGTCATGGCAAGACAGTGAACTCAACAACCCTATCCCACATCCTGGTTTCTACCAGGATGTAGTATATAATAGAAGAGTGGCCGACCCTATTAAAAGTATGCCTCCCAGGAGAGTCAGAACTTGTTCGGCCATTGCAGGCTCTCAGAGAGTGTTTTAGGGTAAACGATTTAATCTGAAGAGCCAGTGGTGTCCAAGCCCTGATTGGAGAGATGTAAGGCTCATGGATGGCCCAAAGCTCATCCTCCTCTGTGGGTGATGTATCATTAAGATCTTTCATTGGCTCAAATTGACAATTAAGATCGCCCCCTAAGACCACCAGAACATTTTTGGGGAGACTGGAGATTAGGCCGTCTAGTTGGTCTAGAGTCGGGGATTCTTGGTCGATCCTCACAGGCCTAGAATAGACGTTAACTAGGACTAGTTTAAGGTTTGGTGAGAAGGTTAGCATGATACACAGGATGTCATCAGAAGGGTACTCCACCAGAGTAGCTGTGCAACCTAGATGGGAACCTACCCAGATACATAACCCTCTAGAGGGTCTACCCCGTCCCCGTGATGTGGCAAGTATTGTGAAGGTTGCAAACCCCACGCGCGGGGTCTCCTCCGTTGCCCAGGTTTCCTGGAACATGCATATGACAAATAGGTCCACAAAATCCCCCCAATCAGGACCGCTCAGTTTATTCTTGAGGCCTGCTACATTCCAGGATAAAACCCTTAGTTTGTTCATTATGCTTTGGTTTTCTAAACTGCCACCCTTGGTTTCAAGCTCCAGTGATTCTACGATCTCAGACGACATACTGCGACACCCGCTCATAATACCAGCGGAAGCTTCAGGTGTCGCCCTATTTGTTACAACTCTAGGAGCTTCTGGTAGTCCAGGCGTATGGGATTGGGCATATAAATTTATGGGGCAGGAGTGGGCTTTTTCCAATGACAATGTATTAAACTTAGAGCATAATGTTTCAGGTGAACCTGAGAGGTTGAACAGTGTGAAGGAATCGGTGGAGCTAAAATGCGCATTCACAGGATTAACACTGGGACCCTGACTAATGGGCCTGGACTCTTCAATTTTGGAACCCATGGCCATACCCATTGGAACCTCTCTCGTTTGCACCGTCTTTAGTTCCCTCCCGGCCCTGTGCAGAACAACCGAGTCGGGTTGCAAGCTCGGCCGCATGCCCCTCCCCATTACGGTCCCAGGACAGGTAATTTGCGAGTCGGGATTACATTTTAATACAAGTCAATCAACTTCTTCCAAGACCCTATATCTGTTTGTCATGGGCAGATTAAATATTTGAGGTCTCGTGTGTTGGTACCCTGTCCCAGTGGTGGCTGGTTCTGATACCAGTCATCCTGTATTCGTCTGTTACTTGCCCTGGTTTGGATCAATGATCTAGGGATGTAGAAATAAGTAAGCGGGAGTAACCGAATTGAGGTGCCTAGATCCTGGGCGGGATAATTCAGTTGCAAAAGGTGTTGTACAATCCATGGGTGTTTAAAATTAATAATGACACAATCCCCACATTGATCTTTGGGCCTATTTCCCATCCAGCTAACCCTGCGGGTCATAAGGATTTCATTTGCATGGGAGTAAGCAAACTGATGATATCTAGCCAGCCAGTGCAAACACTTATTTTTGAGCTCCAGCTGGGTTTCCCTTTGGCCCTCTTTATCTACTGGGACTCCAGCCAATACAACAACATATGGGGTTGAAGCCGGGGGAGATTTATTGATGGTAGATTGACCCCGAACCCTGCCCTCCCCCACTCCCCCAGGTACTGATGCCCAGCTCTGGCCATGCTGTTGGTCAAAGTGCCCATGGTTGATAGCGCCTGCTCCGCCTGCTTGGGTCCAGAGACTGAGCTAGCGTTAGTCAAAGCCACGGTATTAGGAACCTCCTCACGCGGTGCTTTAGGCCTTTCCATAGCCTCTGCAATGCCATTGGCTGTGTGGTCAGCAAGTTCGGTTTCGCTCGCTCTGGCTGGTGTGGGGATTACAAGGGTTTTTCCGTCTCTGTTGGCGCACAGGTTGGCCAGTTTATCAAGTCAGGCTACCACAGGGGCAAGCTCATCTCTCACAATGGTTCTGATCTGTTCTAGATCCTCCATCAAGGAGGCCACCCATGGCGGAAATGCTGTATCCAGGTGTAAACTTTGGCCATTGTCCGGGACCTGGTTGGTCAAGGTTCCCGAGTTTATAGGTGTTCCGCCGTTGGATTTTTTCCATTTTACCACTACCCTTGTGGACGGTTTGGTTTTGTTGTTCTTGACTGTGCCCTTGTTCTCACCCCTCCCCCCTCCATGTAGATGGTTTGGGTGTGGTTCCCATTTCGATATCTGGTGCTTGCAGGGACAACACTGGGGTTCTTTACAGATCGCTATTGGTTGTAAGTGTGGCCAGGTCAGTCAGAGTGCACCAGAGGTCTGGGGTAATGACAACCGGCGTTCGGTTAGTTCTATCTCCGTAGCCACTACCCCTATGGCCCTCTGGAGCATCCGATCAATGGAAGTTTGCGGCAGGGGTGGGGGTATTAGTTGGGGCTGTGCTTGAAGGCTGTCGTTTGTAATACACTTCCCCATTGTTTATAGTTTGTTGTGCCCATTACATAAACACACTGGCTCTCGTATTTGCCACCATGACCACACAGGGATGAGGTGCACTGGTTTATGAGTTGGGACTCCAAAAGAAAGCAAGTAGTGCTGCTACGGCATACCGGGTTATATGAAACTGTCAAAAATACAGAAATAGCACTTACAGGACATCTTGGCGTCGTCCTCTCAATGGTTGTCGTGTGGCCGACCCAAAGGAATGCTGGGTTATTACTTAATATGATATGGGGGCCATGTAGATGACCCTGTGCAGGAGTGGAGTATGTTCCGGGAGCAAATCCAAGGGGGGGGCCCAGCCCAGTCTCTTCCAGTCTATGACGGGCTAAGACAGGCCAGTCTTGGCCTGGTCTTCGCCCAGGCCAAGCCCGGTCACGCCCTGCGTGCGTCCCTCGCTGAGGGACGCCTCTTGCGGTTAAATGCTGCTGCTGCTGGCGCTCTTGCACTGCATCACACCCCCCGCCGGTTAGAAAGAAATCCTGGCAGTCCAACAGTGATGGAGGCTCCTGCACTGCAGGACGCCTCTTTCGGTTAAATGCTGCTGCTGGTGCTCCTGTGCCGCGTCACACCCTCCGCCCGTTAGGAAGAAATCCCAGCAGTCAGACAGTGATGGAGGCTCCTGCGCTGCGGGACACCTCTTGGGGTTAAATGCTGCTGAAGGCGCTCCTGCGCAGCGTCACACTCCCCGCCGGTTAGGAAGAAATCCCAGCAGTCCGACAGCGATGGAGGCTCCCGCGCTGCGGGCCGCCTCTTGTGATTAAATGCTGCTGCTGCTGGCACTCCTGCGCTGCGTCACACCCCCACCGGTTACGAAGAAATCCCAGCAGTCCGACAGTGATGGCGGCTCCCGCGCTGCGGGACGCCTCTTGCGGTTAAATGCTGCTGCTACTGCTGGCGCTCCTGCGCCGCGTCACACCCCCCGCCGGTTAGGAAGAAATCCCGGCAGTTTGACAGTGATGAAGGCTCCTGCGCTGCGGTACGCCTCTTGCGGTTAAATGCTGCTGCTGGCACTCCTGCGCCGCGTCACACCCCCACCGGTTACGAAGAAATCCCAGCAGTCCGACAGTGATGGAGGCTCCCGCGCTGCGAGACGCCTCTTTCGGTTAAATGCTGCTGCTGGCGCTCCTGCACTGCGTCACACCCCCCGCCGGTTAGGAAGAAATCCCGGCAGTCTGACAGTGATGGAGGCTCCCGCGCTGCGGTACGCCTCTTGCCGTTAAATGCTGCTGCTGGCGCTCCTGCGCTGCGGCACACCCCCCGCCAGTCAGGAAGAAATCCCAGCAGTCCGACAGTGATGGAACAATCTGTAAAGGAGGGTCGCAGCCTGCAGTAAGCAGTGACCAGAAATCTTTAATTTTCAGCTGAGGAAAAGGCACCGAGTGGTCAAAGGTGGCATAAAAAGTACTCTGTACAATTAGTTCATATAGTTGAATTAAATCCACTGGAATGAGACATTACTTGCTAGTTTTTTATTGCAAAAGTCTCTGCTGTGTGTGTCCATGAGCACAGCTGCAAATTTTATTTTATAGTTTACAATCTACCTGTAACTGGACTTATTGGTAGCATAATAAAACTCGATAATATTTCGATCAGGCTTCTCCAGTGAGTAGCTCGTGAGCTACTGGTAGCTCTCCAGCTACCTTTAAGTAGCTCTCATATGTGCAGGCCAACCTACTAAATTAGAAGTTTTTGCTTGGTCGAAGTGATATATGTATAGCAAAATTGAAACGTGTGTATTCAAGATGAAAATACATGTATTTACAGAACTCATAAGCTACTGTTTGGAGAAAAATGGTTGGATTTCCAAAAATAAAATTATGTGGGTGATGAATCATGTTGGTTTGGTGTGACCATTACTAATAATATTACCTTGATACCAGGGGCATTGTAGCTATGACAGTTATGCATTACCCATGTAGACACGTTGAGAACTGATAAACCCTGTTTTACATTGCTGCTGGTAACCCTGTCTGATGCACCAAGGTCAGTGACCGCTGCTGGTGTTCTTGAAAGTGGTGGCTACTAATAAAATCTTGTCTGATATGGTAACTATTACAATGCTAATAATATTTGTAGCTCCGAATTATTTTGTTAAAGAGAAGGTTGAAGACCCCTGATTTGAGAGTGTGTCACTCGGTTTTGATTTCCTTGAACACTTGCTACTCAGTCTCCATAAATTCGCCCTTACATGCTTTTTCAAAATGTAAGTCTGGTTGCCATGTCACATTTTAGTTATTATCCGAACATGCCCTTATAAGCACTGTAGGTATTAGGCTTGTTTCCTGTTTAGTAAAGGGAAAATATTTTTGAAACGGTGATGCATATGCCTCACTCGCTTGCATGGTTTAGAAGCGACTGTGACGTCATACCGTTTTTAATCAGGAAATGCCAGAGTGATTATTAGACATGCAGTCATCAAATGATGGTTGATTGCTAAAAGTTCCCCATTAGTCATTAATTCCTAACAGCTTTTTAATTTAAAATCCCTTTTGCTACTCTGCAGATCGGCAGGGATTCAATCTTTTCAGCATGCTGGCAGCCAAGATGCACTTTACCTCTCGCCGTGCCAGTGAATGAAACAGTTGAAAGTCACGCCTGTATAATTTCGGGCTCCTGATAATTACTGGATATTTTTACGCATGCGTGTTTCCACAATGCAGCTCGTGCTTTCGTTTGTTCGCGCGCATGTATAATCGGGCTCAAATCGCAGCAAGCATAGTCATATATTTAAGCCCATTTGTGATAATGGTAGTGTGTGAGCGCGAGGGCACGCGCGCATGTGGTTTAGTGCCTCACTTTTTTAAACCCTTCCTACGCACGCAATAGGTTTACATTGTGGTGTTCAAATAATTAGGCTCGTTTTAATTTCCACGCCTTGTGATCTAATATCTATAAAGCGCTGTACTTTGCACTTCCTAGCAACGTCAGTATGTTCTTGTGTTTTACTTTGTCAGTGAAATTCGTAACATGAAAACTCACTAAAACCATAAAGGATCACGGGATAAGCATAAAAGTGATTAAAGACATGGCTGAAAAAATTCACTTCAGAAGGGTCATCTGTTGCCCATAAAGGAAATTAACATATTGAAAGACAAGTAGGAAATAATGTAACTGTATTTACCGCTCATTCTGCAGGTATGACTTAGCTTGAAGCACAGCCAGTGCTTTAAGTGGGCCGGTCCTGCCAGTGCTCAGCACCGGCCGTTCTAAAAAGCAGGTGCCGAGACGGGTCTCTATCGGGCTCTCCTTTCAATTTGCCCTGACCTTCAGGGTGAAACAATAAATCTTAGCTCTGCAGCAGTACCATGCTTCACTGCCTTTGAGGTACCTTCAAAGAGACTCGTTCTAGTCCTTTCTCTAGTGTCTCTCCATTTCAGAACTGAAGCATTTTCAATATTCTATAGATCTGAAAACAATAACAGAAGCAGCAAAATACCAGTTGGGTGGCACACTCAGGGCCGGACTGGGAACCGAAACCGGCCCTGGCAAACAGCTCGATCGGCACCCCCTGGGGGGCAGGGGGTGCGGCCGAACTGTTTGCTAGGGCCGGTTTCGGACGATTTTGTTACAGGGTGCTGATATTGCCGGCCCCCGGTAACAAAAACGGACACCAGGGGCCCAAAACCGGCCCCCTCCCCAGCGGCCCACCGAGGAAACGCCCGGTGCCCGCTACGGCCAGTCCGGCCCTGGACACACTATGCTAAGCACAGATTTTAAGCTTTTGTGTTTTTAAGCCACGCCCTAATTTCATCGGCCATGCCTCATTGAGAGACCCCCTAGTTGTTTCATTCCACTTAAAGACCTGAGCAGAGCGATCTGCCGGCGCCATACTGTCAGAGATCTAATTTCAGTTGTGGGTGCAGAGTGACACGCTACCTCTAGGCTTGCGTCGCACAACCGACTCAGAATATGTAAAGGAGTGAGTGCCATAATGCACTCACGCCTGGGTTTCCCACTCCACAATTGATATCAAGATCTTTCCTTGTTGACAGAACATCATGTTTCCTGCCAAGGGCATTCCTTTTGTACAAAACACTATTAAGTTTTGGCATAGCGTCAGATAATGTATTGGGAATATCAGTAAATTGCCCCATGGCAGGAATTATCTGGAGCCATCACAGACCCGTCCCTCGCTCATAAAGTGCACCACATTGCTTAGTGTTTACTGCAAGGTGGATTCATAATGCACTGTGCAAATCTTGCCTTTACAGGAAGTGATGTGATAGCCATGTTGATGAAGGTACAGAAGCCTTCCCCTCCTGAGCCCCTCCAGGAATCTTCTCTACAGACTGATAAAAGTAAGCAGAAAGCAGGGGCGGCTCCTCCATGTAGGCAGAGGTGTCAAGCCAGGAACACCTCGGAGTTGATGTGATGCTCAAACATGGGTCAACCTCTTGATCGTCTCAATTCTGATAATATAATAACACAGAATGTTGATCTGATCAAGCGAGGGAAGGAAGGGAAAGGGAACAGCTGGGAAGGAGCCCTACCGAAAAACAAACAACAATTAGCTGCCCAGAAAAGCCTCTGAATACATATGTTAATTATACTAACAGTTCATCTTAAGACCTGCCAAATAAAAAGAAGGTATATATTCAAAGACATCTTCGGTTTGATTTCAGCTTAGATGTATCAGATTAAAACTGCTTGTTTCTATGAAAACAACAATGCAAAAGGAACATCACAGCATTACTGCAAGAACATACAATTATTGCACCCGCCCTATATTTCAGTAAGGCCTCACAGTACCTACCAATAGAAACAATACAGCCCAGCGTCACAGGGGAAGAGAAGGATTCCTTCAATACGTAGACATCTCCCCCTGTTAATGGCACCATGAAAATAAATGAAGGTTAATAACCACCTAAGCCTTCGGTTCTCTTAGTTACAGAGATTAATCCAGAGTTAAAGTAAGAGGAGACTCAAACCAAAACCATTGGGAGATTCAACATAGTCATGTGAGATACGTGTTCTGAAAGTTCACAATTGTTTCCAGTAATATAACATAAAATTGAGGGGTTAATTTCACCCGGAAGTTATGGTTCCTCTGCAAACTGTTAATCAATACACGTTGTTGCTGTCTCGAGGAAATCAGGACAAGCAATTGAACTCAGCCGAGTCACTGCTGTACTGCCAAGCAAAACCTTGCCTCTGAGCATATATATGCAATAACAACAAATTCTTCCTCAAGGTACTCGCGCCACATTTCACAATCCTGGCCAGAGAATTCGTAGCGATACCTGCATCAAGAACCCACCCGGTGGAGAGAATACCTTCTTGTTCAAGCATCCGTGAGCAACAGAAGGACCATGAGAGTAACCCTGGGCGTAGTTTGCGTAGTAGCACTACACGTAGCTACGCGAAGTACACTTTGAACTACACGTAGCTGCAAATTGCGTAGTGCGTAGCTGTGTGCTTGTCTGCACTGTGCAATAATTGCCAAGGGCATCTTGCACAGTGGAAGTTAAGATAAAATAAGTATCTCTGTCTTTATATTTTGTTTCAAAAACCTTTATTAGTTTGATAAAGGCACACTTACATAGTTACAATGAAACAATGGTCATAAGAAGTACAAGGATACAAAAAGCATGTGAAAAATCATGGTCGTAATCATCATGGTGCATTATCCATCCCTCCCAAAAAATGTACTAAGAAGTTTTATTGATGGCCTATATAAATGCCAATCCTGGTAGCCTGGTGGCAAAGGCAGAGAAAAAAAACAAAACAGTTTTTAAGTGACCCAACCTTTCCAATTTGTAATCTGCCACAACGTATTAGCGTCTTCTAGGCCTAAGGTGGCACGGTCTATATGAACATAAGTCATAAGTTTATCTAGAAAAAGATTGCGACAGGCTTTGGTGTCCATATCTTTGTGGAGATAGAGAAGTAAATTACGTGCATCCCAGAGAGCCTCTTTAGCAGAGTTTAAAAGCCGCCAACCCGTGGGAGGACGCTGAGCAGAAAGACCTTGTCCATAGAGCAGGGCGTGGAAAGATAAAGCAGAAATACCTGCAATATGCAACAGGAAAGGCTGTAATAAGGTCCAAAACTCCTTGGCATAGAGGCAACCCCACAGCAAATGATAAACAGTCTCTTCATTATCACATCTGATGCGTGGGCAACATGCTGTGGGGGCCAATGCTCGCCGATGCTGAAAGGTTTTCACCGGAAGACAGCCATGCACAGCCATCCAGGCCAGATCACGCTGACTGTGAGTAATGTCCTTGTGTCCTACCATTTTCCACACTCGCAAGGATTGCGGTTCGGACAGGGTATTCAACACAACAGGTTGCTCTTGATTCCGGAGTTCCTGCTTCAGTCTAGTGGGGTGAATACATACATCCCGGTCAAAAGTTCAGTGTCCAAAGTCTGCAAAAGGAGCGAAACCCCTTGTAGTAAGGTGGGACAATGGTTGCCAAGGGGTACAGGTTAGAAGGTGCAAAGAGTCCAAAACGTCGCAACATGGCTCCTAAAAAATAACGGGTGAATAAAGCAGGCACTGAAACAAGATCTTCATCAGTACGGGATACTACATAACATAATAACTTAGAGAACAAAAAGGTTTTAAGATCAGGTAAACTTTTTCCCCCATTCTTCCATGTTTTACAAACTTTAGCACGACTGAGCTTTTCCATCTTAGAACTCCAGAGGAAAGTAAAAATCATTTTTTGAATTTTCTGCAAGGTACGGTGGTGTGGAGGAAAACCATAGCAAGATACAACAACAGAGGAAACAAAACTGCTTTAATAACTAAAACTTTTCCTTCCAGTGTAAGTTTACGCAAGGACCAGAGAGAGAGCTTTTTAAAATCTTAGCGTGGACTTCGTCCCAATTCCTCTCCACATGCCCTTGCGCCCCAAAATAGACCCCCAAAATCTTAGTAGGTTCGGTGGTAACAGTGAGTGGAAGGTGCGCCAGCCGATCCCAAGGACCAGTGGTCAGACAAACACTCTTTCCCATGTTCAGACTCAACTCTGATACCTCCTGAAAGAGAGAGGCCTGTAAAGGGTCCTGCGCACAGAGGCGGTGGCAGGACATAATACAGTGACATCATCCATGTAGGCGGTAACCTTGGTGGGGACCCCAGAACCGCCAGGAACAAAAACACCTTTGATCAGTTTGTCCTTTCTGAGTTTACACAAAAAAGGCTCGAGCACACAAACAAACAGAATGGGAGACATGGGGCATCCTTGACGGACTCCAGTGTGTATAGGAAATGCAGTGGTATGGAATCCATTGATACTCACTTGGCTGTAAGCACCATGATACAAGGTGCGGATCATGTGAACAAAAGCAGGGGAACATTCATTTTTGTTAAGATCAAAAACAAAAAATCATGCCAAACTTTATCAAAAGCCTTATGGAAATCCAGGCTCAAAAGACCCAGAGGAAGGCCCCTCTCCTGATTGTACCATAAAGCATCACACAAGGTCACCAGGCTGTCTACAATAGTGCGCCTTCTGATGGCGCAAGCTTGGTCTTGGTGAATGCAAGAATGCATAACTCCTCGAAGGCGGCGTGCCAGCACCTTAGCTATAAGCTTGTAATCAACGTTCAGGAGAGATATAGGCCTCCAATTTTGCAATGAGGTCTCGTCCCCCTTTTTATACAACAGAGTGATGATACCGGCTGAGAAGTCTGCAGAAAAGGTATTATTAGTAAAGCCTTCATGCACAACTGCCATATAGTCAAGACACAACAAGGCCCAAAATTTACGATAAAATTCCCATGTAAGCCCATCAATGCCAGGGCTAGAACCTCTGGGGGAAGACTGCAAGGCTGACAGAAATTCTTCCCCATCAAAGGGTTGCCCCAAGAGAGTGATTTGATCTGTAGTGAGACCTCCTTCCAGTCCAGAACAATATTCTTCCATATCCTGAAAAGAAGAAGTATTAGAGGGTGCAGCATACATACAAGAATAAAAATCAAAAGCGATCTGTTTACAATGCTCAGTGCCGTGCAAAATGGTACCATGTTGATCACGGAGTGTTGTGAGTAATTTATGGGAAGATTTCGCCTGCTTAAAAAGAAAGATGTACATTTTTCATTCTCCTGGTAGTATTGGACCCTAGAATGAAATATTGTGGCTTTATTTCTTTTTGCCAACCAAGTATTCATGTCCAGCGTAACTAAACGAGTTTCCTCTTTCACATCTTTCCCCGCCGCACCCAATTGCTGGAGAAGGATGAGGCGGCGATGTAGCTTCTGGTAGGCATCCCATTCAATGCAGCGTTTAAGCCGGCCTTGTTCCTGAAAAAACTGTTTTGCTTTATGTTTGACCCAACACCACCATTTATTTTTAGTTGAGAAACGATTTTGCTGTGCAGCCCATGTATGGTATCGCTTGACATACCGAGCACAAATGAGTTAGTCTTGGAGCAGGTCATTATTAAGTCTCCAAAAGCCAGGGCCCCTTTGAGGCCGGCCTGGTGGTGTGAGCCAGACAGCCAGAACCTGGTGATCCGAGAAGGGGACTGGTGTGAGACTGCATTTGTCAGCGCTAAAGTTTTGGATGCAAATACAAACTCTAGACGGGAGCGGGCATTCCCATGATCCGCCTCCCACGTGAAGCCAGAACCAGGAGGATGGTGCTTCCTATAAGTATCATAAAAGTCTAAATCATGAACAAGGGATAACAGCAGTTTTGAAGTCACATCCAAAGTATAGGTTGCCTGTGCACCCTGTCGGTCCTTGGAATGCAGAATACAATTAAAATCCCCCACCAGAAGGGTTGGCGTGGCACCTGCAAGAAATGGTTTAATAAGATGAAACAACTGCTCCCTTTCTGGTTTAAGGGCAGGAGCATATACAGCACATATTTTGAGCGGCAAACCATCCTTCAAAACAGACAATAATATAGCCCGTCCGGGCCATAAGATTTTTTCCTCCGTGATTTGCCAATGCTTATGCCGGAAAAGAACAACGACCCCATCATTCTTGTTGGCACCTCCAGACCACGCCGAGGGTCCATAGGGCCAATGTTGCTGCAAGGAAGAATATTTCGGTTGATAAGGAAGAAAACATTCTTGCAAGCAAATGACATCAAAACGTGTATGTGCAAAATAATCAAGGACTGTGTTCCTACGCAAAGCTGTCCCCAAACCTCTCACATTACAAGAGGCTAGGGATATGGCCATTATGATTAGGAGAGAACAACCAGTCATACTGTTTAAAGTGGAACATGGGCCCCAGAATCATCATCTTCTACCCTGGCAACTTCTGCTGAACTCTGGAGAGTGGACGCCGAAAAAAGGGCCTCCAAGTTCGGCGTGCGCTCCAGATCCAGCTCTGGACTACCAGAAATTTCTAGAACCTGGGCTATGTCCTGAATAACCTCCTCTGAGTCAGAGAGGTGTAGAAGAGCGTCAAACTGTCCCCCTCCAGAAAAGCGATCCAGAGAGGAGGTACGACGCTTAGCACCTGTAGAACAGGAGGAATCCACTACATTTTGAGATGTACGGGTTTTCCGCTTATTTGACGTATATGTAGACCAGCCACTATGGTCCATTTCTTTCTCCTTTTGCTGGACTACCGCAGGCTGGGCATTTTTTAACACGGAGGTTTTGCCTGCTGATTTTACCACTTTCACCGAACGTTGTGGCTTCGGAGCAGACTGCACTGTGGGAGAAATGACCGAAGGGATTGTCTCAGGCACAACTGTAAGTGAAGCCTCAGGAGTGGAGGGTGCCTGGCTTACACCTGGAGTGGGAACCACACCCGAGGCAGACTGTGAAGCATCGTTTGCGCGCTGCGCCTTTCTAGCTAAGGCCTCTTGTTTAAGGCGCAGGGTTTCCACACGTTCTGCCTCATCCACCTCTTCCACCTGTGGAGACTGCAGAGTAGGGTCAAACTCTGGGTCCGAGGGTTCTGCACCATATGCCTCAGCATTGTCCTCATCAGTCCCCTGAGACACCCCACATCGCCGGATCTCAAGACCATCAATAAAATCAATAAACCCCAAAATCTCAGAGTCCGTGACATCCTGGCGTGCATCAGATGGGCCTGCTATAGTGCGCGGGGCAGATGGAGGAGGTGGAGGTCCCTGCGCACTGGCAGCAGAGGCATAGGAGAACTTTCCCTTACGACAGGTCTTAAACAAATGGTCAGTACCACCACATAAATTGCATTTTTTGGGAACCACACAATCTTGCGCTTTATGGTCAGCACCCCCACAATTCCTGCAGACCATGCCAGAGCACTGTTCTTTAGCATGGCCGAATTGCTGACAAAGTCTGCAGAAGAGGGTCTGGCCTGAATATACCAAAAAACCTTTATTAGCCCCCAGGGAAAAAGTCTGCGGAGGGTGCGCCAGGCCCTGACACCTGTGGGGTCTTCTTTAAACGTAACAGTATATTTCCGTTTACCATTCCAGATACCACAGATATTTTTATCTTTTGCCCACCCCTGATGGTGCTGCAATAACGAGCCAAAATACCTCAATCAACCGAGGATCAGTGTAAGGATTATACATGTGAACTACTAGAATGACTTCCTTCGGGGCAGATATGGAAGTAACCGTGAGGCCACGTAAAGGCGGGCTATCTGTATGGGCCGCCACATGTTGCAACAAACTCTGACAAATGGAATCACTGGAAAATGTGACATCAAAAATACCTCTGCTGGAAAAGTCCTGAATACATTCAATAGCACGGTCAGAAATATTGCATTCCTTTTTGATAATTTTCTCAACAAGAAATAGCGCATTCTTCTCCTTACGGTGCATCTCATTCACTTCTACACGTACTGTATTAGGGACAAAATCATGAATGCGGGAGGCACCCGCCATGCGGGAAGATGAGGCCATGAGGAAAGTCTCGTGGAGAGAGTCACCACACCCTCATAAGAGTCAAAATGGAAAGGCACAAGGTGGTAGGCGTGAAATGGAAGAAAAGACGGCCGCCGCCCTCAAATGCACAGCGCTGGGAAGTGAGAAAAGAGACGACACGTAAGTTGTATGCAAAGCTTACCTCCCGAGGGAAGTGTAAAGGGCAGTAGATGGCACTGTTGCGCAAGAAAGCTGCAGGCAAGTGAGCCCTCAGCGCGCTACCACAGCGTCCGTGGCAACACGAAGCACAACAGCCGGGGAGGCCGGGAGCAGCCACAAGGGCCTCCCCCTTCTGGACAAGTGGCAGCTCCGCTCGCAGAGGCACCAACGTGAAGGCACGAGGAAAAAATGTCAATGCGGCGGAAGATTGGCTCCGCCGATCCTGCAACAGTGTAGCAAATATGTCTGGAAGGCAGGCTGGAACTGAAGCAGTCTGTTCTCCGCCAAGGCTGGACAAACGCAGGGTCACCCACCAGCTTCCAGGAGTGCAGCCAGGTCCCAGGCAGGCCAGGAGTCACAGGCCCGTCCCTTCAGCAGTAGGGATCAGCAGTAGGGAAACGCAGAAGTCTCCAGGCGAGAAGGCCCCCACCCGTCTACCACACCCAGAGGAATCAGCCTTGCCCCGGGCAAGCCAGGGTACGAAGGCCCAGCCCCTTAGGATAGGCAAAAAGGCAGGAAACACTCCTCAAGGAACCCTTCACCCCTAAAGACGCAGCCTGGCTCCGGACACGCCAGAGAGACGCAGGCCCAGCCTGTCGGGGATCAGGAGTCACCTCTTGCCCTTCAGCACCAACCAAGATGACACTTGATCTTAGCCAAAAGGCCGAGAAGCTTTATATGCTAAAAATGCATATAGTCATTTCACAAAAGTGAAAACGAAAAATTAACAAGCAGTGAGAGAGGTGATGATTTTGGGATCCTCCCTAACCTAGGGAGAGAACCAAGCAGATGCCTTGAAAACAAAAAGCTCATCTTATTGAACGATTCGGTGGTGGTCCCATCCTCTTAGGATCACCCAAGTACAGTTATTGGCAAAAATACGATCCCAACCAAAGGCCCTGCAAAGCATTATGGGACGAGATTAGCAGTGGGCAGTGAATATTATAGTATCCAATATCAAAATAATTCTACAAAGAGCTGCAGTTCAACTAGTCGTTACTAGATGTCCCTCACGAGTCAAATGCAAAAGCATTGAAATTATTATTACATCAAGCTGCAGTTCCACTAGTCGTTACTAGATGTACCTCATGATTCAAATGCAAAAGCTTCATGAAAGGGTTTCAATGCTTTTGCATTTTGGCAAAGTGAGCAAGGGACCTACGTCTGGGCATACCCTTCCAACTTAGGGCGAACAAAGCAAACACACTGAGATGATGGACGGAGCGCTGAATCTTTTCAGACACTGACCCACAGTCACAGATCTGGGTTGAATCCATCATCGTTCTTTAGCTCACTTCACCACCCCAGTTCAGACCCAGCCATTTTCAAATCAGTCTTGACCCTGTTCCTCAAGGGAACAGTCCAGCCCAAACTCCCAAACCAGGTCTTCCCTAGACCGTAAAGAAGCATCCGGGGACCAGTTTTGGGGCAACATCCCTCATCAGCCAGGCTAGCTTGAATCCAGTGGCAAAGTGAGCAAGGTACCCACGTCTGGGCATACCCTGCCAACTTAGGGCGAACAAAGCAAACACGATGGTTTGATGGACAGAGCGCTGAATCTTTTCAGACACTCACCCCCAGTCACAGATCTGGGTTGAAGCAATCATCGTTCTTTAGCTCACTGTGTCACCCCAGTTCAGACCCAGCCTTATGCAAATCAGTCTTGACCATGTTCCTCATTGGAACAGTCCATCCCAAACTGCCAAGCCAGGTCTTCCCTGAACCGTAAACAAGCATCCTGGGACTGGTTTCGGGGTAACACCCCTCATCAGCCAGGCTAGCTTGAATCCACTGGCAAAGTGAGCAAGGGACCCACGTCTGGGCATACCCTGCAAACCTAGGGCGAACAAAGCAAACACAATGAGATGATGGACAGAGTGCTGAATCTTTTCAGACACTCACCCCCAGTCACAGATCTGGGTTTAATCCATTATCATTCTTTAGCTCACTTCGCCACCCCAGTTCAGACCCAGCCATATGCAAATCAGTCTTGACCCTGTTCCTCATGGGAACAGTCCAGCCCGAACTGCCATGCCAGGTCTTCCCTGAACCGGAAACAAGCATCCTGGGACCACTTTCGGGGTAACACCCCTCATCAGCCAGGCTAACCAAAAAGGATATAACCCCAAAATTCCTTTGTACAGAGTGTTTACAAGGCCCTAAAATCTGCATTATTTTCATTCACAAAATGTAAAATGTGAACCAATGCATGTCAACAAATACTGCAATGTTGTACCAATATTTGTAAAAAATGAAAGGCAGTTACCTTTGTTTGGGCATTTCACAATGATAACACTTACACTAAGTAACTAAAGTATATATCAAATGTAAAAAATATTATATTGACTCTGTAGTGAAGTAGCTTAACAATGTATCATGCACTATGTCATTACCTATGCTGTTGAAGACATGAAGAAACATATTTTTCAGTGGATTGACTAAAGACTTCTACAGCATAAGTAAATACGTATGCCTTGGTACATTTCTAATCCACTTCAGTACAGAGCAAAATCATTTTCACTTTTGACTCCTAAATATTTCTTGTTATTTAAAGCTTGTTTTACCATTGTGAAATTGTTTCACAAAATATGCTGCCTTTTACTTCAGGCAAAAATTGGCACAACATCACAGTAAATATTACATACTATGATTCATAGATGATTTTTAATTCAAAGAATCAAATATAAATCACAATTTGCCACATATTGCACCTTGACGCATTTCTACATTTGCCTAATGAGTCATGAGTTGGGCCTGATTTTGAGTTTTCCTGATGACTCCTACATATATGGGATGGAACATTCCATTTACAAAAGTGCCTTTGAGTATTCCATCTTTCTCCATCATTGCTTTATCATTTGGATAGAACAAAGGACTTTGAAAAATGGTTTTGGATGCGTGTTACACTGTCACCAATTGTTAGAAATGGGATCTCTAGTTGGCAAGGGCTTGCACCTTTGTCCAAGTAGGGACCCTTCTTCCTAGTCAGGGTAAGGGAGTTACACTCCTAAAATAACCCCTGCTCACCCCCTTGGTAGCTTGGCACGAGCAGTCAGGCTTATTCTAGAGGCAGTGTGTAAAGCATTTGCACATAACCAACAGTAATAAAGTGTAAGCACTACAAACGGACACCACACCAGTTTAGAAAAATAACCAATATTTTTATATACTCAAGACAAGACCAATTACGACAAAAAGCCACAATACTATACTTTAAAAATGAATGCTTGATAAGGTAACTTCTTCTTTGCAGGAATAACACAAAAGCAAAGTTCGTGCGAGTCGGTAGCCCCGTCCGGGTCTACCGCGATGCTGAATTACACAGAGTCCAACAGTTCCAGCCGACCGCGTCGCTACGGGCCAGCAGAGTCGTGAACAGACTCGGTCACAGTACCTTTCTCGTTGTGGCTGGTACGGAGTGTACGAGCCGGTCGGCGTTCGTCGCGGTTGCGGTGCAAGACGGAGCGATGCAAGGTGCGGTGTCCCTCGATGCGGTGCAGGCAGCGGCTCGATGAGCGTCGTGCAGACGGAGTCGGTGAGTCCAAGGCGTGCGGTGCAGGGCGAGACAGTGTACGATGCGGTGCTGACAGGTTGCGATGCAGGCGACCAAGCCGGAGTGCGGGAGCTGGCGTCAGACAGCGGTGCGAGTCGGAGCGGTGCGTCGCAAACGTGCGAGCGGTGCCCCAAATGCGATGCGGTCACGACTGTTGAGCCAGTTGCAGCGTCCGCGTCGGTCGGGTCCGGCTGGTTCAGTGAAGCGATGCGATGCGAACTGCGGTGCCCACAGGTCACGGTGCAAGCATCGGCTCGGGTGTTGGCGGCGTCGGACGTCGCCTACGGTGAGACCAGGGTTGCGATGCGAAGCGGGGCGATGCGGCCTGCGGTGCAAACAGGTCACCGGTCAGGGATGGATTCGGTTGACGGAGTCGGTTGCAGTTCCCTTCCTCTGTGGCAACTGAAACAGCGTTCCAGAAGCGGTACCCAGAGGCTTGTGAAGTCTTTATAGTCCCTGAGACTTCTTAACAGGAGGCCAGCTCGGTTTCAGGCCCTTGGAGATACTCAGCACAAGTTTGTAGAAAGTTCAGTCCAGTTCTTTCACTGCCCAAGACAGAAGCAGCAACTGCAGGCCAACCCAACAAAGCAGTCACTCAGCAAAGGGGCAGTACTCCTCCTAGCAGCTCTCCAGCTCTTCTTCTTGACAGGTTCCTTGATTCCAGCGAGATCTAAATTCATGGGGTCAGGGCCCCAATATTTATATCCCAAATTCCTTTGTTCTCTGAAGGCAGAGAGGCCTTTGCCTAGTCCAAACCAGTTCTGGAGCACTTTGTTGACAAGTCTCCGTCCCTTCTTTCAGAGAGTAGGCCAGGGACATCAGACGCACCACAGGAGGTGGAGCCAGCATTGTGGAGGGAAGGCACTGTCCTATTCAGGGCCCAGGTGCAACTCCTCCCACCCATCTACATGTAGATCTTGCTATTCAGCCCTGTGCTGACTCACCCTGTCTCCTGGCATCCCCCAGCCCCTGTCACTCACACTCCAGACAAGAATACACAACCTCGCAGAGGCAGGCTTGGATGGTTAGACAAGAAAATACCCACTTTCTAAAAGGGGTATTTTCAAACACAGAATGTTAAAACCAACTTCACTAAAAGATGCATTTTATCATTCTGAGTCCAGGCATACTAAACTCGAATTTCTACCATGTTCCCGGGGTCAGTTAGGATTATAAGCTGTAATAATCAAAACTGCCCGTTCTGGCCTATGGGGAACAGGTAGCCTTGCAATAGTGAAAAACGAACTAGGCTGTAATTCACTATCAGGACATGCCACACACACCAGGGCATGTCCTACCTTTCGCATACAACGCACCCTGCCCACAGGGGTACCTTGGGCCTACCTTAGGGGTGACTAACATGTAGAAAAGGGAAGGTTTAGGGACTTGCAAGTGTGCGCACTTGCCAAGTCGACATGGCAGCCCCAGGCTGCGCACAGGCTCTGCAATGGCAGGCCCGAGTTACACTTTACGGGCTGTTTGCGTGGGTGGCACAATCCAGTGCTGCAGCCCACCAACAGCATTTGGTCTATAGGCCCTGGCACTCGCAGTGCACTTTACAAGGGACTGACACATAAACCAAATAGGCCAATCATGGAAACGCCAATCCATAACACATTTTATACAGGAGCACTTGCACTTTCCCACTGGACAGCAGTGAGGAAAGTGCGCAGAATCATTACACCAGCAAAAACAGAGTCAAAACCGGGAGGTCAGAAAGCAAAAAGTCAGGGGAAACACGCCAAAAGATGCCAAGTCTAACACCAATGTGTACACATTCCTGTCTGTGTTGTTCCAAAAATTGTATGCCTCTCACAAATATTTCCCAAAAAACAGACTGGCTTACATGCACACTTATGAAGGAGAAAGACATCATGCAATTCTGTCACTTTTAACATGAATGAAATAGTGTTTTTTATTAAAAACACATTAGGGATATGTTTTGAATAAAAATTATAGCCATTTAATCTGATATTACTAGTTTTTTTGCTCACATGCTCACTCTTGTTTGTGTATAAAACCAACTTCCAATGTGACGTTTGGAACATCCACAGTATCATAATAGCATTTTATGCTATGTCGCATGTAATAGGGCTAACATAACATCATTCACAATAGTGATGGAGCATCACACCTCACACAATAAAGACCAGTGGCCTGTTTGGTACAACTGTCCCTTATAACATCAAAGTACCTGATTTATAATTGTTGTTTAGGCAGGTATGTGTCTCCTCAATCCAGTCCTTTGGTAGTGGACACAAATCAGGTGGTATATTTTCCCAATATATGATCTACGAAACACATCATCATACATCTTATGCAAAACTTACACCTTCAAGAACTCTTCTTCTGCATAGAACATGTGTCAGTCTTAATGTTGATTGCAAAATTAGTTGCTGAAACAGAAATTAGTTATTTAACACTTTGAACTCACACTAGAATGTACCCCCTTGCTGCTGCTTCTGTTGGCTCTCAACTGCCCATCAAGGTCCGGGTAGGCCACTGCAAGTATGTGGGCCATTGGGGGGTCACGGCGCGGCGCACGTACTTCCCACGTTGGGAGGACTTGCCTATCTGGACTTCTGATGACATCTTGGTCCAGCGTCATAGGTCTTCCCACCTCTTCCAACTGTGGATGCGCCGCTTCTAGACCCCCAGGATAAGCACTTTCTTGGTGATGGCCTTCCAGATCTCCTTTTTCTGATGGGCGTTGACCTGTATGGATGCAAGAAAGGAAAGAAAAATTAATTATTTTGTGACTTGTTTGTCTGTATTGATGTAACACAATTTTACTACATCAATTCCAAGTGTTAGTCAAGAGTTACTACACAATATATTTTTGTCTTTCATTTTGCTAAAATATGACAACAAATTATACTTTTGTTGTAACCTGTTGACTACCCTTATCCCTTGTCATTCCCTAAATACAATAATCCAGGCCAGTGACATCATCTAGGCCAGGGAGCTCCAACTTTTTCAATAATGAGAGCTGCTCCTCATGAGTAACTATCATTGTGAACTACTGAAGGTTAAATAACTTGCGCATTGTTGTGCATTGTAACCAGAAACTCCCACGCCCAGCTACATTGACTTGAAGCCTAATGTCCATAGAGCCAGATACTATGGTTTGAAGAAAATCCCATGACTAAGGGCACTATGAAAGGGCTGCCATGTATGTCAGTGAGAGCATGGTCTTTGGGGATATATGAACATATGTGAAGGGGATATATTTGTATGGGTGACTGACAGCCTATGAAATGTAAAATGTTTGTGTAATTAATAACTCTCCATTGCATTTTTTCTATTTAAAAGCATTCAGAAGCATCAATTTGTTCATAACTCCAGTTTAGAGTTGACAAGGACTTTTTTCTAAGAGTCCAATACCTTAGAGCTTCAGTTGTTAACCTCTGTGACTCAGCCCCAGCCTGGCACACAAAACTGACTGAGCACTGCTCATTGTCTGACCCTGCTATCTGCAGCCTGATGATCATGATGTCACATGAACACAGCCTTCCCTTAACTTCGAAATGAAAATATAACCTTGTGCTCTTTTGAAAATAACTCAAGGCTGTGAGCTATTCTGAAGGTGTCTAGGAGCTACTGGTACCTCCCAAACGACTAGTTGGAGACACCTGATCTAGGCTGAGTGATGTGTGGGATAATGCACATAGCAAACATCATTTGGTATGTGAAAAATGACATACATTGACAGTTGTAAATGAGATATGTTTTTTTCTATTTTTACATGATGTGAAATTTCTACATTTCACATGAAATTCATACACATACATATTTATCTGAATATACACACCAAATAAAACTGTAGGTTCCAAAACACACAACGCATATTAATGTTGTCGTTTTCTCTAATCATAATGTGCTAAAGAATTCACACCATCATTGTTTTATGTGAGGTAAAATATAAATGGCAATTTACGTCAATCACTACACTTCACGCAGGGACTCAAAGAGACATTCTAGCCTGTGTATTTGAAAGAAACCAGTTAGACAGATTTACAAATACATTTTAAACATACCTGTTCCTCTGGTGAGCCATAGAGCTGGCTGTACAGGGACAGAACCTCATTTGTCAGCAAATCCAGCTCCTCTGGCTAGAAAGCTGGGGCCTGTCACCTGCTTTTCCTGGCATTCTGGCTCCCCGAGGTCAGAAACAGCAGCAAAAATTGAGGAGGTCTTGTTGGCTGCAGTGTTAGGAGGCAAGTGAGCTTTTTTCGAAACACTGCATACATGTACACGATGTACATGATCGAGAGTCACACCCATTGACTTTCCTATGTTGCTTTCATACAGGTTAGCCTATGGCAGTGTTCGTTGCGGAATTTCTCTTCCACTACCCGGTCAACTTCCACCTCCTAATTCCAAATGTCCTGATGGCGAGGTCAGGCGGACGCCATCTAAGATGGTCTAATAGTGTGTATGTGAATGTTTAGTGCATCACCACCACTCAAAATGTTGGGTACTTTGTTTACACATACAAAATGCTAATGCTACTGAATAATTAGAAAAAAAAACATTTATATGTAGTGCATTATTGTGGTTTAATGCAATAGTAGCGCAATGTTGTTTACACTTCTGTTGACAGTATTTTTTAGGATAAATAAATAAATAATGTGCAAATAATACATTTAAAATGTAATATTTACATATTATATTCTTAAAATCAATAGACATGTAAAACATCATCATTGTTTAAAAAAACTATTTACATGTTGTGTTAAGATATGTTAAGAAGCCATATATATTTTTTATCAAAAATGGCATTTGTGTCATTTATCTAAAAACAAATTTGTAAATTTTTTATAATGTTGTCATTTCTTTATGCAGAGATATGAACCCAGGTAGAGTGAGGAGACAACAGCCTCAGGTGTTTCGACCATTACCAGATCTTTCCAACATGGAACAATGGCATATTATCAAAGAATTCTGATTGAATAGGCAAACTATACTGGATTTATGTCATCAGCTGGGCCCAGATCTTCTACCGCACAATAGAAATCCCACATCTATTACACCAACTGTCAAACTCATGGCAGTACTTCATTTTGTGGCCACAAGATCATTCCAGTACACTTTGGCAGTATCTGGTGGAATGTCACAACCAACTTTCGGTGGTGTGCTACAAGACGTTCTGTCTTCAATGATGAGAAACTTCAACAGCTTCATCCAGTTTCCATTGCATGAGGATTTTGCAAATGTGAAGGGCAGTTTCTATGGTTTAGGTGGCCTACCTCATGTGGTTGGAGCAATTGAGGGTCCACATATTACCTTAGTGCCACCACACACCAGGGAGCAAGTGTACCGGAATCGGAAGCACTTCCATTCAATCAATGTGCAAGTTGGCTGTGTACCTGATTTGTACATCACAATTGTCTGTGTGCATTTCCCCGGAACAGCCCATGATTCCTTTGTACTACAGAACAGCAGAATATCCCTGCAAAAGTCACAACTTGGACCTGAGATGGCCTGGCTTGTTGGTAAGTACAATCTGACATAATACTGTTTGGGTAATTTCAAGTAGAATAATCTGAAATTGTGAGACATATTTTGGATTATTTCATTTTTTTCCATTTAGGAGACTCAGCTTATCCTAATCGACCATGGTTATTGGCACCTCTGAGGAATCCAACAACCCCAAGGGATGTCCGCTTCAATGAGGCCCATGGATGAACATGGAGGTCAGTAGAGTGGGCTTTTGGGCTCTAAAGGCCAGTTTTCGCTTTTTGGACAAGACTGGTGTAACCCTTCTCTCCTCACCCAGTAAGGTGTGCCAAATCACCATGGCCTGCTGCATGTTGCACAACATAGCTCTGCGACGGAACATCCCATACATTGCAGAGGATGGAGACCATGAAGAGCCACCGGTTGAGGATAATGAAATGGCAAATGAAGAGGATAGTGGTGAAGAGGAAGGAGTTGCCATATGTCAAGATGTTACAGACAATTTATTCACCTGAGCGTAAGTATACATTGACATATTATGACATTAAGGTTAAACCAACATTTTATCACATAAGGAGAACAGTCTGTGCTGGGCATTTTTCAGAAAGGGCAAGTTGATGAAATTCAGGCCAAAGATGTGTGTTGATCAAAATGTTGATATATTGACTACTGGGTTAATTCGAATGTTTGTCTTTGATTGTTCTCGGAAAATGTGTCCTCAATAGAAATAGTAATGTGAAAATGTTGTTATGTAATAAACTGATTTCTTTTGCTTTAAATCTGTTTTAGGTTCCTTTGCCATGTCATCTTCATTTGGACATTTCAACGTTGTGACATTTGCAGTTCTATGCTGCTTTTGCAAAGAACAAAGGGAACATGGGTTGATCCTGTGAAAGAGACACACCCACTTTGGATGTACATATCTGATACAGAGACAACTTGCACAGTGATTGAATAATAGTTTTATCGATTGCATTGGACTTGTTTTCTGTTAATTGTTGGCATCAAGGCAATATGTGCTGCTTAAATTGCTCTAACCACATGTGGGAGCCCACTCAAAGCATAGTAATCCCCTTTTACATTGGCAAACATAGTCATTTTGTGTTTACTGTAGGAAGCTGTTGTGGTGTCTCATCATTATAGAAAGGACTTCTTGTAGCACACCACTGAATTGTGTTTGTGACATTCCACCAGATACTGCAACAGTGTTTTGGAATGTTCCTCTGGATACATAACGGAGTACTGCCATGATTATGACTATTGATGTTATTGATGTGGGATTCCTATTGTGAGCCAGAAGATTTTGCTCCAGCTGATGACATTATTCAAGAATAGTTTGCCTATGGAACCTGTTTCTTTTTTTTTTTTACGATAACCTGTTCCTTAATGGTGGCAAGGTCTGGTAATGATCTGAAAACTAGAGACTGTCATCTTCTCCCTCTCCCTGGATTCATATGATGTAATATTTTTAGAACAGTATGGTAAACAAATCTTTGTTACAATCTGATAAAATACTAGTTTAGGATTTGTGAGTTTTGTTACTTTTTTAAACATCATTTTAAAGAAGTGAGCCATTAACTACATGGAATGTATTTATGAATAAACAATCTTTTCGAATTTAACATTTAAAATGTATGATGTGAGTAAAAAAAGTTACGAAATTGAGAGAAGACATACAGCACCAGTGTTTGACTATGTTATGTTTTGATTTTATTTATGAAAACCAAATGAACTGAAACAGGATGAAAAGAAGAAAGCAAACACAAAATCAACTAATCAGTCATGGTAAATGAAACTTTTGTTGAAAAGCCACAAATGTTTGAAGGCCAATGAGCTAAATACAACTGGCATCAGAAAGGTAAATGTGTCCAGAAAATAGTCCACAGAGTGAATGCTAGTCACTCACTGGAGAAAATTAGATTCTGCATCTCTTAGTGGGGGTGGGGGTCTTGCCATCCTTTCCTGGTGGTCCGGATAAACATGTGCTCCTGTGGGTGGCTGGTGGATCCACAGTTGCAGCGACTGAGGTGGGTGTAGGTTTTGCCTCTTGTGGCATGGCTTCCCTTTCTGTGGCTGAGACAGATGTAGTTGGCCCAAATGTTGTTGGACCACAGAAAGAGGAAGATGGTGCTGGAAATATACTGCACATATGAGTGTAAATGTCATACAGCACCCCAGTTGTCATAAGCCTCCTACTTGGATCCCAGATGATTCCAATGGGGTGGCAATGCTAGTTCCCGAATCCTCCCGAGACTTGCTCTCGGTTTACAGGAGGAGACACTGCTCCAGTGGTAAATACCAGGGGGAAGGGGGTGGTATGGAGAAAGTGTGT
Organism: Calotriton arnoldi; assembly: GCA_963921515.1. Lineage (NCBI taxonomy): Eukaryota > Metazoa > Chordata > Amphibia > Caudata > Salamandridae > Calotriton > Calotriton arnoldi. Next base: position 49,870 of record CAWUFW010010419.1, on the reverse strand, counting down.
AGAGTCAAAGATGCTGTGGATCAATTACTCAACAGCAACACTGTAACAGGCATTCACACAAGTCTGATGAATGGTACCGGCAGATATGTTACCTATAAACAAACAAATAATAAGGCTTTAGTCTATTATTAATTCTACCTCCTAAGGTAACACCTCATAAAAGATTTTTATATCTCAACCAACCTTTAGTTTTGTTGTTGTTTTGTTTTCATTTATATTGTCCATAAAAGCTCCTTCATCAAAGTTCTTGAAACTGTAGTGAGTATGATTTCAGCATCAAAACCACAAGCAAATTTGGACAGGGTTAGCTTCACCAACGTCCTCTCTGTTAGAGCCCTGCCAACAGTATGTACAAGTTGAACAAAAACACTGGTTACCTTTGTTTGCAGCACAATGTTGCGACTGAGCTCAGCGTGTAGTAAAATCAAGTCTGTTAATGCGTCCCTCCTTTTCTTCTTGTTCTATTTTCTATCCAGGTGCGAGACTAATGCAGGAAGTTCTTTGCGGTGAGCTCAAAGCGTGGGGGGTCAAGAGAGCTTGCAAGACAGAGTCCTGGAAGCCAGGAAACTGGTAAGTGCCAGGCGAAAATGCTAAGTGAAGGGGAGGAGTGTGGACGGGCTTTAAATAAGACCACTTTAGAAGGTTTATTAAAGGTCACATTCTAATTGTTTGCAACAAGGAACAGGTGCAGATAATTAACTTGATGAGGCTGCCTTCTAGAAGGTGCTTTAGAATGTTCACAAAGGTTGCGTTCTAATTGCTTATAGCAAGGAACAGGTGTAGATGATTAATTTGATGAGGCTGTCTTCTAGAAGGTGTTTTAGAATGTTCACAAAGGTCGCGTTCTAATTGATTATAGCAAGGAACAGGTGCAGATGATTAATTTGATGAGGGCTGTCTTCCGGGAAGGTTCACGTTGAGGTCATCTATGCCAGATGCTTGATGCTTATTCTGGTGGAATTTCTGGATGTTTCCGTGTGCCTGAAACCTGACCTTGCATATGCATGGTAAAACATTTGTAAAAGCTATTAAGTCTTTTCAAAGAAACTGGCGAACACCAGCTGCAGCTAGCTATTACCAACAGCATGTAATATGGTCAACAGTCAGGGTACAAGAAGTTTGTTCATTCATAAGTGTTGGGAGGAATGATATGAGTCATGCCGGTATATTGTGATAGTCAAGAGAGGTGATCTGTGGCAAGAATCCTGACACCAGTCAGGTAACCCATATTGTAGTGGTGACGTTCCATCTGTTCATTGAGCTCCCTTTGCAACTGCTTCATCTCCCGGAGCTCTGTAGGGACCTGGCCCATCATGTCTTGGGACTGATGGAGTGATCCCAAGATTTGGTTGATGGTGGCCTGGATGACAGTTTACCCAGTGGCTTCGCTGTCCTGGCCCACAAGTTCCCTCCCACAAACCTACCCCCACAAACATGTAACCCTGACCTAGTGCACTCTATCCCACTGTTTTTTGGCTCAACTTGAGGTGGTGGTGGTATCGGATGACCTGCAGCCAGGACTGGAGGGCAGAAGATTGTGCTGATGGTGCTTTGGCCACAGTGAGTATTGGTAGACATGGCCTGAGATGTGGTAGCAGCTGGGGTGGGAGGTGTAGGTGTGGGCCAAGGGAGACTCACTGGAGCTGTCTTCCTAGCCAGACCAGATGGACCAGGCCGCTCCTCTTCATCTGGACTTTCAGGAATGGAGTCTTCCCTGGAGGCTTGATTGAGGTTTGGAGTGGAGGTATCCTGAGTGACAGATCTTTGGCCATGTTCTCTGGCTGTTGGATCTATTATGAATGTATAAAAAATAATATTTAGTAAAAGTGTGGATTACACATCCAATGAGTATTAAGCAAATTTAATGTAGCAACCTAAAAGGGACAAAGAATTGAATATCATGATTAGATCTTTCAGTGGAAATGTAATTAATTACACAAACAGTTTGTTTCATACAAAACTACTTCAAATAAACATGTAAGAAGATGTCCTGAAATGAAGAAAAAATTAATTAGTAACTATTCATGAAATGTACCAACCATTCAACACACCACAGTAGAGAGAAGAAATGTGAAATTAACCATTCCAAGGCCTAGCAGGCAAAAAGACATACATTTATACAAGCTAGAAAGATGTTTAGCATTAGGCCTCATATAAACAGTGCAGAGTTAAGTTTTCATAAACGCCACTTGTATTCAGCATACAAATTTACATGCCTTGAATATTTGTACGTCAACAAACATTGATTTGTGAAACTAATGACATCAATTCAGTTGCATGACAAGAAAAGGACAACATACACAATTCAACACAAATAATTTTCAAAAGAGAACATGAAATAGAGATTGATCAATAAATGACACTTAACCATTTTGGAGATGATAGAAAAGAGAGAATGAGCTAAATTAAATGGCAATATTATTTTCACAAAACAAACAAGGCATCATGGCAGTTGTAGTTATTGCAATGAAACATTCACAACACTTGCAAAATTGTAACTTGAACATACCTTGTGTAAATCTGCAGTATAAGAGAACAGACTTTTACTATCTGATATACATATATGTTATTTGTTTGAGTACAATCACTTACAAGCACCATATCATCATGTGAAATGTGATTTCTATTGAAACCTGTTATCTTAAATACAAGTGAATACATTCAAACAAACAAACCAAACAATATGTTACTGATATATTTAGGTTTCTAGATAAAATAGATTGTACTGAACACACTAGCAGCAGCTAACTTCAAAGCAAACAGGATATTTTGGTTTAGTCACACATTGAAAAGTATAACGTACCAGTCTCCACTCCACCAGGGATTCCTGTCAAGCCTTCAGGATGTAGGATCTGCAATACCTTCTCTTCCCATGGATATAGTTGTAAGGGGGGACTGGGAGAGCCACCACCAGTCTTCTGGGCCTCTAGGTGACGCTTTGAGGCCAGGGAACGCACTCTCCCCCACAGCTCGTTCCACCTCTTCTGAATTTCCTCCTGTGGGTGCAGGTTGTTTGCTACAACAGTCACTCTATCAACTATTCTGGCCCACATTTGCCTTTTCTGTGATAGGAGTGTATTTTGGACTTGGGATCCAAACAATTGTGGCTCTACTCTTATGATTTCATCCACCATGACTGACAATCTCCCTCTGTAAAACGTTGATTTTTGTGCTCTGGCATTATGAAATGATAAACTTTAATGATTGTGATTACCGACAAAAACACGTTTTCAAAAGAGACAAAATAAACAAGTAACAGGAAAAGTAAAAAAATCCTGACTTAACTGAGAAATCGCTGTGGGACTATGTTGTGCTGCTGTGGAAGGGCAAAGGATCACGGTCTGATATGGAGTGTGTTTTATAGTGTGGTATGCAGGTGCAAACAGTAGGCCAAAACCGATTAGGTGTGTGATTCTAGCATCCAGCGTACAGCTACAGGAATAGTCCAATGTTGACCGCGTCTCGCTACGGAATCACTCCGTCTGCACACCGCCACTAGAACACCACCAGCACAACTGTGAAATCTAAATAGACGTGGCACAACCATGCAACCCTGACTGAGTACTATTTGCCAGCTGAGGAGTCTGCCACATCGGCTGCAGTGAGCCGCGTACGCGACGGTAAAAACTCTGTCGATGCAGACGGAGGTTTCGCATACATCTAAATAAGGCGGGATTCCATCAGCTTAATGGAGTACTAGGGACCACCGCCGCGGCGGGACGACAGTAGTCCCACCAAGATCTAAATCAGGCCCATAGTTAGGTGAAATGTTCAGTAACAACGTAACATTTTAAACTCTAAAGACAACAGAAATTATATAGTTCTCTCAAGTAACTATGCCTCTTGCCCTAAGATAACTATAACTCTCCCCCAAGGGACTCCCGCAACCCCACTGGCATTTCGCTTTTTGAAAAAAAATTAAAAGTGGTGTGCCCGATGCCCACCAAGGGCACCCCACAGCGTGTCCCTCATTGGGAGCTTCTAGAGGGGGCTGAGGGCCCTGCAGCCCCTCCAGCTCTGCAGCTTGCACCTATCGTGGGTGCAGTAGGATTCGGCATTGCTCCAACCCTGTGGGAGCAGTTTTATTTTGCTCCTGCGGGGTGGGAGCAATCAAAGCATTTTCCTGCACAAGAGTGCAGGGAGGGAAATGATATGTTCTCCCACCGGGTAGGAACAGCTTTGTGCTCCCACCCGGCGGGATAACTTTATATTTTCCCTGTCTGTGCTCGCAGGCAGGGAAATAGATGGTGTTCTAGGGGTTGGGGACCCCGGGACACCATCACTGAGCCAGACCCGGGGGATTGGGTCCCCAGAACCATAGTATGGCTCAAGAAGGGGGGCCATGTGGCTCCCCATCCCTTTAATTAACTTACTGGCCCTGGGAGATGGGGCCCTAGGGGCCATTCTATGGCTCTGGGAGGGGGGCTGTTCAGCCCCTTTCCACTTTAATTAACTTACTGGCCCCAGGAGATGAGGCCCTAGGGCCTCGCGTAGGCTTGGGAAGGGCCACAAACCCCCTCCTCTTTAATTAAGCTATCGGCCCCAGGGGATCCAGTTCTCGGGGCCTTTGATAGGCTCAGCGAGGGAGGCCAGGCACCCTCCTCCCCTTAAATGAATGCCGCGCCTTCTCCCCCGGCCCACACAGAGGGATTTTTAGATGCACGGGAGCCTGCCATTTTTTTATTTTTGTTGTGGATCTGCCGCAAATTTGTGGCAAAATTTAAAACAAAATGTTTTTGACCACCAGACCTAGGGGGCCAATGGATATTGAGTCCCGAATCCTAAGATGGCTGCCACCACTTTCTGGTTGCGGTGGTGGTAGCCAATCAGATCTCAGCAGGGGATTTGAAGATCCGTGGAGGCTCCACGTACCTAGTTATACAATTTTTTTGATCCTTAATGTTTCAAAATCTTCAGAATGGATTTACACCAATACACAACAAGCACTTTTTCTGGACCAAGATCTAGCTTTCTGCCATATTTGATGTGAATCTGTCTCTGAAGTTTGGGCTGCAGCTGTTTCTAAAGTTCCTATAATAATACACGGATTTGTATAGCTCGGCTAATCACCTGTGAGGGTCTCTAGGTGCAGTTCCTAGGCACGGGGAGATTAAGTGATTTGACAAGAATCATAGGATGTATAGCCAAGGCTCTAACTTGGATCCCCAGCTCCAAAGCCGGCAGCTATGTCCGTTATGCCGCACCCTCTCTATAGAAAAAAGAATTGGGAAAAGTTGTTTAGGAACCCCCCTTATTTTCATTCCCCGCTTGACGGATCACCCCGAAACTTTCCATGCACACACTAGTCAAAAAGTAACACTTTTTCTGGAATGTTTTGTGAAGATTTGTCAAACTGTGTCAAAGTTATTAGCAACACAAAAAAGGCATTTTATATATATATATATATATATATATATATATATATATATATATATATATATAAAAACAGGTGCCCTATGCACAAGAGTGCACTCGAGTCAGCGCCGGTCTGTGGCAAACCTTTATTCAGGGAAAACAGTAAGCAAGCTGTAAGTAAATGGATCCATGTGCTGTGTAATTCACGACGCGTTTCGGGCGGAACGCCCTTCTTCTTGGTGTATCACAGTCACACATATATATATATTTATATAAATTTATAGTCACTGAAAAAACAAAGATTATAGTGACATTATAGTTAGGTGTGATAAAAAGATCTGTTTTTATTTTTTTTAAACTTAGAAATTCACAGAAAAAAACAAAGATTAAAGTACTGTTATAGTTAGGTGAATTTGTCAATCAATCACTCAAACAGGAGTTATAAAGCGCTGCTATTCACCCGTGAAGGTATCCAGGCATTGAGAGCCAAGCTGCTTAGAGGAGTCAGGTCTTGATTCCCTTTCAAAATTCCTGAAGAGTGGGTGAGGTCCGGAGATGGAGACTGTTCCAGGACTTCACAGCGAGGTAGGAGAAGGAGTGTCCTCCACTGTTGCTTCAGCAGATGCGGCGTGTGGGCAAGAAAGAGGGAGGCAGGGTGCAGGTGTCTGTAGCGTTGGTGGATGCTCAAGTGGTGATCGATGTATGCAGGTCCTTGATTGTGCAGGGCTTTCTAGGCATGGTCAGCATCTTTAATTGACATCTCTTGTGGATAGGGAGCCAGTAGGGTTTCTTGAGGTGTGGGGTGATTTGGGTCGCTGAGCTCTGTATGGTCTGCAGTCTTTTCAGGAGGTGTATGGTAATTTCTGCATAGAGTGTGTTGCTGTAGTCCAGGCGGCTGGTGACGAGGACTTGAGTGAAGGTGCATCTGGGGCTGACAGAGGAGCCATTGAAGATCTTTTGGAGCATGCGAAGAGTGAGGAAGCAGGTTTATGACCGCATTCACATTTTGAACTAAAAAAACACAGAATATCACTAGTTATATTTAGCAGCACTAACTATAACTTGCGCTCCGCCACGCATTGCTTATGATCGCACATATGACATCTAAAATGATATCATTGATGACATCCCCCCCATCCCTTGGTGCCTGGTGTTCTTTTTAGGGGCAAGGTGGGCATGTGGCCCCTCCCCAGGCTGTTTTGGGACCCCTTCTCTCAGGGCCCGTCATTCTATTTAGGAGGAGGGCTGCACGTGTGGCCTCCCTCCCAGGGCCGATTTTGTCCCTGGGGACCCCATTCCCTGGGGTCTGGTGTTCTTCTGAGGGGGCATGCTATCCCCCTCCTCGGCAAATTTCAGCCCCAGGGACCCCATGTTCCTGGGCCCGTCGTCATTATTGGGAGAGTGGGGCACACAGCCCATCTCCCCGGTCTGAATTCAGCATCGGGGACCCCATTCCCCCCGGCATAGCGTTCTTTTGAGGGGGAGGGGTGCGCAAGTGGCTCCCCTCCCCAGACCAATGTTGGCCCCAGGGATCTCATCCCCCGGGGCCCAATGTCATTATTAGGTGGTGGAGGGCACGCGGTACCCCAGGCAGATTTCATCCTCAGGGATCCCATCCCCCAGGCCCTGGCATCATTAGGGGAGGGGGGCACTTGGCTCCCCCTCCGTGGGCTGATTTTGGCCCCGGGGACACCATCCCCATGGAGCCTGGTTACATTTTCTAGGGGGAGGGGGGCACACAGCCCCCTCTTCTTGCTGATTCACCCCCGGAAACCCCATCCCCCGGGACCCTCAAACTTAATGGTGGGTGCCTGGGTGCCCACTTAGAGAACCCACCATAGTTCTGCATACAGCAGGAGCCGGCATTGCTCCCTTCCGCAGGGAGCAGCTCCTAATGCTGCTCCCTGCGGGCAGGAGCATTATTTTGATCTATCAATCAATCAATTCAAAATCTTTATTTCGGCCTACAGCCATAAAACAAAATAAAAACATAATACTATAAGTAAAGAGACAAAACAGTTTACGTAACACCCCATTTCATAAAAAGCCCAAGTTCATACTGACCACTACCAGATTTGCAATAAATACAGCAAGCATTTTAAGTCAATAAAATCTCTTAATCCAAGACATTAAACCTCAGAATCAAAGGCATCCACTAGGTAGATAAAAACATCAATCTATGCCTCCACATGCGTATCAAAACCTGTGTAACAGAAAAGACAATGTATTTATTGGTATTGCTTTTAAGGATCCTAGATGCAGCCCTAAAACTCCTTGTCCCTAGGTTACAACAAACCGGGCGAATCCACTTGTTTCTCATTATTTGATAGCCTGGGCAGAAAAATATGACATTCGTCAATTGTTTCTTCAGTATGGGCGCTGAGTGGGAAAAAGTAGTCACCGTCACTTGGATTGTGGCTTCATTTGGCTGTGAAAGTACATAAAGGAAGGATCCCTAGGCACAATTTTACATATAGGGCCTTTGCCAATGGGGGTTTGATCTAATCCAAATATGTTTTCAAGCAGTAATCAATTTTAAAAGCTAAAATGAAATCAGTAAGGGATCCTGCCCTTACTGAACATAAAGCATGTGTATTAGTATATCGACAGTAAGCATTTTTAGCTCAGGTTTAGAGACCAACCCAGCATTGCCTGGGGATAACCACAAATTCAAACACCCAATCCAACCCAAACAGGCCTGCATTGACCGAAACCAGGGTATTCTGCATGCAACAGGTTGCTTCATAACATCTTCAACAACCATTCAGAAACTAGAGTTCATGAGTAACCCACAACCTTCGCCAAAACAAAAGTGGCCTCAGGCCCACTACATCACTAATCCGTTTGAGGCCATGGTCGGGACATAAAGGGACAAGAGAAGTGCTTACTGGCAATCTGCAGATATTTCTTGCAAAATGATTCTCAATTATTTCTAGTGAATGGGAATCTTGAAAACCCCAAAGCTCCCTCCCATACAATGAGGCCCCCAATGCCTGTCTTTTATAAATCTCCAGGGTGGGAGACACAGGACGGAACGGCGAGGCTCGATGAGCCCTCAAAATACTACCACAAACCTGCTCTAACTTGAGGCCTCGCATCCGCATATGGGGTTTTCAGTTAAACCTCTGTGAGTATAACCCCAGGTATTCAAACACCTGTATGCTTTCCAAGGTTGTTCTGTTTAACGTTGGATTAGCACAGGTGGTTGGGCATGGATTAATAACCATGAACTTGATCTTACCAAGGTTGATCTCTAGCCCTCGTTGCCTGCAGAAACACCTAAAACCATCCAAAAGTTTCTGTATCCCCATAGTGGATTTGGATAGTAAAAGGGTGTCATTCGCAAACAAGAGGGCTGGGATCTTGACCCCCGCCAGCCGTTAAACGTCTACCTTGCAATGGTCCAATTGCAAGATCAAATCATTAATATACAAAAGAAAAAGAGTTGTGGCCAGCACACATCCCTGCCTAACCAGAATGGGATCTGTCATTTCTGTCTGTGGTCCACACCTAACCCGGGCATAGTTATTCAGATGTAATCTAGCACAGATTTCTAAGAGGTACCCTGGAACCCCCATCTCCCTTAGGGTCTTCCACAGCAAATCTCTAAGGACTAGGTCGAAGGCAGTTTGCAGATCCACATGATGACATACAGTCTGCCTCCACCCAACAATACATATTTCCAATATAATAATTGTAAACATAAAACCTGGTCCGCAGTTCCTACACTGTCCCTAAAGCCAGCTTGCAATGGGGTCAAAATATTATGATCAGATACCCACACACTCACCCGATTCAGAATGACACGACTACATAGCTTCTGTGCGCTGTCTATGAGACTGATCGGCCTGTAGATTGAGGGCAGGCACCTAGAGCCCTTTTTAAATATTGGAACACTCTCTGACCCAGCCCAAGTGGGGACATGGAGGCTGCATTCATTATAGCAGCGAAATAAACAGCAACATATGGGCACCAAACCTCCCTGTAGGATTTAAAGAGATCTCCAGGTACCTTGCCCAACCCCGGGGCTTTATTAGGTAAAATCCGGTCCATTGCTCTTTATATTTCATTGACAGAGACATTGGGAACTACTTGAAGTGTTGGCTCAATGATGAGTTCTAGTTCCTAACCAAAGGGTGGAGTACAACTCTGGTCCATAGGGGCTGCAACATTGGGGATTGCCTCATTCGATCCCTGTACCTACATTTCCAAGAATAACTGGGAAAAATGTTCAACCCAAACAGAGGGAGAGATATTGCTATCTAAAAAGTCCTGAGCACCAACATCCTTCTGAGCGACAAGGCGCCAGAAGGTCCGATAGTTCTTACAGTTGATAGCACTCAGCATAGACTCCCAATTGTACCGCTCCCATATCCTTTTTGTATCAGTAATCATTCCCTTATACAAGGCCCTAGACATCCTAATATCAGGTCTAGAACCAGACTTAATTGCACAAGAGAGGGTACTCCTGGCTATCCTACAAGATTTAGAATACCAACAGGCTACTTTCTTCTTCCTAGGGATGGATTTGGACTCTACCAAAAACATATCCCCAAGTGCCACAAACATACAATTATGGATTTCACCCAGACTGGAATGCTGCTCTACCTCAACTGAACTACCCATTACAGAAACTACAGCTTCCAGTCATGTAGTCACAATCTTAAACACTTTATCCAAAGCTTCCTCTGAGGCTGCTATTCAACACCATTTCAACCTACGCCTATTGTTAGCAGCGACCAACCTACTATTAAGCGGCTCATACAAAGAACAGGGAAGAGAAATGCCAAGGTCACCCAGGGTCAAAGCCAGGCCATTATGGTCGCCATCCTGTCTATGGACTACAGCCATATCGAATAAAGATCGTCACAACCTTATGTCTAGTAGGATGTAATCAATAAGACTTGTGCACTGAAGGTGATGGAACATACAGTTGCCTGCTTGGTCCAAGACAGTTCTCCCATTGCATGCCCTAATGCAATTTCCATATGAAAAGTCATTAATCTGGAGAATAGCGTTAGCCCACCTCTTTACAGGGACTAGAGATAGATCTGGAATACACCAGATTTGATCCTCTTCACCCATTGGATCTTCCTCCAAAACAGACAGTGGCTCAAACCTGCAACTAAAATCTCCTGCCACTATTTTCAATGTATTTACAGGCAGGGTGGCCATGTGAGACCCAATCAAATCAATGATCTTAAGCTCTGCTCCATGTCCTTCATGTCTGCAGTGTACATTCTACAAATAAATATACACTACCAGTCGAAAAAGAGAGGGCAACACACTGGGCATCAACGCTGCCCAGATTGATCATCTTAATAGTACAGCAGATTGAGGTTTTAACCCAAAATACCAGCCCACCTGATGATCTCCCCTTCACCAAGAAAGAAGTGGCCAAGCAAAAAGTAGCGAACCCAGCTCAATACTGTGGGACAACTAACCAAGTCTCCTGTAATAGACATATATCAAAAGAATCAATAAAAGAACCCCAGTTAGGGGCACTCAAGTTTGAACGAAAGGCCAGTGACGTTCCAAGAGATAATCTTGGTGTTAAGGGGTAAGCAAGAAACAGGATTATCTGGAGCAAGGGATAACGTCACTGCCAACACTACAGGGTGCTCCTCCCGGGGCCTAGCAATACACCTTGATTGAGAGCAGATTTCTGAGGGTGAAGAAGTAGAAGATAAGGCAGGGAGTGGAATTATATGGGGCCCACCTTGAGCAGGTGATAAAGTAGAGGACAGGGGCCCAACAATCAATCGATTACCAGGGTTATCAAACAAAACAAGGCCCCAATCTAAATCGTCCAAGCCAGACAAAGGGGAAATTCGATTGGAGGTGGGGACAGAAATCTCTTTACCTCTCACGGACCCATATGATTGCAACCTAAAACCTGCTCTTGAGTCCACATGTTTATATAAGAATCCCATAAGAACAAGACTTATATCATCTCTCCCCATGCATGCTCTAGCCCCGCTCCTGACCACATTTACAGCCAATTCAGGGCTCCTGCAATTAACTACCTCACAATCCCCTTCAATATGTTTCATGGATGGACCCACCCAACCTACCCTCCTTAACAAAACGTCTTCATATTCTTGAACATTAAACTCTGTGTGCGTTGTTATCCAGTGGCAAACCTTATTCTTTAATTGCACATATGATTCTGAGCCAAGAACCTGGAGGGCAGGAACTCCTGTTAAAATGGCCACATATGGGCAGCAGGCCGGGGGAAGGTTCAAGCGTGATTGAGAATTAGCGGGGGGATCTAATGTCCGTGGATTAGGCTGACATCTGGGTATAATCCCTAACCCCCCATTGCCATGGGAAGATGCCCCATGAACCTTTGCTCCCCCAGAACCAAACTGTTTTGAACAAACAACATCCGCAGCTTGAGCTTGTTTCAACTTTCCTGGACCTATACAACTAGGCACAGAGTCGGAAGTGATAGTATCGCAATTGGCTCTAGGGGACTGCGCGCAAGGCTCCACTGATGCAGACTGCCCACCAGTGCCATTTTGAGGAAGAATTAGCTGTTTAACAATTTTCTCCAAAGAACAAATCTTGTCCAACATAGGGAAAGACAGGCATGTACAATAGCAGAAAATGTATCCAAGACTCAATCCCAATTAAAGGTTGGCAATTCATCCACTGCAATTGCCGACCCACTCTGCACCTGCCCAAACAACGGCCTAGAAGGAGTCTCCATGGTAATTGCCTGACTTTTACGTCCAGCCTTACATCTGTTGTTAAGTTTTAATTTGGTATTTTCCCTACGCATAACTTGCCGTGGCCTTTTAGCATGGGGTTCATTTTCACTAGATGTTATAATATGCAAATTGTCAATACTAGTCTGAACAAGGACACTGGGTGAATAGCAAGATGGCACATCAGCTAGTGAGGCCAGCATATTAGTTGGGCCAATAGTAGACAAAGGGCTATCAGGTTTATCAACTGGGAAAATCAAAGAGCAACCAGTGGCAACACCAAAATCCCTGGACAAACTTCTTTTGGCCAAAACGAGCCAAGAAGGAGTCTAGGGAAGTCCCCAATGGGGTATTAGCTTGATTGGCTGGTTTATCCCCTTGTGGTTTCTATTTGCCCATCGTTTAACCTCTGGGCAACAAGATAGTTCCAAAAACGTAACAGTGCACTCACCAATGTCAGTGACCTCCAACAACTGTCCCATACTAGCACTTCCAGGTGAGCAAGTAATATGGTCAGGAAGCAAAGCGATGGTGGGGGGCAGCCCAGCCTCTTCTGACTTATGTCGGGCATAGACGGCCCCGGTCTTGGCCCAGTCTTTGCCTAGGAAATGTGCCCCGGCGTGTCACATGCTGCGGATGTGCTGGCGTACTTTTAGCATGATGGAAACTAGCTTGCCCCTCCGGGGGCATGGTGGACTGGGGGACCGAGTCCCACCCCAGCCATAACAGGAACAACACTGCTGTCGGTCACATAGGCAGGGAGACCACAAAACTGAAGGACCTGTGCAGCGAATGTGTTGACACACTGTTAGAGTGATAGAAACTGGCCCACCTCTCCGGGCATGTGGTGGACTGAGGGAACGAGTCCCACCCCAGCCGTTACAGGAACAACACTGCCGGCAGTCAAATAGGCAGGGAGACAGCAAAACTGAAGGACCTGTGCTGCAGGTGTGCTGGCACATTTTTACCACAATGGAAACAGGCCTGCCCCTCTGGGTGCATGGTGGACTGGGGAACAGAGTCCCACCCCAGCCATAACAGGAACAACACTGCCAGCGGTCAATTAGGCAGGAAGACCGCAGAACTGAAGGAGCCATGCTGCGGGCATGCTGGCACTCTTTTAGTGTGGCCCGCCCCTCCGGGCAAGTGGTGGACTGAGGTACCAAGTCACACCCCAGCCATAACAGGAACAACACTGCCGGTGGTCAAATAGTCAGGGAGACCGCAAAACTGAAGGACCCATGCTGCAGGTGTGCTGGCGTGCTTTTAGCGTGATGTAAACTGTCCCCACCCCTCTGGGCACTTGGTGGACTGGGGGACCGAGTCCCATCCCAGCCGTAACAGGAAAAACACTGGCGGCAGTCAAATAGGCAGGGAGACTGCAAAACTGAAGGACCCATGGCTGCAGGCAGGGAAACAGATCAAAAGTCCGCTCCCAGCATTTGTGAAGCTCCCACCCCCTGGCAGCGGACTAAGGGGTCGATTCTGATGTCGGCCGGAAGCGCACCTAACAGTATTCGTCCGTAAAAAATACCAGCCGAACGCGTGTTTTCCGACCGACTCGAACACTCAACCGAACGAACAAGTACGATGCGCATAACAGCCCAGATTCCGACCGAGCCGTACTTACCCAATCCAGCTCCTGTTCTCCGCCCGAGCCGGATCCGTAAACGCCAAATCGAGTCGCACGGACCCAAATACACAGCACCTTCCGGCCGGACTAGTACGATGCGTCTTCCGTACACGCCGAACCCGTCGCTACGTCCGGCACGTCTCAGCATCCTGGAGAGCCGCACATAAGCTCCGATTCGCGCCACAAGAAGATCCACGGCTACGAGACGAACAAACCAGCGACGAGTACGAGTCAAAGACACGCGAAACCCGAACGAGACGACCCAACCATGAATCCCATCGCGCAGGTCCTACCTATACTCTACATCTATTACCGGGACCGGTTCGGACGCGTACGGCGCAGACGGTAAGTCAAACACCAACAATACAAACTAACTACACGTACCCAAAATATGTCACACACACACAGGGAAGCACAAATGACGTACACTAGCAACAGCACAATCCTAGGGGTGGGATGGGCACCACCAATGCCATACACACCCATAGGGGCCTGGATGCCTGCCACTACCACCACCCCTACTCAGGGGGGCCTGGATGCCTGTCCCTACTACCATCCCCACTCATGGGGGCCTGGATGCCTATCACTACTACCATCCCCACTCATGAGGGGCTGGATGGCTGCCACCACTACCATCCCCACTCATGGGGGGCAGGATGCCTGCCACTACTACCAACCCCACTCATGGGGGGCAGGATGCCTATCACTACTACCATCCCCACTCATGGGGGGCTGGATGCCTGCCACTACTACCATCCCCACTCATGGGGGGCTGGATGGGGGCTGGATGCCTGCCACTACTACCATCCCCACTCATGGGGGGCTGGATGCCTGCCACTACTACTATCCCCACCCATGGGGGGCAGGATGCCTATCACTACTACCATCCCCACTCATGGGGGGCAGGATGCCTATCACTACTACCATCCCCACTCATGGGGGCCTGGATGCCTATCACTACTACCATCCCCACCCATGGGGGGCTGGATGCCTATCACTACTACCATCCCCACTCATGGGGGCTGGATGCCTATCACTACTACCATCCCCACTCATGGGGGCCTGGATGCCTATCACTACTACCATCCCCACCCATGGGGGCTGGATGCCTATCACTACTACCATCCCCACTCATGGGGGCTGGATGCCTATCACTACTACCACCCCCACTCATGGGGGGCTGGATGCCTGCCACTACTACCACCCCCACTCATGGGGGGCTGGATGCCCACCACTACCACCACCCCTACTCAGGGGGGCCTGGATGCCTATCACCACTACCATCCCCACTCATGGGGGGCAGGATGCCTGCCACCACTACCATCCCCACTCATGGGGGCAGGATGCCCATCACTACTACCATCCCCACTCATGGGGGCCTGGATACCTATCACTACTACCATCCCCACTCATGGGGGCCTGGATGCCTATCACTACTACCATCCCCACTCATGGGGGGCTGGATGCCTGCCACTACTACCATCCCCACCCATGGGGGGCAGGATGCCTATCACTACTACCATCCCCACTCATGGGGGCAGGATGCCTATCACTACTACCATCCCCACTCATGGGGGCCTGGATGCCTATCACTACTACCATCCCCACCCTTGGGGGCTGGATGCCTATCACTACTACCATCCCCACTCATGGGGGCAGGATGCCTGCCACTACCACCACCCCTACTCAGGGGGCCTGGATGCCTATCACCACTACCATCCCCACTCATGGGGGGCAGGATGCCTGCCACCACTACCATCCCCACTCATGGGGGCAGGATGCCCATCACTACTACCATCCCCACTCATGGGGGCCTGGATGCCTATCACTACTACCATCCCCACTCATGGGGGCTGGATGCCTATCACTACTACCATCCCCACTCATGGGGGGCTGGATGCCTATCACTACTACCATCCCCACTCATGGGGGGCAGGATGCCTATCACTACCACCACCCCTACTCAGGGGGGCGTGGATGCCTATCACCACTACCATCCCCACTCATGGGGGGCAGGATGCCTATCACTACTACCATCCCCACTCATGGGGGGCAGGATGCCTGCCACTACCACCACCCCTACTCATAGGACGAGTAATGCATGACACAACCAGCATACTCCCACATAAGGAATCACAGAAAATTACATCCACCCAAACAACATGACAAGCATGTGTAGTCTATGTCAAATGCCTACAACACTAAAAATAACAATGAACATACAATGTGACCCACTATCACATGTGTCACACATAAAAGTGTGTGGCCTCCACAAAACAAGCCGACCATGGCCACTGTGGCAATGGGGCCCTAAGCCCCATCGCCACAGTCACCAAAAGGTAAGTGTGGGGTCCAAGGCTGATGCACCTTTTGATCAGTGTGGCAATGGGGCCCAAAGCCCCATTACCACAGTCACCAAAAGGTAAGTGTGGGGTCCAAGGCTGATGCACCTTTTGATCAGTGTGGCAATGGGGCCCAAAGCCCCATCACCACAGTCACCAAAAGGTAAGTGTGGGGTCCAAGGCTGATGCACCTTTTGATCAGTGTGGCAATGGGGCCCAAAGCCCCATCACCACAGTCACCAAAAGGTAAGTGTGGGGTCCATGGCTGATGCACCTTTTGATCAGTGTGGCAATGGGGCCCAAAGCCCCATCACCACAGTCACCAAAAGCTATGTGTGGGGTCCAAGGCTGATGCACCTTTTGATCAGTGTGGCAATGGGGCCTAAAGCCCCATCACCACAGTCACCAAAAGGTAAGTGTGGGGTCCAAGGCTGATGCACCTTTTGATCAGTGTGGCAATGGGGCCCAAAGCCCCATCACCACAGTCACCAAAAGGTAAGTGTGGGGTCCAAGGCTGATGCACCTTTTGATCAGTGTGGCAATGGGGCCCAAAGCCCCATCACCACAGTCACCAAAAGGTAAGTGTGGGGTCCAAGGCTGATGCACCTTTTGGTCAGTGTGGCAATGGGGCCCAAAGCCCCATCACCACAGTCACCAAAAGGTAAGTGTGGGGTCCATGGCTGATGCACCTTTTGATCAATGTGGCAATGGGGCCCAAAGCCCCATCACCACAGTCACCAAAAGCTATGTGTGGGGTCCAAGGCTGATGCACCTTTTGATCAGTGTGGCAATGGGGCCCAAAGCCCCATCAGCACAGTCACCAAAAGGTAAGTGTGGGGTCCAAGGCTGATGCACCTTTTGATCAGTGTGGCAATGGGGCCCAAAGCACCATCACCACGGTGATCATAAGGTAAGTGTAGGCATGGTAAAAGCTGCCAAAGACAAACTGTATGGATGAATCCTGGTCACACAACAACTAAAACATCTGTGGCATAGTAGTGCTTGTGTCCCATTGCAACATAGATTGGGCGAGGCTAACAGTGCAGTGTCACAGAAACATCGTTTTGGCCATGTGCATACAAACATCACACATGGGGGACCACATTGTCAACAATCAGCCAATTACACAATGACAGAAGTGACCATCATGATGCTGACCCACATATCTGCACCAATGGACACACAAATGTTTATAACCTGTGGAGACTGTCGATGTCAGGTGAACATATACCATACCATGGCAGCAATGGGACATACAAACCATGATCATTGTGCTGACTGATGACCTAGGAGTCCCAGGGAGAGCAGGGGAAAATCACCAAACTACATACAGCCAATGGCACACTATAGAAATGCCAATGCAGTGATGCAAATGCACCAACACGCAGCCTCACACTGCATATCAAACACAACAGGTGATGGGGGGGTGTGCCAGTGTCCCCAGGCAACCACACAACACATGAGGAGGCCTGAATCCCAATTACACAGATGTGTATACAGTGCCACACACAAGTAACTCATGGATTGGATTCCCCTATGTGGGCAAACTGGCATTGTTAGATGAGAGGGAGGCCAAATTACACATGTCACACAAGCTTGTAGGAACAGCAACTAACACAGCAAGAGACACACCCACCACAGCACTACCCCCAGGGACCCCACATTGTGCAGACACTAGCCTGCATGACAATTCCACTGTGATGACAAAGGTAGATGTTGAGCACACTGTGAACCACAGCCATGTGTCCCCAGCTACAAACTACCATCACACCTACACAAGCTCCAATCAATCAGCAGGGCCTGCCAGCCAAGGCCAATATGGAGGTAGTGGTCTAGCCGTGCAACAACTCACATTTCACACTCAACACCACACACCCTGATCTCCACCAATGTGCAGCAGTGAAGCTCACATGGACTGGTGACATTGCACATGCACCCATGACAATCCCAGGGGTGGTGGGGGAACTAAGGTGCAGAAACCCATCACACATGCCCACTCAACATGACTCGTCTATGTATGACACACAGCACAGTACGCCATACATGCGCATGATGTGAAATCCACCACAAACAATGGGATCCTGGCCATAGTCACACACCAACGAAGAAGCCAAGGTGAGACACAAAGAACACACGTACACAACTTCCAACATTGCAGCTCTGACCCTGAGGAGTGGCAGCAGTCACACACACAATGCGTCACAATCACTGAAAGCTACCACAAACTCTAAATCACATTACTTGTGTAAACAACAAGTGCCAAGGGGAATCCTGAATGTGTCCCATCAGCGTTTGCACACATCCCCAGCCCTGACAACAAAGACAACCTGGGATGACAACCTCATGAACATCAGTTTGCCATGCACCCACATCACGGATAAACCACGTCCAAGATGCTGGATGAACACATACCAACTCTGCAAGCATCACAAACAGGAACATCCCTAGGGACACAGCCTGTGTATGAAAAGGGAAGGGAACATGCACAGACATGCTCACACAACACACAACACGGGCAGACGCAATGTCACCGGATTACACACAGCCATGAGGGCACTCCACTCCTGTGGAAGGTCCGCTGTGTCAAACCTTGTCTGT
The DNA here is from genome assembly GCA_963921515.1 of Calotriton arnoldi. Taxonomy (NCBI): domain Eukaryota; kingdom Metazoa; phylum Chordata; class Amphibia; order Caudata; family Salamandridae; genus Calotriton; species Calotriton arnoldi. The sequence goes on along the minus strand of CAWUFW010010419.1, from coordinate 31,232 downwards.
GCACGACTCAAACATATCAGCAGGACACTCCGTCAGTGAGTCAACAACTACAACACACAGAAGCCTCTGCTCACATCAGCCTGGGTACGGGAGTGTCACGTCAGTCATCTGCATACACCCAAAACACGTGGCAATCCAGTTGTAACGTATACACAGATGAGTCCTCCAAAATTGATGTGCAAAACTGCATGTCCAGTGGAGACGGGCACACAGTCAGGGTACTAGGAACATTGGACAGTGGTAAGCCCAACAGATGTGCAACAGTGTAGGACAAAGATGGTAATCTACAAATTCTAAACGTACATCCCTGTGTCAAATGCTGAACATTACACCCTCAGACTGCAGCAAGGGATGCTATAGATCCAGACTAGATTAGGACACATATCCCATGGACCACATGGAGCCCATCACAGCAAAACTTCATTTACCTGATCTGAACACAATTACAACAGCAAATGCATGATTCTACACATCTACATTATGTACCTCCAAAGATTAACCACAAGTAAACAAAAAGAGGCTTTATTCAGCAAGTGTGCAACTGAAATCAAAAGTCCAAAATAAACTACGGCCAATGTCCAGTCCAAATACACAGTCCCAACAGGGTGATGTGTGACAACTTGTCACCAATTGCTTGCCTGCACAGGTACCGACAGGGGACATACCCCTTGGAGGGGCATACGAGGGGCAGGCCAGGGGCAGGCCAGGCACCACAGGGACAGGATCAGGGGATGCCAGAAGGAGGCAGTGAAGGTGAAGTGGGTGCAGGAGTGTCACCGGCAGCTGCAGTGGAGGTGTCTGACTCAGGGGGGGCCGGCACCACCGCAGGGCTCAAGTCCGATGGTGTTGGTGCTGCAACCACTGCAGTGGGCTGGGCAGATGGAGTGGACTGGGTCCCCAATGCAGTGCCCGAGTCAGACGGGGTTGTTGTGGACTCCCCCGCAGTGCATGACTCCAAGGGAACGGAAGGGGGGGCAGAAGAGCTGGGCAGGACAGAGGGGGGGACACGGTCTCCACACCAGTGGCACATACAGGCAGAGCGTCTGGTTTGGGGGTGGAAGAGCAAGTGGCAGGGGGGAGGGCCTAAGCAGTTTGGGGATGCGGTATCGGTGTGTGGGGGAACCTGGGGCAGGGTGTGGCGTGGAACCTGTGGAGTGGTGGCCTGGGGGATGGAGGTGAGAGACTGGGTGGGTGACTTGCAGAGCGGTGGCGGGGTCTTGCTCTTCTGGGTCCGGGGGGACTTGCGGGTGGGGGCTCACTCAGCCTGCGCCTGGGGGAGGGTGTCCGGGGGCGAGGGGCACTCCCTCTCTGTGTGTAGACTTCCTCTTCCCCCGGTATGCTGGATCAGCGGGATTGGAGGGGAAGAGGCCGAGGTCAGAGAGGAAGAGCTGCTGTGTAGGTGGGGTTGCAGGTGAGGCAAGGGAAGGGGTCTTGGAGGGAGAGGATCTTGAGGATTGCGGAGTGACTGTGGTTGCCTGTGTGTGTGTCAGTTCCCCATCCCCTGTGTGTGTGGAATCAGTCCCCTGAGGATGCTTGTGTGCACGTCTTGCCTTGGTTTTGGGTGTGTGTGTGCTGCTCGTGTCTGTGTGTTTGGGTGATTGTGCAGGTGTGCATGTGCTTTGGACAGGTAGGGTGGTAGGAAGTGTGGATGGGGCAGAGGTGGGAGGGGTGAGGGACTGTTGGAGGAGGGACACTGCTGCCGTCAGGGAGGAGTCCATGGACCTATTGCTCCTCTGTAGGGCAGACATACCCGTTGAGATGCCCTCCATGAACGACACCAGCTGTGTCAACAGAGTGGTGTGTGCATGGAGGACAGTCAGCATTGCTCTCTGCCCTACATGGAGCTGCCGAAGGAGGTACACAGACTCCTCACTCAGGGCAGCAGGGGACACAGGGGCAGGGGGTGAGGTGCCTGGCTTGAAGGAGACACGCTCCCGAGCACGGGAGCCTCCACGGACCACAGGAATGGGAGCCAATGGGAGGGCGGTGGTGGTGGTGGTGGTGGCGGGGTCAGACAGACTAGCTCGGGTGTTGTGGCTGCTGACACCCGCATCCACAAGGGAGTCATCCTCCGAGCTGCTGTGGTCCTCAGCTGAGGTGGATGGTGCTGAGGACTCCTCGGTGTGGCTCCCCTTGCCCTCCGTGCCACTGGGTCCCTCTGACCACTCGTCGGACGCTGACCCAGTCTGGCTCCGCTGCTCCTCCTGGTCCGTGGAGCTGTCCCCTCCTGTGGCTGTGGATGTATCTGCAAACAATTAGGGAAACAGACAAACATCAGTCACCTGCACTGACCGCACACACCACAGTAAGTACAGCACATCACAGAGCAAGCCCTGGCATCTTTAGTAGAACATTGCCAAAAGTCATCACACAGATTAGGAGAAGCCAATTGTCAGTCTGATGGTCAACCATGGAACAGACACCCCTCCTGCCCTTGCACCCATCTGTCTGGTGCCTGTCTGATGGTAAGACCCCATTGTGGACACATGCACCACCTACACAGTAGTTGGACATTGCTGAGAACACGGTGAAGTATGTGAACATGCCCACGTCACATCTCTTGCCACTGAGTCAGTGCAGGTGTCTGGATAAATGGACGGCCAGAGTCTAAATAGATATGCATGTGATGCATACCAGCACCAGACCCCATGAAGCACCCATGTCCAGATAGTCAATGCCACAATGGGGTGCATGTTGCACATGTCACTCCCCTGCAGGATCACTCTTAGGAAGTTTAATGCCATGACACAGGCTTGCCTGCAAAATCATACATCACTGTCTCCAGTCACATGGCCATTGTAGCTAGCCAACAACAGTCTGCACTGTGTCACAATCCTAGGACATGGGGGAAGGCAAGTAATGTAACTGACAAGTGCACATGTCCATCCCCCAAAAACCACATCATCTGAACTACTATTTGTCCACGTCATACCAATTGGACATATGGGGGACATGAAACACAACTCTCTGAACATGAGCACCTCACAGTGTGCTGAGAATGAAAAACAGCTGCCTGAAAGTCACAGTGGCATACACCTGTCTGCACAGTCATGTGATCAAACACCTATAAGTCACAGAAGTCTTGTCTCACATGGTCCAATAGCAGATGGCATGCTGACCCCTAACCGATAAACATCACTGGAGTCCCGACAACGTAGTCACAGCACAACGACACAGAGGCAGACACCTGAGGGAACATTTTACTGAGCACAGCATGTCAGCTGATACACGGGAGTGGGAGTACAGAGTGTATTGTATGCCCTGGAGTAGGCATGACTGTCCGGCTCCACCTGCAAGATGGATGAGCCCTGGTCAGTAGGCAGGTGGCTAAGCATGTGTGACACACTTGACATACATACTCCTGAGGCCCAAACATTTTACCCACCCGCAGCATGGGGGTGTGGCAAATACCCCAGGGACATGTGGTGATTCTGATCTGCAAGTGGATCACATATCAAAGTTACACCCAGACTACATTGCACGACTCAGGCATTGTGTGAGCAATTGACCCACCCATGAAGGCTAACACAATATCACGGGAACAAAAGCTGTCACCCACCTTGAGCAAAGCAAAATGCAAGGAGCCTGTACCCGAGTGACACAATTATCCTGAGCGTAAGGAGCACACCGGCCTATCAGATGGGTAGTGGCCATGTCACAATAGAGGGACATGGGTACTGGACAACAAGACTGATGTACTGGGGAAGTTTAACCACGCCACAGGAGGGCACATAGCATGTCAGACAGAGTTCACAGTGCAGTCTTTGACTCACCCCCTCCTTGCTGCTGTCTGGCCTTCAGCTGCCCATCCAGGTCCGGGAAGACCACCAGCAGGATCTGGAGCATATGGGGGGTCAGGGTCCGGTGTCCGCCCCTCCTGCGAGGAGGCGACAGCTTCAGCTGGACCCTTGCGATCCTCCGGGTCCAGCCCCGAAGGTCCTGCCACCTCTTCTGGCAGTTGCGGATCCAGCGCTTGTAGACCCCCACGGATCTGACTGCCCGGACGATGGCCAGCCAGATATCCTGCTTCTGATGGGCATCAACCTGTGAGGATGACAAAGTGAAAAGGCCATTACTACACATGCAACATATCCGTGCATCACACAGTTGGAAATACATGTCTCAATCACAGGGTCATATGATGTACACAGGCAGTACAACGAGGGCTATGGACAGTTTGCCAGCAGTTACTACATGGTATCATTGCATGGGAAGTGAACCTTGTTTGAATGCACTGTTACTCCACTGTACCTGTTCAGTGCATGTGACTACACACTTTGGGGGGTGCAAACTACTCAGTGAGCATGCTAGCCAGTGGTGTGCACACTGTAAATCCTGCTAGTCAGACAACATGCACAATTAGTAAGGCAGTGGACAGCACACTCACCTGCTCCCCTGGTGTCCCATACAGCTTGCTGTACTGTGGAAGGAGGTTGTCCAGCAGGGCCTGGTTCTCCTCATGGGTGAAGGCTGGGGCTCTCTCCACAGTACGTGCCATTGCAGTAGCCAGAGGATGCAGAGACAGCAGCAGTGTAGTGGCAGATGTCGTCCTGGAGCATGTAGTGCAGGCAAGTGAGCCCTCAGGGGAACAGCCAGCATTATATGTGTGCTGCAGAGGCAGATACTGTGCCATGTGTCCAAAGTGATAGGTCCAAGTCGTATGCATCTTATGAATCTGTCCAATCCATGGAATTGCAGCGCCAAGACACGCCCACAGCATCCTTCAAAAATTTCAACTTCATGACACCCATGAATTTGCAACATTTTTGTGGCTGGCCAACTGAATTCACTGCATCAGACTCGTTGAAGCTTCAAAAACGCGTCCGTTGCCATGCCAGGCCCCAGCCAATGCGTGCGCACCGATCAGACCATTGCTGTACAACGCGTACCCGCGATACAACGCGTACCCGCTCACATTCAATGCAATGGTCCGTGCGGGCACACCAATCGGACCATTGCTGGACAACGCGTACCCGCTCACATTCAATGCAATGGTCCGTGCGGGCACACCGATCGGACCATTGCTGTACAATGCGTACCCGCGATACAACGCGTACCCGCTCACATTCAATGCAATGGTCCGTGCGGGCACACCGATCGGACCATTGCTGTACAACGCATCCCTGGACAGGCCACACGCATATGTCACCATGCTGGTCACTGGTGAACCTATGCCAGCCACATATACTTTCTAGGGACTCAGGGGCACACCTACTACACCACACCCAGTCCACACTGTATCTAAGGCATGTGTGGCAGCATGACCCTATCTGTGTATGGGGGTGTACATGTTGTTTTTGGGGTGGCACTTGGGGGCAGACACACCCAGGCTCATGGGGACAGGGTCCTTTGTGTGTTGTGCACATGACCACTGTGATTTGCAAATGTTCATTTTGGAGCATGTGGCATGGCCACATTTCCAGGTTGTGTATGTGTATGACATGTCACATACCCCCAGGCTCACGTGGGAAGGCATGTACATCACAGGGTGGACCATTGCCACAATAGTCATGTCCCTCCACAGTCTGTGTGCATGTTGAGTTTCACTTGTCTGACTCCATGTGCACAATGGGAGACAGTATCCACATCCACGTTGTTTGTGCATGGAGTTAGATGTTGCGTGTGTGTGTCACAGACGTCCATGCCTGTCCTGCAGAGGCTACAGGGTCCACCACCTGTGGGTGTCATGTTTGTTTTTCTGATGTGTACATGATACGCCATGTCATGCCAGTGTCCATGTGGCAAGACAGGGTCCCTGGGAATCTACCTGTCAATGAGTCATGATGCCTGTGGCGCATCTGTCCAGACATGTCACTGTGGTATGTGTGTGGAATGTGAGAGCAGTAAATGGGTACTGTGACTCATCCAACTGGTTTCACATTGCACACCCTGGGACCTGTTGTCCACACTTGTTGAACAGAGATGTTAGATGATGTCCATGTAGGTGCCATATATGTCCAAACAGAACGAGACACACATCAAGTACTTGTGTTTGGTAATGATGTATCATGTGAAATTGGATATGGTGAATGGTACATATGTGGGGTGACTGGCAATCTTGCTTTCTTCACCTCTGCACTGCAGGGCTCCTGCTGTCCATAGACCATTCCCAGACCTGGCAACGATGGTGGAACGTGACAGCATCCGACGGTACCGCTTCACCAGGCAGCTGATTGAGGATTTGGCAGTGCGGTTGGACCCACATTTGCAGCCTGGCCGGCCGTATCCTACAGCGCTGACCCCCAAGGTGAAGGTGATGGCAGCCCTACACTTCTTTGCCACCGGTACCTTTCAACACACTGTGGCATCTACTGGTGGTATGTCACAGACTATGTTCAGCCGTGTGCTATGCGATGTTTTGGTGGCAATGTTGAGATGCCTTAACCAGTACATCTATTTCCCACCAGGTCAACGACTCACTGACGTCAAGAGTGACTTCTATGCCCTGGGGAGGATGCCACATGTCATTGGCTCCATTGATGGGACACATGTGGCTTTGGTACCACCACAGGCACATGAGCAGGCATACAGGAACCGTAAACATTACCATTCTATAAATGCTCTGGTGGTATGTCTTGCAGATATGACCATCACACATGTGTGTGCCCGTTTCCCCGGTTCGGCACACGATGCCTACGTGATGAGGAGTAGTCGCATCCCGAGGATGATGTCACAGATGCAGAACCAGCGTGCCTGGCTTGTCGGTGTGTACTGACTTTGTACCATTGTGTGTGTTCTGCTATGTTGCTTTCCGCACACTTTTCCAAATCGGCTAATGTGCAATTGTCTGTCTGTAGGTGACTCGGGATACCCCAACATGCCGTGGTTGCTGACACCCCTCAGGAACCCTGTGACACCAGCCCAGATGCGCTACAATGAGGCACATGGTCGGACCAGGAGGGTGATTGAGCGGACCTTTGGTCTCCTGAAGAGCCGCTTTCGCTGCCTGGACAAGACAGGAGGGTCCCTCCCATATGCCCCAGCAAAGGTTTGCAAGATTGTCATCGTCTGCTGCATGCTACACAACCTGGCAGTGCGGAAGGAGTTGCCTCTCATCCTGGATGACGATGACCAACATCCGCCACCTGTGGAGGATCCTGGCCTGGGCCACGATGCCAGTGATGATGATAATGATGATGATGATGGTGATGTCCGCACACAGCTCATCACCAACTTCTTCAGCTGAATGTGAGTATCCAGAGGGTTGTGATGTCAATGCTTTAGATTAGGATGATATGTGTGTGTGGTGTTCTGGTGCTGTTTGAGTGTGGCCATGTGCAACTTGACTGGATGCGTGCAGGAATGTGTCCTTGCAGGTGGTCTGTACTGCCCAACGGTGTTGACATGCTAACTTGGTTTTGTGTAGTTATCTTGTGACAGGTATTAGACATGAGTATTGCCGTTCTGTGCTGTTCTTCAGTGGTTCTGACTGTGTGTCATGTCTGTCCTTCACAGGGTGCTGCCGCAGTTGTTTGATCAACTTGGATCCCCCAAATCCATGATTCAACTTCCAAGGTGGCAGCAGTTGTTTACCTACAGGTGATGTGCCACACACCCCTGGACTTTCTATCTTCTGCATTGTTTGACTTTGTGGCCACAGCCAGGTGGGATTAGCTTGCATTTGTAGTGGAAACAACATGTTGCAAATGTGTAATAAACCTGTGCTTCACTTTGGGATGTGCGTAGTCTGTAGTCACACATCTGACTGACATTTGCTTACTGCACCTGTAGTCTAGTTGACACAGACTGTGAATAGGTGTGGTGTTTGTGCATTGCACTGTATTTCCTGGCAACATCAGTGTAGGGGATGAGTCTGATGGCCCTGGTGTGTATGTGTTGTGTGGCCCTAGTGGTGTGTCTCCTTCATATGTGTCACGTCGCCATAACTGACATGATGGTGTTGGAGTTGCTGTAGCAGTTAGCATGCACAGTGTAATTTATCTGATCACCATCTCCATGACAGACACCACGTTGGAATCACAACAGAGGTAGATATGGTGTATTGGTGAGTTTATTTACATACAGGTGTGAGGATGGTGCACAGGATGGTGGGTGCTGTACATAGAAATTGGAATCCAAAGTTCCCATGTGTATTGGAAGTCTTGGTAGCTGAAATGTCCAGAGTAAAGTCCACAGTCATCTGATAAATTTGGCCAACTAGAGCTCCCCATGTCATGTGGGAGAGTTGGGTTGGCTTCGACAGGGCGTGCAGTTTGCACACAGAGGAAAAGTTCCAGAACAGGTGTTGGCTTCCTGGGGGATGTAGCTGGCCATCGGCCTCTCAGTTTGGCCTCCTCGGACGGCCCCTCTTCTTGGGGGGGGGACCCTCAGGTGCAGGCTGCGGCGGTGCAGGGGACTCTCCGCCAGAGTCCTCTGCCCTCCCTGTGGCATTTGCAGTTGTTTCAGCAGCAGATGTTGTGGGCACACAGGGAGGTGAGGCCATGTTGGTGCTAATCTGGCGGAGGCATGTCAGTATGTCCCTATGCACCGCTGTTAGTTGTTCCAATGTGTCCCACTTGGACTCTATGCCAGACATGTGTGTCTCGACATGTGACATGTGTGTCTCGACACGGGACATGTGGGAGTCCAAGCGGGCATGATGGGCAGCCTGCTGCTGTTGTATGTCCTTGAGGATCCCCACTACCTGGCTGACCTCTCCGGTGCTAGTCTGGTACGCATCCGCGATGTGTGCCAGTTGTGGGTCATCATGCAGTCCCGACCCCTCTGCAAAGAACGACCTGTGTCTACCACCCCTCCCACCACCCCATGCGACACGTGAGGGACCTGCGGTGGCACGCACAGGTGACCGTGTGCCCACTTGGGTGTTGTTCGTGGGCTCGTTGTCAGCAGCTCCAGTTTGGGCCTGGGTCCCTGCGCTGTTGTCACCTGTGGTCCTTGGTGTGTCCGTGTTGGCAGGGGTGGCCTGTGTGTTGGCAGTTGTTGGAGGGGTGGGTGCAGGGGGTGCAGATGTTGGTCCTGCTGGTGCTGCATGATGACTGACACCGGAGGGTCCAGCTAGTTTTTCGCCATCCCAGGAGTGCAGAGGCTGATCCACACCAGTGAGCTCAGTGTCCCCCGGAGCCTGGGACAGGGACTCCTCCTGGTCTGCTGCTGAGTCCCCATCATCACCTGTTTTGGGGAGAGACACAGATTGTATGGTATGTTTCTACAGGCATCAATTGTTCAAACACCTGACAGTTGTGACTGTACCTCTGGATGCGGGCCTGGACATAGCATTCTCCTAAATTGTGACAGTCCGAGAGTGATATTGGTGTAGCACATTGTCCTGCCAACCTGTGGCATGTCAATGTGAATGTTGAGGTGTGTGCCTGACCAGCATTGGTGCTATTTGGTTGCCATCCGGGCCTACTTCTCCCCCCAGCCCAGATATCCCACCATGGACCGTGCTTCCATTGCAGGGAGTGCAAGTTGTCTTTCAGGATGTCAGTCAGTGGTGTCCTGCTGTTGGTTGTTGCACAGTTCCCAGCAGGGCCTTGTGCTCCCCACAGCAGTTCCCAGTGTCAGCCATCTTGTGAGTCCTTTTCCACTCCCTGGGATGTGTGCATGGTTCAGGGTGGTGTTGATGGGCCACTTGTGAGGGTGAGCAATATCTGTGACTACCACTCCCATCATGCAATTGCCTCCACCCCCCTTCCCAGCATGTCCATCCTTCCTTCCTTTTGACTCTGCTTCCCTGTGGGGTGGGGTGCCTGTGCTGACAGGATGGCTGTGAGTGTTCTCCTTGCGGTTGTTTGGCTACAAGTCCCAAGAGTGTCCCTGTGCTTCACACAGCATGACCCAGGGTGGTGGTTCTTTGTGGGATCTTCAGTTAGTATGTGGGGCATTGCATTCTCCCAGGTGGGTTATGTGGAGTTAGTGTTGAGGGTGTGTGTGTGAGGGGAGGTGCTTGTAACTATGGTGAGTGCTGTGAGTCCTCCTTCCCACCCAGCCAGATATCCCACCATGTAACGTGCTTCCATTGCAGGGAGTGCAAGTTGTCTTTCAGGATGTCAGTCAGTGGTGTCCTGCTGTTGGTTGTTGCACAGTACCCAGCAGGGCCTTGTGCTTCCCCCAGCAGTACCCAGTGTCAGCCATCTTGTGAGTCCTTTTCCACTCCCTGTGATGTGTGCATGGTTCAGGGTGGTGTTGATGGGCCAATTGTGAGGGTGACCAATATCTGTGACTACCACTCCCATCATGCTATTGCCTCCACCCCCCTTCCCAGCATGTCCATCCTTCCTTCCTTTTGACTCTGCTTCCCTGTGGGGTGGGGTGCCTGTGCTGACAGGATGGCTGTGAGTGTTCTCCTTGCGGTTGTTTGGCTACAAGTCCCAAGAGTGTCCCTGTGCTTCACACAGCATGACCCAGGGTGGTGGTTCTTTGTGGGATCTTCAGTTAGTATGTGGGGCATTGTATTCTCCCAGGTGGGTTATGTGGAGTTAGTGTTGAGGGGGTGTGTGAGGGGAGGTGCTTGTAACTATGGTGAGTGCTGTGAGTCCTCCTTCCCACCTAGCCAGATATCCCACCATGGAACGTGCTTCCATTGCAGGGAGTGCAAGTTGTCTTTCAGGATGTCAGTCAGTGGTGTCCTGCTGTTGGTTGTTGCACAGTTCGCAGCAGGGCCTTGTGCTTCCCCCAGCTGTACCCAGTGTCAGCCATCTTGTGAGTCCTTTTCCACTCCCTGTGATGTGAGCATGGTTCAGGGTGGTGTTGATGGGCCAATTGTGAGGCTGAGCAATATCTATGACTCCAACTCCCATCATGCTATTGGCTACACTGACTTGACCAGCATACACAGAATTCCTTCCTTTCAGTGATCTTCCCTGTGAGGTGGTGTTCTAGTGGTGTCAAAATATCTGAGAGTGTTTGTTAGTTCTATTTGTGCCACTGCCTTGCTGTATTTGTTGTTAGGTTTGTAGATGTTATGACACAGTTAGATATCAGTATGAGATGGCAGGTATTGTGTTTGTGTGACTAGCATTCACATCTTGGGATGAATATGTTTTGGTTGCTGTGTATTTGCTAAGGGTGCATGGTTTGCCTATCCCTTTGAGAGTGCTGTGTGTGTATTGTCACACCATATTGTGTATATTAGTTGTGTACTCACCAGGCTCTGGGATGTCTGTTAGTCCGTATACGCTCACTGGTGGTAGGATGGCCCGCACCTTCTCCTCCCAGGGCCTGAGGTATACTGGTTTTGCAGGAGGGCCACTGCCGGTGTGCTGGCTGAGGAGGTAATCCTTTTTAAGTAGGTCCCGGACCCTCCTGCGCACATCATACCACCTGTTCTGGATGTCTTCCTTTGTGCGCAAACATGGTGATTGTGCGTTCACCCTGTCGACAATCCTCGCCCACATCTTGGTTTTCTGCGACATGGGGGTCTGTTGTACCAATGTACCAAACAACTGTGGCTCTACCCTGAGGATCTCATCTACCATGACTTCCAATTCACTATCTAGGAACTTTGGATTCTTCTTTAGGGGCATGGTGGTGGTGGTGATTGATGTGTGTGTGTGTGCAAGTGGGGGTGTGTGAGTGTAGGTTTAGCTGGGTGTGTGTGAGGGTGCGATTTGTAGGTGTGGTAATGGTGTGTGGCTTGTGTGATGTATGAGCTGTGAGTGTGTCTGTGGTTGCTGTGTGATGGTGTTGTTTGCTGGCAGGTCTGTGGAATTTGCAAAGGATCATGGTAGGTATTTGTGGCCTTTATGTAGGTGGAGTTGTGTCCTTGTTCCATTTCCCCCTCCCCCCCCCAGTATTTATTGGCTTAGTGGTTGCTTGTTTGGCCCTTTTTTTTGTTGAATTTTTTTACTTGGTGCTATTGGTGCATGTAGGTGTCGTTCTTGTGTCCGAGTCGGACGCTGCTGTTGTGTGGTCCGATGTTGTCCGACTCGTTCCCGCTGTGTGTCAGCTATATTTCATATGCGGCGTACGAGTCGGTCGCGGAGTATTGGGTTGCTTCGGCTGGGTTTTGTATGCGTGTCGGTCGTACGGCTTGAGCTCCGTGCGAGTCGGTTGTGTTTTGCACGCACAGCATCGTACTACGCGGGTCGGAGTTCGCGGGTACGTTTCGTTCGGGTTCAATCCGGGAGCGTGTCGGTCGGTTCGGGAGATTTTCCGGCCGGATGGCTTGTTTCCGTCCGGTTCGGTCGTTCGTTTTGTATTCCGTCCGAGTCGGTCGGGTTTCACATGCATTTCATCGTACTACCCGGGTCGTACGGCGCCGGTCCGAGTCGGTCAGACTAAAATCCCGCACCGAGTCGGTCGGTCCGTTTTCCGGCCCGAATCGGATTCGGCCCCTTAGTGTTTGTTTCCGCTTGACACAAGTTTTGAAAATGCTCCTGCCAAGCATAAGCTAACACCACTGCAGGCAGGGAAATCGATATGTCCCGGGGGTGGGCTACCCGGGACAAAGCTACTGAGACATCATGTGGTCATGTTCGCGCTATATAAAACTTTCTAAATAAAATAAATAAATAAACATCCCCCGGGCCTTTTGAGGCTCGGTTGGGGTACCGTGTGGCTCCCCCATTTTGTAACATTTCGGCCCCGGGGGATGGGCTTCCTGGGGCCTTGTGAGTCTCGTGGAGGGGGGGCATGTGGCCCTCTCCCCTCTTTGTTACATTTCAGCCCTGGGAGTGGGCTCCCAGGGCCTTTATAGGCTCAGCGAGGGGGGCCCACAAACCCCTCCTTATATAAACGAATTTCAGTCCCTGGGTTGGGGTTGCATGCATTTTCCATAGACTTCTTTAGACAAGGCTACAGCAAAAACAACTGCTGAACATAATTGCACTGAATTTGGCAAGAAGCTAAATCTTGGTCCACAGATTGTGCTTGTTGTGATTTGGTGTAAATCCATTCAATAGTTTTTGAGAACTTTAGGGTAAAATATAATTATATATTTAGTCAGTTGAGAATCTTACTGGAGCGCCGGTTTAAAAATAGAGTGTTTTGATTGGCCCAGGGAGCTTTCTTCCCCTAGGAACATGAAAAAATTGTTTCTAGCAACCATTACAGGACTCAGGAACTTAGTCCCCTGTCCTGAAATTTAAAACAAAATTATTTAAGGAGGCAGGGTAGGGATACCCTGCCCCCTAGGCCCCAAAGGGAAACCCTAAGGGACGCCCTGTGGCCAAAATAAAAAAAGTAGATATTTTTGCCATGATCCCACAGGACTACTGCAGGATCGCAGCAAAAAACTAAATGGCGGTCCAGGGCTGCATTGTTTAATTTAGGGGAGAGGGGCAAAGGCTCCTTTCCTTGAGCCATTTTCAGCCCTGGAGACCACATCCCCTGGGGCCCAATTTATTATTATGGAGAGGGAGGCAAGCAGGCCCCTCTCCCCAAGGCATATTCTACCTCGGGGGGCCCCATCCCCCAGGGCCAGATTTATTACATATGGGGAGGGGGCATGCAGCCCCCCTCACCTGAACCAGATTCGGGCCTGGGAAACCCGTTCCCTGGGGCCCGATTTGATAAATATGGAGAGGGAGGCATGCAACCCACCTCCCCAAGCCCGATTTGGCCTGGGGGGGGCCATCTTTCAGGCTCCAATGTATTTTTTGGGTGAAGTGGGCAGCACAGCCCCCTCCCTGAGTTTTTAATGGTCTTGGGTACTCCAACATCCGGAGCCAGCTCACATACTGTCTCCCGGGGTGCCCACCAATGGGACCCAGTGGTTTCCCTGCCCGCACTGGCGTGGGCAGGGAAACTTGTGTTTGCTCCCATCTGGCGTGAGCATTTTTAAAACTCCCACCAAAGCCGGAGAAAACATAAAGTCTGCTCCCAGCAGGTAGAGCTTTAAAAATCCTCCCGCCGGCTGCGAGAAGACTTAAGACCTGTTTCCATGCCCACACTGATCCGTGCAGGAAAACGGGTCAAGAGATTACTCCTACCCGGAGGGAGCAGCATAAATAGCTGCTCCCTTTGGACAGGAGCAATGCTGGATCCTGCAGCATGCAGTGAGCTGGCAGGGGCCGCCAGGGCCCTGAGAATCCCCCCACAGTGCCCAATGTCTTGATTGTGGGTGCCCCGGAGCAATAATAGACTTAGGGAGGAGGGCTCCCCTCCCCTTTGAAATACCACCCAGCCCCCCTACCCAGGGGGTGAGTGCTCCAGGGCCTAAAGAGCGTCATGGATGGGGCCTGTGCGGCCCCCTTCCCCTTTAAAAAATACATGGCCCTGAGGAATGGGGTCCCCAGGGCCTTTTTAAGGACTGCGTATGCCCGCCTCCCCTTAATTTATACGTTAGTCCCCGAGGGATAGGGTTCCTGGGGGAAGAAAAAGGCTCAGTAGGGGGGCCAACTGTCCTACCCCTTATTATATTTAATGGGCTCCTTGGTGAGGTGGGGGCCTGCAGTCACCCTCCCCTACAATACATAAGGCCTTGAGGAATGGCCTCCCTCTCCTTTAAAAAACAGCCCTGAAGGATGGGGTCCCCAGGGCCTAATGAGGCCCAGGGAGGGCCATGTGCCTCCCTCTCCTTTAAAATATATATGGCCCTGGGGGATGGTGTCTCCAGGGCCTAATAAGACTGGAGGAGGGACCATGAGTCTTTTAAAAAAAAGTAGATGGGGTCCCCAGGGCCTGAGAAGGCTTGGAGAGGGGGGGCACCTAGCCCCCATCTCCTTTAAAATAAATAAGGCCCTGGAGATGGGTCCCCAGGGCCTAATGAAGCTCACGGAGGGGGAGCACATTGCCACCCTCCCTAGGGCCTTTTGAGGTTTGAAAAGGGGGGCCACATGGCTTCAACACAGACCCTGCGGCTAACCCCACGACACACAGTAGCAAAGGCGGTTTGGGGTTGGCTGCCGCCGGGTGGCACAGTAACGTTATTGCTAGGTGTGATGAAACGATCTATGTTTGAAAAGAAAATGAAATTCATTGAAAAAACAAAGGTTAAAGTAATGTTATAGTTAGGTGAATATGTCAGTAACAACATTAATGTTTTGAACTAGAAATAAACACAGAAATTCACCAGTTATAGTTAGCAGAGCTAACTATAACTTGTGCCCCGCCATGCACTGCATATGACCTCACATCGATATTACATCACTCATGAAATGTTCATGACATCATTTATGACATCATTGATGACAGCTCAAATGACATCATTGATGACATCTCTGATGACATCACTGAGGACATCATCCAAACCACTATTTAGGATGACAGAGCTATAGGTTTTAAAGTGGAGCAAAATACAGATCCAAGAACCAAAATATAAGTTGATCACAGTGCAAGATGCGACAGTCATGGCTTTTAAAATACAATAGCATGCTGACAACAGTACTAAAATACATCACAGTTCATTATGATTTACTATCTGGTTTTAACCCCTTTCATGCTCATGACGGAATGGTTCCGTTATGCGCCACAGTGCTCCTGTGCGCATGACGGAACCATTCCGTCATATGCACATGAGCACTAAATCCGGGACTTCCTTTTTTTTATGCCTCGCGAGGTGGGAAAAAGCCTCCGCAACCTCCCGAGACATTTTTTTTTCAGTGTAATGACGATCGCGCGCATGGCGGGCTGCTGTCACTACATTGAAGCCGAAACTCTCATTTCAGTTTCAATATTTTGGTGCTCGTGGGGCTATCTCTGCCCCTGAGCCCTGAAACACACGGGAGAGGTATCATTGGAAAGGGGAGAATCTCCCCTTTCCAATGGTACCCCTCCCTAGTGGATCCCTGCTTGGGGATCGCCACAGGAGAGTGATCCCCTAGCTGAGCTGGGATCCACCCACTAAGCACCAGGGATAGGGGAGCAGCCCCTTGGGCAAGGGTTTTTGCTCCCCCCAACGTTTCTGCATAAGGTCAGTCTTTCTGCCCCCCCCCGGGGAGCAGAAAACATACTAGGCACCAGGGATTTATTTTATTTGTGTATATAGGGGTAGGGGCTGCCCAAAGTGGGCATGCGAATGCCCCCCCAAAACAACCTCCACAGTCTTTCTGCCCTCCCTGGGGGGCAAATGGGGTTTATTACCCAAAACTCACTAGACAACAGGGATTTTTTTTTTTATAAAAGAGGGGTGGGTGCAGCTCACAATGGGCAAGACCATGCCCCCACCACAATGTATTTGGAAACAGTCAGATGGGGCGAAATAGCACACTAGGCACTAGTGATTTTTATTTATGTACATTTAGGTGTGGGGGCAGTCCAAAATGTGCATGCCAATGCCCACACCCCCCTAAAAAGATTGCCACAGTCTTTATGCCCCCCATGAGGCAGATGGGGGCAATAGCCCCTGGTCTGTCCTCCCTGGGGGGGGACAAAGTCCACTAAGCACCAGGGATTATGTTTTTATTTTATGCATAGGGATAGGGGCACTGACATGTCCATTTTGGATAGGCCCCACCCTTACTAATTGGACAGTTTTTCTGCCCCTCTTGGGAGCAGATAGGGGCAATAGCCCCTGATCTGTCCCCCTGGGGGGGGGGCAGAACACCCACTAGTCAGCCAGGGACTAATTTTATTGTAGTTGAGGGTTGGAGGCTGCCCAGAATGGGCATGCCAATGCCCCCACCCCCTAAAATATTTGCCACAGTCTTTCTGCCCCCCTGGGAGGCAGATGGGGGCAACAGTCCCTTATCTGCCACCCGGGGGAGCAGAGAGCCCACTAGCCACCAGGGATTAGGGTTTTTTTCTATATGTAGGGGTGGGGTGCACCCAAAATGGGCATGCCTGTGCCCCCCCAAAACTAATTGGACAGTCTTTCTGCCCCGCCTTGGGGGCAGAAAGCCGACTAGGAAGCCAGGGACAATTTTCTTTTTGTAGGTCAGGGGTCAGGGTTTCCTAGAATGGGCATGCCAATACCCCCACCCCCTAAAAGAATTGCTACTGCCTTTCTGCCCCCCTCTGGGAGGCAGTTGGCAATAGCCAGGTATTATGTTTTTTTATATGTCGGGGCTGCCCAAAATGGACATGTCAGTGCCCCCAAACACAAATTGGATAGTCTTTCTGCCCCCCTTGGGGGCCAGATGGTGGTTATCAACCCAATCTGCCCCATAGGGGGGCAGAAAGCCCACTAGACACCAGGGATGTGTTTATGTGCATGTCAGAGAGAGGCCCCATAGACAAGGGTCGCTCTGCCTTTTTTCTAGGGACACATTTAGGCTGTTTCTGGAATATTTTTAGGCTCATCTAACCCCCAAGGGGGGCGGAAAACCAATAGTTACCAGGGAAAGTGTCTGTGTGTGTGTGTGAACTGGAGTTCTGCTGACAGTCTGTGTGTACTGGTGTTTGGCTGGCTATGTGTGTACTGGCATTTTTCTGGCAGTGTGTGTGGACTCGCACTTGGCTGGTGGTGTGTGTGTGGACTAGCGCTTGGTGGCGGTGTGTGTAGACTGGCGCTTGCTTGGCAGCGTGCATGGACTGGCGCTTGGGTGGCAGTGTGCGCGGACTGGTGCTTGGCTGATGGTGTGCATGGATGGTGCTTGGCAGGCGGTGTGTGTGGATGGTGCTTGGCTGGCAGTGTGCGTGGATGGCGCTTGGCTGGCGGTGTGCGCAGCGGCGGCTCCTCCGCTATGGCAGAGGAGCGTTGCCCCCCAAAAACGTCAGGAAAGGAAAAATAAAACAATGATAAACACTCATTGAGATGAGTGTGACGCGGCCGGCTGCAGGTAAGTTTTTTAAAATTATTTCTTTTTCCCACCCATGACACCTATGCCCGCCCCACCTCCGCCTGCTAGCCCTGCCCACCCCGCCGCTCGTCCAGCACACCAGCCGCGCCTGGGTGTGCGTGGACTGGGGGTGCGGCTTGTGGGATCCCCCAGTGTTTTTTTTACCCAGAATCCCCTGCAAACCTCACCTTTAGCTAAAAAGTCATATTTTCCTGACATTTCTGTGTGAGAAAGTTGTAGGATCACAGCACCAGTACAAATTTCCTAACACCCAGCATTCCCCTTGGCCTATTGATCAAAATGATACCGCCCTTCTGTGGGTGCCCAAAGCAGAGTCGGTCTAAAAATGTATAAAGAAACTGGCCTTTCGGATCCACATTGTTTCCCACTCAATCTCTACAGGTTTTTGGCCCTTCCCTGTCGCAGGCACTTGGCCCACTTAAGTGAGATATAATTTTTATCGGGAGACCAAGGGGAATGCTGAGTATTAGAACATTTGTGCCATTGCTGTGATCCCACAACTTTCTCACACACAAATGTGAGGAAAATGTGCCTGTTTAGCAAAATCCGTGGTTTGCTGGGGATTTTGGGTAAGAAAATGTAGGGGGATCACCACAAGCCAGACCTCCCTGGACTCCAGTGGCAAAGTGAGCAAGGGACCCACGTCTGGGCATACCCTGCCAACTTAGGGCAAACAAAGCAAACACAAGGAGATGATGGATGGAGCACTGAAACTTTTCAGACACTCACCCCCAGTCACAGATCACAGTTTTTAGAAATGTCTGGGGTTAGTAGGTTTCCCTATATGACTGCCAAGCCCAGGACCAAAAACACAGGTGGCCCGCTATGTAGCATAAAACAACCTGGTTTTGCAAAGGGGTCACCTGGGTTTTTGGTACCGGGCTCGGCGGCCATATTGGTAAATCTACCAAACCCAGACAGTTCTGAAAATTAGGCACCCTGGGGAGTCCACAAGGTGTGGCTTGCATGGATCACCCAACATTTCCCTTCCCAAAATCCTCTGCAAACCTCAAATTTAGCCAAAGAAATCCTGTTTTCCTCACTTTTCTGTTTGGGAAAGTTGTGAGATCACTATGCCGCTTCAAATTTAACACCACCCAGCATTCCCCCAGGTCTCCCTATACAAATGGTACCTCACTTGTGTGGGTAGGCCTAGTGTCCACATCAGGAAATGGCCCAAAACGTACTGTGGCGACTTCAAAATTATTTAGCATAAAACTACCTGGTTTTGCGAGGGAGTCATCTACATTTTTGGTCCCAGGCTCAGCGGCCATATAGGGAAACCTACCAAACCCAGACATTTCTGAAAACTAGACACACAGGGAAGTCCAGGGAGGTGAAGCTTGCATGGATCTCCCAAAAGTTTCCTACCCAGAATCCCTTGCAAACCTCACATTTCGTTAAATAAATCACGTTTTCATCACTTTTCTGTGTGGGAAAGTTGTGGGATCCCCGGGCCGCTACAAATTTCCTACCACCCAGCGTTCCCCCAGGTCTCCCAATAAAAATGATACCTCACTTGTGTGGGTAGGCCTAGTGCCAGGAAAGGGCCCAAACCGTACTGTGGAGACTTCAAAATTATCGATCCCAAAACTACCTGGTTTTGCGAGGGAGTCACCTGCGTTTTTGGTCCCAGGCTCAGCGGCCATCTAGGGAAACCTACCAAACCCAGACATTTATGAAAACTAGACACACAGGCAAGTCCAGGGAAATGTGGCTTGCATGGATCCCCAATGTTTTCTTACCCAGAATTCTCTGCAAACCTCATATTTTGCTAATAAAATCAAATTTTTTCACATTTCTGTGTGGGATCACTGTACCAGCACAACTTGCCTACCACCCAGTGTTTCCCTCAGTCTCCTGAGTAAAATAATTCCTCACTTGTGTGGGTAGGCCAAGAGCCTGCGACTGAGAAGGGCCCAAAATGTAGAGATTGAGGGGACAGCACAGCGGGCTCTAAGTGCTATACTTTTTATCTACATTTTAGTCTGGCTCTGCATTGGACACCCACACAAGTGAGGTATCATTTTTATCGGGAGACCGAGAGGAACGCTGGGTGGTAGGAAATTTGTGCCAGTGCAGTGATCCCACACAGGAATCTGAGAAAATGTTTTTTTTTTTAGCTAAATTGGAGGTTTGCAGGGGATTCTGGGTAGGAAAACCTTTAGGGATCCACACAAGCCAAACCTCACTGGTCTCCCCGGGTGTCTAGTTTTCAGAACTGTCTGGATTTGGTAGGTTTCCCTAGATGGCTGCCGAGCCCAAAACCAAAAACGCAGGTGTCTCCCTCGCAAAACCAAGTCTTTTTGCGATCGATAATTTTGAAGTCTCCACAGTAAGTTTTGGCGCGTTTCCTGTCACGGGCACTAGGCCAACCCATTAACCCCGGGCGGGTAACTCCGCTCCGCCAGCGGAGTTTCTGGAGTTTTGCCTACTCCGCTTTCTGTTGCGAACTTGAAGTTTAGGCAAAACTCTGACTCCGTGGCGGAGCGGAGTTAGCTGGCCCCTCCACCCTCCCAAAGTAATTATAATGTAAAAAAAGGCACTTACCTGCCGTGGCTGCCTCCTCCTCACCATGGCCGCTCTCATTCCTCATCCACGCCGGCCTTCTTCTTTGATAACCCCAATGTTGTACGTCTTGCGCGTGCGCATGCACAAGACGTACAACGTAGGGGTTATCAAAGAAGAAGGATGGCGAGCAGCCATGGTGAGAAGGAGGCAGCCACGGCATGTAAGTGCTTTTTTTATATTATAATTACTCTGGGAGGGGGAGGGAGTGGAGTGTTTTTCCAACTCCGTGGAACTCCGCGTTGAGGCACTACGCCTGCTCCGCCCACCCTTTCTACCCATACAAGTAAGGTACCATTTTTATTGGGAAACTGGGAGAAAGCTGGATGGGTGGAAGTTTGTGGCTCCCCACAGATTCCAGAACTTTCCATCACAGACATGTAAGGAAAATGTGATTTTTTTTAAAAAAGTTTGAGGTTTGCAAGGGATTCTGGGTAACAGAACCTGGTGAGAGCCACCTAAGTCACCCCATCCTGGAATCCCCTGGGTGTCTAGTTTTAAAAAATATACAGGTTTACTAGGTTTTGCTAGGTGCCGGCTGAGCTAGGGTCCAAAAACCACAGCTAGGCACATTGCGAAAAAAGGGTCAGTTTTCACTGGAAAAATGTGATATGCCCATGTTGCGTTTTGGGCCGTTTTCTGTCAAGGGGCACTAGGCCTACCCACACAAGTCAGGTACCATTTTTATTGGAAGACTTGGGGAAATGCTGTGGTGGGTGGAAGTTTGTGGCTCCCCACAGATTCCAGAACTTTACATCACAGAAATGTGATGAAAATGTGTTTTCTTGACAAAGTGAAATTCAGCAGTTATAGTTACCTGAGCTAACTATAACTTATGCCCCCCAAATACACTGCTTATGACCTCGCATATTACATCACTCATGACATGGTCAGTAACATCACTCATGACATCTCAAATGACATCACTGCTGAAATCACTGATGTTATTATCAAGCGATTGTGAGTATTTTCTAAACATTTATGAGTGTTAAACATATATACTAAGGTACTAGAAAATTTAATTTGTATACATTGAGTGATACTATTTCTAACATATATTATGTGATACTATTTCTAACATAATATATGAGTGGCTGTGTGAAGGTGTGTATCTGTGTTTGAGTGGGTGTGTGAGTGACTGGGTGTGTGAATGGTTATGTGAGTGGTTGTTTGGGTGAATAAGTGGGTTTTTGAGTGGCTGTATGGGTGAATAAGTGCGTGTGTGAGTAGCGGTGTGGGTGAGTGAGTGGCTGTGTGAGTGGCTGTATGGGTGGGTGAGTGGGTCTGTGAGTGACTGTTTAGGTGTCTGAGTGGTTGCCTGAGTGACTGTATGGGTAAGTGATTGTGTGTGTAAGTGGCTGTATGGGTGAGTGAGTGGCTGTTTGAGTAGGTGTTTGATGAACTAAGTGGATGTGGAAGTGGCTGTATTGGAGAGTGACTGTATGAGTAGCTGTATGGGTGAGTGAGTAGATGTTCGAGTGATTGCATGGATGTATGAATGGGTATGTAAGTGAGTGTGTGAGTGGCTCTGTTGAGAGGCTGCATTGGTGAGTGACTGGGTGTGTGAGTGGCTGCATGGGTGAATAAGTGGGAGTAGGTGTATAGGTGAGTGGCTGTGTGAGTGAGTGTATGGGTCAGTGGGTGGCTGTGTGAGTAGCTGTATGGGTGAGTGACTGGTTGTGTGAGTGGCTGTATGAGTGAGTGTATGGGTGAGTGGTTGGCTGTGTGAGTAGGTTTATGGGGAAATGAGTGGCTATGTGTGTGGGTGGGTATGTGAGTGGCTCTGTGGATGAGAAAGTGGATCTGTTAGCAGTTGTATGGTTTGGTCAGTGGGTGTATGAGAGGTTGTGTGGGGGTGTGAGTGGTTCTGTGGATGATGTAATCAATTATGTCATTTGATGTCATCAGTGTTGTCACTGACCATGTCATGAGTGATGTAATATGTGAGGTCATAAGCAGTGCATTTTAGGGGCGTAAGTTATAGTTAGCTCAGCCAACTATAACTCCTGAATTTCACTTGTTTTGTATGAGTGAAATTTGAGCCTAACTAAAATGTCTCTGAAACCTTTGTTTTTTTCAGTGAATTTCTAAGGTTTTTTAATTCTATTTCCTACCTATATTGTCCGTGTAACCTTTGGGTTTTTTCAGCGAATTTCTAAGGTTTTTAATGTTGTTTCCTAACTATAACGTCCCTGTAACCTTTGGTTTTTTTAAGTGAATTTATAAGATTTTTTATATTTTATTTCCTAACTGTAACCTGTAATCTTTGAGAGTGAGTGTGTGAGTGAGTGCATGAGTGTCTCAGTGGGGGGGAGGGAGGGTGTGAGTGTCTCAATGGGTGTGAGAGTGAGTGTGTGAGTATCTGTAAGGGTCTGGGAGTGGCTGCATACATATCTCACTGGGTGTGTGAGTGGGTGCATGAGTGTCTGAGTAGGTTAGTGAGAGGGTGCATGAGTGTCTGAATTGGTGCATGAGTGTCTAGTGAGTGTCTCAATGGGTCTGTGAATAAGTGTGAGAGTGTCTGAGTGTGTTTGCGAGTGCTTCCATGAATGTGGGGGTCAGTCTGTGAGTGAGTGCTTGAGGGTCCGAGTGGGTCCGTGAGTGGGTGTGTGAGTCTCTGAGTAGGTCGGTGATTCCCTCCTTGAGTGTATGAATAGGTCTAGGAGTGGCTGTGTGAGTGGCTGTATAGGTCTGTGGGTGAGTGCATGAGTGCTTGAATGAGTGTCTGAATGCATCTGTGAGTGAGTGTCTGAGTGGGTCTGTCAGTAGGTGTGTGAGTGGGTGTCTAAGTGTTAGTGGCTGTGTGAGTGACTTGGCCACAAAGGAAACACACCTGCCCTTTTATCCAACAAGAGTCCACAGTTTTGCACAAAATATCTATCAAAATAGAGTTCTTTATACTGGTTAATTACTAAGTGCTACCTCATTTGCTAAAAGTCCAGTACGTATTCGACACTACAGCTACGCAATGGAGTACGGGGAAATATCACCAGTGACCTTGTGTGCATTTTGTCAAGTGATTGTTACTGGTGCGTCTTTATCCAGAAATATGTGACAGCTTGAATCCTTTTATAGAGAAGACGAAGAGACTGCAAAGAGGTAAATCTCCACCAATCAAGGGCCCTTGCTCTTAACTATATGAAGTAGGTGCTTCTTTGTTTGGTGGAGATGGCCTCATGTTCCTCGGCATCAAGAACTCCTCACCAGAGTTGATGGGAAACACGCTGGGGGGCCGCTTGTTAAGCTGTCCATCATCATAGTAACAGGCAGGAAGAACTTCGGATACAATTAAGGTGGGCGGGACCAAACGGAGAATCATCTAAGTGATTTCCACATTTGCATACTCCTAGCAATTTAAAAGGAGAAACGTGGACTCTGCTTTCACCAGTACAGGACAAGAAAGAACCCACTCGTCACAGTCACATACAGATTGCATTCAAATATATTGACGATGCAGTGACTTCCACAAAGGATTTCAAATTGACGAGAAAAACACACTTGCTTTGCCTTTGCCAAGGCCAGAAGTTAGGATCATTTGTCCTTTACAGAAGTATAGCTTCAAATGGGGCACCTGCTATGTTTATATTTGTAAGTGCCTCCCGTTGAGGTTTAATTTCTGTGTGCATTAGGGCCAAAACAGCCTCAGGGATCCCATCCGAGAGGGCCTGGCCATGAATTAATGGGGAAGGGAAGCTGCACAGCCCCCTTCCCTAGGCTAATTTCAGCCCCGGGGACCCCATCCCCCGGGATCCTGCCTCAATTTAATGGATGGGAGGGGCCACATGGGAGGGGGCAATCAAAAGCAAACAGCTATGTCCCAGGGGTGGGCACCCCGGGACATAGCAGGAGCTGGCCCTTGGGGGTGGCAGTCCCCAGGGCCATAATTGTCTCCAGGGGTGGGGCTGCACAGCCCCCCTCCTTTCTTGTGCACAGGCAGGCCCCAGGGAGGTGGTGGTCCCCAAGGCCATATATGGCTCAGGAGGTGGGCCGCGCAACCCCCTCCTTCATTTAAAAAATTATTTGGCCATGGGGAAGTTGTGGTCCCCAGGGCTCGGGGGTGTTTCTGTATGGCCCCTCTATTAATTTTTTATTCATAGCCCCAGGAGGTGGTAGTCCCTGAGGTCCGGGGTTCAGCGGCCCTCCTCACATTATTAGCCCCAGGGAGATGGTGGTCCCCGGAGCATAAATAAGCCCTGGAGGGGGCCCCGTACACCCCCCTCATGAAAATCAGCATGCCCCTAGGACCTGGCCAACCGGGGACAATATTAAAAGCAAGCGTGGGAAACCGCACTTGTTTTTTTTTTTTTTATTTACAGAAATATTCAAAAATGTTGCCATGAATTTAAACAAAATGCTTTTTGCCCGCTGGGACCCCAGGACCAATGATACAAAGTTAGGTACTTGTACCCTGCCCCCTTTTCTTTTTTGTGTGCATTTTTTTGGAGACTGAGCTTAAGCTGAGTCCCAAGATAGCTGGCAACACTTTCTGGCTGAAGTGTTGGCAGTCAATCAGAAGAACTAGAATTACTCACAGACGTTTTTGGGAAAAATTTGTGAAAATTCATCAACCGGTGCCAAAGATATAGGGAAGTAAAAAAATACACTTGTCCTATGGAAACATGGTCCTAACTATAACTATATTCACTGAAAAACCATAGGTTTCAGGGACGTTATAGTTACAAATTAGCATTTAAAAACCTTTGAAATTCACTGAAAAACCATAGGTTTTAGGGACAGTTATAGTTAGTTGACATTGCACTCGTACAAAACCCGTGAAATTCCCTCGTTATAGTTAGTCCAGCTAACTATAACTCGCGCCCCGCAATGCACTGCTGATGACGCCACATATTACATCACTCATGACATGGTCAGTGACATCACTGATGACATCACTGATGACATCTCAAATGACATCACTGATGACATCACTGATGACATCATCCAGTGACTGTGTGTTTCTGTAAAGTTTATATATTTTTAATATATATAGGAAAAGACGTATTGAAGAATGAGTGGGTGTGTAAGTGTCTGTATGGATGATTTAGTAGGTGCGTGACTGACTCTATAAGTGAGTGATTTAACGTATCTTACTGAATGCATGGGTTAGTGACTAAACTGGGTGAATGTCTGTATCCGTCTGTCTGTTGCTGTGTAAGTGGCTGCATGTGTTTGTGAATAGCTACATGAGTGTCTATATGAGTTATTGAATGCTTGTCTGAGTATCTGTATGGGTGCCTGAGTGTTTGTGTGGGAGGGGTGTGTGCAACTCTGTGCATAGATGTGTGAGTGGGTGATTCACTGGGTGGATGGTTTCAAGAGTGCAACTGTGATAGACTGTATGGGTGGGTAAGTGTGTGTAAGAGTGTGTTAGTGAGTGAATGTATGTCCCAGTGGTACATGTGTGAGTAACTACATATGTGAAAGGCAGTATATATGTGTGTTGGAGTATATAAATAGCTATAAGCGTAGAGTGAGTGATTGTGATAGTGGCTGTATGGATGAGTGTGTGCTTGTATCAGTGATTGTATAAGAGCGTAAGAATGTGCTACTATTTGTATGAGTAAGTGAGCTGGTGTGTGTATAACTGTATAGGTGAGTAAATGGTAGTGTGTTTAATTATTTGCATGACTGACTAGGTGTGTGAGTACCTCTATGGATGAGTGGCGGTGTTTGAGTGTCTATATAGGAGTATGAGTGCATATGATAGTCCTAGTACTGAGTGACCGTAAGTATGAGTGACTGTACGGGTGAGTGAGTGGATGTGTGCGTAGACCTAAGAATCAGTGAGTGGGTATGTAGTTATTGGTGTTGGAGTGTCTATGGTTTTGCGAATGGCAGTCTGTAATTTAGAGTGGGTGTATCAAAGGTTATATTAGGGTGTGAGGAGGTGCATCAGATTATCACGTGGATGATGTCATCAGTGATGTCATTTGAGATGTCATCAGTGATGTCATCAGTGATGTCACTGACCATGTCATGAGTGATGTAATATGTGACGTCATCAGCAGTGCATTGCGGGCGCGAGTTATAGTTAGCTGGACTAACTATAACGGGGGAATTTCACGGGTTTTGTACGAGTGCAATGTCCAACTAACTATAACTGTCCCTAAAACCTATGGTTTTTTCAGTGAATTTCAAAGGTTTTTTAAATGCTAATTTGTAACTATAACGTCCCTGAAACCTATGGTTTTTTCAGTGAATTTCAAAGGTTTTTTAAATGCTAATTTGTAACTATAACATGTCTGAAACCTACAGTTTTTTCAGTGAATTTCAAAGGTTTTGTAAATGACAATTTTTAAATGTATTAATTGTTATATAAATTTTTTTCATACTGATTTCCAAATTTTTTAGAAACAATTTTTTTTACATATTTTATTTTTTAAATTACATTGTAATTACATTATACATTACATTACAAAAAATACTTTCAGAATGAATTACTTTAGTTTAATTACTTTGCACATAGGCAATAGACTTTTAAGTACAGTAGTTACAGTTGTTGCAATGGGCAACACATTTTCAAACACAATGCAACATTCAGCTCAATGTGAATTTCTAGTTAAATGCAATTAGTTACTTTATGGATTACTTTTCTAACCACATTACTGGATCCTAGATTCAGTCCTGGGACATCTCCTGTAAACAGTTGAGTAAAAGCGTTTTGGTTACAGTCGTGATTTTTAAGGAATATTATTGTACTTTAAAAGTTCACACTTAGAAACTTTTTCTCATAGAATCACCAATGTTATCCTATGGAAGGAAATTCACTTAGAAGTTAAAAACTGTTATCGTTACTTTTTCTTACTCAGTGTTGGATCCTGGATCCAGCACTGGTGCATCTCCTGTAAACAGTTGAAAGAATGCGTTTAAGTCATACAGGCGATTTTTTAGGAATATTTGTAGTTTGTGAAAATCGACACTTTGAAACTTTTCTGCTGAAAACCAGACAATGGATTCCTATGGAAGGAAATTCAAGTTACTGGTAAGTACGGTTAAAATTACTTTTCAGGATCAGTACTGGGCTGAAAGATGCAGCACTGAGGTCTCTCCTGATAACAGGTGAGTAAATCGGAATTCGTATTTCGGCTGATTTTAGAGGAATATTTTAAAGTTCCAAAACTCCACACTTAGAAGAATTTCCAAGTGAAACCAGTCAATGTTAGCCTATGGAAGGAAATTCAAGTTACTGGTAAGTACGGTTAAAATTACTTTTCAGGACCAGTACTGGGCTGAAAGATGCAGCACTGAGGTCTCTCCTGATAACAGGTGAGTAAATCAGAATTCGGATTTCGGCTGATTTTAGAGGAATATTTGTATAGTTTCAAAACTCAACACTTAGAAGACTTTTTCAGCAAAAGCAGGCAATGATATCCTATGGAAGGAAATTCAAGTTACTGGTAAGTACGGTTAAAATTACTTTTCAGGACCAGTACTGGGCTGAAAGATGCAGCACTGAGGTCTCTCCTGATAACAGGTGAGTAAATCGGAATTCGTATTTCGGCTGATTTTAGAGGAATATTTTAAAGTTCCAAAACTCCACACTTAGAAGAATTTCCAAGTGAAACCAGTCAATGTTAGCCTATGAAGGAAATTCAAGTTACTGGTAAGTACGGTTAAAATTACTTTTCAGGATCAGTACTGGGCTGAAAGATGCAGCACTGAGGTCTCTCCTGATAACAGGTGAGTAAATCGGAATTCGTATTTCGGCTGATTTTAGAGGAATATTTTAAAGTTCCAAAACTCCACACTTAGAAGAATTTCCAAGTGAAACCAGTCAATGTTAGCCTATGAAGGAAATTCAAGCTACTGGTAAGTACGGTTAAAATTACTTTTCAGGACCAGTACTGGGCTGAAAGATGCAGCACTGAGGTCTCTCCTGATAACAGGTGAGTAAATCGGAATTCGTATTTCGGCTGATTTTAGAGGAATATTTTAAAGTTCCAAAACTCCACACTTAGAAGAATTTCCAAGTGAAACCAGTCAATGTTAGCCTATGAAGGAAATTCAAGTTACCGGTAAGTACGGTTAAAATTACTTTTGAGGATCAGTACTGGGCTGAAAGATGCAGCACTGAGGTCTCTCCTGATAACAGGTGAGTAAATCGGAATTCGTATTTCGGCTGATTTTAGAGGAATATTTTAAAGTTCCAAAACTCCACACTTAGAAGAATTTCCAAGTGAAACCAGTCAATGTTAGCCTATGGAAGGAAATTCAAGTTACTGGTAAGTACGGTTAAAATTACTTTTCAGGACCAGTACTGGGCTGAAAGATGCAGCACTGAGGTCTCTCCTGATAACAGGTGAGTAAATCAGAATTCGGATTTCGGCTGATTTTAGAGGAATATTTGTATGTTTCAAAATCAACACTTAGAAACTTTTTCAGCAAAAAGCAGGCAATGATATCCTATGGAAGGAAATTCAAGTTACTGGTAAGTACGGTTAAAATTACTTTTGAGGATCAGTACTGGGCTGAAAGATGCAGCACTGAGGTCTCTCCTGATAACAGGTGAGTAAATCAGAATTCGTATTTCGGCTGATTTTAGAGGAATATTTGTAAAGTTCCAAAACTCCACACTTAGAAGACATTTCCAAGTGAAAAGCAGGCAATGTTAGCCTATGGAAGGAAATTCAAGTTACTGGTAAGTACGGTTAAAATTACTTTTGAGGATCAGTACTGGGCTGAAAGATGCAGCACTGAGGTCTCTCCTGATAACAGGTGAGTAAATCGGAATTCGTATTTCGGCTGATTTTAGAGGAATATTTTAAAGTTCCAAAACTCCACACTTAGAAGAATTTCCAAGTGAAACCAGTCAATGTTAGCCTATGGAAGGAAATTCAAGTTACTGGTAAGTACGGTTAAAATTACTTTTCAGGATTAGTACTGGGCTGAAAGATGCAGCACTGAGGTCTCTCCTGATAACAGGTGAGTAAATCAGAATTCGTATTTCGGCTGATTTTAGAGGAATATTTGCACAATGGTGAAGGGAGGGGCGGGGCCTGAGGTGACATCTGTGCAAACGCGCCCGTGGCGCGTTTTAAGTTGGGGGATTAAGTCCCCTTGAATCATGAGGGTCCCTACGGGCCAACTAGCCCACCAGGAACCTCCAGTATGCGCCAGGGGCTGCGTTGCAGAGACATTTACAGAGGCCACACCCCTTTTACACCTCTCTGCAACGCAGCTCTGTGGCGCTTTCTGGACGTACCTGTTGGGCTAGTTGGCCCCCAGGGACCCTCAGGATTGAAGAGGATTTAATTCCCCATCTTAAAACGCGCCACGGGGCCTGTTTGCACACATGTCACCTGAAGCCCCGCCCCTCCCTTCACCACTGTGCAAACGCGCCCGTGGCGCGTTTTAAGTCGGGGGATTAACTCCCTTGAATCCTGAGGGTCCCTGGGGTGCAACTAGCCCACCATATACCTCCAAAAGCGCCATAGAGCTGCGTTGCAGAGAGGTGTAAAAAGGGGCGTGGCCTCTGTACACCTCTCTGCAAGGCAGCTCCCTGGCGCATACTGGAGGTTCCTGGTGGGCTAGTTGGCCCCCAGGGACCCCCAGTATTCAAGGGGAATTGCTTTCTCTGCAAACGCGCCAGGGGCGCGCTTGCAGAGTGGTGAAGGAAGGGGGCGGGCCTACGGGCCCGATCGTTTTTTTTGTTGTTTTTTTTTCTCTGAAGGGGGCTGTGTGGCCCCCTTCCTTTTTCCTATTTTTAGGCCCTGGGGACCCCATCCCCCAGGGCCTTTCCCCTTTTTTTTAAATTAAAATAAAATAAAAACGGGAAGGGGGCCGCGTGGCCCCCTTCCCTGGGCCTGTATTGGCCCCGGGACCCCATCCCCCGGGCATGGCCTCTTTTTTTTTTATTTGGAGGGGGGCTGCGTGGCCCCCTCCTCAGGCCATTTAAGGCCCCGGGGACCCCATCCTCGGGGCCGGCCTTGCACTTTTTTTTTTTTTTTAATTTTTGTTACTTTGGGAGGGGGCTGCGTGGCCCCTCCGTGGCCTCTTATGGCCCCGGGGACCCCATCCCCGGGCCTGGCCTCTCGTTGGGACTGTGGGGGTCCCCAAACCCCCACAGTCCCGCCGGCTCCCCGTGTCCTACGGGAGCCGGCATTGCATTGCACATGGGGAGCAGCTAACATGCTGCTCCCCATGTGGAAAGCACGGCTTTGGATATTGGAAGAGAGAGCAGGTTTCCTGCCTCTCTTCCAATATCCAAAGCAGTTTGTAATGACAGGACGGGAGCCGCGAGGCTCCCGTCCTGTCATTGCAAACAGCAGTGTCCCGGGGTAGGCACCCCGGGACACTGCGAGGAGCCGGCCCTGGGGGTGGTGGTCCCCAGGGCCATCAAGGGTTTCCAGGAGTGGGGCCGCGCGGCCCCTCCCTACATTTTGAAAGCCCCGGGAGGTGGTGGTCCCTGGCTCTGGGGGTCCAAAACGGACCTCCATTTTAATTTTTTTCTTAGTGCCCCGGGAGGTGGTGGTCTCGGGCGTGTGGGGGCTGGAGCCCCCACACAGGTTTTTTTAAATAAAAAAGAAGCCCCGGGAGGTGGCGGTCTCGGGCTGCGGGAGGGCTCAGAGCCCTCCCGCACCATTATACATAAAGCCCCGGGGGTGGTGGTCCTCGGGCTTGGGGGCCCTTAGAGGCCCCCACACATAAAATTAACCCCCCAGCATGCTCCTCGGGACTTGGCCCACCCGGGCCAACTAACATCGAGCGCGGAGACCGCGCTCGATTTTTTTTTTTTCGGCAGGGTTCGCGCTCCCTGAGCGCATCCTGCCGATTTTTAAAAAAATAAATTAATTTTTTGCCCAGGGGTCCTTGTGGGACCCCCTGAGCAGACCTAGGGGGTCAGGGTGTTTCTACCCTGCTCCCTTTGTGCGCTTTGCGCACTTAGTTTCTGTCCCTCGGTTCTACCGAGGATAAATGGCTGCCAACACTTCCTGGTTTGGAGTGTTGACAGCCAATTAACATAAAGCTCGTGCTCGGGAGGATCCGCGGTCCTAGATATCACTATCTTTTACTTTTGATTTT